>CAWUFW010001228.1:0-606364 GCA_963921515.1 Calotriton arnoldi
GACAGGATGGCTGGGAGTGTTGTCCTGGCAGTTGTTTGGCTACAAGTCCCAAGAGTGTCCCTGTGCTTCACACAGCATGACCCAGGGTGGTTGTTCTTTGTGGGATCTTCAGTTAGGATGTGAGGCATTGCATTCTCCCAGGTGGGTTATGTGGATTTAGTGTTGAGGGGGTGTGTGAGGGGAGGTCCTTGTAACTATGGTCATAGCTGTGAGTCCTCCTTCCCAACCAGCCAGATATCCCACCATGGAACGTGCTTCCATTGCAGGGAGTGCAAGTTGTCTTTCAGGATGTCAGTCAGTGGTGTCCTGCTGTTGGTTGTTGCACAGTTCCCAGCAGGCCCTTGTGCTCCCCACAGCAGTACCCAGTGTCAGCCATCTTTGAAGTGGCTTTTGACTCCCTGTGAGGTGTGCATGCTTCAGTGCTAACTTGCTGGGCCATGTGGGTGTGAGGTGTTGATCTGTGACTACCACTCCCATCATGCTATTGCCTACACCCCCCCTTCCCAGCATGCCCATCCTTCCTTCCTTTTGAGTGGACTTCAGTGTGTGTGAGTGTGACAGCAATGGCAAGATGGCTGACAGTGTGTTCCTGTTGTTTGTTGGTGCCCAGTTCCCAGCAGGGCCTTGTGCTCCCCACAGCAGTAGCCAGTGTCAGCCATCTTGTCAGTTGTTTTCCACTCCCTGTGATGTGAGCTTGGTTCAGAGTGGTGTTGATGGGCCAATTGTGGGTGTGACCAATATCTGTGACTACCACTACCATCATGCTATTGGCTACACTGACTTGACCAGCATACACAGAATTCCTTCCTTTCAGTGAGCTTCCCTGTGAGGTGGTGTTCTAGTGGTGGTTAAATATCTGGGAGTATTTGTTGGTTCTATTTGTGCCACTGCCTTGCTGTATTTGTTGTTAGGTTTGTAGATGTCATGACACAGTTACATATCACTATGGGATGGCAGGTATTGTGTTTGTCTGACTAGCGTTCACATCTTGGGATGGATATCTTTTGGTTGGTGTGTATTTGCTAAGGGTGCATGGTTTGCCTATCCCCTTGACTGTGATGTGTGTGTGTAGTCACACCATATTGTGTATATTAGTTGTGTACTCACCAGGCTCTGGGATGTCTGTTTGTCCGTATACGCTCACTGGTGGTAGGATGGCCCGCACCTTCTCCTCCCAGGGCCTGAGGTATACTGGTTTTGCAGGAGGGCCACTGCCGGTGTGCTGGCTGAGGAGGTAGTCCTTTTGAGTAGTTCCCTGACCCTCCTGCGCACATCATACCACCTGTTCTGGATGTCTTCCTTTGTGCGCAAACATGGTGATTGTGCGTTGACCCTGTCGACATTCCTCGCCCACATCTTGGTTTTCTGCGACATGGGGGTCTGTTGTACCAATGTACCAAACAACTGTGGCTCTACCCTGAGGATCTCGTCTACCAGAACTTCCAATTCACAATCTAGGAACTTATGGTTCTTCTTTGGGGGCATGGTGATGGGTGGTGGTGGTGATTGATGTGTGTGTGTGTGTGTGCAAGTGGGGGTGTGTGAGTGCAGGTTTAGCTGGGTGTGTGTGAGGGTGCTATTTGTAGGTGTGGTAATGGTGTGTGGCTTGTGTGATGTATGAGCTGTGAGTGTGTCTGTGGTTGCTGTGTGATGGTGTTCTGTCTGGCAGGTCAGTAGAATTTGCAAGGGATCATGGTCGGGATTTGTGGCCTTTATGTATGTGGAGTTGGAGGTGTGTCCTTGTTCCATTTTTTTTTCCTCCCTGTATTTATTGGCTTAGTGATTGCTTGTTTGGCCCTTTTTAAAAAAAAAATTTCCTTGGTGTTTTTGGTGCATGTAGGAGTCGTTCTTGTGTCCGAGTAGGACGCTGCAGTTGTCTGGTGCGATCTTGTCCGACTCGTTCCCGCTGTGTGTCAGCTAGGTTTCATATGCGGCGTACGAGTCGGTCGCGTAGTATTGGGTTGCTTCGGCTGGGTTTTGTATGCGTGTCGGTCGTACGGCTTGTGCTCCGGGCGAGTCGGTCGTGTTTTACACGCACAGCATCGTACTACGCGGGTCGGAGTTCGCGGGTACGTTTCGTTCGGGTTCAATCCGAGTGCGTGTCGGTCGGTTCGTTTCTCGTGATTTCCCGGCCGGATGCCTTGTTTCCGTCCGGCTCGGTCGGTCGTTTTGTATTCCGTCCGAGTCTGTCGGATTTCACATGCATTTCATCGTACTACCAGGGTCGTGCGGCGCCGGTCCGAGTCGGTCGGACTAAATTCCCGTACCGAGTCGGTCGGTATGTTTTCCGGCCCAAATCGGAATCGGCCCCTAAGTGTTCTAATACCAGGCTCTGAACCGGCAAGTAGACACTCACATTGCATGTCAAGATATGTGCATGCCACAATTGATTAGACACTCATAGATTATCACCGGGGCAGTGATAGTTTTTTCTGCCCTGACAAATGCCCTGGACCAGATTTGGCAGTCAAAGTAGGACAGAAACATGTTGACAAGCTGAGAGTCATAGGACCATTGTATTCCTTGAGTGCCCCTCCTTATAATTCTAATAATTATTTTTATTGTGTCCATCCACCCCGCTAATAAAGGAATTCCTTGGTGTAGATGAGTCATTTTTAGATTTACCGCCTGGTCGGTGCAGAGTCGAAATATCGCCGCAAAAATATCGCGGGACAGAAATATCGCCGCAAAAATATCGTGGAGAAGAAATATCGAGAACAAAAATATAGTTGACAAGAATATCGACTGACAGGTAAGTAATATCGATTACATAAATATCTTTGTAATAAATATCGTTTACAAAAATATAGTTTACAAAAATATCGATTTATTAATAATTTTATGTATTTTAGTGTTTTTAATGAGAATTGTTTGTTATTTTATTATATGTTTTAGAGTTTTACTAGTTATTAATTTATTTTAAGTTTAATTCTGCGTTTTTAGTTCCGTAGTGGGTTGTGGGTTTATAGGGGATTAGGGTGGGAAGTAATTAAATTTTATAAGATTTATTGAATAATTAATGTGTTAATTGATTAATTAATAATAGTTTAATAATTAGTTGTTAATTAATTTCAATTAGTCAATTAATAAATAATTAGGTTAATTGCTTAATTAATTTTAGGTGTGTGTTGTGGTGTTTATATGTGTAAATTGTGTGAAGGGTGGTAAGTAATTAATTTTTTTATTGATTAATTATTAAATACTTTTAAGTTAATTACCATCAATTAATTAGTAATTATTAATTGTAATTGTGTAATTAATTTTAGGTGTGGGTTTTGGTGTTAATATGTGTAAATGGTGTGAAAGGTGGTAAGTAATTAATTTTTTATTGATTAATTAATAAATAATAAATTAATTTTCATTAATTAATTAGTAATTATTAAATTTAATTATGTAATTAATTGTAGGTGTGTGTTGTGGATTTAATAGTGTTAAATAATGGGTAATTAATTTTTTTTATTATCTTTGTTAATAATAATATATTTAAATTTATATATTAATTATGTTAATATTGGAAATTAAATTTAATAAAAATGTTGATGGTTTTATTTTTTATTGTTTTGGGATCCAGCGCTTTCCCTACTGTTGCACTCACTGAAGTGGGAATATAATTTTTACCCCTCCGCTATCCAGCGCTTTCCCTACTGTTGCACTCATTGGAGTGGGAATAGTAATTTTTACCCCTAGGCTATCCAGCGCTTTCCCTACTGTTGCACTCACTGGAGTGGGAATAGTACATTTTACCCCTCCACTATCCAGCGCTTTCCCTACTGTTGCACTCACTGGAGTGGGAATAGTAATTTTTACCCCTACGCTATCCTGCGCTTTCCCTACTGTTGCACTCACTGGAGTGGGAATAGTAAATTTTACCCCTCCACTATCCAGCGTTTTCCCTACTGTTGCATTCACTGGAGTGGGAATAGTAATTTTTACCCCTACGCTATCCTGCGCTTTCCCTACTGTTGCACTCACTGGAGTGGGAATAGTAAATTTTACCCCTCCGCTATCCAGCGCTTTCCCTACTGTTGCACTCATTGGAGTGGGAATAGTAATTTTTACCCCTACGCTATCCTGCGCTTTCCCTACTGTTGCACTCACTGGAGTGGGAATAGTAAATTTTACCCCTCCGCTATCCAGCGTTTTCCCTACTGTTGCACTCACTGGAGTGGGAATAGTAATTTTTACCCCTACGCTATCCTGCGCTTTCCCTACTGTTGCACTCACTGGAGTGGGAATAGTAAATTTTACCCCTCCGCTATCCAGCGCTTTCCCTACTGTTGCACTCATTGGAGTGGGAATAGTAATTTTTACCCCTTCGCTATCCAGCGCTTTTTCTACTAATGTTTTTATTTTGTTATTAAATGTATGTATTCTTTTTTTTAAATAGTTTAATATGTTAATTAAATATAGAATATTTTATTTTAAATTATTTATATATGTGTTTATTTTATTTTTATATAATTATAAAAGTTTATAAATTAAATAAAGATAATAGTTAATAAAATGTATTTAAGTAAATATATGTATATGTAAATATTTTTTTGTGTTTATATTTAATAAATTAAGTTTATTTGTTATAATTAGTTTAAATATATATTAAATTTAATTTATTTTGTTAATAATTTTAATATTTTTTAATTAATTTATTTTAATTTATGTTATTTTTTAAAATCGATATTTTTTACATCTATATTTTTTACATCTATATTTTTGAGTCGATATTATTGTACTTACCTGTTTAAGTATAGCAATTCGATATTTTTGTAATCGATATTTTTACATCGATATTTTTGTCAACTATATTTTTGTAATCTATATTTTAACATGGAACCCGCCTGGTCACCAGAAAATATATCCAAAGAGCTCCCTGGAATATGGTTGAGCCCATCTTGGCCTTTAGGAGTCAGGATGAAGATGATAATGAAGTATGTCACTGTAGGAGTGAGGGTTATATATAAAAAGAGAAAGACTCCATCCCAGATGGTAATCATCTTACATGCGCCCTGGATGTGTTTTTGTGCAGGCAGATGGATACCTTATTTGTTGTGTATTCATGTTCCGGGAGAATGTATCCCAGTCTTCCTTAGCTTCTACAAGGTCTCGCCTCTAACCCCGTCCCCCGGGGGTTAGTCCCACCTCTAGGGTCTACCTCCTGTTTGTTTACAGACACTCAGCTTATCCTCATAATGTTACACTGTGAAAATGTGCCACAGGGCAACAGTTTTAATGAAAGGGATGAAACAGTACGTGGGCAAACTAAAAGGCAATCCTGTTAGAAGATCAGTGAGGGCCTGTAGCAACCTATCAGCAAAAGAAGCCAATGTTTTTAATGTAAAACACCGTACTTCTCTGAGTTCTATCTCCACTCTATGATTGCTCTGCTGTCTGGATGTGCAGTCCATGATTTACTGCCTGTGCCTTTATGTGGTGGGACTGTGCTGAAACCACTCGCCTCAGCAATGAAATCCCCACTCTGTGATTGACTGTAGGCTAAGAGAAGATGAAAAATAATAAAAATTAAAGTGGTGTGCAGGGGGATTAAGGGAAGGTGAGAAAGACCTCTTGGTGAGAGGCCAACTTTCTAAGATAAATCGAAAGTCATTTTGTGAAACAATTCAAGGCATTTATTCGGCAGTGTACACTCTCTGCTTTTCTGATGAATGATATCATATGTTGAGCAAGTAAAACCCATAGGAGCATATTTGAGTGGCTTGCGCCACCGTAGCATCACTAATTTTGAGGCGACGGTGACACAGACAGTACTACATATCTACAAGTTGATGCATGTGGACAAATGAGTCAGTTTTTGTAGGCCTGCGTCGAAAAAAACCTGTGTCAAAACTGGCTGTGCCACGCACATAGTAAGATATGTAAGGTAGGAGTTCCCTGATAAATTCTAATGTAAAACTAATGCAGTGATATTTATGGTTTTGTCAATGTATGACGCATCATCGGCAAGCGCCACCCAAAGCCTGAACTGGGTCAAAATTTCTGCGCATCGGGAACCCAGGCATAGGAAATGATGCAGTGGCTGTGGGACAGAGAGTCAAGCCACACAAAACAATTTGGCACGCCCAACCACGCCATGGAGGTACTCATTCTGCAGGTGGGTGTTACGATGAGACTACCACCACCACCAACAGTACCACCATCATGTAGGCAGCACAGGAGAAGGGAGAGTGTTTTTCGCCAGCAAATTTCACTCATTGACCTCAGGGAGGCTGAGGTCAGCAGATATTGCAGATTCAGGAGAGACTCCATTATAGAATTGCTGAACAAGATAGCACCAAGGTTCCAGACACCACTGCCAGGCCCACTAACATACCTTCACAGGTCAAGCTGATGTCAGTCCTCTACATGCTGGCATCTGGTTCCTTCCATATCACAACAGACAGAGTGGCAGGAATATCGCAGCCATCATTTTCTACCTTCCTATCTTCTGTCTTGGATGCCATCATCTGCCTCATACCCCAGTACCTCCTCTTCCCTAGCAACAGCAGGTGGAGACCAAGCAAGGTTTCTATGCCATTGCAGGATTTCCTCATGTGCTAGGTGCCACGAATTGCACACATGTGCAACTGGTTCCTCCTGCAGAAACATCACACCTGTACAGGAACCGGAAGCACATCTTCTCCATCAACGTCTAGGCCACCGTGGACTATCTGGGGATGTTCACCAATGTGCGAGCAAAATACCCGGGGTGCCCGCATGATGCTTATATCTTCAGGCACAGCCTCATCAGTGAGCGCTTCCAGAATGGACAATATGGGAATGGCCTATTTGTTGGTAAACAAATCTGAAGTACATCACAGACCTCCTAAAATTAGGAAATGTCTGCCATATTAGCCATCACCGCATCTGTCGATGGAGCTGGGCCATATGTATGAGGGGTGTGCCTCATACTTGCAATATGCATCATGGTACATGTGTAATGCAAACCCCTAATTCAGACATGTTAATACACGCAAAGCCACTTTGTGTACCGTTGAATGGTGTAAAAATCCGGAGCAATGCAATGCTGTTCAAAATGCAGGGTTGCATCACTGTGTGTAAGGGAGGGGTTCCATGGGCGTTGTGTGGGAGTCTCCATGCAACTCCCATGATTCATGAGGCATGTCATGTATACTGCATCGGGTAAACCTGGAAATGCGTCAAATCAATTGGTCTACCCAGGTGGTGTGTAACAAGGAAAAATAATTTCAGTCCTCCAAGTCACTCCTGCTTCCTATGTGTGCTGCATACTGTGGCACACATAAATAGATGAGTATGCCTCTAATGGTTCATTATGTGTGTAGGAGAGTAGGATCTGCTTCACATGGGTACCCCCACTTTTTGCTGATGCTTCACTGTTTTTCGACATTAGTCTGGCTGGGGCCCTGCTAATCAGAACCCCAGCCTAGCTGCTTCCTCTCTAAAATGGTTTCCATGTGCCCTAGGCACATCTCTGATTGGAATCTGGAGTGCCCTTGTAAGTCCCTAGTTAATGGTATACTATGTACCCAGGGCATAGGTACCTCAGAGGCCTGCCAGGGGCTGAAGCATGTATTATGCCACCCCTGGAAGGCCAGCCAAAATGACAACATAGGCCTGCAACTGCAGCCTAAGTAAGGTGGTGCATGCACCCCTTACAGTGGTATAGGCTACCTATATCACTACCATTGCACACACCTATAAACCTATAAGTCACTCCTATGGCAGGCCTTGACAATCCTGAAGGCAGAGTGCTTGGTTTTTATGTGAGAGGGTGCCCCTGCACGAGCAGAGCCCCTCTGCAGCATTCGGAGTACCTCCTCTGATGCTGTTTGCAGTGCAGCCTGACCATATACTCTTAAGTGCATTATATCCTCGCGGTAGAATGCTAACTTTGGACTGGCTGCACCAAAACATGTCGAGTTTGGTGTCAAACATCTTGGAATACTACCCCCCCCCGCCAGTTCTGGCGGCGGGGGTAGCATTCCACCCTTCTAGAGGGAGAGACATGTACCCACCGGCCTACCCGGTAACTTCTTTCCAGAGCCCTGGCATCACAAAATGGATGCCGCTGCCACAGACACAAGTCTGGCCTCCTGCTGCTGACCGAAACTCCAGGCAGGGGAGGCCTGGACAATAGGTTCCCTGTCCCAGGGAGGTGTAACCACCTCCCCAGACAGGATAGTGTGTATTGGGGCTGGGCGGGAGCACTCTCTGGTGCTTTGAAGTCCTGCACTGGGGGCACATTTGGTGTCCCTGTGCATACCACAGTTCAAACCGGCTCAGGGGCTTCCAGCCCCTGCTCTGGCACGAAACTGGACAAAGGGAAAGGGGTGTAACCACCCCTCTGCCCTGACCCTCCCATAGGTGGGTCCCCAGAGTATGTCCAACCCCCTAACTTGGTATAAGTATGGGACCCCAGTCCTTAGGACTTTAGATTTACCTGGACGAAACTCTGACACAGAATCCTGGACCTTCGATGCTCTACTTTAAGATTAGAGGACTGAATAATCTCCCTTGGGGTCAAGGAGTGACTCCCCTGCTTGGCAGGCACCAAAGAAGCAATTGTCCAGTCAGCATCGCTGAAGTTCCCGCCGGACGCCCGAAGTCTTTGCAGGTTCTTCAGATCTTCGATCCACCTTTGGATCCACCCGAACACTTTCGACTTGGCCGCCAGCAGCACTTTGCAGCAGATCGCCATTGAAAACGACGACGAAACCCGACCCCGAAAGACACCTATGCACCCGGCTTCCCTGGGTGAGGTAACTCGAGTACTCCGGTGCTCCTGTGGGTATAGACTCTAGAACGACCCTGTTCTAAAAGGGTTTGCTCCAAGTCCTCCTCTAAGTGTCCCTTTTCTTTAAAATTCCAACCGCGACTTTCCCCATAGAAGTCAACTGCGATTCGCGGCTGTGTTCTCACACTGCACGCGTCCCCCGTGGGTCCCCTGTGTCACTACCTTGGGTGGTTCCTTGTGGTCCAAGCACTTCTACAGGCTCTAGGCCTTGTGTCTAGCTCAGTCGTGGTTCTTATACCACTTTATTGGTATATGGTTTGGAACTCCCCTAGGGCTCAAACGTGTATTTGTGCTATTACTGTTGATAACTAACTTATAACTTATGTACTTTGAACTCTAGCCTCATAAAGAGACTAGAGGGGTGTGTTTAGCAATAAATACATATATTTTGAATATATACCTGGTGTGGTCCTCTTTCATTTGGTCACTCAAGAGATTATAGACTGGTAAAACAAGCTGCTCTACATTCCTTCAAGACTTAGCCTGAAGGCTGCTCTCCATAGCTACCACTAGGATAGCTTTCAATAAAGGTTGTCTTTAACCTATCTCCAATAAGGGGTTGTTTGGACTGGTGCAAGGTGCCCACTATAAATAGTGGACAGCATATACCAGGCCAACTTCTCACATTGGTGTGCAGCGTGTGGGATTCCAGCTTGCTATTGTTTTACCAGATAATCTCAATTGAATTGATCAACTGAAAACCACTAAGGGTACCTTAGGTACATATAAATCAAGCTTAGTATACAGTAAGTTCTACTGAACTTAGAGTTGTGTGTTAAGGGATAGCACACCCTTTCTACAACTCAAGAGAGTTTAGTAGGCCACACTAGAGTAGGTAGTGCATACACCACACCTCACTAGTAATGTCTTCAAAGCCAGGACCCAGTGAGTCCTTGCCAGAAGCCAGTGGGCTTCTTCCCTCCAAGTATGATAAACTCCCATTCTTGGAATTGAGAGCATTATGCAATACTAGGAAGTTGAAGGCAGGCAAAAGTGCCAGCACCCAACACCTCAGGGAGGTGTTACTGGCTGATGATCTCAGCAGACCCCTAGGGTCTGAAGGGGTAGGCAGAGAGGGTGGGGCAGAAAATGAGGAAGGGGTCAGGGGTGAAGAAACCCAGGCCCCCCCCTCTGAAACTGGCCAGGAAGGTGACAATGACCTTGACCTGGAAAACCCAGCTATTCCTGTGGATGAAGGGGAGGATCAGGATGACCTCACCTTTGTCCCCCCAGGAAGAGTTGAGAGTGTGCCAAGAAGGGCTAGATCTCCTTCTCAGGAGTCTAACCACTCTGACACCTCAATAGGGACCTCTGTCTCTTCTCATAGGAGAGAATCCTCTCATGACAGGAGAAAGAGACTGATTCAGTATGAGCAAGCCCAGCTTGAACTCAGAAAACAGCAGTTGGCTATAGACAGGGAGTCCCTAGATCTCTACAAAGAGAGAAAAAGATGGGACTAGAGTCCCATGGTGGCAGCAATTTCCCCAGAGATAGGGAAAGGTCTTATGACCATAGAAACCTGAGCAAGATTGTCCCTCCCTACCAGAGTGGGGATGACATCCACAAATGGATAACTGCACTGGAGAAGGCCTGTAAAGTACAGAGGGTCCCTCAGGAGCAGTGGGCAGCAATCTTGTGGCACTCCTTTGCAGACAAAGGTAGAGATAAGCTCCTCACTGTTAGAGAGGAGGATGCTGATAATTACACAGTCTTGAAGAGTGCTCTGATTGATGGGTTTGGCCTAACCACTGAACAATACAGGTTAAAGTTCAGAGATACCCAAAAAGCACAGACTCAAGACTGGGTGGACTTTGTTGATTGTTCTGCCAAGGCTCTGGAAGGTTGGTTATTGGGCAGTAAGGTATGTGACTTCACAGGATTGTACAATCTTATCATGAGGGAGCAGATTCTTAATAATTGTCAAAATCAGCTGTTGCATCAGCACCTGGTGGACTCTGATCTGGCCTCTCCCCAAGAATTGGGAAAGAAGGCAGACAAATGGGTCAGAACCAGGGTGAGGCTGAAGGTACAGAACCAAGGTGGTGACCCAAAGAAGCAAGATTCTAAGAACTCTGATAAGGGTGGGGAGAAGGGTAAAGACCAGAAGTCTTCACAAGTCCCCCAAAAATCTTCTTCAGGTGGGGATTCACAGTCTAACAAAGGGAAAGGCCAAAAGAAACCATGGTGCAAGGTCTGTAAGCAAAAGACCCACTGGACCAGTGATTGCACCAAGTCCAAAGACTCTACTCCAGCCCCCACCAATGCCCCTAAGGCACCTGCTCCCCCTAGTGCAGTTACAGTTGGTGGTGGGACTACACAAGCCAAGGGTTTAGTAGAGTTGACCCTGGGTAAGGAGATGAGCTCTGACCTAGTCAGAGAACTCACTCAGGCTGTCCTAGTCTGTGATGGAGGCATGGATGTGACCTCCTCTGTGAGTCCAGTAATCTGGGCAAGTACAGGCAACAGCCCTTAATCAATGGAAAAGAGGCTTTGGCATTTAGGGACACAGGGGCAAGTGTCACCATGGTGACACAAGACCTTGTGAATCCTGGGCAGATTATACTTGGTGAAATGTACCAAGTGACCAATGCTAGCAATGTCAGAACAGACCATACTCTGGCAGTTGTTAACTTCTCCTGGGGAGGGGTAACTGGCCTTAAGAAGGTTGTGGTAAGTGCAGACCTACCAGTTGAATGCTTGCTTGGCAATGATTTAGAAACTTCAGCTTGGGCAGAAGTGGAGCTCAGGACCCATGCAGAAATGCTGGGCATCCCTGCAGATGTGTTTGCTGTGACCAGGTCACAAGCCAAAATGTCTAACACTGAACAGGCCTTGGATTCTGGAATAATGGACCAAGTGCCCTCCAAGAAGAGGAGTAGTAGGGTAAAGGCAGTGCCTTCCCCCTTGGCTCAGAAGGAAGATCAGTCTCTTGAGGGGGATGATCTCTGTCCTGAGGAAGGAACTGTCCCAGAGGAGCTTGAACCTGACCAGGTTGAGTTCTTGGGGACAGGGGGCCCTTCCAGGGCAGATCTGAGCCAGGAGCAGCAGAGCTGCCCCTCTCTTGAACCCCTCAGACTGCAAGCTGCTGCTGAGGCTGCTGGGAAAGCTAGTGGTCCCCATACAGTGTATTGGGATGATGGACTCTTGTACTCAGAGTGTAGAGACCCCAAGCCTGGTGCCACCAGGAGGTTGGTTATACCTCTGAAGTTCAGGGGCTTCCTATTGACCCTAGCCCATGACATTCCCTTAGCAGGTCACCTGGGCCAGAACAAGACTTGGGACAGAATTGTCCCTCACTTTCACTGGCCCCACATGTCTGAAGACACCAAGGAGTTTTGTCGCTCCTGTGTAACCTGCCAGGCCAGTGGCAAGGCAGGTGGCACTACAAAGGCCCCCCTGATACCACTACCTGTGGTGGGGGTTCCCTTTGAAAGGGTGGGGATTGACATTGTTGGTCCCATGGATCCCCAGACAGCATCTGGGCACAGGTTTATCCTGGTGGTAGTGGATCATGCCACCAGGTACCCAGAGGCTATTCCCCTTAGGACCACTACAGCACCTGTGGTGGCAAGAGCCCTCCTGGGAATGTTCTCAAGAGTGGGCTTCCCTAAGGAGGTTGTATCAGACAGGGGTGCTAACTTTATGTCTGGATACTTGAAAGCAATGTGGAAGGAGTGTGGAGTGACTTACAAGTTCACCACACCCTATCACCCACAATGCAATGGTTTAGTTGAGAGATTCAACAAAACCTTGAAGGGCATGATTAAAGGGCTCCCAGAAAAGCTTAGGCGAAGATGGGACATACTCTTGCCCTGCCTTTTATTTGCATACAGGGAGGTGCCTCAAAAGGGGTTGGCTACAGCCCTTTTGAACTTTGTTTGGTCACCCTGTCAGGGGCCCATTGTGCTTGGTGAAGGAAGGATGGGAGTTACCTCTCAAGCCCCCAAAGCAAGACATAGTGGACTATGTACTTGGTCTCCGCTCCAGGATGGCTGAGTACATGAAAAAGGCAACTAAAAACCTTGAGGCTAGCCAGGAACTTCAAAAAGCCTGGCATGACCAAAAGGCTGTACTGACTGTTTACCAGCCAGGACAGAAGGTGTGGCTGTTGGAGCCAGTGGCCCCAGCAGCTCTCCAAGACAAATGGAGTGGACCCCATACCATTGTTGAACAGAAGGGTGAGGTTACCTACTTAGTAGACCTGGGAACACCCTGGAGTCCCCACAGGGTTCTCCATGTCAACAGATTAAAACCATATGTGGACAGGGCAGACATGGGCTTGCTCATGGCTACTGATGAGGGACAGGAGGAAGAGAGTGACCCACTCCCTGACCTGCTCTCACAGAACCCTGATGATGTGTCAGTGGATGGTGTAGCCTTGGCAGGCAGCCTCACTGCCCAGCAGCAAACTGATTACAGACAGGTGCTCAATCAGTTCAGGCACATATTCTCACTGACACCCAGTCAGACCACCTGGTGCACTCATGAAGTGGACACTGGGGACAGTCTGCCTATTAAAAATAAGATTTATAGGCAACCTGACCATGTCAGGGACTGTATCAGGACAGAAGTCCAGAAGATGTTGGATTTGGGAGTTATTGAACCCTCAGATAGCCCTTGGGCTAGTCCAGTGGTCCTTGTGCCAAAACCTCACACCAATGGTGGGAAAAGAGAGATGAGGTTTTGTGTGGACTACAGGGGTCTCAATGCAGTCACTAGGACTGATGCCCATCCAATACCTAGGGCAGATGAGCTAATAGACACTTTGGCCTCAGCCAAGTATCTAAGCACATTTGACCTGACAGCTGGCTACTGGCAGATCAGACTAGCTGATGATGCAAAGCCAAAAACAGCATTCTCAACCCCTAGTGGGCATTATCAATTTGTGGTGATGCCCTTTGGTCTGAAGAATGCACCTGCCACTTTTCAGAGGTTGGTGAATACAGTCCTTACAGGTCTGGAAGCCTATAGTGCAGCATATCTAGATGATATTGCTGTCTTTAGCTCCACCTGGGAGGATCACCTGGTCCACCTCAGAAATGTTTTACAGGCCCTGCAGAAAGCAGGCCTGACTATCAAGGCCACCAAGTGCCAGATAGGGCAGAGTCAGGTTGTGTACCTGGGCCACCTTGTGGGTGGAGGCCAGGTTCAACCCTTGCAGAGCAAGATCCAGACCATCATGGACTGGACTGTTCCCACTACCCAGACTCAGGTGAGAGCCTTTTAGGCCTGACTGGGTACTATAGGAGATTTGTCAAGGGGTATGGATCAATAGTGACACCCCTGAATGACTTAACTTCCAAGAAAATGCCCAAAAAGGTTCAGTGGACAGTTAGCTGTCAAAAGGCATTTGATGACCTAAAGCAGGCCATGTGCACTGCTCCCATTCTACAGAGTCCTGATTACTCCAAGAAGTTCATTGTCCAAACAGATGCATCTGAATTGGGGGTAGGGGCTGTACTGTCACAATTGAATGATGAAGGTCAGGATCAGCCAGTAGCTTTTATTAGCAGAAGGCTGACCCCTAGAGAGAAACGTTGGTCAGCCATTGAGAGGGAGGCCTTTGCTGTGGTCTGGGCTCTGAAGAAGTTGAGGCCATACTTGTTTGGTACTCACTTCCTTGTTCAAACAGACCATAAGCCCCTCTTATGGCTAAAACAAATGAAGGGTGAAAACCCCAAACTGCTTAGGTGGTCCATTTCCCTACAGGGGATGGACTTCACAGTGGAACATAGACCTGGGAGTAACCATACCAATGCAGATGGACTCTCTAGGTACTTCCACTTAGAACATGAAGACTTAACTGGGCAAGGTTAGTTTAATGTCCCTACGTTTGGGGGGTTGTGTAGGAGAGTAGGATCTGCTTCACATGGGTACCCCCACTTTTTGCTGATGCTTCACTGTTTTTCAACTTTAGTCTGGCTGGGGCCCTGCTAATCAGAACCCCAGCCTAGCTGCTTCCTCTCTAAAATGGTTTCCATGTGCCCTAGGCACATCTCTGATTGGAATCTGGAGTGCCCTTGTAAGTCCCTAGTATATGGTATACTATGTACCCAGGGCATAGGTACCTCAGAGGCCTGCCAGGGGCTGAAGCATGTATTATGCCACCCCTGGAAGGTCAGCCAAAATGACACCACAGGCCTGCTACTACAGCCTGAGTAAGGTGGTGCATGCACCACTTACAGTGGTATAGACTACCTATATCACTACCATTGCACACACCTATAAACCTATAAGTCACTCCTATGGCAGGCCTTGACAATCCTGAAGGCAGAGTGCTTGGTTTTTATGTGAGAGGGTGCCCCTGCACGAGCAGAGCCCCTCTGCAGCATTCGGAGTACCTCCTCTGATGCTGTATGCAGTGCAGCCTGACCATATACTCTTAAGTGCATTATATCCTCGCGGTAGAATGCTAACTTTGGACTGGCTGCACCAAAACATGTCGAGTTTGGTGTCAAACATCTTGGAATACTACCCCCCCCCGCCAATTCTGGCGGCGGGGGTAGCATTCCACCCTTCTAAAGGGAGAGACATGTACCCACCGGCCTACCCGGTAACTTCTTTCCAGAGCCCTGGCATCACAAAATGGATGCCGCTGCCACAGACACGAGTCTGGCCTCCTGCTGCTGACCGAAACTCCGGCAGGGGAGGCCTGGACAATAGGTTTCCTGTCCCAGGGAGGTGTAACCACCTCCCCAGACAGGATAGTGTGTATTGGGGCTGGGCGGGAGCACTCTCTGGTGCTTTGAAGTCCTGCACTGGGGGCACATTTGGTGTCCCTGTGCATACCCCAGTTCAAACCGGCTCAGGGGCTTCCAGCCCCTGCTCTGGCGTGAAACTGGACAAAGGGAAAGGGGTGTAACCACCCCTCTGCCCTGACCCTCCCATAGGTGGGTCCCCAGAGTATGTCCAACCCCCTAACTTGGTATAAGTATGGGACCCCAGTCCTCAGGACTTTAGATTTACCTGGACGAAACTCTGACACAGAATCCTGGACCTTCGACACTCTACTTTAAGATTAGAGGACTGAAGAATCTCCCTTGGGGTCAAGGAGTGACTCCCCTGCTTGGCAGGCACCAAAGAAGCAATTGTCCGGTCTGCATCGCTGAAGCTCCCGCCGGACGCCGAAGTCTTTGCATCACCAGAGGTGGATTTCCAGACTTCCCCGAGGCTGCCCTGAGTCCCCAGCAAAGCTGAGGCCCGTAGCTGTCGTGGGTAACGTGGAACCATGACCCCTGGACACCGAGCACATTTGCAAGTGCATCCTCTTTCTGGTCTCCCACGAAATTGTGCTTTGGGCTCCGAGTAGCCCCCACCTTTAGCACCAACTGCACCGAAGATCACTGGCCTCCACTCCACGAGTGTTCCGTGAGCCAGCTCTAAGTGCGTCCACTCGAGGCTCCTTCGCGGTCACTAGTCCGTTGGCTAGTAGGCCCTCCCGAAGGCCAATCTTCTTCTGCTTGGGCTTCCCTGGTTGCTCCAGGCGTGCCCTGACTTACCCTCACTGGGTGAGTCCCTCAGACCTTGCTGGTCTGCACCACCGTCCTTCTTCTATTTACACGAGACTTGCCGTTGCTAAGGCTTGTTGGGTCCAATCCGGTCGCCAGCACCTCAGCAATCGACAGACATTGTGGGACAGCTCGAATCCAGCTCCTGGTTGTCGTTGACACCTCCTGGACCTCGTGGCTGAAGAGTCAAGACAACCGTCAACCTACCTGAAGCACCCGACATCGGTGGGCATCCGCTCATCGCCTTCCTGGTCACTGGCTAGTGACCCAGACTCTGTCCCCTCTGCTTTCAGGTTCTTCAGATCTTCGATCCACCTTTGGATCCACCCGAACACTTTCGACTTGGCCGCCAGCAGCACTTTGCAGCAGATTGCCATTGAAAACGACGACGAAACCCGACCCCGAAAGACACCTATGCACCCGGCTTCCCTGGGTGAGGTAACTCGAGTACTCCGGTGCTCCCGTGGGTATAGACTCTAGAACGACCCAGTTCTAAAAGGGTTTGCTCCAAGTCCTCCTCTAAGTGTCCCTTTTCTTTAAAATTCCAACCGCGACTTTCCCCATAGAAGTCAACGGCGATTCGCGGCTGTGTTCTCACACTGCACGCGTCCCCCGTGGGTCCCCTGTGTCACTACCTTGGGTGGTTCCTTGTGGTCCAAGCACTTCTACAGGTTCTAGGCCTTGTGTCTAGCTCAGTTGTGGTTCTTATACCACTTTATTGGTATATGGTTTGGTACGCCCCTAGGGTTCAAACGTGTATTTGTGCTATTACTGTTGATAACTAACTTATAACTTATGTACTTCGAACTCTAGCCTCATAAAGAGACTAGAGGGGTGTGTTTAGCAATAAATACATATATTTTGAATATATACCTGGTGTGGTCCTCTTTCATTTGGTCACTCAAGAGATTATAGACTGGTAAAACAAGCTGCTTTACATTCCTTCAAGACTTAGCCTGAAGGCTGCTCTCCATAGCTACCACTAGGATAGCTTTCAATAAAGGTTGTCTTTAACCTATCTCCAATAAGGGGTTGTTTGGACTGGTGCAAGGTGCCCACTATAAATAGTGGACAGCATATACCAGGCCAACTTCTCACAATGTACAGGAAGGTGCTCCCTCCTGCACAAAGACAATCCTGCATGCAATGCAGGCACCCTAGCACCATGGTGTAAGTGTGCCTGTGTTTGTGCTAGGCAGCCCATTGTGTGCCATTACAGGCTGAAAAAACAGGAATGCGCTGTATGGCCTAAATACTGTGCACCATTGTCCTTTGACTGTGACGCAGTGCAGCACAGGTAGGTGACTTGCAGCACTGCACAGTGCCACTTTCCCAAATATCTGGGCCAATGTGTCATGTGCACATAGTGCGAACAACGTACTGCAACATGTAGTCAATGATTTCCTACATTGACATGCTCTCACTAATCTGTCAATGGTAGTTGCTACAGAACATCAGTGAGTAGTAATGTGTCATTTCACTCTGTGTGAATGGACGGAACCGCATCATCTGCACATGGTAAGAAATGATGATGAAAAACATGTGGTATGACACACAAGCCAATATGAGTACAAAGACAACACAAGACATAAGTGTGAGGCGAGTGTATCCTCAATGGTTACCTACTCTTGGTATCAGTCAAAGGTCACCAATTTCAATGGTATGATAACAAGTACTGTGGAAATGAGTATGTCTGTCACACATGAGAGTATACTTGTATATTGACCAAAGTTTCTGGAGCAACACAGGAAAAGTATTTGTAAAGGCCATGCCTGGCATGCTATGTCAGTGTAGGTCCCAGACATGTGTAAATGTTATGTTATGTTATGTTACAGAAACGTAATATAGCACAACTAATCACTCCGAAGGGGTAGCTCGGCGCTGTAGCACAGACCCAGTAGAGGAAGGAAAGAAGGAAGAAAGGTGCGGTTAGAAAAGTCATGTTTTGAGAAGTTTTCTTAAACTAGCAAGATCAGAGCATACACAGAAGTGTAGGCGAAGTTTGTTCCAGTGATGTGGGCTGAGATAGGAGAAGGATCAGCCACCGCACCTGGGTGTGTAAATATGCCAAGGACGGAGCAAGAGTTGAACCTTGGATCTCAGATTTCTGATGGGGAGGTAGGGGAGGAGTTTATTTTAGAGATACCTTGGCCTTTACCTGATAAGGATCTCTGTACCAGGCCTAATAGATTGAAAATGGCTCATTTGCTGATAGGAAGCCAATGCAGTGATCAAAGAGTATGTTCTGCGGGAGTACGAGGAGGAAGTTTGCAGACAAGGTGAGCCGCAGTGTTCGGAGCCACCTTTAGTTTTGATAAAAGTGATTAATTAGCTGCTTCCAATAGGGCGTTTTCATAGTCCAGGAAGCTGACCACAAGAGCTTGTGTAAGAGTTCTTCTTGTGTGGAGAGGCAGCCACTGAAACTGTCTTCTCAGCATGCGCGTTATCCCAAAAAAGTTGCCGCATGTGGAGCCTACCTGCTCTCTCATTGTGAGATTGTCATCTATTAAGATGTCAAGATTTTCAACCACCTTTTCGGGTTGAGGTGAAGTGCCTAGTTCAAATCGTCACCAGTCGCCCGACCAGTAGTCGTGGGCCTTGCCAAACAGCACAATCTCCGTTTTATTGCTGTTGAGCTGTAGGAAGTTCTGGGACATCCAGGATGCAATTTTCCTCATACATTCCCTAAATTTGGCTTTTGTAGATTCTGAATTTTGGCCCATGGAAATGATCAATTGCATGTCATCTGCATATGAGATGACATCTAGGCCGCAGGATCTTACTACTTGAGCCAGTGGGGCAACATATATGTTAAAGAGCGTGGGGTTCAAAGAAGAGTCCTGCGGTACTCCTTTGTCTAGTGAGCTGACATGAGATTTGAAAGGACCTCAGTTAATAGTTTGAGTATGATTGCTAAAGAAGTTCTGAAACCAGTCAAAGGCTTTGCTTCTGACATCAATCTAAGAAAATCTTTGAACAATGATGGAGTGTGATATGGTGTTGAAGGCAGCAGACAGGTCACATAGCACCAGCATGGCTGGAAAGACCTCATCAAGGGAGAATCTGACGGTGTCCAGAACCGCCATGAGTGTGGTTTCAATACTGTGTGAGGCTTTTAAACCTGATTGCGAAGGGTCCAAGATGTTATTGGTTTCCAAATATCTGGAGAGTTGTTGATTGACTAGGCTTTCTAAAATTATACTGAGATAGGAGAGAAGACATATTGGCCTGTAGTTTGTGGGTTTCTGAGGGTCTGCGTTAGATTTTTTAAAAATGGGCGTAACTTTCGCTGTTTTCCATGCCTGAGGTACGGTAGCAGCGTTTAGAGAGAGGTTAAACAGTGCTGTGATTGTGATGTCTGGGAGCAGAGTGTTAGCAAGTATCACCATAATATATGGGGGAGAGAGGTCAGAGGGGAAACCTGACATGATTTTGCTCATTATTTCTAGAGCTAGTTCCAGGGTGATGGGTTTGAGGTACTCCAAAGCAGTGGAGGACTTATGAATGGGGGAATGGTGGCTAAGAAGTTAGTGGGAGAATGGAGGTTAGGGAGGTTCCTATAGATAGGCTCTATTTTTTCTTCAAAGTGGTAAGCCAGGATGTCAAACAATTCCTGGGAAGCTGGGGTCAAAGATGTGCAGTGTTAATTCTGGATAACATTGTGACACCAGCAGTACAAAACACACATATGTCTCAGCCATAATGACAGTCAACGTACACACATACACATAGGTTTTCAGCTGTATTCACATATGTAAACAATGTGATTGCTCGCCTGTTCTGTGGTGTAAGTTGCCCAAATGAAAAATATATGAATCCAGCAATGTGAGACTCACAAAGTCTAACAAAGCTGGCAAACATGTCATACTTTAGTCATGAACCTTAAATAAAATTCAATTCAACCTGGGCAAGGCACCACAGTGTACTCTGGATACCAAAGTCAACAATCAATCAATCAATCAAAGCTTTATTTCGACAACTCATGTCATAAAAGCAAGGAACAGGCAAGAATATAATAGGATTAAAAAATATAAAACAGGATACAAAAGTACACTATAAAAGGACATCCAAAGAACATTCAATCTTAAAAAGGCATAGGCATTAGGACTTAGAGACTTTTGATGTTCTTTTAACATCAGTCCATCTTGCAGTTGAACAGACAAGATACAGTTGTAAAACAGAGGCCAACAACAATTCATGAGGCATACCATATAGTACGCTCAAAATCCCTCCTAAAGAGGAAGAAGATAGTACTGCTTACAACATGCAGACTCTTAAATGTTTGTCAGAAATCTGTCCCTCATGCTATAGCTGCTGAGGGCTCCCAAAGCCCAACTATCCAAATTGTTAAGAACAACGTTCCATCATAAAAAACAATAATACAATAAAATATATAAAAGTTCAAATGAATCAAGCATACAAGATAAATAGACAAACCACAATCTAGATATTACAGTAGTTTGGAGGGGAAATATCGCCAGATTGTGCTGCCCTACTACTAATTGTCTAATATTCACCCTGTGTGGCCTTAACATAAAGGACAACATGAGGGCTCAGTTAATAAAAACAATAAAGTGCTTATGTGTCAATTCAGCGAAAAGATATTACAGTTGGGATTAGTGCTTGGTGATCACAGCCATTTGCAAACTTGGGACTGGCCTGCTTCATTCTGCAATACTTCTCTCTTGAGCCTTTCTCCTCGTGGCCCACATAAGGCCTAAAAACTTAGCTACTGCACAAACGAAGGGAGGTCTAGCATCTGATTTAAGGATTCGCAAGGCATCCCGGAAATTCCATGTACCCAGTTGCTGGCAGATGGGTCTTATCCATTTAGATCTATGACGCATGTAAGCTGGGCATGCAAACAGCACATGGGCAACGGACTCCACTGCTGCCATGCATCCTGGACAGGTGCTAGAATATGAACCGTTGCTGTGCCACTTAACTAATGTCTCGTTAACAGGTAGGGTTCCAAACCTGAATTGTATACAGAGTTTCCTGTCCTGCAGAGCCTGTATTAGATCCAAATAGGGTTCCAACGATCTAATGTGTTTGTGTGTTCGGAACTCTATCGTAAGTTTCCCCTGGTCGGGCCTGGTAGAGTCTTGGTGTGCAACCCACTCCCAGGAGAGTTGTTTTACTGCATCTTTTTGTAGCAGGGGAGAGGCGTGATGATCCCACACTTCTCGGAGCCCTACATGGGATGCAAGCTTCCTTACATTATTAATCCACCCCACCTTTTTCCCTGTATCCAGGCGGGCTATCTCTATCAGGGCTTCGGCATAAGACCGGAGCTCTGGGGTCCGCAAAATCCTGGCCCAGAACAACAAGGGGCGTAGCTTAACAATGTCACTTATAGGATGTTGTCCCATATCTAGCAGAAGAGGGGATAGTGGGATACTTTGGGGCAGCATCACTAAGTTCCTTAGGAACTTGTGCTCTGATCTACTTAATTCTGAAGTGTTGTTGAAACCCCATAGTTCAGCCCCGTACAGAGCTGAGCTGACTGCTTTTAAATTGTAGATCTGCAAAGCAGCAGCAACGGGTCTGCTGTGGTAGGAGCGGTGTTCTTTCCCTAGTGCCCCTGTGACATGCTTATGAGTCAGGACCATTTTAGTAAGGTGGGACTTCCAGGTCATTTTGTCGGAAAGTCTGACTCCAAGGTAGTCAAAAGTGCTCACTCGCTCTGGGGAACCCTTCCTAAAGTGGGTTTGCCTTTATAAGACTTGTGGGGATTGAAAGCCATGTATCTTGTTTTTGTGGTGTTTATTACCAAACCCAGAGTGTCACAAAAAAGTTTGAACCTGTTGAGGAGTAGCTGGAGCCCTGCCAGGGTTTTAGACACCAACAAGGTGTCATCTGCAAATAAAAGGGTTACAACCTTATCCCCTCCCAGCGATGGAGAATCAGCAGGCTCCTGTGATAAGAAACTCACCACCCCTTTCATATATAGGGAGAAGAGGGTTGGGGCCAAGACACAGCTTTGGCAAACTCCCCTGCTGACTGGGATGTGGTCTGTGAGTTGTCCCTGTGAGCCCCATCTTACCCGTGCAAAGTTATCTTCATGCAACTGTATAACCAGGTTGAAGATAGGTGGTGGGATACCCATATCTGCGATTACCTTCCATAGCATCTTCCTAGGTACTAAATCGAAAGCTGTCTTTAGATCGATAAACGCTAGATATAGGCTACCCCGGCCAATCACTACAGCCTTCCAGAAGAGGAGTAGGAGGTGAAAAACCTAATCGGTGGTCCCTGTCTTAGCACTAAAACCAGCTTGGTATTTTGAGAGGATTGAGGTGGAATCCGCCCATTCTTGAATCTTGGAGAGGAGAGCTCTGCAGCACACCTTTTGTAGCGCATCTATCAAACTGATAGGCTTATCATTGCAAAGTTCTCCTCTATCACCCTTTTTGAATATAGGAACCACCTCTGCCCCCTTCCAGGACTCATGGACGGGGGCACCACTCGCTGTGGCGTTGGCGAGAAGAAGGACATAACGAGCCCACTTGGCAGTGTCGTAAAGAAAAAGATCCCCCGAAATGCCGCAGGCCCTGGGTCTTTGGACTTTACTATTTGGTAAATGGAACCCTCAATCTCACTCAAGGTAAAGAAACTATTACTCCGGAGCTAGGTGGAACATGAAGCGCTCTATCAGGGTGGAGAGTTGGCTTCTGGGTAAAGCATATGGAAGTGGTCATACCAAGCTTGTGCTGTAATATGGTTTGGAGGGGATTGAGCCCCTGCTTCATCACCCCAAATAAATAGGGACCAAAAAGACTTAGAATCTTTGGCGGCACAGGCTTCTTTAAGTAGCTGCCAACGGGACTCGTACCACGCCCTTTTTTCGTGGAGCATAGTTATCTTGTACCGCATTCTAGAATATCTAATTAAATTGCTGTCCTTTGATTTGATTGCTAGTACTAAATAGGAGCGTTCAATTCTGCATTCCGTCGTAAACCAGGAAGCTGGCCCTGCATTGGGTTAACTGGCCCTTGAATTACTACTGGGTGCAAGGAAGTGTGAGCTTATTCGATCAAAGAAGCGGGAGTGGATTGAATCCACTTCTGCTAACCCTCCTGCACTTTGAACAAGGTTCTGTAATTTGAGCATGCCCACTACCAGATCTTTCTGTATGTCCTTAATTTTTTCTTCACATAAGGCTACCTTCCGCCAGTTCAACCTGCGGCAATCATTAGATGGAAAGACTTCCTTCAAAGTGCTCAAGGGTAGGGTGCCTATAGAGGGGTCGCCCCATAGAGGCTTCATACTTAAACAGAGTGGATTGTGGTCACTGTCGATTGTGGCCCCCACGGCCATATCGACTACACTTCTCCAGAGTCTCAGGTCTAGGAGAATGTAGTTGACATGTGATGGACCACTTACCCTATTAAAGGTATTAGCACCTTGGCTGTCTGATTTAGTTCTCCCGTTCGTAGCCATTAGCCCGTACTCGAGGCTAAGGGCATTAACCTGAAGTGCCAGCTGCATCCATTTCTTTATAGGTGGAAGGTCCAGAGGAGGAACGGCCCACTTCTGATCATCCTCACATATTCCCATTGGGTCTTCTTGGTCAAAAGGTTCAAATGTGGCGTTAAAGTCACCTGCTACTATTGTTCTCAGTTGCGGTGAACTTTTATCTAATAGTTCCTCTAATTCTACCAGTGTTGTAGAAGGTCTACCCCTTCTGGTCTCCCTCACATATATGTTAAATAGGACAATTGGTTTCCACAAGGGGCCCTCAATGCGAATCCCCAGAATATCTGGACTACCAGTGGCAAGGGGGGTGATCTGGCCACCGAATGTGATCTTAATCCATATTATCTGTCCCCCTTCCGGGCGTCTTTTCTCCCGGTGGTTGCTGGGGAGCAATAACAAGCGTACCCTGGTTTATATAAAGGCACAAGGCTCCAGGTCTCCTGGAAGATGCATATATCAAACCTATCCATAAAAATGTTCCACTGAGGAAGGTGGATTTTGTTTTTCAGCTCTGCAACGTTCCAGGATACTATGTTCAACTGGCAATTGGGTTCTAGGGAAGAGTCCTGTGCATTGTCCAGAAGAGCTGGAGAGCAGCTAGTATACACCAGTGACGTTGAGTTGGAGCTAGTGCACATGCTAGGGCCTGCCCCTCTATTGTTCGCTGCTCCATATCTATTTGCATAGTGTCCCCTGCCTGTCGCCCACTCATGTCTCGGTGTCCAGGTGACCCCTAGCCCCGCACTCATAATGGGTTGTATGGTGTTAGAGGGTGAGTACTTAGCCTGTTGATGAACAACTCCCAATAGTCAATCAATCTCCCCCAAGTTTGAACTACAAGAAAGCCTTTCAGTTGTGGGACAACAATTTTTTCTTGACTGGGCTAGGGGAAGGGAGCGTTTGAATTGGATCAAAGATGGATCTGGGGGACATGTTCGAAACTCTAAGGCTAGAAGGTTTTCAACTAGTTCTTCCCCTTTAAGCGCTAGTTCAATACAATCTGTAGGCTGATCGGGAATTGAACACCTTCTAGCCATTTTGGTGTCGTCACAGCAATGATGAAAGAATTAAGGCTTAGAAGTACACAATCCCCTACAAATTACAGTCATACTCATACATGTGAAAACCAAAGTATTGTGTCCAGGTCTGTGGCAAACTGATACTTGGAACAACATCAGTGTGTCCTACATAGAGATGCCCCACATCGCAATATCTATGTGTCAATCCAAGTGCACCATGACAAATTGTCTGATGAAAAGCAACAGCTGAAGGCCGACAATAAATTGTACAACTATCCATGTAACATACTAGAAGTGCACCACATGTACGCACTAAATTCAAATGCTAAAGTAAGTGAACAATTAAAAGGCTGTATCATTGTCATGTAGGGCAGCAACAACATCAGTGTTTCCACAGGGACGTAAGTATGTGTGAGTGTTAAACATGTTGGAACTGTCACAGCCTATCTAATGGTGCAATGAGGTAAATATTGGTGCTGAGATCGCAAGGAAGATCATTAGGGGAAGTATTGAACAGAAGAATCTCCATTTTTCCTTGATTGACCTTATACCCCGCTACCCATGTAAATTCTGCAATTGCGTTTAACATGTTCTGAGCATTTGCTGTGTCAGGTTTTTACGTAAAATATAATGTCATACACTAAGAACTTGATTTTGGGCATCCCAAATTCAAATGCTAAAGTAAGTGAAAAATTGAAAGGCTGTGTCATTGTCATGTAGTGTTTGATTTGCTCTAACGCTCCGTCCATCATCCCCTTTGGTATCGCTTTGTTCGCCCTAAATTGGCAGGGTATGCCCAGACGTGGGTCCCTTGCTCACTTTGCCACTGGATTCAAGATAGCCTGGCTGATGAGGGTTTTGAACCCGAAACCGGTCCCAGGATACTTGTTTCCGGTCCAGGAAAGACATGGCTTGGCAGTTCGGGCTGGACTGTTCTCATGAGGCACAGGGTCAGACTGATTTGCATATGGCCATGTCTGAACTGGGGTGGTGGAGTGAGCTAAAGAATGATGATGGATTAAACCCAGATCAGTTGACTGGGGGTGAGTGTTTGATTTGCTCTAACGCTTCGTCCATCATCCCCTTTGGTATCGCTTTGTTCGCCCTAAGTTGGCAGGGTATGCCCAGACGTGGGTCCCTTGCTCACTTTGCCACTGGATTCAAGATAGCCTGGCTGATGAGGGTTTTGAACCCGAAACCGGTCCCAGGATGCTTGTTTCCGGTCCAGGAAAGACATGGCTTGGCAGTTCGGGCTGGACTGTTCCCATGAGGCACAGGGTCAGACTGATTTGCATATGGCCATGTCTGAACTGGGGTGGTGGAGTGAGCTAAAGAATGATGATGGATTAAACCCAGATCAGTTGACTGGGGTGAGTGTTTGATTTGCTCTAACGCTCCGTCCATCATCCCCTTTGGTATCGCTTTGTTCGCCCTAAGTTGGCAGGGTATGCCCAGACGTGGGTCCCTTGCTCACTTTGCCACTGGATTCAAGATAGCCTGGCTGATGAGGGTTTTGAACCCGAAACCGGTCCCAGGATACTTGTTTCCAGTCCAGGAAAGACATGGCTTGGCAGTTCGGGCTGGACTGTTCCCATGAGGCACAGGGTCAGACTGATTTGCATATGGCCATGTCTGAACTGGGGTGGTGGAGTGAGCTAAAGAATGATGATGGATTAAACCCAGATCAGTTGACTGGGGGTGAGTGTTTGATTTGCTCTAACGCTCCGTCCATCATCCCCTTTGGTATCGCTTTGTTCGCCCTAAGTTGGCAGGGTATGCCCAGACGTGGGCCCCTTGCTCACTTTGCCACTGGATTCAAGATAGCCTGGCTGATGAGGGTTTTGAACCCGAAACCGGTCCCAGGATGCTTGTTTCCGGTCCAGGAAAGACATGGCTTGGCAGTTCGGGCTGGACTGTTCCCATGAGGCACAGGGTCAGACTGATTTGCATATGGCCATGTCTGAACTGGGGTGGTGGAGTGAGCTAAAGAATGATGATGGATTAAACCCAGATCAGTTGACTGGGGGTGAGTGTTTGATTTGCTCTAACGCTCCGTCCATCATCCCCTTTGGTATCGCATTGTCATGTAGGGCAGCAACAACATCAGTGGTTCCACAGGGACATAAGTATGTGTAAGTGTCAAACATGTAGGCGCTGTCACAGCCTACCCAGGTATGACCAAAAGGCCAAACACCAGATCAACATTCTGTCACTTTGCACATGCAGTGAGTGCTTAGAACATAGAGTGGAAAAGACCCTCTCAAAAGACCTATCACAGTAATCTACTGGCCAAACATGAATGTCTTCATGTAGAAGTGTCCAAAGTATCAGGACATGCTCATCATGCTATGACAGAGAGAACTGGAAGACAAATGTGTAAACCATGGCCAAATGCATATGTAACATATATTGTCAAATACTGTAAGTAATGTGTATGAGTCGTTCAGTACACATAACACACATAGACAGGAATGTGGCTGTAACAATCAGCATAATCATTGACAGTATTATATTTTTTCGACTTTCAGCTGACAAGGATATGGTTTGCAGCCATGGGTCATGACCCCAATTCCACATCCCCAGAATGAGCCGGAATGACAGTACAAGCAGGCACTGGCCACGATCCGGAACATTGTGGAAAATACGTTTGGGTGCTGAAGTCCCGCTTACGATGCCTGGACATGTCGGGGGGAGATTGCTATACTCACCCCCTATGGTGTGCAAGCCATCCTACACAACATATGTGTACGGACAAATGTCCCGTGAGACGTGGGCCATGAGGAGCAGGAACCAATGGATGAGGAGGAGGAGGATGAGGATGGAGGAGAGATCCAACACACAGTGTCTGGTAGGCTGCGAGCGACCACATTGTGCAGAATTGCTTTGTATACATTTCCGTTTACTGGATAGACAACATCTGAACTGAATTGTGCAAAATGTAAATACATGTTTGTACTCATTCTTTGTTTTGGAAATGTTATGTCACAGTCACTGTAAACATCAAGTCACTCACATCTGCTCAACTTGAATTAGGGCTCAACATGTAACAATCAATATGTCAGACCGATACCAGTTCCCCAGACCCATTAGTTTGCTTTTATATAAAAAGTGCATCACCACATGTGTATCTGGGCTCATTACAGAATAAGTTGGGGAAAGTAGGCTAAATATCTGCCAGCTTCTAAATATTATGCCTCTGGCTTCATCCCCCAGACGCAAGATTATTTTGCCCCAAATTAGTCGCCTTTCACCAGTATAGAAGTCGCCTAGCGTAGTGAATCCCTTCTGCTTCCAATGTTCCAAAATAGAGTTAGGAAGGGCTATGCCAATGAGTCGGCAGTCCTCTAATAAAATAAAGGTGTGGCAATTCAGTACCCCCAAGCTTAAAAAATGTCTTCATACGATGCTCTAAGGCTGTGATACTCGAAGTATGACCCGGGGGCTGCATGCGGCCCCCAGCTGAATGACTGCACTGCGCTGCAGTTTACTTCAGAAAGTACTAGCATTTAAAAATATCTTAAATAAACGGGAAAGCGTTTACTTACAGCCTAACAGAAGTAAAAGAAATGAAGCAAATAAGGTGCCCTGCAAAACTTAACTTCAGAAACACATTAATTCTTACATAAATCATCCCATAAACGTGTAAAAATAACATAACGTCTCTTCAAAATTCAGAAGTGTATTTCATTAACATGCAGAAGCATTACACATTAGTACATCAGAATACATAAGTGCATTCAGAAGTATTTTATTTAAAACTGATCGTTTTTAAAAATGAGTGTAGAAATATTCATGTATCCTCATGCCCTGACAACAATGCTAATAGTGAACTAAGAGGCAAGTCACGTGCCACATGGAGCCTTCTGGGTGGTATGGACATCGTTATTGTTTATTTAATCAAACACAAGAGGTTTATATAGCGTATATCCTGAACTCATGAATTACAATGTACTCTTATATGCCGTGATGAAGAAAAAGGAAGTAAAGTGAAATTAGGCAATTGCCTAGGATCAAACAATTGGGTCAAGTGGGGACGCCGGGATTGATCCTAGATTTTCTCGTTTCACATTGTGCAATTCTGTTTCATTTCAATTCAATTTAATATTTAAGTTACTTCCTTCTTACACTTGCATCTCCCAAAGTAGTGATAGCAAGCAGAAAGTCTTACACCAAGGTGTAGTAGGGGGTAGAAATTCAGATACAGAATAACACAGTATTAAAAAATCTATGACTCTTCTAGAGACTAGGGGCTTATTTTAGAGGGCAGTATGGAAGTAAGGCCTTAAAATAACTCCATGACTCACTCACCACACCATGTATGTGATTTGCTTCCTGTACGCCCACCTTAACCTCCCACAAAGCCCCATTCCCACCATGCTGCCATTAATGCGGCCTCTGCCACAACAAAGACCATAGTTTGTGGCACCCGGGGAAATAATTGCAGGTACCCATGCTCTAAGGCATAAAGCAACTTATATCTCGTTTTCTTTAGAAGTTTAGCTGTTTTAAAAAATGACGGTAGATTGATTGATGACTCATTGGCCATACACGCCAGGATAAAATTGTCAAAAGTATCTACATTGACCATTGTTCAGGCAATATTATCTAAAAGAGCAGCTTGATAGTATGTTTGACAATGAGGTAAAGAAAGTCCCCCCTGTGATTTATCTAATTGCAGTACTGCTATTCTAGTGCTGGGCTGCTTATTATTCCAGATGAATTTTTGAAATAGTTGGCCATGTTCCTTAAAATACGATCCATTCATTGTAATAGGGAGCGTGGCAAATAAAAATAGCACTAGAGGAAGAATCAACATCTTTATCAAAGCCACCCTGCTGATTAATCCGAGAATCCCTAGATCATGGTAGCTGCGCCATGCTTGTGCTGTTGGACTTGTCCGCAGCCTTTGATACGGTCTCGCATTCGATTCTTATAGACCGACTGGCACAGCTGGGTATCTCGGGGACCATCTTAAACTGGTTCCTCTCATTTCTGGATGAGCGGTCTCAGCAGGTCTTTCTGCGCCCTCATGTCTCCTCCTCTTGTTCCATGGTATGCGGAGTACCTCAGGGCTCAGCACTAAGCCCCACCCTGTTTATTGTCTATCTTGCTCCTTTGGCTTCGGTTGTGGAACACTGTGGAGTGAGAATAATATCATACGCTGATGATACGCAGCTTGTGTTCTCTTTTAAAGACACTGAAAAGGCTGCGTTTGACAGCTTCAGGCATTGTCTAACTAAGATCGCCTCCTGGATGACGGACAATCGCCTGAAATTAAATGCTGACAAAACAGAGGTTATGTTTTTTAATCAACCTTCACCCCCACCGGCTGATCTCTGGTGGCCGATGCAGCTGAATCCCCCTCCTACCCTTGTTACCTCAGTCAGAAATTTAGGTTTCAAATTCGACTCAAAATTGTCGGCCAAGGCCCAGATTGGTCAAGTTTCCAGAGCATGTTTTTGGAAACTCAAAACCCTGCGAAGATTTCTCCATCTTTTGCCGATGGACTGTCGGGCCACCATAGTCCATGCCCTTATTACATCTCAGCTGGACTACACTAACAGCCTGTACCTAGGTCTTCCAGCTTATCTTACCCATAGGCTGCAGACGGTCCAGAACGCCACAGCAATGTTCATCAGAAATGTGCCCTTCCGACACCACATTTCCCCTCATCTGCGTAGCCTTCACTGGCTCCCAGTGAAAAGGAGAATTGAATTTAAGGCACTGTCTCTTGCTTTTAGAGCCACAAGAGATAGAGGTCCAGGATACCTGAAACAGAGACTTCAGAAATACCATCAGTCCAGGACCCTGCGTTCTAACTCTCAGATGCTTCTCCACATCCCTCGCTTTTCTAAAGCCAGGATTGGCGGGCGTGCCTTTGAAGTAAGAACAGCCGTTCTTCGGAATGCTATGCCTAATCACCTGCGTAAAGCAGAATCAGAACCCATTTTTAGGAAGGCATTGAAAACATGGCTGTTTGACTTGCCCTAGCGCGTCCCTTCTCCCCCCTTTTCTGATCACTTAGCACCGGGACACCGCCGTTGGTGGTAGCCGAGCGCTCTATAAATTGCTTGGTATGGTATGGTATGGTATTAAGGATAGAGGAAAAGAGCTCCATCTGTCCAAAAGTGTTTTGGTCTTACGAAAAGTTGCTTTGTAATTGAAATCAAAGAATTCAGAATAATCGTTTGTTATGTGAATGCCAAGGTATCTAATGGAGCATTGAGGTGAATATTGGTGCTGAAGATCGCAAGCAAGATCATTAGGGGATGTATTGAACAGAAGAATCTCCATTTTGGTTTGATTGACCTTTTACCCCTCCTACTCCAGTAAATTCAGCAATTGCATTTAACATATTCTTAAGATTTGCTGTGTCAGTTTTTAAGTAAAATATGTCATCTACTAAGATCTTGATTTTAGACATCTCAAATTCAAATGCTAAAGTAAGTGAAAAATTGAAAGGCTTTGTCATTGTCATGTGGGGCAGCAACAACATCAGTGTTTCCACAGGGACAGAAGTATGTGTGAGTGTCAAACATGTTGGCACTGTCACAGCCTATCTGATGGTGCAATGAGGTGAATATTGGTGCTGAAGATCGCTTGGAAGTTCATTAGGGGAAGTATTGAACAGAAGAATTTCCATTTTGGATTGATTTACCTTATGCCCCGCTACCCATGTAAATTCCGCAATTGCGTTTAACATGTTCTGAACATTTGCTGTGTCGGGTTTTAAGTAAAATATAATGTCATCCACTAAGATCTTGATTTTTGGCATCCCAAATTCAAATGTTAAAGTAAGTGAAAAATTGAAAGGCTGTGTCATTGTCATGTAGGGCAGCAACAACATCAGTGGTTCCACAGGGACATATGTATGAGTGAGTGTCAAACATGTTTGCACTGTCACAGCCTAGCTAGGGATGACCAAAAGTCTAAACATTAGATCAATATTCTGTCACTTTGCACATGCAGTGAGTGTGCATAACATAGAGTGGTAAGGACCCTCTCAAAAGATCTATCACAGAAAGCTATTGGCCAAACATGAATGTCTGCGTGTAGAAGTGTCCAAAGTATCAGGGCATGCTCATTTTGCTATGTCACAGAGAACTGGAAGAGACATGTGTAATACAATGGCCAAATGTATATGCAACATATATTGTCAAATACTTTTAAGTAATGTGTATTAGTCAGCGGTCTGTGAGGTAGCAACACATAGGTGTGCAGGTGACATCCGATCCTTGACGAATGTGTGACTATAGGACGACATCACGCCCCAGACATGCATGACCCTTGAGAGACCCAGAATAAGGATACCCCCCAAGGACAGAAGAACGAAACAGGTGAGAGCCTTAGGCCTCACGTATGTGCATGGTATGCATGCGAAGCAAGGCATGGATACCTTCGATAGCCCTGACAAAGGCCCCAGACCCAATTGGGCTCTCAATGTGGGCCGAAACATCTTGGCACTTATATATTAGGGTCAATTGGACAAACTAAATTCAATAAAGAACCTGAAACAACTTTTTATCCATACCCCAGGTATCCTACAAATAAAGAAATTCTTTGGGTATACCTGTAGGTATTTTTAAGTCCTTTCTTCCCTTCTGGATCCCTGCTTATCCAATTAGATTTTATCTAAGAACTCCCATTCTTTTGGGTGAGTCCGCCCTGGTGGTACCACTTAATCGGGGTGTGGATAGGCGTTGATGATGAAGCATTTCACGATAAAGTGAGTGAGGTGTCTACTCCAATATCTTGTCAAGAGTGTGATATGTTCATGTGAAAAGTCCGTCAAAACCATATGGTTACACACACATTCATTGAACATGGTGTGATGGAGAAATTTGGATAAACACTTACCTCAGAATGGCTAGAGTACTTTACCCCTGCCCTGAGTGTACAAGTGCATAGTTGAGTGGTTCGCTTATATTGTATCATCCCGATGGGGAATTGGCATTTGAGTATGTGCCATTACATAGACCTGTGTCAGGGAATGCCGTCTTCTTGGACCCGGAGGCCCACATAAAGGATGGCCCTCAGAGTAGATGTGCTGCAACTGCCTATGACAGGAGTGAGACAGAGACCATGTGTAATTGGCAGACTGATGTTAATTGAACATCAGTAGTGTACCTGACCATGTGTCCCTGGTTCACTGCAGTGAGGCCTAATGGCTTACTTACCTATTCCAAAGGTCTGTTGCTGTGTGTCACACTCACCTCTGCCCAACATCATGTCTATTAAAACATGTGTGCATGTTAACACCATGTGCAGAACAAATGTGCCTGTGCAAGACATACACAACAGATCTGTTGCAATGTGGAACAATGTGAGCATGCTGCAATAGTTTATTCACCTTCTGACACTTAAGCACAGGTCAAAGGGATTGTAGGTCCAAACATTGTACGATGACTGAGTGTGTATGCTGCACTTCTCGATGTTTGTTTACGTCCGACACATGTGAATCACAGTAGAATTCCCCAAATGTCCAGTGATTGTAAACAGATGGACATAGAATGTGCATAGCCACATTGCAGCACAGATAATATCCCTACTGCATGGCTATGTGTGAAAGGACACTGCATTGGATTACTGCATGAAATGTGCTGTACCTAACTGAATACAAAACAGTCATGCCTTTTTCCCCATGCCAGTGCTGTTTTGGCTGCCTAGGGCCTATGTAGGTACACTTGCACCATGGTGCCAGGATGCAACTATCTCATTCAGGAATGTATGTGTGTATGAAGGGGCATCATCCTGCAAACAAAAATATACTGTGATCTGAATTTCACCATCTATGTGAATTGCAGAATACAGCACACATGGAAAAATGAAGTGAGGAGGAGATTTGTAGGTCCAAGTCCTTGCATGCCACTCATGGAAATGAATTACTTACTGGCACATTTCCCGATTTACCTAGGTGGGTATTTTTGGGAATGCATATTTAACTATTGGCTGTGTATGGGTATCCCCATGCAATGGTCAAGGAGCCTCTCTCTGGTGCTGAGAGCGCCAACGCAATGATTTGCAATACATTGTTTCACTCATGATTAATGACACTTCTCACAGGTACCCAAGCTGCCCTTGTTTGGCTCAAACAATATGCAAACATATCCGTAGCACATCTACCATGGTGCATTGTGCAAGCCCCACACATATTATTTCAGCCATATAGCCCTGAGTGCAGAGATGTCTTTACCACCACATCACAAGGCAAACCTTGCCTAGCTTTGTATGCAAATTAATGGCTGCCTGACTATCACATATGCCATGTTGGAAATACAACATATGTTTCTGAAATATCCAGTAAATCAGCAATCTGGGTGGCACATACACTGTAGTATGGGTGAGCCAGCCTGTCTCTGGGCTTCCCTAAGTGTGTGTTACATCCGTAACACATCTCATGGCAGGATTTCTGACAGATTGAATGAATAAATATATTGGGCAGAATAAGGAATACAATAGCGTGGCACATGGGTCCCAGGAGCATTCTTCACATGAACATATGACTGTGGGGGACCTTCAGGTGTGTATCCTGGTAACGGCTCTAACAACTTAAGTGTGATGAGAATGCTCCTAATTCCAGCCTTGCATGCTGTCATGTTGCCTGCTGTCGCCCAGGCCGGGTGAAGAGGAATGCGCATGCACTCCTTAAACTCAGACTCGCTACATGGGCCATGTGCCAGGCCAACGGTCATGAAGTGGCAGGGATATGAACCACTTACACCCAGCCAGATTCACCACCTGGACAATACCCTCTGTCACACAGATCTGTTAAGTGGAGCCAACCCAGTCCACAGCTGTGCCAAATACCATGAAACACTGGATGTAGTAATGAATACATTACATAACTTCAGCATCAACGCAGTTACCCAAGTCCCGCCAAGCCTAATTAAAACCAAAAAGTTAAATAATTTGCGAAATGTCTCAATACATTACGTTAATAATGTTGTTCCCTTCACAATAAATTGTCACTCAAGATGTAACACTTAAGAAGGTAGAATGTCACACATGAGCATGCTATGACCAATGAAATGTCACACATAACCAAACTTTAAACTTGTCTGCTATAACAATAGATCCATTAGGCCAGTAGCATGGGTCAGAAACCATGCAATGCTCCTGTTGTGTGGCACATTGCATTAGTTGCATCTGTGGTAAGCCGCGCATTGAGGCCAATGCATGTATAAAACTGCATAAGTGCTAACGCGCTGTACGTTTAGCACACAATGGTAATTTCAGTATTGACGTGTCAGAAAAAATGATACATTTGTCGAAAACGGGTGGTACACACCCAGGAAATGATGCAATAGTTGTGGCAGGCTACATACTAGGAAGTGTAAAGTTACTTTCATTTTCTCTTACTCTCTGTTAGTCTGTGCTGGGTGCTGGAGGTATTTAGAGAGTGTCTGTGAGATTTTTGGTTGTTTGGTCTTGTCAGTGTGTGCTCTGTCTCTATATTGTGTCTTTGCCTAACCTTTTTGCCCTTTTGTAAAGTTTTGTCTAGTTATTGTCACTGTATTGTTGGGAGTTTGTCATTTTTGGGGTATTTTCTTGTAGGGATAGTTATAGCTGGTAGGGGAGTTAATTATTTTTGTACAGTGTCTGTGTGAGGGATAGGGACATGTCAAGGAGGGAAGGGGCCAAATCTTTAGTGAGCCGGAGTTGGGAGAACAGATCTGGCTCATAGTCCACTACCAGCCCAGGATAGTGGTGGCTTGGAGTAGGGTGAGCCAGGCCTACCCTGCAAAGGACAAAAAAGATTGGTGGGAGTGTGTGCGTTGGCATCACCAGAAAACCTTCCAGGTTGATCGAACCTGCATCCAGATGAAACATAGGCTGGCTGACATGGTGGCACGGGAGACCAATCTAATTGACCTCCTTGGCCTGGAGATTGACAGACCCGTAGGTATGCAAGTTTGTACCTTCTGATTTTGTGATGTAGCTATATCTGTAATGCCAAACATAAACATGGACTGTACTTCATTTTTCTAGTTCTTTTTAATTATTGCAGCGTGCAAGATTTATATCACATTGCAATGATATCAGGAACTGAAGGAAAATAAGGGAAGTTTGTGTGCCTCAGAGTGCCTACACTAATCAAACATTAAGCGAGTACAGTGTGAATTGGTCCATTGACATACCCTGGCACAAGGGTTTCTTCAATGGTTATGGGGTGTCAGTTCTAAATTTAAATGCATGGAATCATGAGCTTTTCCTTATGTGATATACATGAATGTGCATAGGATGTTTCCAAATTGCCAGCACACCCACTGTTGAAGGTGAAGCAGCCAATCTATGTTCAAAGTCCATATATGTACAATCTTCCATGTGTGCAGCATTGTGCTACACATATACACAGATTAATATGCCTCATATATATATACATGTGCAAACCAGTGGAGTCTGACATGATGCTGGCCAGCATAACTAAATACATCACAACCCTGAGGCATGCTTGAGGCATGTGATGATGGATAAATCTGAACTACATCATCCAGCGAGCTCATGCCTGCACGTGGACTTACTGCGTCCAATAATATTCAGATATGTGTGTCTAAGCTGCTGTGTAAATTGAAATGCTGGGATAGCATAGTTTGTATGATTGAAATGTAAGAATATGTTAAAGCACTATTTACAATGCAATGTCCCAAATCATGTATTGTAGGTGGACATCAACCATTCACCCGGGGAGAGGTGGATTACTTCCAGGACCTCAGTGCTGCCAGTAAAGGTTATTCACATTTATGTGAAATGAAATGAAATGAAAGAAATTTGTACTTGTAAAGCGCACCCATACCCCCAAAGGGGTGTCCAGGCGCTGTACGCATACCGCTGTGGAACCCTTCCTGGCTTTTCCCTGTGAAATGTCCACTCCTGGGCACCCCCAGGGTGAAGCCAGGCATCCCAGCGCTGTTGGGGCCGTTGTGGAGATTAAGCAAGCTATTGCCCAGAGTTGCAGAGTGGGACCCATGATTAGAATAGGCACCGAGGCGAGAATTATCAGGTCCGAGGAAATTGAGCCCAAGACCCGCCGAGGCGGGAATTGAACCCTGGTCCCGGGCCAGATCTCTGCATCAGGGTCTGCCGCTCTAACCATTGAGCCACACTTCTCCACCATTAGCATTTTTAAGTCTGTGTGATCTAAGGGAAATGTAACACTGTCATGTTCTATGGTAGGTAATGATTACCTACTATCAATTTGCTGTCAGTGTGTGAAACACAACAGAACCTGCCCACAGATTCATATAGAAAGAACAAGGAAGAATTCCATTGTGAATGTAGGGTGTATGTAAGCAGGCCCACTTGATGTAAGCATATTAACATTTGTGTTAATGTTTGCACATCTATAGTCATGTGGCTTTGGGCACAGTAACCATCACCTGGTGCAGAACCTGCATGTGGTCAACAGAAACACCTTAGCTCATACAACAAATGGCACTTAGCTATACAAGCATGTTTTAACGAACGTAGTAGCACAGTGAAATGAGCATTGCTAAGTATGTCTGGGCAGGGTTCTGTTGCATATGTCCAAACTTGTGTATGACACAGGTGCAGATGATGTGCAATATTTTAACACAGACACTGTTAGCAAGCATCTGCAGGTAGTTATGATGGTATCAGAGGCACAGTGTGTGATTATGCCACATAGGTTCCATCAACATGCAGCATACTTAGCTCAGACATGCTGCATACTTTTGAGCTTCCAAGCTAAAACATATTTGTTTGACTGAGCATAAGGGTGGCCAAATATACCTGATATGTTACACCTAATTTGTTTGTAGACAACATACCTATCCCTGTAGCATTATGCCAAACAAAATGTGGATTTGTGAAGAGATGTATGCCAGTGTCAGCAGGGTAGCCATCACAATCTACCATATTTTTCATGTGATATTTGTGGCATTTGTTTTTCAGATTGACAAAATTCTTCCTAATATATGTAATTGATCCATGACAGACAACAAATGACAAAGCTACATGTGTGTCTGTTTATGTGTTTGTAGATCATCGAGTGGATACCTAGATCTTCAATTTCTTGGCCTAGCACGAGGTATAGCTGTTATAATCCAGTATCAGGGTACTTGAGCCTTCCTCAGTGTCATGGTGCAAGGGTGCTTGCAATACATGCTAGAAAGTACTTGATCAGATGGGTGCTCAGTCACACAAACACACACTACTGAGAAGCATTGTCCAATTCATAATGTGTAAAGCCGAATGAAGTACTGGGAGGATGTGTGTACAGAAACAGGTTTACCTATTACTCAACAAGCTTTTGGCTACAAGTGTGAACCAGAAACCACATATCACATATCTGTACATTTGCCTGAGGGTACATATTTGTAATGTACCCCAGTCATGTTTTGCAGGAACTCAATGACAGCCCCCTATCCATGTATTAGCTAGCTGACACTGAGTAAGTGAAGTCAGCAATGCATGCTGCCTTGTGTGACTCCTTGTGTTAGTCCAGCAACATAGAGGCACACTACCTGGACTGTATGACCTTGAGCACTTTCACGTATGCTGATGAAAACGTCCTCATCTAGCAGATGCCGCTGGACTCCTACCGCTCACCGTGGGAAGGCTACTTGGGGGTCCTTGGAGTCTACAGCTGGGCTTGGGCTGGCAGCTGGGGCTTGTCCTGGGGTAGGTGGTTCCTCTGGAGACCCCGTGATGCTGTCATCCCTTGTTATGACCAGAGAAGGTGTTCGAATGGAGTCCAGGAGTTGCTGGAAGGTGTCATCGTCCACGGGGGGGGCAGGATGTCATCACCAACAGGTTGGTCATCCAGGACAGACTGTTGGTCAGGAGGTGTTGTTTCTCTCTACAATGAAATTAGAATATGTTAATGGTGATGTATGATAGATGTACACCAGGGTGCCGGCATTTCCTCTAGCCATTACTCAGCCCACAGCTCCTGGGAATGTGATGTAGGTTTGGTCATGTATTTGATTTGATCCTGCACTCTGCCTTTTACACAGTATACCATGCCACTCTGCCTTGTTGTGCTGTCTTGCATGCACTTTGCGCATTAAAATGTGGCATAAGGCTCATATTTGACATGCATCCACACTACTATACACAGCTGGCAGCCTTGCTACACTGCTGGAATGTGTAAGGGCATGTACTTACCATGGTTTACTTATTTGGGTGTAATAAAGTAATTTCATAACACACACAGTTGTCTCCATAGTTCAGAACAGTAGGCACTGTGTACCATCTCTGTGGGGGATAGGCACCGTCAAACCTGGAAAATTGCAACCACTGACTCTCGCCCCATTTCATCATTGCCAGTGTTTGTTATCTGCAGAGTATCACATATCTCTTAACTCAGCCCGCTCACTTGTACCTGTACATGATGCCTCTGGCAATCTCATTTAGACCCAGGGACTCTACTTACTGTCACACACTGATGGCACCCAGATCATAATTTGACTCTCATATGACACCAACACCACCAATATAACTTACCATATGCAATTGGTCAACATGTCTACCTGTATGTGAGAGCTATTCCTCAAGCTGTACCCAACATGCTAGTAGTAATGATATTTAAGGACATGTACCTACCTTGGTTGGCTACACAACTAGGTCCGTACACCTCACCCTCCAACCATCACCAAATCAAGCCCATCATCCTGGACACCTAGCTCATCCTGTCACTTCACTATTCCTTGTTTTACATCCTCCTGCTTTGACATATGTGGCATAGTCAGACATTTGTTTTTACAGCTCCCTCCTGACACCTGCTACATCTTCACCCTGGTCCACATTACATGTAGGAAGTAGTACACCAAAGCCCTCTTCTACAGCATCCCTTCACAGCTGTGACACAAGTGTGACACTATCAGACACAGCAGTGTGTTACCATCACTCAGGCTACCTTGCAGTACACATGTCACAACTCACCTCCTTACTATGCAATGGCTCACCATTCAGACACAGTGCCAGTTCAATGTGCTCAGCCACACCTACATTGCACTACATTACCAGAGGCACACCAGGCTCACACTCCATCTATTCTCCCAACAAATAATTATGGTCCTCTGATGTGCCTCACTTGCATTCACCCCCACCCCCAGTACACATTTGTACATGATAGGCGGTAGGGTGGTCTCTAACATGGCGGGCAACACCTGTGTGCCGTCACCCCACACATCAGGACAGCTGCATGCAAAGTAGTTTCATACTAGTGACTATACACATGGCTCTTTGCATGATCCTAATTGGTGATACTTCACATACTGCACACCTAAAACCCCTCGTAGATGAGGAGTTAATCTTTTGGAAACCCCATTCCATTCACACAAGTTACACATCTTACACAAGTAACCAGGGGAAGAGCCGCGGCGGCCTCCTGCATTGCTGGGCCCAATGTCAGAGGCCTGCCTTGCAAGAGAAAACTGCCTGGCACTCACTTGTTTCTCAGCACGGAGGGGGCCCCAGTGTAGAATTGTCTCCACGGGCCTGTAAAGGGCTGTTTGGTGCCCAGTATACTCTCCAGCTCAGACGACATGAGGCGCGACATACTCTGGATCGGACAGGCCTATGGGGCAATCAGAAGGTGCCCGACGGACTATTCTGACGGATGCAGAAACACTGACAGTGCACCTGGAACAGAGCACATGCCTTTTACCTGTTTAATCTGGACAAAAGGCATAGCAGAGTAAAAGAAACAGAACTAGAGGCAAGACCAGCTGCAGAATCACGGGGATCAACCGACTCAACTTGCCTGACTTTAAGATGGCAGTCAAGCTCCATATCCTATCCTACCATCCTCATCAACTCCATTCTCCCGTTTCTGGACTCGAGACCTATGGACACTTCATGATCTTCATTCTAACCCGGCGGAGCCCGAGCAACATGGCCGATTCCCGGTGGAGCTGCTTCGACAGCTATAGGTGAGATTGGCTCCGGCTCACCGCTAGGGCCGTCACCTACCCAGCCGGACTTCGGACATAGGTCTCGTTGTTTTCTCCGCTGCTGTCTCCTCCCTATGGACTTCCAGCTCTCTTCGACACTGCTTTCAATGGAACTATGACATTGCCCCCTGGGCGGAATCTTCAACTGTTTGGACTTATCGCGGAGCCAGAGTAACCTTTGGCTGATACCCGGTGGAGCTATCATATGTAGCTATAGAGGAGTTTGGCTCTGGGATTCACCCCCTCGGCCGGCACCTACCCAGCCGGACATCAGACATTGTTTTTCCTCGTCTCCCCGTTGTGTTCCCTTCCCTCCCCCGCATCATGGGGCATGATCACCTTGAGGCTCCTTTCTCTCCCTCTGCATCTACTGTCCCCTACCGTTCTTCACCCCATTACCTTTCTGCTAATTCCTGATCTGCACTCAATCCCCTTTACTGTTCCCCCTATTACCCTCCTTACTCCATCGGTTTAGTTTTTCTATGTCATGGAATGCACTAGTAACGAATGTAACTGTAACTGATTTAACGCTGTAACACTGTTTAATCCTCATGTAAAGCGCTCTGATACCTCCGGGTCTAGCTAGCACTATATAAAACTCAATAAATAAATAAATTCCTTTGCAGTCCAGATCTGTCTGCATGTGCCCGGGTTAGACACACTAGGCTCATGGTGCAAAGGGGCCTGCATTGTCACAGTCAGGTTGGGCAGGGGTCAAGTGTTCATTCATGATGTGCTGCTCCAGTCCAGGTTTTTTGCTTTATATTGTCGGATTTGTAGTCCTAGTCACTCATGTTCTACATTCCACTACAAGTCCCGGTATATGAAGGTGAACCTGGACTGGTGCTGCACATCACACATGGACTGGACAAACTTGATGGAGCTGGACTGTGCTGTACAACATGTAACTGGGCAGTATGACTTACATCTATGTGATGTATCAATTAACATGTGAAAGATTCCTGCCCTTTCCTTTGCACAGAGAACAGTGCAGCGCAGGAACGTAGCTTGCTGCTCTGTACAGCATGACATTTTTTAACCATATTGTCCCTTGTTGCCGCTTATCCTGTAAGTCTTGCTGGTCCTCAGAGCCAGCACTGTCCTGTCCTTCCACCAACTCTGCTGGGATGACTGATGCCACCTGCTCCCCCACGGGGTCCATGACCTCCTGGTCTTCAGATCCTCCTCTTCCGGTCCACATGGCTGCCCTCAGGCTGTTGGCCAGTTTCTCCTTGGTTCTGCACTTATAGTCATGCCAGTGCTTCTTACACTGTCCTTTTAGTTTGCCCTACACTGTTTATCTTCTCCACTATGAACTGCCTAATGGATTCTTTCTTCCCTAATGGCAATTTTGAGTTGAAGAGAAGATATTTATTCCATGTCACTTCAGTTATTAATGTTTGGATCTCCTCCTCATTGAAATTACTCATCCTCTTCCCCTGGGGGTCTGTTTGGACATTCTGGCTGGTGTTTGGGTTGTTGCATTGAATGCTGCTGCCTGCTCCAAATCTCCTTTTTGATGTGTAGGAACAAATTTGTTTACCAATGCATCGCTTTTTGAGTGAATTTTGATGCATGATGCACTCCAATGTGACTCATAGGTGATTTGCGGCACGTAAGCATTGTTTTATGACCGCAAAGTAGCTTAGCATCACTTTGGCTGCAAATGCATCACTTTTCTCTGCGCCATCAGTCCCACGGATGCGGCAATATTTTTGATGGACCTTGGGACATTACAACCTGGTGCACAAACCATAAGTACAGAGCATTCATTGCATTTAAAACTGTTGTTCTGCAGTGCAACGTTTTCTGACACATCGCTGTGTCTGTTCTCCTAAATGAGCGCCATAGTTTCACTATTCCTGGAGCCACAACAACAGATTGCTTCCCCAAGTCTGTTTCTTGCATGCAATGTTATTTTAATTCTCTCCATTTGTCAGCACAACCTCTTAAATCATCCCAAGAATATTGCACCCAAAAGTGAACTGGAATTCTGTTTTTACCAACAGAGAATACATAAGCCAACTAGACAAAGCAGAAGAAACAGCGCCCGTGCCTATGGAAATAGAGCAATCAAATCTAACACCCCTGAAAGGAGTATTGTATTCATTTATTTATTCAGTTTTCTTTAAAGCTAAGAACATACTCCTGATTGTACGTTAGAGCACTTTACAACATTGAGATATCAGCATATAATGTACAGAGGAATAATTCAGTGTACAGTAGAGGATATATGCATTGGATACATTTGGTCAGGTTCTTCTTTCAAGACCTTAGCAGACACAGGGTTAACCCAATGTCAACATCTAGTCTTTTTTTAGGTCTGGATACTAGAGCAAAAGAATGAGACAGTGAGTCATCCTACTTTAGCCACAGGCTGACTTCTGCATTCCGTCCATCAATTGTGTGTCTTTTGCTTCCTCGCCCTGAGTGCGCCGGGTATGCCCAGACGTGGGTCCCGGGCTCACTGTGCCACTGGAATCAAGCTATCCTGGCTAAAAAGGGGTGAAACCCCGAAACCGGTCCTAGGATGCTTGTTTCCGGTCCAGGGAGGACCTGGCTTGGCAGTTCGGGCTGGACTGTTCCCATGAGGCACAGGGTCAAGACTGATTTGCATATGGCTAGGTCTAAACTGGGGTGGCATGGTGAGCAAAAGAATGATGGATTTAACCCAGATCTCTTGACTGGGGGTGAATGTTTTGATTAGTTCTGCATTCCGTCCATCAATTGTGTGTCTTTTGCTTCCTCGCCCTGAGTGCGCCGGGTATGCCCAGACGTGGGTCCCGGGCTCACTGTGCCACTGGAATCAAGCTATCCTGGCTGAAGAGGGGTGAAACCCCGAAACCGGTCCTAGGATGCTTGTTTCCGGTCCAGGGAGGACCTGGCTTGGCAGTTCGGGCTGGACTGTTCCCATGAGGCACAGGGTCAAGACTGATTTGCATATGGCTAGGTCTAAACTGGGGTGGCATGGTGAGCAAAAGAATGATGGATTTAACCCAGATCTCTTGACTGGGGGTGAATGTTTTGATTTGTTCTGCATTCCGTCCATCAATTGTGTGTCTTTTGCTTCCTCGCCCTGAGTGCGCTGGGTATGCCCAGACGTGGGTCCCGGGCTCACTGTGCCACTGGAATCAAGCTATCCTGGCTGAAGAGGGGTGAAACCCCGAAACCGGTCCTAGGATGCTTGTTTCCGGTCCAGGGAGGACCTGGCTTGGCAGTTCGGGCTGGACTGTTCCCATGAGTCACAGGGTCAAGACTGATTTGCATATGGCTAGGTCTAAACTGGGGTGGCATGGTGAGCAAAAGAATGATGGATTTAACCCAGATCTCTTGACTGGGGGTGAATGTTTTGATTTGTTCTGCATTCCGTCCATCAATTGTGTGTCTTTTGCTTCCTCGCCCTGAGTGCGCCGGGTATGCCCAGACGTGGGTCCCGGGCTCACTGTGCCACTGGAATCAAGCTATCCTGGCTGAAGAGGGTGAAACCCGAAACCGGTCCTAGGATGCTTGTTTCCGGTCCAGGGAGGACCTGGCTTGGCAGTTCGGGCTGGACTGTTCCCATGAGGCACAGGGTCAAGACTGATTTGCATATGGCTAGGTCTAAACTGGGGTGGCATGGTGAGCAAAAGAATGATGGATTTAACCCAGATCTCTTGACTGGGGGTGCATGTTTTGATTTTTTCTGCATTCCGTCCATCAATTGTGTGTATTTTGCTTCCTCGCCCTGAGTGCGCCGGGTATGCCCAGATGTGGGTCCCGGGCTCACTGTGCCACTGGAATCAAGCTATCCTGGCTGAAGAGGGGTGAAACCCCGAAACCGGTCCTAGGATGCTTGTTTCCGGTCCAGGGAGGACCTGGCTTGGCAGTTCGGGCTGGACTGTTCCCATGAGACACAGGGTCAAGACTGATTTGCTTATGGGTAGGTCTAAACTGGGGTGGCATGGTGAGCAAAAGAATGATGGATTTAACCCAGATCTCTTGACTGGGGGTGAATGTTTTGATTTGTTCTGCATTCCGTCCATCAATTGTGTGTCTTTTGCTTCCTCGCCCTGAGTGCGCCGGGTATGCCCAGACGTGGGTCCCGGGCTCAATGTGCCACTGGAATCAAGCTATCCTGGCTGAAGAGGGGTGAAACCCCGAAACCGGTCCTAGGATGCTTGTTTCCGGTCCAGGGAGGACCTGGCTTGGCAGTTCGGGCTGTACTGTTCCCATGAGGCACAGGGTCAAGACTGATTTGCATATGGCTAGGTCTAAACTGGGGTGGCATGGTGAGCAAAAGAAAGATGGATTTAACCCAGATCTCTTGACTGGGGGTGAATGTTTTGATTTGTTCTGCATTCCGTCCATCAATTGTGTGTCTTTTGCTTCACTGTGAATGGTGTATTCTGCCCTTTGACAAGGGTCTCATCTACATTCAAAGTAGTTCTTTTAAGTGCTGTAGACTTGTGTGCTTTTTGAGACCCCCAAAAAATATTTTTGCTTTTTGTCACTTTTATAGATAGATGAGGGTCCAGCAGCTACCCTAATAATAAAGTTTTGCAAAACCACAGCAAAACAAAGAAAGCACCGGAAAAGAGAAAAGGTTGGCGGGCAACGCCTCACCTATTGAATTTGCCAATGGATGTTCTAGGTAGAGATCAGGTAGATTGTAAATTATTAAGGAGGCCTGCTGCAGTTCTCATAGATACGTGCTAAACAGTTGGCAAGTGTGACTGCAAGCGAGTTCATGAGAGAGAAATACATCGTTCAGGTGACACACATAGGAAAGTAGGTCAGGGTGGCTTAAGCTAAATTCAATGATTCGGTTATATAGATATGTGGAAGCTCATTCAGTCTATTTCCAAAGGACGCAAACTAAGAATATATTATAATTTTGTGAGGGAGGTTATTTCATTATCTGCATCATAACCCAGAAAAGGCGAGGATAATGTGGATGCTTTTCCACTTCTGGTCGGTACAAGGCATTGTGATTTGGATCTATGTGGATATCTGAGGCTGCCTCAGGGTTTGATGGTATATTGGAAGTAGTTCAGAGTGTTACAGGGATTCTGTGTAAACAGAACTATGCCTGGGACCACAGAATGTTAGTATATAGGGACTGAGTCACCATACCACATCAGTACCTATGAGCCCCAATCCAGACTAGCTCATACTAACCTGCCTTCCTAACCTCCCTAGAGTGACGGGTAAGTTAGCACCCCAGAACACAACACTGTAGTCTCCCTCAGGGAACCATGGAAACAGATCATCAGCCTTTTGTTTTCTCACTCATGCATGACCATAATAAACAAAAAAGACATGAGAACAGCTTACAATATTTATTAAAACCTATTGTGCTCTATTATGAAACATTTGCGCTGCAACTAGAAAACATATGCATCCCAACAGAGTAAGGAGCATTACAAGTAAACTATAAACAATAAGAATCCCTACTATGGTGAATTATTTATCTGCTTCAGCCTACCCCCACTATGGAAACACAATGTTATATCATAAATCTCTGGGTTTAGTGGCAATCCCCATGCCTGCTATGCTTAGGTAGTTGTTCTACATCTCAGGCAGTGGATCTCTTTCTCTTGTCAGGACCTTTGCTCTGTTAGAATGTCTTCTCTTTGTTTTCAAAATTGCACATCTCTACGGTGTATATTTTATGAGGTGTCTTCTTGAAAACAGCAGATGTGAATGTATGTTGTGTTTAAGTGCCAAGCTATGTTTGCTAACCGATCACAAGAACACCGGGCACAGTATTGTTTGACCTTGTACAAGATGTTCAGACAGTCTGAACCAATAACAAAAACATGTGCAGTGCTTTTCTAAAATAATCTCGTGGCACAAAAATAAACGTGGCAAGTGTAACGTGTGCAAGACAAAGCAGCCTAAATGTGCAAGCAAATTAAAATTCGAGCAAACTAAGTGGGCCCTAAAGGAAACACACGACACACCTCCTTTGGTTGGGCTTGTAATGGAGCTACTAAGGAAACACTATAAAGCACAAGCACAAGCTAAGCAAATTCAATGCTTTGCTAATAATCAGGTTATTCAAAAAAGATTATAATGATTATTTTTAAAAAGGATTTCAATTTTGAATGGTAGCCAGATTAAGGTGTTTCGGAGGTATCCATGATGTCTCCCATTAATTTAATAGGAAGTAAGTCCAGGATGGACTCAATCTTCGCAGACAATGACTCCGCCATAGCCCATTTAAACTCATCCATAGAACATACATGCTCTTCGTTATCAGTTGATGCTGAGGAAGTATCCGGGCAACCTGCATCCATGCCTTTAGTGCCAAAGTTTAATGAGGTTTGTGCCGAAGCACTCATCTCCTCAGAAGGGAGGGGCTCATACCTTGCGTTGTCCAGTAGCTGCAAGCCCATGGTACAACTCAGAAAATGGGTCATTAGAGGACTCATCAACAGGTTCATGTCCAAAGGAACAGGCGTTTGCAGAGCCAGGCAAATATCTAGTGCCCATAAGAAGGGGCACCATAGGCAATGAAACATGAGCTGTACCTAGGCAAACCAGACAGGTCAGAGGGTCAATGACCAGTCAAGATCTAGTTCTTGGAGTACTAAGTTTCCGAAGAACCTTACCTTGCGTTCACAACATAGCTGGACCAGTGGTCATTCCAGAGGGCTTTGAGATGGAACAGCCATTGTGGAGGAGCAAAAATAGAACCAAATTGCCACAAATGAGGAATAATAACATGGGGTGCCCCCGAACACCCTGGAAAAAAGGAATGAATAAAAGCCGGTATTACTCCGAAGAATTTTTTGGAACGAACTGACTATGCCAGATCCGAGAACTTTAAAAAAGTGAACAAGGCCTGCAGTATTCGATGCATTAAAGATGCGATGAGCTAGTTTGTTGAAATGTATCGGGAGGTTGGTGTTTAACAAGGACTGTATTTCACTGGATGTCTGGCAACTTGCAATTCAAAAATTTCTCGAGCAGATGTCAGTGCCACTTCTTTTTGAAACAACAGTGCTTTAAGTCTGCTTAGCTTGTTAAACTCTGTCTTCAACATTGGAATGGAAGGCCACATCGAGCTATCATATCCTCCTTGCGGAAGGGGAAAGAGCATGTTATTGCAGCAGGTAACTATCTGGGAATCCAATAAAATATATGGGATTCCCGCCCTCATTCCACAGCATCTGGTATTCTTTTTAAAAAGCAGACCAAAGTCAGTACAGATGCATTACAGGTGCCATGAATGGTAACATGTTGACAAATAAGTGAATGTCCAACAGAGGAGTCGAATTCCTTTTTAGTAAGGTAGACCTCCTTATTCACACGTTCACAACAGTAATGGAAGGGACCATAATTTATTAATAAAGCTGCCTCCGAGGGGCTCATATCTACCTACAGGGAAATGTTTCTTGCAAGATATAACTTGAAATGTTGAAATCAGCAGAGATATTACGCCATGTATTATTCATACAATGGAAGAGGTTTCTGCTTTAGTGAAAGGGAGCCGTTCTAACTTCTCAAGATGTAACATTGTGTAGGTTGCGCCCTTTTTTACCACGAGTCGTTGTTTACGTGTCAGATTGAAAGGCATGAATAGATGGCTGGAATTAAGGTAACGCTAAGGGATGTGACCATTTTTAAGGGTTTGAAGGGTCCAGCTAAACTGCATGATGGATCTAAGCTGACTTTGCCCATGGTACAATGAAGACATGTCACTTTGTTTTATATCAATAACAGATGACACAATGTTATTCAAATTGCAATTCCCAAAAAATAACGTATTAATACTATTATCAACAACAGCAAGTACTTTATCTAAATTATCTTGATCAATTTGTCTTAAACATGCAGCAGTTTCCATTTGTTACAATTTCCAAGTTTCTTTATATGTAGCATAAATAAATCTTTTAGTACGCGGAGATTTTGGACCCAACAGAAAATCAGATAAGTCCATGTCCTCCGATAGGAGAGAAAGATGTTGTTTCACTGCAGATAGTCTAGAGTGTTCTAACCATTGTTGACATAATTTTCCCACTGAATAGGTGTTAACAATTCCTGAGTATTGGAATTCAGAATAGCTAGGATCAGGTCGGCTAGCTTTAAACCCTGGTGTGGGATTCAAAAAATGGTCCTGACATCAATTTGTGTCCACTGGCCACAATAACCACCCATGAGGACCTGAAAGTGTGGTGTTAAATGTACCAATCTGTAACATACTGTTGAGTTGGTCAGGAGTAAAATTTGTTAGATGTTGCCAATTGTCAAATCATGCAAAGGAAGGAATGGTTGGTGCATTAATTTCTTTAATCTTAGCCAATCCTAGACATGTAGTCTGCTGAACGTTGTCATTCAGGAAAATCATTTGAGTTGGAATTAAGCAGTCTTGAAATAAAGTATCTGTACCCTGGGCCTACCAGGGTTTGGTACCCCAAATAGATTTCAAATCAATGGTGTCCTTCCAATAATCATAGCCTCTCATTGCCAATTATGCAACAAATGATTCCGTAAAGATTAATTGCGTTTGTGTGAGCATATATTTTTTCAAGGGTTTAGGGACAAGTTTAAAATAAAATGACATTGGATCTGACGTGTTATATACTGAAAAATATGCAAAGTTATCTTTGTATTTTTTGGAACTCCCTTGTGGGGGGGTGGGACAATGTTCAAATTGTGAGTAATCAAAAGGTGTGCGTTGAACACTAGCTCGATGTAAATAATGATGTCCATAATAGTGGTAACGGAAAATCTCACCATAGCAGAATTAAGGTACAAATCCTCTGATTTCAAAACTGTGTAATATTCCAGCTTCGAGGGCATGGAGTTTACAGTTTCAATGTCCCAATCATCTGAATTTAACCCAGGTACCATTACATCCCCCATAGAAACTCTAAACACATATGGTATCTGCAGGATCTCCATAGGACCGAATATGTCATAAGGAAGTTTATCCCAAACAATTCCATCAGTTACTGGAACAGCTGAAAGGTTCACAAGGGACAAGTCTCTTTTCAGTGAAGAAGAGTGGGGGGCCAACACCAAGTCGACCAGTTCCTCAGCAGAGCATTCTGGAAGTTAGTGGCCATTAATCAGCAAGCAAACAACTGTCACAAATCCAATCTACAGGAATAGAAAAACCAAGGAAAGTGTTATCCAAACGTATATCCAAGGCGGGACCAGATAAGTGCATTTCATTCATGAAAAGAAAACACAGATCTATGCAGGAGGAGAGTCTAAAATGGAAGAATCATCTGAGGGAAATCATCTTAGTCCATGTAATATCCAGAAGCACTTATTTGAAAAACAGGAGGCTCAGGTTCTGTAAGAGGACCCAAAAAATCCAAAAGCGGTGGATCCACAGACGTTGGATCAGTATAAACTACGTCAGCTAAAGAAGATGCACTATTTAGAATAGTACTCACTTTGGTCATGTTGCTGGTAGTTGTAGCGGCGACAGGTATGGATTGAAGTGCATTCTTTGCCCTCCCCCAAAAACAGCTTTGGTGGTGCTCACTAGCTGTAGAGGAATTTCCTATATGTTAGGGTGATGAGTTAGGGATCTACCAAGGACTCCTCATGGCCTACTGTTGAGAATCGGCCACATGATGTAACTTGATGTTATCAATGGAGACCAAACAATTGTCTTTAGAACCAAGAAGCAGTGGCAAGATTACAGTACTTGCACCTTGAATGCCAAGGACTGGCACTGGTGCTCGGTATGATAGGACAAACTCCTTCTTTACCTCCATCTTCTCTCACACAAGTTCCCCAAGTTATGGAATCCAGCCAAAGGTTCTGGTTTGTCCATTATTCTTGCAGAGTCAGACGTCTTCACCTGCTCATTGGATTGGGTGTCACAGATCTTTTGCAGGTCATGTAAGACAGCACACCATTTATCTACGTCACAGGGTGTGGCTGCCGCCACAATGTCTGGACCATCAAGGTCCGGAATAAACATTTTAATGCCAAAGAGTACTTCGTATAGGGTCCGCCCACCCAGAGATCTTTTAGGGAGGTTGTTAAGAGCCCGCTGAACCCTATATAGGTGGTGGACTCAACTACGTCCAGTGCCTAATACTCTAGCTGTTAAGGACTGCTTTAAGTCATGGTTCCTCCTCTCCACAACAGAATTGCCCTTGGGCCTATATGGAGAAGAATAATGCACCTGTACACCCAGAGATGCCATAGTATCCCTATACACTTTAGAGGCAAAAGCCAGGCCCTGGTCCGAGTAGAATGAACTGCATGCATGCATCCCTATGAAGGCTTGAATGTCTAATAACAGTGTGAGCATCAGCCGGACGCTGTGCCCAAACCCAGAGGAACCTGGAGCAAGAATCAACTGCAACTAGGATAAATATAAATGCTGTATTCAAAATAAGAGGACCACAGTGGTACAAATAAATGCACCTGAAAGGTTTGTTAGAAATTAACAGGTGTGTCTGCAGTGGAAGCTTTAATTTGTTGACAAATGACACAGCAAAGGACGTATTTTTTAGCCTGCTGATATAAGCCATGCCAAAAAAAACGTTGCTTTAGCAGCGAAATTGTGGCCGCCACACCTGCATGTGCCAAAGCAACACCTTTGCTGCGCAGGTATCACTAAAGCTTGTCTGCAGTCTTGATTGGGAATCAATTGATCACCAACTCCAGGAATAGTTACAAAAGGAATGTTTTGTTCACTCAAGCATTAGGTATATTTAGATGAAAATCCCTTAGGTAAGCAGTGCTGTTTTTATAAGCATTAATGGTAGCTAAAATATCAGAGTATATTCTCGGTTTAGAATGAGTAATTGCAGCAACAGTGGCAGTCGCAACTGCAGCTATGGCCGCTTCATCAGCCAAAGAATTCCCTTCAATGTGTGTTCCCACATGTTGATGACTCAATGTATGTATAACATGAGCAGGTGGCAACCTATCTTTGAGATCCGCCACTTTAACCCAAAGCATTTTATGCTTGATTGTGTTGCTTTTAGAATTTTTAAATCCATTCTGTAGCGAATAATGTAGATGATCATTAAAGGACTAGACACAGTAATGCGAATCCCACACAATAAGTGTGGGAAATTCAGGATCCATACATTTGAGTGCAAAAAGCAAAGCTTTTAGTTCAGCCAACTGCGCTGTGCAGTCCCCTAAGGATTGAGTGTGAGTTTTTTGTGTTTGGAATTTTCTGCCCAAGATCACACCAGCAACGGTGGCACTGTGGCACATGCTGTTTAGAGCCTATAACAGGCTGGGCTGAAACATCAGTGTAAACAATGTGTTTATACTGTTCAAGAGGTAAGACCGAAGTGGGCATGGGATAAACATGCTCATACTGCAAGAATTCTTGTGTCTGTAAAGATGGGTCAAAGACTATGGGGCATATTATCAACACGTAGCGATAATTATCGCTAAACGCGCTTAGCGCGTTTTTTGCTATTGCCGTCTATCGCTGGATTTTATCGCCATGATAGTGCTGTATTAACAACGCTTTGCGCATTGGCGATTTAAAATCCAGCGATAGCGGCAAAATGCTCGATAATCGCTGGAAATCCAGCGATATAAACTCACCAATGACGAAATACTTCTTGATACGCCCTGGTGGACTCAGCCTGACAATCCACCTTCCATTGGCAGGATGGCTAAGTCAGGTTTTCTTCAGGGGTTAAAATCCGGCGCTAAACGCGGTTAGCGCGGCTATTGTGATCGCCTGACCCGCCTCGATAATAGGGCGATGTTGTGTTTTTGACGGAATCCATGCGGATTAGGTTGGGAACGCCTACTTTGCATGTCATTAGCGATGTATATCACTTAGGGTTAAAAATGCACCTGACTCAAGGAAACTCGCGCTAAAGCGTGATCGCGAGTCCTTGTAAATTGTGAGTTTTAAAAATTGCCGATTTTCCGGCGCATAGCGCCGGAAAAGCAGTGATTTTGCTCTTGATAATATGCCCCAAAGTCTACATCAACAGCTGTTAAGGATGTTGCCCATTGTATCCATCTAGGATGGAAGGCTTTAGCGTTAGGAATGCTAGCCTTTGTGACAGCCTCTAAGGCTGGCAGAGGAGTAACGACAATAATGCGTTTCCCTTATGCGCGTGGACGCTCCTTATGAATAGCCATCTGCACCTCAGTCAGTATTCTTTCAGTGGAGGCAAAATGCATTTCCATATTGGAATATAAATGCGATTTATATGCCATTGGTACTGTCTCACCTTCATTAGAAGTGATATAGGTGAATCCAATTGCATCCGGTAAAACACGGATTTTGGTATTTATTGGTATTTATTCGTGTATGTAAGTGATGAGTGGTGAGCAAGTCAGATTGTAAAGATCTGAGTGTATCTGTGTATTCTGATGTCCAAAGTGCATTGGACAAATTAGAACAAATTAATTTATATAGTGATTTAATGCATTGGGCATAATCAGGAATGTATGTTCTGCCAAAATTGAGGAATCCTAATTTAGATTGTAGTTTCTTTAAAGTTTTTTGAGGTTACAAATGGCACACTTCTCCAAAAAGTGAGGAACAAGACTCTTACCCTCATGTGTAAGTTCATATCCTAAGCAAAGGACACTGCAAAATGCAATATGTGATTTCTGAAAGCTGTATTTATAGCTATATGCAGTGAATCCTAAAATGATGTGAACCTCTCTGGCCAAGAATGGGTTTAACTCATCGTCCGTCAGGTACATGTCATCTACATAAGACAATGCGTCCGGGTCAGTATCAAGCTAAGCGGGCAAAGCGACGCTGAAAGCCAAGTGCCGAAAAGGCTGTCCAATCCCTGCTCTCAGGCGCTAGATTGTTACTGAAAAATTGCTGGGAAATATCCAATGTTATTTCATATCTTTTATGGACTAGATTGTTAATTAGTGACGTACTGTGTGCATTTTGTATTGCAAATGTGCGTGTATGACTGTTTAAATGTCTTTAGTCTAAGACTGTTTAATCTGAATGATACGGTTTCAAAACAGGAAAAAGGGGATTATTCGTCTGAGAGACACAGCATTCAATTACTCCCTGGTACTCCAATTGCGAGAGTATTTCTCTAACAGGTGTCTCAGCATTTCATTTAATGGGATATTGTGGTTGCACTTGCGGGCTGGACATCGTGGGTATGATATCATAAGGAGAATCCTTATCCGAGCCAACATGATTGTGATATTGCGCAGGGGCTAGTGCAAGAGTCCACTCTTTGGCATAAGCTGGTTTGACATGTTGAGGGACAAGAGCAGATAAGGAAGAAACTATGACATCCTCACCCTGTGGGGATGTTTGTATCAACTGTGGGGGCCAATTGACCTCCGCTAGAAGGATGTCATAAGAAAAAGTTACATTTTCCCAGAATATTGCCTTAATGATGCGCTGTATTTCAGCCTCAATTTGAATGTCTAGATCATATAATCTATCAGGAGGGGCTACGTGCCTGTCTGGTCTCTCAACTGTAATAAAAGTATCAGTTGCTTTCGCTACCAGAAACGCCTGGATATTCCCTCGCACTATGGTGACTTCTGGTGCTTTTTCGAGGGGAGTCACCACCCAACTCCTGTTCAGGAGGAGGTATCTCAGTGTCTGTGGCATATTTTGAGGTGATTGCCGCAACCTTCTTTTTCTGAAATTGGGGTTTAAATGGAGGAGATTTTTCCTCCTTCTTTATCTTTACGTCAGATGAGTGTTGTGAGTCATTTTTTGGTGTCACATACTCTTCTTGTCTGCATTCAGATTGCCCTCTTCTCTCATACTGTTTTTCAGATGAGTCCTGCAAGGAACAAGGAGAACGAGTGTCAGAAATCTGACACCTTTCTGGAGCCTTGATTTTAGTGCAATCGCGAAAATCATAGCGTCTCTCAGAGGGCTCTTGAGGTGGAGAACCTCTGTGAGGTTTACCTTTCGGTGTTTGTTTAGATTTATCCCATTTTTTTTAGCAAACTCATGATTTTGCTTGGCTTTCTTGTCAGTACTGGGTCTGCCAACAGGTGGTTTAGTAGGTCTGACTCCCAAATGATTGCATCCTAAGGATGTGTACACTTCAGCAATCATTATAGGTAGCTCATGTTCACGGTCGGCTTGTGCACCGCTGAGAGCCTCTGGCATATAACCAGAGATGCCCCTTCGCCTTTAATGTTTAATATTAGATAGAATCATTGAGAAGACCACTGGAAAATTTCCCATTAGTTTCATCCCCAAATCTAGGGCAGCAGCTGCCCCATTCATGTTCTGTATTTGTTTTAACACATCCGGCAAGACTGAAAAGGATGGAGTGCCATGACTGATGGTATATACAGCGGCAAAGGCTGCCCCTCAAGTTTGATAGTCACCTATTCCGGGAAGCATCCCATGTGGTAAGCACATAGTTAATATTCTGTGTTTGTCTTGTGGTCCCTTAATGGAAAATGCAGCTTCAAGTTGATCTACTTTTTCGGCAATCCAAAATGGAACATCCTCACAATTGATGGACACCTTGCCCATAACTGAATGAACAATTACAGGACCTATAGTAGGCACTGCTGGCAACTGGGCTTGTCCGAGCAGGCCAGGCCCTGGCACAGACAACAAATTGCACAAAACATATTGAGTCAGGTGTCTTTAATGTAACTATAATGTTTTTGTTTGCAAAAGATTAAGAGCGCCAATATCAGGGTATAATGTGTATCCAACTAGTGCTGGCCAGGGGACCCGTGTGTGCAGGGGTATTCACATGGGGGGTGGGTGCATCAAGGAACCAATTATTGTGTTTTCAGTAAGACAGTGGTATGTCCATGAGTGCATATGCTCTGTATTGTGCTGGTGGTGCGGGAGTAAGATATGTATGACATGTGTTTGAATTAGCATCCACAGCTGGAAAATGGACCCAAGAATAAAATACTTCAAAACAATAAGCGTCAAAGATAAAAGCACCACCTGCATTAGTAAGTCCATGATGTGCTACATGTGCATGGACAGCAGGTCTGCAATTAACAGGAATGACAACAGCGGGTGCAGCCATTAATAAAACAGAAATGAAAATAAAGTGCAACGCAAAAATGGGTTCTCCTTTTAAACTTTCAAGCTTGAAATACCACAGAGTTTGATGCATCCTAAATACTGTGGAGGATTAATCCCTAACACCATATAGGGGCTTGATTTCACACACAGCTTGGAATGGTTCCTTTGCCCAAAAAAAGACTTTGCAAACATCAACATCTCATTTTAGATCTGCTGAAACATAAGAACCGAAAGTCTCTGCGTGGCTAAGGGTTTAGGGTGATTTAGCCTCAACTATCTTCCTTGTTCCGTGCGCAATATTACACCTTATCAAGCTATTGCAGTGGATGTTAAGCAATTGGTCTCTGAGTTCTCAGAATCTCTCTCTCAAAATAACACTGACACACTAGGTGAAGAGGGATCTCAACTGGTGGATGATTCCAGATCAACTTTTAAAAGGAGTTCCTTTGGCCCCTCCAGCTCCGGTGGTTATGATACAAGCTGGTCTCTCAGGATGGGGGCTCAAGGTTGGGACGTCAGCAGGTTCGTGGATTTTGGTCTCTCCAAGAGTCACAAAAGTGATGCAGCTGGAGAGAGCTACAAGCGCTGAAATTGGCTCTGCTGGAAATCGAATCTCAGATCGGAGAAAAGGCTGTCTTATTTTCACACACCCAATATGACATCCTACGATTATATCAACAAGCAGAGGGGGACAAAATCCTGTGCTTTGTCTGAATTGCTCACTAAATTTTCAGCTAAGCTCAGGGATCTTTGATGTCATTGGCAGCAATCCACATCCAGGGGTTTTGTAATGTGACAGCAAATATTCTCAGCAGAGAGAGCCCTTCTTCCCTGGACTTCTCCTTTCATTCAGCCTGATTCAATCTCCTGATTGTTCATTGGGGCCAACCAGTGCTGGATCTATTTGCCTCTCTAGAAAATACCAAGGTTCAGAGGGTTTGCTTGAGTTGGAGAGATAATCGAGCATGGCGAATAGACATGTCGCTGGCCTCAGGGACTGATATTTGTCTTTCTTTCCTTTTTATTAATAAGACCATTTCTAGTAAGGGTGAGAAGGGAAAAGGCACAGGGGTTCTGGTGATTGTTCCACATTGGCCTTGGGACAGCTGGTTCCCGCTTTTGGAAGAGTTCCCAGAAGTGGAGGTTACACATAGTTCCCTCTCCTCCCAACTTCCCTGCTATCATGGGGTTACTTGCAAAGCTCAAGCTGACGACTTGGAGGTTGAGCGGAGAAGTATAAGGGAACAGGGTGCTCCCGGGGAACTTGCTCTTAGGGTTCAGTCTTCACGAAGGTTCTCTGCCCTCTGCTCATACAGTAGTTTTCTCACACTAGTGCGAGACGAGTGAGTTAGACCCTAGTACGGCCAGCTTAAATTTGATCCTGCGGGTTTTGAAGGACGGGTCGAGGTTGGGCTTGACATTAGCAACTCTCAGGGTCCAAAGGGCAGCAATTAGGGTATTCAGAAGTTCCTGGATGAATTTGAGAGTTGAGGATGGTTTTATATCTAGATTTCTTAAAGGATTATCAAAAATATCTCCTATACCATCAAGACCATTTCAAGATTGGAGCCTGGCTCTGGGTTTGAAAGAATTAACAAAGCACTCTTTTGAACCCCCCTGAGTAGGTGGTTTTGAAGAATCTTACTCTCAAAACATGCTTTCTTGGAGCTATAACACCAATTAGAAAATTGGAGGAATTGGGAGCTTTATCCTGTAGGCACCCTTTTTGTTTTATTTTCCAAGATAGAGTAGTTTTGATTCAAGTTGCTTCCTTTGTACCTAAAATAAATGCATCCTTTCACACACAACAAGAAGTTATTCTCCTGGAATCTTTTCTATCTCCTTCCTCAGAGAACGAAATAAAATTCCATTGTTTAGATATAAGTAGGGTTTTCCATATTTGTTTATTTACAGAGAGTAGAACCCTTTAGAAAGTATGAAGTTCTGTTTATTTATTTTTGCCCAAACAAAAAAGGGAGAGTAGCCGAATACTCCTACCATGAGTAGATGAGTCATAACCCTAATTTCTATGGCTTATGGGTAGCACGTTAAGTCCTACCTCTAGGGATACAAGGAAGATCCACTCATAGCATGCATTCTACAATAGCAGAATTGGAGGGGGCACAGGCTTGGAAATATATAGAGTAGCTACGTGATCTAATCTCTCAACCTTTGTTAAACATTATAGGGCTGCGGATGGAATTAACATTGATTATGTGCTTGGTTATCATTTTTTCTGCCCTGAAGTAATGGGGGGGGGGGGTGAAATGCTTTTCCAATAAAAGTATTTTTTAGCATACAACTTAGTTTCCTGACTCTCTAGCTAGCTACATTTCAATTGTAATGATTTCAAACAAGGGAGGGATTAAGGAGTAATGCATTTACCGGTAATTGCATTACTCGAAGTCCTACTCACTCGCTTTAATTTATAGGCACTCCCAGTATGGAACAACTGAGAACCAATTTGTTTTTTGGTAATGAGCTTGTTGACAAACAGGAGTAGGTGGCGTGATGAGCAGGGAAGCCTCAATTGCAATGAACTAAAGCAAGAGAGTAGGACTTGGAGCAATGCAATTACCTGTAAGTAATTAAGGCATTTATTCAGTTGGAATAGAAGACCTGAGATGGCAGTTTAATTATTTTACAGGGAATTCACTGGAGGTTTTTTTTGTAATTGCTCTATTTATACATAGAGTTTTGGTTATGGGAACTTCGTAATGTGCCACCGAGGAAATAATTAAGATTTCACATGAAGGTGTAAGGAAAATATGAAACAAGATAGTTGTTTTTGCAAGTTTAGTAGGTTTAGGACCAGTATATAGCTTTTGTATGAAAGACTATTTCTTCCGGTTATTCAAGTAAAAGTAGTGTGAATGAAGTCCAGCAGTTAGAAGACATGTTTGAGTTAGGGTCAGTGGTTTTTCGTGGTGATATTACGAGTGGTTCTGTATTTGTTTCTTACAATCTGCATTTGTAAGAGAAAAATGTGCGATATCAATACACCAGTTCTGTGATATGAGAACTGTCATGTGATCACAGTGGATGTGTGCATCATATTGTCAAATGTTTCTCAGGCGATTCTTGGCTTACTTAATTTGATTCTCTATAAATTTAGACTTGGTTCCCTTAAAGCTTCTCTTGTATCATTTTCTTCTTTCTTTCAGAGTTTTAGACAGGAAAAGAGAATGCTGCTTCTCCATTTTCATTCTAGGGAAGGTACAGATTATCAAACTTTTTTTGGAAGAGAATCACCCTGCGGCGGCTCTGTTTTTTTCTCTGTGCAATGTAAAGGGTGCTAGGTCATTCTGAATGGTATTCTCTACGGTGTTTTAATAGCTCTTTAGGGATGTGGTATTGGTATTGTCGATTCCTGTTGGGTAGGATACCTCAATTCTTGTGAATATTGAGAGGTATATTCCCTGTGTGTCTAATCTATGGATATTTGGTTTTAGATTGAGAATCATGTATCAACTAGGGAGCAGCATTAGGTTTTTTGCTTTATGAACACAATCAAATAATTTACATGGTGTTTTCTCCAGAAATCTTTAGGAGCTACACATAATTTCATCCTGGTTTAGGCCTATCAGCTCCTACCATGCAGCTTGCTAAGGAAGCCCAGCAAGTTAGGAGCTTAATATGTTGGGAAGGTGTTAAGGCCTGAAAGAAAGTTAGGTGCTGATGGAAAATCAACCAATTTGTGAATGAAATGCTTGATCCACTGGATAATCAATTTATGGAATGTCTTCCACTGAATTGAATGGAGGAACTCCAGCCAGTGAAGTTGCCATCTGCTTTATTGCTTTCTCTACAAAATGCAGGGTTTTCCTTTACTGTCTAGTTCAAAATCATGTACTTAAGGAGGCAGCTAAAGAGTTTCTAGATCGGGTCTTTGCCGACATCCAAAAACAGACATGTATTTACTTATATGAATTATTAGTAGTATTTACTATATTGTCTATAAAATTCAAGTTCAGTAAGCATTATTATTTTATTTAGCCTCCGTTTGGTGTACCTCAAATAGTAAATTGCACTAAGTTCCATGCAACACCCACCTGTCCCTTCACAAAGTCTGACTTCTTTGTTTATTGGCCTGTGATTTTCTAGAATAATGGCAGATTTGGGTGCACTCTTTGAGAAACGCAAGTGAAGTGCTATTTGGGAAACAAGCCAGCCAAACCAATGCCATACCACACACACACTCTCAGTCATTGGTATAAGGACTGTTTACCTGCCAAGTTCCTTGAGAAGGAAAGTAAGCCAAACACTGAATCTTTTATTGTCAAATCTTTAGGTCGAGCATTCAAGACCTCTTGTATATACTTTAGTATATACTTATATGTGTATGTACTTTGTGGGCTCTGGAGATCAGCCCTAGGACTTGTCTGCTCCGTTTAGGGACTTTTTTTTCTTTTCATCTGCCTCTATTTAACTGTCTTGATAGAAAATGACCAGTAGAGGTCAGTAAAATACCAGAATTGCTTTCTGCTGAGGGACTTGCTTTTTTATTTTTCTGGCAACTGCCTCTATTTAACTTTATTGATAGAAAACGACCAATTGAGGTCAGTAAAATACCAGAATCACTTTAGCATTCTCTAGATTCCAGTCCATAGAAATTGTCTTCCACGAGCACCCGTAGACAATAATATTTTTTTCAAATCTTGTATTTTCAGTGATATGACCACCGAAGGCCCTGATTTTATATTTAAAACAGAGCTTTGGACTATACCATTTCCCGCTGAAAGGCAATATTTCTCTCCATGTGTTCCCATACCTGGCGTGTCACGCAGTTTGGTGCTTACTTTCCCTCATGTTAAAGAACAGTAGATGGTTCAGCACCCAGGATAATGTGCTGCATAGCTAAATGCATATAAGGTCCCAAAGGCGAGACCGATTGCATTGCAAATGCTTGTTTTTATTGATTTTCACACTACCCATAAACCATATATATATATATATATATATATATATATATATATATATATATATATATATATATCTACTGGCGGTCGCCAGTAGATAGTTATAGTTAGGACCTATTTTCCATAGGAAATCCGCGACATTCTATTTGAAATAACTCTTGCGTCGGTTGACGAATCTTCGCGAAATTTTCAAACTTTGTGGCCCGCTCCGGTCCGCTCCTACCCTGAAATTCTTCTAAGTGTGGAGTTTTGGAACTTTAAAATATTCCTCTAAAATCAGCCGAAATACGAATTCCGATTTACTCACCTGTTATCAGGAGAGACCTCAGTGCTGCATCTTTTAGCCCAGCACTGACCCTGAAAAGTAATTTTAACCGTACTTACCAATAACTTATATTTTCTTCCATAGGAATCCATTGTCTGGTTTTCAGCTGAAAAGTTTCAAAGTGTCGATTTTCACAAACTACAAATATTCCTTAAAAATCGCCTGTATGACTTAAACGCATTCTTTCAACTGTTTACAGGAGATGCACCAGTGCTGGATCCAGGATCCAACACTGAGTAAGAAAAAGTAACGATAACAGTTTTTACCTGCTAAGTGAATTTCCTTCCATAGGATAACATTGGTGATTCTATGAGAAAAAGTTTCTAAGTGTCAACTTTTAAAATACAATAATATTCCTTAAAAATCACTACTGTAACCAAAGCGCTTTTACTCAACTGTTTACAGGAGATGTCCCAGGACTGAATCTAGGATCCAGTCCTGTGGTTAGAAAAAGTAATCCATAAAGTAACTAATTGCATTTAACTAGAAATTCACATTGAGCTGAATGTTGCATTGTGTTTGAAAATGTGTTGCCCATTGCAACAACTGTAACTACTGTACTTAAAAGTCTATTGCCTATGTGCAAAGTATTTAAACTAAAGTAATTCATTCTGAGAAAGTATTTTTGTAATGTATAATGTAATTACAATGTAATTTAAAAAATAAAATATGTAAAAAAAAATGTTTCTAAAAATGTAGTAAATCAGTATGAAAAAATAAATATAACAATTAATACATTTAAAAATTGTCATTTACAAAACCTTTGAAATTCACTGAAAAAACCGTAGGTTTCAGACATGTTATAGTTAGGAATTAGCATTTAAAAAACCTTTGAAATTCACTGAAAAAACCATAGGTTTCAGACACGTTATAGTTAGAAATTAGCATTTAAAAAACCTTTGAAATTCACTGGAAAAACCATAGGTTTCAGGCGCGTTATAGTTAGAAATTTGCATTTAAAAAACCTTAGAAATTCACTGAAAAAACCATAAGGTTTTAGGGACAGTTATAGTTAGTTGGACATTGCACTCGTACAAAACCCGTGAAATTCCCCGTTATAGTTAGTTCAGGTAACTATAACTCGCGCCCCGCAATGCACTGCTGATGACGTCACATATTACATCACTCATGACATGGTCAGTGACATCACTGATGACATCACTGATGACATCTCAAATGACATCACTGATAACATCACTGATGACATCATCCATGTGAGAATTTAATGCATCTTCTCACACCCTAATATAAGTTTTGAAACACCCACTCTAAATTACAGACTGCCATTCTCAAAACCATACACACTCCAATACCATTAAGTACATACCCACTCACTGATTCTTAGGTCTACACACACACATCTACTCACTCACCCGTACAGTCACTCATACTTACAGTCACTCAGTACAGGACTATCATATGCACTCATACACCTATATAAACACTCACACAACGCAACTCATCCATAGAGGTACTCACACACCTAGTCAGTCATGCAAATAATTAATCACACTCCAATTTACTCACCTATACAGTTATACACACCAGCTCACTTACTCATAAAAATACTAGCACATTCTTACGCTCCTATGCAATCACTGATGCAAGCACACACTCATCCATATAGCCACTCTCACAATCACACACTCTCACTTATAGCCATTTATATACTCCAACACACATATATACTGCCTTTCACATATGTAGTTACTCACACATGTACCACTGAGATATACATTCAATCACTAACACACCCATACACACACTCACCCACCCATACAGTCCATCACAGACGCACTCTTGAAACCATGCACCCAGTGAATCACCCACTCACACATCTATGCACAGAGTCACACTCACCCCACCCACACAAACACTGAGGCACCCATACAGATACTCAGAGAACCAATCCATAACCCATATAGACACTCATTTAGCTAGTCAGAAACCCATGCAGCTGCTTACACAACAACAGACAGACGGATACAGACATTCACACAGTTTAGTCACTCACCCATGCATCCAGTAAGATACGTTTAATCACTCACTTATAGACTCAGTCACGCACCTACTAAATCATCCATTCAGACACTTATACACCCACTCATTCTTCAATACGCCTTTCCCTATATATATTAAACATATTTAAACTTTACACAAACACACAGTCACTGGATGATGTCATCAGTGATGTCATCAGTGATGTCATTTGAGATGTCATCAGTGATGTCATCAGTGATGTCACTGACCATGTCATGAGTGATGTAATATGTGACGTCATCAGCAGTGCATTGCGGGGCGCGAGTTATAGTTACCTGAACTAACTATAACGGGGAATTTCACGGGTTTTGTACGAGTGCAATGTCCAACTAACTATAACTGTCCCTAAAACCTTATGGTTTTTTCAGTGAATTTCTAAGGTTTTTTAAATGCAAATTTCTAACTATAACGTGCCTGAAACCTATGGTTTTTTCAGTGAATATATATATATATATATATATATATATATATATATATTTAATGGCCCTATAGGGAGCTACAGGTCTCTTTTCGTTCTGGTTTCCTCCATTTTTATGCCATGTACAGTATGTCAATCTTTTTGTACAGTACTTGTTTGATTCACATTCTGATTGTAATTATTGTGCAATTTTTTTAATGCATTGTTTTAATTGATTCTTTCTTATATTCTTTTTCACAGGAGGAAAGGAAGGGGCCCACTGTATGGATACCGACAATGTCACATGGGTTCCCTACCCTTTTCTTCCCCTAGATCGGGAGTGCACATCATTAAGATAAAGGTTCTGCTCTGTTCATTTCTTGGTTAAATTCTGTAATTTTAGCTTTCTCTCACCATTCACCATATTTTCAGTTGGACTCCAATCGACCCATGTGTGTGGTTTGCCTCTCTGACCATGTATTAAGTCACTTGGCTACTGCACTTTGTCAGGACGCCATCAGGGAATTGTTTTGCTACTTGTTCCTTATCACATGTTCCCTGCTACATTTTTGCCATTCACAACTCTGTACTTTCTACTGGGGTCGCCTTATGTTTTGCTACTATACATGTACGCCCGGGCACTAAGCCTTCAGCAATTCTACATTTGTGGACAATACCGGGCATTGATATGTCACTTGACACTTATTTCATGTTCCCAGCATTGTTTAGGCATTCGTAACTTTGCTCACTTTACATGGGGCAGCCCTTTGTTTTTGCCGTTATTCATGCGCATTTTGTTCATTTTACGGTCCTGCACCAATGTCAAGTGTGAGGGATATCTATCAGCTCACCAGTACAGTTGGTTCTATTTACAATGCGTTGTTTCGTTACAAAAGTGTTAAAATTTGTTTAATTTAATTTTCTGTTGTCAGAGGTGGGTTTGTATGCATTAATACAACACCTGTATATGTTCCAAGATGGCCGCCACTATGTCACAACTGTATTCGTCATTTAACATCTAAGTCCATCTTTTGTGTTTCCACACGCCTATGTAATAGAGTCTTACTTTTCGGTCTGTGTGTGATCAAGACAGCTCTGCTGTTGAAATGTGTTACGACTGGATATTAAACCTGCACCTTGCATCTACTCCTGAGTGTTCGTTTCATTCGAATCAGTTATATATATATTACCTACTGGCGGTTGCCAGTAGGTAGTTATAGTTAGGACCTTGTTTCTATTTAAAAAGCTTTTTTTCTTTTGCCAATATCTTTGGCGCCGTTTGACGAATGTTCGCGAAATTTTCAAAACTAATGGTTCGCTCAGGCCGAGCTCCTGTCTTGAAAGTTTCAGGGTGATTCGTCAAGCGGGGGCAGAAAAAAAAGGGGGGTCCCAAAACGCGTTTTCTCCATGTTAATTTCCATAGGAATTTTGGAACAGGCTACAGCCCGAACTGCTGAACGGAATTACACCAAATGTGGCAAAAAGGTAGCTCTTGGTTCAGAAAGCTACCTTTTTTTAAATGGTGTAAATCCGTTCAGTAGTTCCATGAGAAATTCAAAAAATAAAAATATCGATATATGAGCACCGAGGAGGAGCCGCGAATCCTCCCGAGCACGAGCTTCATTTTGATTGGCTGCCAACTCTCCAAACCAGGAAGTGTTGGCAGCCATCTTGTGACTCGGTAACCGAGTCACAAGAAAACAGTCAAAAAAAAGATAAAAAACAAAAGAAGGGGGCAGGGTAGAAACACCCTGACCCCGTAGGCCTGCTCAGGGGGTCCCACAGGGGCCCCCAGGCCCCAAAAAAGTATTTTTATAAAAACAAATCGGCAGACTTCGCGCTGGGTGCGCCTATCCTGCTGAGAAAATTAAAAAAAATGACCCCCCCCACGCTGCCCTGGGGCTTTAATATATATGAGGCAGGGGCCTCGCGGGCCCCCCAAGCCCCAGGGACCACCACCTCTCCGAGGCTTTCATTAATTATAGGCGGGGGGCCTCGCAGGTCCCCCCAAGTCCCAGGGACCACCACTACCCCGGGGCTTCCTTCATTAATGGGGGGGCCTTGCGGGCCAGAAGGCCCTGAGGGATGGGGTCCCTGGGGCCATAATTGGCCTCAGGAGGGGGGCCACGCAGCCCCTCCCAAATTTTTTTTAAAAAAAACAAGACTGGCCAGGCCCCGGGAGATGGGGTCCCCGGGGCCATAATTGGTCCAGGGAAGGGGTGCCACGCTGCCCCCCTCCTGAATATTATTATTATTTTGTTTTTTAAACGAGGCAATGCCCGGGGGATGGGGTCCCCAGGGCCGATAAAAGCCTCAGGAGGGGGACGCACGGCCCCTCCAAAATAAAAAGAAAAGGCTGGCCAGGCCCTGGGGGATGGGGTCCCCAGGGCCACAAAAAATAGTAAAAGAAGGGGGGCCACACAGCCCCCCTTCCAACAAAACAAAAAAAAAGAAAAGCACCACTCTGCAAATGCGCCTCCTGGCGCGTTCTAAGTTGGGGGATTAAATCCCCTTGAATCCTGAGGGTCCCTGGGGGCCAACTAGCCCACCAGCTACCTCCAGTAAGCCCCACACAGTGGGATTGCTGAGAGGTGGTCCAAGGCCACGCCCCTTTTTACACCACTCTGCAAACGTGCCTCTTGGCACACTGCTGGTGGGGTGATGAGGTCCTCTTGTGTCCTGAGGACCTCAGGACTAAAGTGGACTTCATCCCCCGAGCATCATGTGCACCAGAAGGCGCGTTTGCAGAGTGGTGTAAAAAGGGGGCATGGCCTTGGACTACCTCTCAGCAATCCAGCTGTGTGGGGCTTACTAGAGATAACAGGAGGGCTAGTTGGCCCCCAGGGACCCTCAGGAGACAAGGGGACTTTATCCCCCAACCAAGAGCCCGCCAGGAGGTGCGTTTGCAAACTGGTGGAGAAAGGGGGCGTCCACCTCTCAGCAATCCCACTGTGTGGGGCTTACTGGAGGTAAGGGGTAGGCTAGTTGGCCCATAAGGACCCCCAGCAGCGAAGGGGACTTCAATCCACATCCAAGAGCGCACCAGGGAGCGCGTTTGCAGAGTGGTGGGCAAAAGGGGCATGGCCTGCTATGAGAACTTAGCAATCCTGCTGTGTGGGACTTCCTGGAGGTAATAGGAGGGGTAGTTGTCCACCAAGGATGTCCTTGGGAGCCAACTACCCCTCTTGTTACCTTCAGTAAGTCCCACACAGTGGGTCTGCTAAGACGTCTTTGGAGGCCACGCCCCCCTTTCTCCACCACTCTGCAAACACGCCTCCTGGCAAACTACGGGATAGGGGATGAAGTCCACTTTACTCCTGAGGGACTTTGGGGGCCAAGAAGCTCTCCTGGTAACTCCTGTAAGTCCTACACAGCGGAATTCCTGAGCTCTGGCCGGAGGCCCAGCACCCTTTCTCCACCACTCTGCAAACGCGACTACTAGTTAAAGAAGCATTTGCAATGTAATAGGTTTCGCATTTGCGAGAGTTAGAGCTATGGCGTTGTAAATGTAAAAGTTTTTTACTAATGTTTTTTGGAGTGGAGTGGATCTACGTTGTGTGTAGTGGAATTATGTGGTATGTTGTGCAGTGAAATTATGTGGATAGAAAGTATGTGGTATTTAGTGTATAGAAATTATGTAGAGTGGGATTATGTGTTATAGAGAGTTATGTGGTATGATAGTCTGTGTTGTGGAGTGGTAACCTCAGGTTAAGTCTTCCTCGTACCATAGAAGCTCAACTATGAACTCAGTGAAACAAAAAAAAGAAGGAATCACTGAGGAGCACTTGTGGACTTAGTCAGAGGTAGGAGCAGGGCCACTGGAATTATGCGACTGTTTGGCTGAACCGACTTTCGCACAATTATACATTGCACCCTAATCTGCAGATTTGAACAAAAAAATCCTTGTTTCTAGCTCAAACTGCCCAAACGTTACCAAAAATGCAGCTACAAGTTTTACAGCGTGGTGGAAGGCCCTTTGCAAACCTAGAATGGTCACCTGTTACTTATTGCTAAATGTGGGTGTTAAATTGGTACTAATGGTGTGCAAGCCACTCTTGCTTCTTTCTGTGCCTCTCATACCTCTTTCTGCATTTCTGTTGCTTCTTTCTGTACATTTCTTTCTTTTTCTGCACTTCTCTTGCCTCTTTCTGCACATATCTTCTACTTTCTGCACCTCTCTTGCCTCTGTCCGCACCTCTGTTGCCTCTTTCTGCACCTCACTTGCTTTCTTTCTGTACCCCTCTTGCCTCTTTATGCACCCTTCTTCCCTCTTTCTGAACCTCTCTTACCTCTGTCTGCACCCCTTTTGCCTCTTTCTGCACCTCTGTTCCTTCTTTCTGCACTTCTTTTGTTTCTTTCTGCACCTCTCTTGCTTCTTTCTGCACCCTCTTGCCTCTTTCTCCACCCCTCGTCCCCCTTTCTGCATGTCTGTTGCTTCTGTCTGCACTTCACTTGCCTCTTTTTCTATCCCTCTTTCTGCACTTCTTGTGCTTCTTTCTGCACATATCTTGCTTCTTTCTGCACCTCACTTGCCTCTTTCTGCACCTCTCTTGCCTCTTTCTGCAGTTCTCTTACCTCCTTCTGCACCTCACTTGATTGTTTCTGCAACTCTCTTGCCTCTTTCTGCAGTTCTTTTGCCTCCTTCTGCACCTCTGTTGCCTCTTTCAACACTTCTCTTGTCTGTTTCTGCACCTCTCTTGCCTCTTTCTGCATCTCTCTTGCCTCTTTCTGCACCTCACTTGCTTTTTTTTGCACCCCTTTTGCCTGTTTCTGCACCCCTCTTCCCTCTTTGTGCAACTCTCATGCCCTCAGGAGACAAGGGGACTTTATCCCCCAACCAAGAGCCCGCCAGGAGGCGCGTTTGCAGAGTGGTAGAGAAAGAGGTCGTGGCCTGTGTCCACCTCTCAGCAATCCCACTGTGTGGGGCTTACTGGAGGTAAGAAGTAGGCTAGTTGGCCTATAAGGACCCCCAGCAGCGAAGGGGACTTCAATCCACATCCAAGAGCGCACCAGGGAGCGCGTTTGCAGAGTGGTGGGCAAAAGGGGCATGGCCTGCTATGAGAACTTAGCAATCCTGCTGTGTGGGACTTCCTGGAGGTAATAGGAGGGGTAGTTGGCCACCAAGGATGTCCTTGGGAGCCAACTACCCCTCTTGTTACCTCCAGTAAGTCCCACACAGTGGGATTGCTAAGACGTCTTTGGAGGCCACGCCCCCTTTCTCTGCCACTCTGCAAACACAACTCCTGGCAAACTACGGGATAGGGGATGAAGTCCACTTTACTCCTGAGGGACTTTGGGGGCCAAGAAGCCCTCCTGTAAGTCCTATGCAGCGGAATTCCTGAGCGCTGGTCGGAGGCCCAGCACCCTTTCTCCACCACTCTGCAAATGCCACTACTAGTTAAAGAAGCATTTGCAATGTAATAGGTTTCGCATTTGCGAGAGTTAGAACTATTGGCGTTGTAAATGTAAAGGTTTTTTTACACCTCACTTGCTTGTTTCTGCAACTCTCTTGCCTCTTTCTACAGTTCTTTTGCTTCCTTCTGCACCTCTGTTGACTCTTTCAACACTTCTCTTGCCTGTTTCTGCACCTCTCTTGCCTCTTTCTGCATCTCTCTTGCCTCTTTCTGCACCTCACTTGCTTCTTTCTGCACCCCTTTTGCCTGTTTCTGCACCCCTCTTCCCTCTTTGTGCAACTCTCTTACCTCTTTCTACACCTCTCTTCCCTCTTTCTGCACCACTCTTGTCTCTTTCTGTACCTCTGTTGCTTCTTTCTGTACCTCTCTTGTCTCTTTCTGCACCCTTCGTGCCTCTTTCAGCACCACTGTTGCTTCTTTCTGCAGTTCACTTCCTTCTTTCTGAACCCCTCCTGCCTCTTTCTGCACCCCTCTTGCCTCTTTCTGCACCTCTGTTGCTTCTTTCTGCACTTCTCTTGTTTCTTTCTACACCTCTCTTGCTTCTTTCTGCACCCCTCGTGCCTCTTTCTGCACCTTTCTTCCCTTTTCCTGCATGTCTCTTGGTTCTTTCTGCACTGCTCTTGCCTCTTTCTGCACCCCTCTTGCCTCTTTCTGTACCTCTTTTGCTTCTTTCTGCACTTCTCTTGACTCTTTCTGCACCCCTCTTGCCTCTTTCTGCACCTCTGTTGCTTCTTTCTGCACTTCTCTTGCTTCTTTCTGCACCTCTGTTCCAAATTTCTGCATCCCTCTTGCCTCTTTCTACACCTTTCTTCCCTTTTCCTGCACGCCTCTTGGTTCTTTCTGCACTGCTCTTGTCTCTTTCTGCACCCCTCTTGCCTCTTTCTGTACCTCTTTTGCTTCTTTCTGCACTTCTCTTGCCTCTTTGTGCACCCCTATTGCCTCTTTCTGCACCTCTGTTGGTTCTTTCTGCACTGCTCTTGCTTCTTTCTGCACCTCTGTTGTTTCTTTCTGCACTTCTCTTGCTTCTTTCTACACCTCTATAGCTTCTTTCTGCACCCCACTTGCCTCTTTCTGTACATTTATTCCCTCTTTATGCACCCCTGTTCCCTCTTTCTGCACCTCTCTTGCCTCTTTCTGCACCCCTCTAGCCTCTTTCTGCATCTCTTTTGCTTGTTTCTGCTCTTCTTTTGCCTCTTTCTGTACCCCTCTTCCCTCCTTCTGCACCTCTGTTGTTTCTTACTGCACTGCTCTTGCTTCTTTCTCCACCTCTCTTGCAAATTTCTGCACCCCTCTTGCCTCTTTCGGCACCCCTCTTCTCTCTTTCTGCACCCCTGTTCCCTCTTTCTGCACCTCTTCTGCCTGTTTCTGCACCTCTGCTGCCTCTTTCTGAACTTCTCTTGCCTCTTTCTGCACCTCTGTTGCTTCTTTCTGCACTTCTCTTGCCTCTTTCTGCACCCCTCTTTCCTCTTTCTGCACCTCTGTTGCTTCTTTCTGTACTTCTCTTGCTTCTTTCTGCACCTCTCTTGCTTCTTTCTGCACCTATCTTGCCTCTTTATGCACCCTTCTGCCCTCTTTCTGCACCTCTCTTGCCTCTTTCTGCACCTCTCTTGCCTCTTTTGCACACATAGGGCTACTTTTAAACTGACCTCAGGCTCAGCAGTGCACACATGCAAGTGCAGAAAAGGGCTGCTGGCCTCTAAACTGGCATGCCCTATTATATGCTAGGGACTTAGAGGTTGCTTTAATTCCCCCAGCCCTATTATGTACTAGGGCCTTACAGGGGAGGTCATGCCAATCACAGGGGTACCCCAACCCATAGTGTACCCTAGTGTATGTAGCTGTTTTCACTGTATTCTAAGTGTCTTTCAGCATAGCACTGGCTCCGGGCCTGGTTAGGCAGAGCCCAGGGTCAGTCAGAGTCAGTTACCACCAGTACCAGTCAGCACAAAGTTGGGGGGTGCCCAGGCACAGGTTGACTTTGCAACAAGGCCTCTTTCTGCACCTCTGTTGGTTCTTTCTGCATATCTCTTACTTCTAAAATTAACATTTAAAAAAGTCACACGACACAAAAGAAATCTAACAACAATTTTTGAAAATAGATCTTATTTTTGTGAATTTTTAGACACCCAAATGAACAAAATCGACTTAGTGTTCCAAAAATATTGATTTTTAAGTAAATTATAAATCACTGCACAATTACAACAAGCAATGGTAACTATAAAGATGAAAACTTTGTTAAACTTTTAAAGATTTGCATTTGGCTATCCTGACACACTTTGAGTGACCAACTCCGACAGGGGGATGGCCAATTGAGGAAAGAAAGTAGTTCAGGACTGTTACCTCACCACCAAAGCAGCCTCAAGTACAGTACAAGGCTCTAAGTGCGATCCACCAAAGACTTTAACGGAGTGCTCCTGATAAAAGGGATACAGGATGCTGAAGATGCTGTAAGATGCAGAGAATGCTCTGCGGTCCAGTGTGTCTTCCTGGGGATACCTCTTGGTCCACGGTCCAGGTGGGCTGACTTTGGACTCAAGGGTCCTCTTGGGTTCAGCAAAATTCCAGTTACAACTGGACTACAGGTCTCCAATCACAGCAAAACCAGTGGTTTCCTTTGGAATATCAGCAGTCAGTGGCAATGGTGCAATTGTGGCTACTGTCTGGCCAGAACGGTCTTCTTCAGCTTTTGTGGCCCTGGTGCTGTAACAGGAAATCAGCCAACTGACTCTTGGAGTTCACCTCTTCTGCTGGGACTCTGGAGAGACTTTTCAATTAGCCAGCCTATACAAACACAGTCCTCTAGCCCAAGGATGAACAGGTGCAATCCAGTGTTTGGTGCAGTCTCTTTTGCAGGTTCCGGGGTAAAGCAGGGCACTCCTTGTTTGGTCCTCTCTCCAGTCCAGATGTGACCTGAGCTCTGGATACCAGGGTGCCATATTTATGCCCAGAAAGTGCCCTCAGAAATGCAATGATTACTAGCCAATGGGATACTAGGACCCTCCCCTCCTGATGATGACCTCCTGCAATGTGTGGCCTTTAGCTATCCCGGAGTGCACTATTCTGCCCATTCCCTGGATGGCACAACCCATCTCTCAGTGTATGGAGCTTGGTAGCCCACCCTAGAGGTGTGGCTACCTGAGGGCTAAAGGCCCACAGAAAAACTGGTTTGTCAACTGTTCTCCCCTCTCTGTCCCCGACGCCAATCCATCTACCTCAGCAAAAGAGCAGCCCCTCTTGTGTGTGTCCACGATTTGCCCTTAATAGATGATTTCCCATTTGAAGCTCGCCTTTTAGGCTCACATCCTGTGTGACTTACGGCCAGGGAGAGGCGACACCTTTTGCAAAGGCAGGCCTCCATTGTTCGTGCTCCTGGGAGTCATTCCCACTTCTCCCTAGGAGGGCAGAAGGCTGTCTTGTGGCCAGCATTTGCAAATGGATACTGGAAAACTTGAACAGAGTGGCAACTTTCTAAAAGTTGCATTTATTAAAAAGTCACTCGGGCATTGAGTAGGTTTAACCTGACAATTATTTTGAAACCTTGAAGTACCAACTTTAGTTGTCCCAATCAGATGTCAGCAAAGCTGAGTAGTTAGTGTGTAACCCTGTACTTGCCAATGAGGCTACTAGCTTCCACGCTGTAAAAACAAATTTTGCATTTTGACTGTTAGGACATATAAAAATACCTGTCTTGCTTTTTACTATACAGCACCCTGCCTTAGAACTAGATAGTCCTGCTGTAGTGCTGACTTACATGTATTAGAAAGGGAGAGTTGGGGTTTGACATTAGTTTAAATGGCAAAGTCGAGTTAGCAGTTTAAAACTACTCTGCCAGTCTGCAGTGGCAGGCTGGGACACAAAATTTAACTTTGTCACCTCCAGAGTGCCACAATAAGTGCTGCAGGCTTGGTGGGACACTTTAACTTATAGGCCCTGGGTACTCCTGGTATCATATACTAGGGACTTATAAGTAAGTAAAGTTGTACCAATTGGGTGTAAGCAAACATTTGCTTTATAGGGTCAGAACACTGGCAGTGAGGTCTGTTTAGCAGGCCTCCGTGCACTCTCAGTCGAAAAACCAGCAGCATCATTCCAAAACTTTCGGGGTAATCAGGCAAAAAGAGGCATTTCCTTACAATACCTAGTTAATTATGTAATAAATTGGGATATGAAATTTCATCTACTTTGCTTCAAAGCATGTCTTAGAGAAGTAGCAGCCTCAAGAGACTCCATTGCTCTTCACTTAAATTCCAACAAACCGAGATCCTAGTTTTTGATAATACAAGAGACATTTTGTCTGATGCTGTTTACGTTCTTATTTTGGGACCTCTCCTTCTCTCCTGAGAAATGTCTACAGTCTTGGAGTCATCTTCTATTGTAGTTTAATCTTTTAAGAACACAAAAACAAGCTCAAGTCCCGTGTTTCCTACTACTTAATGTGCTCCCTACCTCTTTCAGAAGAAACATAGTTTAGTCTGAGCTACTGCAGTTGACTATTGGAGAGAATTGCAATTGACTATTACTAGTGATGCCACACTCTCTTGTGCAAAGACTACAAAATATACAAAACCCGGCTGTCTGATATATTCTAGGCTTGAGCGGAAGGGTTCACATTTCCTCTAATGTTTAGAGTTCGCATAATCCCAGTTAAAAAAGGTCTATCTTTCAAAACCCTAGGACTGGCACATCATTCATATCACAAGCATAGAAAAAGATCAAAGAGTGTAGCTGAATATGACAAACACCATTTGAAACCTCTCATTTCTATTAGGAACCTTATTTGAGATAGATGTGTTGGTGAGATAGCAAGAGACCCATTTACCCAAGTCTTCCGGTTCACCAATAATCCTTTGAACTTCTCCCATTCCATCACAGAAATGGACTATGCAATCAGCAGCTGACATTTGTGCCACAGGCAATATTTGATTCCTTAATGGTTCACACCACTGTGTGAGACTAGCAGTGTGTCATGATGGGGCATGTAGTGTTCGACTGACAAGAGCATAGATTCTACTCTTGCAGTACCATGGTGGTCAATTATTCATGAAACTAGATGTGTTTTCAAGAGAGTGTACACAATGATGTGTTTCTTTCTCTTATGTTAGTTACATCATCCTATCCTTGTAATAGGTGCCACACATCTGAACTCCTGTGTACAAATTGAGGGGATTCAGGATTTACCTATCAATGTAGTGATATACATATCATATGCAAACAATGGCCAGTCACTCAAAAGTACATTGAGCAGTGTGCAGTGGCTAACAACCACATATTCTAGACAAATTCAATCGATAACGCCAAAATTAGCAGATATTTCAGGACAGAAACGGTACCCTTATGGAATTGTCCTTCATATGTGTGATTTATGTTAGAGTTTATAGAGTGGGCTGTAACAGAAACAGAGTGGAAATAGTAACCCACCATCCAACTAATGATGTTGCATTGATCTATGCTCTATTTGTATGCAAAAAAAGCATAATACAAGTTATACGTTTGCCCTCCTTGTTGGTCCTTATCTGCCCTAGTGAGTCCATCAGTTGGTTTCTTAGTGAGTCTGGAAGCTAAAACCTCTTCCCTTTCCATCATGCGTCTAGGAGTTTAGATGCAAATTCAAATTCCTTCATTCCGATGCAAATGCAACCATAAAAGTGCATATAACTAATAAACCAGAGTCAGAACATCGTGTAAGATAATTTAAATAAATACATAACATCATAAAAAGAATTCTAAAAGTCCTACAGTTAAAATGTGCCCATACAACATAGCAAGCCGGAAAAAAATGATTACTATAAATCACTCAAAGTGCATAGTGTTTCGTTGTCAAATAGCTAGTCTCAGAAAAGAACCTACATAAAAACAACATTCAGCATCCGCCAGCTGTTGAAGGTAGCGCAAGGCTGGTCTACACAGCTGAACATTACGCAACTTAATAAGTGGAATTAAAAATTGTTTTGTATATTTTATATAAAATTTGAAAAGGAAACAAGAAATGCAAAGCTGATTGAAAGGACCTACCATCACAGGGACAAGCACTAATGTGTGTTTGGTAGTCCAGAGAAAAACAGAGGAAGTAAATAAGAATCTCAGCCCTAAAGCAGAATCAGGGCCGGTCCTAGGACTTTTGGGGCCCTGGGCGAAAGGAAGATGTGAGGCCCCTCTAATCTGCTACATCCAGGGTCGGCGTTAGGGCTGCTGGCCCTTGGTGCGACAATATTTGTTGGCGCCTCGCCAATGAGCTCCTTCGCTATGAATTCCCTCACTACCACCCTTTAACAGTGCTCCTCAAGTTATGCAATGTAGATTTATGCTATGCAGATTTATAAAGCAAATAGCAGCCTGAGGGCTTCCCAGTGCTGCGTGAGTCACCGTGTACACTAGCACGATTCTGGGCCGGTACATGTTTAGGGCTAGTGGGGTTAAAGCCATGTTTTAAGCATTTTTCTGAATCGGGTCTCGTTCATTTAGTTTCTGAGCTAAGGGGGCATAGCATTCCAAAGCTTAGGGGTCAAATGCGAGAAGGATACACGCCCCCCAATCTGATCCTTTGGACCTTTATCAATCAAGCATTGGAGGATCTTAAGGTCCTGCTCGGAGTGTAAGGTACCAGAAGAGCCACTATCAAGGAGGGTCCATTATGGTTGATTCCCCTATGCGCCAAGTAAAGCGCCTTGAATGTCATCCTTTCCTCCTCTAAAGCCAGTGCACTTTTGCTGAGGTATGTTTGGGAAGCTTGAGGATAGTCCTTGCTGCCACATTTTGGACTAACTGGAGTCTCTTGATAATATATTCGGGTGAGTCCATATACAGGGAGTTCCCATCGTCCAAGCGGGAAGAATTAGCACTATTCTCCTAGATTGTGCAGGTAGGAGGTCTAGGATTTTCCGTAGGGTTCTGATAAGCCCACAGCAAGATGCTGTAAAACTTTTTACTTGGGCCTCCATAGATAGAGAGCTATTGAACCGCATACCTAAGCTTGTAATGGTGAAGAAGGGATTGGCGGTGCCCCAGGCACTCTGGCCATCCGAGGGTTGTTTGAGGTGTTGGCTTGTTTCCTAAAATCATCAGCTTGGTTTTGTTTCCCTTCAATTTAAGTGAGCAGTTAGCCATCCACCATGCAACTTTCTCTAGACAAGGGGCTAGTTGTTGTTGTAAACCTGTTCCTGGGTAAAGGGAGACTGCCAGATGGGTGCCGTCAGCATAGGAGACCATCAATACCCAAAATTCCTTGACGATGTCTGCCAATGGACTCAAATAAATGTTGAAAAGCGTAGGCCTCAATGCAAAGCCCTGCGGAACCTCACACTTCAAAGGGAAGACATCTGAATAGCAGGGAGGTTCGCAAATTTGAAAGGACTTTTCTTTTAGGGGTGAGGAAAGCCAGGTCATGGCACCATTTTTTATTCCTGTTTCACTCATCCTGAGCACCAGAGTCTCGTGGTCAACGTTGTTGAATGCTGCGCTCAGGTAGAGAAGGATAATGGCCATGGAACCTCCTTTGTCCAGCAATATTTTCAGCTTCTCTGTTATTGCTAATACTGCGGTTTCCATGCTATGTTGTGGATGGAAACCAGTCTGAGTCGGGTTAAGAAGAGAGTTCTCCTGCTGGAACAGGGAGAGGTTTTGATTGATATGTTTTTCTAGTACCTTCCCCATGGCTGGAAGCAAGGAGATAGGTCTGTATTTCCCGGGACATGAGGGTTCAAGGTTGGGTTTCTTTAGCGGAGGTTTAACCACTGCTTGTTTCCAAGTTCAGGGAACTACTCCAGTGGAAAGTGATAAATGGAGATCAAGAATTGTGCGGAGAATATCTTGTGCTCCTTGTAGCAGAATGTGAGGTGGCGCCGGGTACAAAGGGGATCCCGATTCATCTTTGCTAAATAATGCTGGGAGTGACTCCCTTGTGATAGGGGGGAGTTTAAGATACATGTCGTCTCCTCATGCAGAACATGTGTCTCCGGCTGAATAGATGAGGCTTTTTTTGACTGTTGTAAGTTACTGTAGATAAAAGAAACTTTATCTTGGAAGAACGCTGCAAGTTTGTTGCAGGGTGTTACTGTAGGGGTAGGTAGCGTATTTTTATATTTTAGAGTAGTGAGTGGCACTACGGAAAAGTTCCCTCGGGACATTGACTATGTTCATCATTACAGCTTCCTAATATGCTGCCTGTGCCTTTTTAATTTCCTGATGGAAATGTCCGATGTCCATCCAGTAGGAGAGTTTTGAGTTTTTTAGGGAGACCAGGTGGGCGGTGAACCAAGGTGCTGATTTCTCTTTATTTCCATTCTTTATAGTAGTGATAGGAATCGTTTCATCTAGTGAGTCCTTAATCCACACGTCAATTATGGAATTTGCTGCTGAGGGATGTTTACCTATGGCCGGTTCTTTTGAGGCTATGGAGGTCATTCATATTTCTTTATTCAGTTTTGAACAGCATCGTCATAGGCTGATTATGGTCTTATTGCAGTAGCAGTCGGTGTCAGAGGAGAGGGGAAGGGCCAGGGGGAGAGACAAAGTACAATTAAAAAAAGGATACAAAAAATAACTTACCTGCCGCCCGCCGCATCGCTATCTTCTGCTACTCTCGTGCCTCCACTGCAGGCAGAGACTCCCAGACTCCCCTGCGCCCAATCCTGTACCTGCTCTCACCCAGGGGAGCAGCTTCAGGATTGGCCTGAGCAACGATGATTTGCGCTCCCAGGGGGACTGAGAGCCTGTGCTTTGCTGTCTCAAATCCAGCAATGCAGCTAGGTTGCAGAGAGCATTAATGCTCATGATGGTTTGGCCGGCCTAAGACGGCCAGCCAAATCGTCATGCTCACTGATAACAGTGCACACCACTCTGAATGTACTACAAGATTATGTGAGGGCGAATAATGTCGAGGCCAGAAGTTGATTAACAAAGGATACCCTATGACTCACTGTAATAATCCTTGGTCGTGTTTTTAACAACTGTAATGTAAGGTGTGTTTAATGCTCTGTTAAAATAAAAAAGATAGATAAAAAAAAAACAGTGCACACCACTCCCCTTGGACGCCTGTTGCCCCCCTGGCCCTGCCCCCAAGACTCATGTAAACAAAATAAAACTATAATAAATGCAGGGTTATTATAGTTTTATTTTTATTTATTTTTTGCGCTGCCGGCAGGAGGGCGACGCTCCTCTGCCATAGCGGAGGAGCTGCCTGTGTCTTATTTTCCAAAGGGGATGGGATACTCTCCAGTGTGAATGAGATCAGGGAATGGTCTGTCCAGGTCATCGGACGTGGGTTTCCAATTTTTATGTTAGTGTCATTTCTAAACACTGGATCTAGAAGATGTTCTTTGTCATGGGTGGGACCTTCTACTCTTTGGGTGAGCTGCAGACAGCCTATGTTATGTAAGCTGCCTGACACCGTGGGGTTGTTGATTTCATCCACATGAACGTTGAAATCCCCTAGGAGAGTGAAATTTGGTTTTTCGATGTCAATGCTAGCTACTATCTCAGGTAAGGCTTCTGAAAACTTAGTACATGTGCCTGGAGGTGTATACATTAGTAATCCTGAGAAGGAAGCAGTAAGTGACAAGTTTATAGAAAAAGAGAAATTTTCAGAGCCTGGGATAGACAGGGGATAAAATGTACATCTATGTGTGTCTTTTAGGATGATAGTGACACCCCACCACTTTTGTGCGCGCAGTTTTCCCTACATATATAATATCCCAGGGGACCTCTTGATTGATGTCTAGTGTACAGATGTCATGTAGCCACATTTGTGTTAGGAAAAAGACATCCAGTTGTTCATCATCCATTAGTGTTAGTAGCTCAAACTTATGACGGGACAGGGATCTACAATTGATAAGTGTGAGGTTCCATTTTATGAGCCCAGATATTTTAGCTCTGACTTCTTGGGATTGCAAATCGAAAAACTACAGAGGGGGCAGCTCAAATCCCCGTTCCCTGGCCGTATTGGGAGCAGGTGAGCAGGGAAGGTTTAGGCATGAGGGAGTATAGGAATTGAGCTGAATAAATTACCTTCTTCGTGGGGATTCGGGCAGGGTTCCTCGCCCCTGGTCCCATTCAGGCACAGACGAGCAGAGACGGGCTTGCCTTTGGCGCGTCTTTGGCATGTGGAAGGGGTAGTGGCCTTTAGAGTGACAGAATCATTCCTATTGTCCTCTTCACACCACTTTCCTCTGCCACCTCTCTGCGAGACTTACACTTTTTTCCACCCACATCTTTCTGAAATCTTCTATCTACATATTTCAGCCCTCCTCTTTCTTTTCTGAACCCTCTTTTCACTTTCTCCTTCTGCACATATTCTCTTGCATCTGCTTCACTTTACCATTCTCCACCACAAACACACAACACAGCCATTCACTTATGAACACTGTATTTCCATTTGGCCGGTCAATTTTCAACAGGTGCTTTGTACCTCCTTCGCACGCTTTTACACATAATTACAAGTACAATTAGTACATGCCACCAGTGCCCTCTGCCCTCCACAGAGGAGCCAAACAAGATTGTTTGAGCAGGTATTCTAAACACATTTGTGACCCACTGGCAGGCACTGTGACAACTGCGCACTACCTTTAGACTTAACTTCAGGGCTCTCAATCATGGCCCATTTTACTCACTCGTCCACAACCTGAACTAGCACAAACACCTATAAGCGAGATGATAGTATGCAGAACAATAGGTTGATATGTTGTATAGCAAAAATACAGGAAAAAACAAGCACACTTAGGGAATTAAATTAGGCAAGACATGTGAAATTTAAGTAGGAGCAACCTCATTGTCATGATTGGCATTGGTTATTGTAATGTTTTTTCACAGTCATTGTTGAGATATCCATCAGTGTTTGGCACTGTAAAGGATATCAAAATGGAGCACAATATAGACTCCTTTCAAAGCCCTACCTTTTAATGAATATTTTTACCTGCCCTGGGCCTCGCTGAATAATGTAATGATAAGAGGCCCAGGAGAAGACCCTGCTCTCCTGCACCTCATAGCTCTGGATAATGAGCACCAAGCCCCTGAGAGCCCTCCACCCCATGCTAGGCCTCATTGCAGCAATGATCTAATGCTGTGTTGCCAAGGGACGGGTGGCCCCTCTTCTGGGCCTTGCAGCACTCGAAACCCAGGGTAGGGAAAACCATTCAATAAAAGGCAGAGCTAAACCAAAGCATGGTGGGCAGTGTAAACCCAGAGTTATGGGTTTCAGTGAGGCAGTTTCTCTGAGTCTCAAGAACCCCCAGTAATTTGGATCAGCTCTGTATTCACATCCTTTGCAGGGTAAAACACTGGTCGATACCTCAACAAAGACAGTCCACAACATCAAGCTGCTCCATGAGCTGTGAGGCCCAGAGGAGTGGGTTTCAGCCACTGGGCATCGTAGTCATAGTGTAGCACTGTGCAGCACAGGAGTGGGTGGCTCCCTGGACTCGGCCGCACACCACTGGAGATTGGCTGCATGGCCCAGGCAAGGGGGGCAACCCCTGGACTTCACAGCCATGATCCAGTGCTAAGGGGCAGGGGAGAGTGGGGAAACCTTCCCTGGGCGTTGAAGCTGCAGAAGTGCTTTGATGATAAACACTGTAGTGAGCCCTGCCATGCTGGCTGCTCCCTCCTCCACTGACCCACCTTGCCTCATCTAATTCACACACATTTGCATATATTTACAATTACAATTGCCATGTTACCACTGCTTTGTGTGTTCTGCAGAAGGCCAAGCATGATTGGATGAGCACGTATTCTAAACACCTCTGTGACCCACTGACAGCCCCTTGGGAGAACTTCCCTCAGCCTTTATACTCCGCTCCAATGGTCTCAAGTATGGTCCACTACAAACACCCACCCTCAACCTGAACTCAAACAGACGCCTATGGGCAAGTAAGTTCACCGTAGGCACAGTACAAGATTGATATGCTGCATTAAAAAAAAAAAACATTACAACAAAACCCAGGAAAAATGTAGTAGTCTTAGAGAAGCAAATTAAGCATGTGTGAAATATAAATAGGAGCAACCTCACTGGCATGACTGACATAGATTACCGTAATGTTTTTTACAGTCATTGGATATCTACCAGTGTTTTGCCCTGTAAAAGATATCAAAGTAAAGCACAATATAGATGTCTTTCAAAATCAGATTTTAATTACTGCAGGCCTGAAACCCAGAGGCACCAGCCTCACTTACAGCACTGACCCTGGGTGCCGCTCACCTTGCTTTGGCTCAGCGCTGCCTTTTAATGAATGCTTTTACCTGCCCTGGACCTTGCAGTTATAATGCAGCAGTATGAGGCCAAGGAGAGGGTCCTTCTCTCCTGGGCCTCACAGGGATAGATCATGTCTGCAATGAGGCTTAATGTAGGGGGCCTCTCTCTCCTGGGCATGGCACCCATCATCCGGGGATGCCAGGGGAAGGGCCCTTTTCCTGGGCTTTGTAGCAATACATTATGACTGTGCGGCCCCAGGATAAACATTCAGTAAAACGAAGGGCTGTACAAAACCAAAGTAAACAGCATGAACCCAGGGTCAGGGCTTTCAGTGAGGCAGGTCCCACTGGATTTCAGGCCCCATAATAATTAAAATCTGACTTTGAAAGAAGGCCCTATCGCTCTGTATTGATGTCCTTTACAGGCCAAAGCACAAATGCAAATATTGACAAATTATAAGAACCCCTGCAAAGAAGCTGTCCTAGATCGACGGGAGACCTGCCCCAAAAAATATAGTGACGCTAACCAGCATTTCCCAGACTGAGTTAATGGTTAAACTTCATGTGGCTATAGCCCAGAGGACTCCCTCGTAGTCGATCGTCAATTACTTTATACAACCCTCAAAGCTCTTAAGATGCTTTCTCCTAAGACCCATTAACCTTTTCCAGGCCCTCATAGATGCCATGTTTCCCAGGTCCATGCATGATGTGCTGTTCCAGTTCAGGTTTTTTCTTTGATTTATGGGGCTTGTTGTCTTGCTTTAGAATGGCATAAACACAACTACAAGTACCAGAAATCAAAATAAAAACTTGGGCTGTAGCAGCACATCCTGCATGGACCTGGGAAATTTGGCAGGTGGCCCCCATTTTATATTTAAATTGTATTGTGTGTTAGAAAAAAATGACATCCTATAGCCTTTCCTTTTACATCAGCAAGATTGTCACATAGATCAATTTGTAAAGTCCTCTCACTTTGCACTCAGAGAAAAGAAAACAATCTCTATGTTAAAAGAATAGGCAGCAATTTGTCAGAACACATCGCCTGACATTTGATGTCTGTCTTTGAAATTTACAGGCATCTTTAGTGCTCATTCACCTTCTGAACTCCAGCATTTTAATTTTGGGGGTACTGCAGCTTCCCCCCCGCACTCCTACTTCCAGCACCTATATCCTTCTTTGTCTCCTATACAGTCCTCTCTTATGCATGTACCTTATTTCTTTACACTTTTCCTTGCCTCCTCCTGGTCTAAGCATACTGTTTCCCCATAGTCGCAGTGTGTTGCTGTTATTCACTTCTCTCCATTATCCCCTTTGCTCTCCTCTCTCAGCCTCCCTTCAACATCTTGTCTCTTGATCACCTTTCTCCTCTTAACCCATACTGTTTAACGTTTGAAGTCTTCCCATTTCCCCTCCATTACATATATTTTATCTTCACACTTTTGCTCTGCACTCTCCCATCCACTTATCTCCTTAAAGGGCAGGGTAAAGTGCACCGTAGACCGAGATATCAACACACACAACAAATGTGACAACATAAAAGCAATAATTTAAAAGCATCTTTATTGCTCCTTCACCTTTGGAACAACAGCAGGGTTATTTGGGGGTGCTGTAGCTGTCAGGATTGGCCAGGCGATAACCCAAAGAGTCCCAAAATACCATCATGCTGGTGGTAAATTGCACAGATACCTTTATTCCAGACTTCGTAGGTCAATCTCCCTTAAGTTGGTCTCGTTATGGCTGCAATTCATGCTTTCTTCGCAGCCGCGATTTTCCAAGATGGCCGCCCGTGAAGGTAGTGTAGGTTGCAGGTCTAGTGTTTCTGCTGTTGGGCAACCGCAGCTGTGCTCGCGTCGATGAGCGCTGCGCACTTCAACTGAAGAATCCTGTGGTGAGGCAGCGCAAACGGTTCACGCTGCTCACAGTCTTCAAGGAATTCCGTTTTTTGAGAGAGTTTCCGAGTTTGAGAGTGTTCCCAGAATTCGCTCCTGCTTCGTATCCTGAGAGAGAGTTTTGAGTAATTTCTCGTTGGAGTTCTGGAGAGTGAATTCTCGTACCAGTTAGTGAGTACTGCTACGTTGGGGGTCTCAGAAGGTCACGCTTGCCCCTGGTGGTTGGACTTCAAGTAAGTCATATGTTTTCAGCAATATTTTGAGACATTTGAAGTAGTTTCGCTCTAGCGGAGGAAGCTATTAGTATTAAAGGCTAGCTTCTCATAGCTCAGTGCAGTTACAGAAAGGACAACTACTAGAGACTAATAACTAGCATTTCCAGGAAAATTCAAGAAGCTATACATGCTGATAGAAAAGAGTTCCAGTGAACAAGGACAATCGATATCAGAATTTTGAGTCTTCATTACTGAAGTTAATTAATCAAAAACTTCAACCAGTATCTAATTAACAGTTCAATCTCTAAAACAAACTTCAAGTAGATATGATTATATATATATAATTGTACTTATCAACTGTAGGAGCTACCTTGTTCATCTCTGAAAGACAAGAGAAGAATTAAACAAACAAACTGTAAATTCATCTATAAGAAAAGATAATTGAAACACAAATATATGATAAATTGAAAGCAAAACACTAATGAAGATATAGGTAATATAGGTAGAGATAAGAGAGGTTAGATTCTCCGTGTTGATGATAGAAGTTACATGTGTTCTTTGTTGCAGGTGTTTACCAGAAGTAGTTACCCCTACCAGTACAGAGAGGTGACAGGATAAGACACTTAGATCTAATAAACATACAAGAGAGCAGCTAACCACTGTGGAAGGACAGGTAATAAAGGGTAAACATATCACTAGAGAATACAGTGAACAGTTATAGAGATTACATGGTGTTCTTTGTTACAGGAGTCGACAAGGACCGTAGCTCGAGTCCAGTCCAGAAGAGGTGAAGCAGTGGCAGTCTCTCTTTTCTTCCCAATCCCCTTTCTCCCTCTTTGCTGCATGTGAGCGGTGCTAGTTCGATGTAGTGGAGTGGGGTATTGGAGATATATTCATCTGCTCCTGTGGAAACTAAGGTCAGGTGTTTGGTACTTGACAGATTGAAGTGCCAGTTACCCAAACTTCCACCTGGGCAGAATGGCTGAGGGAATTGATGTTAAGGCACTGGCCTCGGTGTTAGTTGGGATCCAAGAGCAATTGAGTGATACTATGACAGAGAATAAATCTCTTAGGGAAGAGGTTGGAAAGTCAAGTCAAGAAGCCCTTTATTTGCGTCAAAGATTTGATTAATTTTCAGTTGGTTCGAACCCTGTATCAACAGAAAATAAGTCGCAGTCATTTACTCCCGCCCCTTCAGCGGCGGAGTTGACGACTCAGGTTATTCATGCTATTTCTCCAACTATTCCTTTAGCAGCTCCCGAAAGATTTAGTGGGGATCCTCATAAGGCTCAGATTTTCCTGACCCAGTGTTCTTTACATTTTCTGTGTAGACCCATTATTTTTAAGGAGGATCAATCCAAGGTGGCCTTCATATTGTCCTACCTGAGCGGAGATGCTGCAGCCTGGTCTATGCCTTTGGATAACAACAATGATCGCATCCTATATGAGTTTGAAGAATTCAAAAGAGAATTTTTGCGCATTTTTGACAGACGATCCATTTCTCAAGCTACAGACAATGAACTTTTAGACCTAAAGCAAGGTAATCGTGAGTTGGTTGCTTATCTGGCCCAATTTAATAAATTAATAGTCGAGACTAACTGGCCTGAAGCCAAGAGGGCGGCCATTTTCTACAGAGGACTTAAAGATGAGTTAAAGGACGGGCTGGCTCAAATTCCTAAGTGGCCCACAGACGTCTCTGAGTTAATTGATCTAGTTTTGCAGATAGACCAACGTCAATGCGAAAGAAGAAGTGAACGACGAAAAGACGTGAGATATTTTCCCCCTCGATTTGACAGACTAAAGCCTGACAATACTAAATCTAAGGAGGTTATCTCTGAGGATGAGCCAATGCAAATTAGTTCAGTTCGTGGGCCATTGTCTAAGTAGGAAAGAGAAAAGAGACGGGTAGGCAAACTTTGTATGTATTGCGGAAACTCAGGACACTTCGTCAAAGAATGTCCAAAGAAGCCCAAGAATAACACTTGGGTAAAAGACAGGCTCCACCAGTAAAAGGAGTTGCTCTGGTGGAAGCTAATGACAAGTCAACTCCCGATTCACAATTCATCGCCAATACCTTGCAATCTTCTGCTCCTCATCTAATTATTTCTGGTTTGATTAAATTAGGAGATTCAGAAGTGGATAAGATTTCTGTAATGATTAATTCTGGAGCGACCAGCAATTTCTGTGATATAAGATTTGCCAAATCATTAGGGATCCAATTTCTCAAGAAGGAAAGACCTGAATCTGTTTGTGCAGTTGATGGAACCAACCTGTCTTCGGGCCCCATTGTTCATGACACTGAAGCAATTTCGTTGAAGGGGACTGGTCATCATCTAAGCATATTGAAGTTCAGTCTAATCGATGCTCCTCAATTCCAGCTCATCTTGCGATTACCCTGGCTCACAGAACATAATCCAAAGATTGATTGGGCTAAGAGATCTATCGAGATGGATTCAGATTATTGTCAAAAACACTGCCATGGCTCGAGTTTTGATGATCATCCAATTTCCCCGCCTATGCTTTTAGCCAATCAGACCAGGTCAATTTGTGCTTTGGAAGTTCAAGAAATTCCACGAGAATACCTTGATTTGGCATCAGTCTTTGATGAACAAGAAGCTCAAAGATTACCTCCTCATCTGGAGTACGATTGTAAGATCAAATTGGAGCCGGGAGCTTCGTTGCCTTGCAGTCGGATTTATGCTCTTTTGGAATCGGAAAATCAACATCTAAAGGAGTACTTTGATCAATACCTAGCCAACGGGTTTATTCGCCCGTCCCAGTCGCCTGTCTCCTCTCCGTTATTTTTTATCCTCAAGAAGGATGGCAAACTTAGAATGTGTATTGATTATCGAGCTCTTAATCTAGTCACTAAGAAGAACAGATACCCACTGCCCTTAATTTCTGAACTTTTGGATCAGGTGAAGGAAGCAAAGGTGTATACCAAATTGGATTTAAGAGGAGCCTACCACCTAGTGCGCATGGCAGAAGGCGACGAGTGGAAGACTGCTTTCCGAACATGACTGGGTTTGTTCGAGTATCAGGTCATGCCATTCGGCCTGTGTAATGCTCCAGCGGCTTTCCAGCACTTCGTCAATGACGTTTTACGAGAATTTCTGGATCGTTTTACAGTTGTGTACATTGACGATATTCTCATCTTTTCGGCTAACATGAAGGAACATATTCAGCATGTACGTGCAATTCTCAGATAGTTGTTGGTAAATCAACTTTTCGTTAAATTGGAGAAATGTGTTTTTCATTCTACACAAGTGGAGTTTTTGGGTTTTGTGTTGTCTCCAGAAGGTGTTTCCATGGATGATGCAAAAGTGAAGGCAATTAAAGATTGGCCTTCTCTGCGAAATGTTAAAGAAGTGCAAAGTTTCATTGGCTTTGCCAATTTTTACAGGCGCTTCATTCTCAATTTCTCCGACAAGGTGTGCCCGCTCACTCGTTTATTGAAGAAAAAGGCTAGATTCGAATGGAATGCCGAAACTGAGGAAGCCTTTAATGAACTAAAGAAAATCTTTATCACCGCCCCAGTGCTTCTACATCCAAATCCAGAAGAACCTTTTTATGTTGAAGCTGACGCTTCTAATTTGGCCATAGGTGGAATCCTGTCGCAGAGACACAGAAGTACTGGTCAGCTTCATCCTGTGGCATACAGGTCTCGAAAATTGACTGCTGCTGAGATTAACTACTCGATTGCTGATAAAGAGTTATTGGCAATAAAAGATGCCTTCCAAGAGTGGAGACACTATTTGTTGGGTGCAAGACATGAAGTAACTGTTTTTCCTGATCACCGGAATTTACAATTTTTAAAATCTACTCGGACCCTTACCCCCAGACAGTTGAGATGGTCACTGTTTTTTGCAGACTACCATTTTGTTCTGACTAACAAGCCTGGTTCTGCCAATGGTAAGGCTGATGCCTTGTCTCGTCTAGACACTGGAGAAGATGAAAGGACGGTTGAGAGGGGGTTGATTATTCCCAAGGAGAAGATAATTGGAACCATTCTTTACTCTGAATTTGAAAACAAGTTAAAAGATGCCCTCTCCAATGATGAACTGAGTGAATGGGTCAAGGAAGGTGTTGGTAGAGAAGTGAAGAATGGAAAACCATACTTCAAGGGAAATCTTTTTGTTCCCAACGATGAACTTCAAAGGCTGGTGATCCAACACTTTCATGATGATTTGCTGGCAGGCCACAAAGGAGTTAAGAAAACGTTGGAGCTGATTCAACGAGAATTTTGGTGGCCGGCAATGGAGGCTCAGGTGAGACAATATGTGGCATCTTGTGAGCAGTGCATTAAAGGAAAGACTACTAGAATGGCTCCTCAAGGGTTGTTGCTTCCTTTGCCCCCAGCTCCATATCTGTGGCATACTATTTCCATGGATTTTATTGTGGATCTCCCTTCTAGTCGAGGGTTCTCAGCTATTTGGGTGGTGGTGGATCACTTCACTAAGATGAGTCATTTTGTTCCCTTGAAATCAATTCCAAATGCTACTCAATTATCTACTCTTTTCACCTTGCATGTAGTAAAGGCCCATGGGATTCCGAGGGTAGTCATTTCTGATCGGGGTCCCCAGTTCGTTTCTCACTTTTGGAAGGCTTTCCTAAGGAGATTAGATGTAGACTCTCGTTTGTCTACTAGTTTCCATCCAGAGACTGATGGACAAACTGAAAGAGTAAATCAGGAACTGGAGCAATATTTGCATCTATTCTTGATGGATCATGAGGGAGAATGGCCTAATTTAATTTGGGCAGCTGAATTTGCTTATAACAATGCAGTGCATTCTTCCACTGGGTTTTCTCCTTTTTATTTGAATTCAGGAAGACATTCTAACACATTTGTGGGAAAGCAAGAGAGTGATGTCCCGGCAGTTGAGGCAGTGGTTCGTGATTTACAAGAGGCTTATCAGGTAGCTACTAGCAATTTAATCAAGGCTAAGCAGTCTTATAAGAAGCAGGCAGACAAAAAGAGACGTGCTAATCCAATTTATGAACAAGGTGACAAGGTGTGGATTTCGACTCGAAATATGCGCCTAAAAGGGAACCGGAAATTCCAACCTCGATTTGTGGGTCCTTTTCAAGTAGAGAAAATGGTGAATCCAGTGAGTGTTAAGGTTCGTCTCCCTTCAAGGTTGAAGATACATCCAGTCTTTCATGTGTCCCTGCTTAAAAAGAATCCATCTAATCTGAGATTAAAGGGGCCACCAGCTTCTGTTCAAGTTCAGTCAGAGGAAGAGTTTGAGGTAAAACGGATTTTAGATTCCAAGGTAAAGAAGGGAGAGTTGTTCTATTTGGTGGACTGGAAAGGTTATGGCCCTGAAGAGAGAACATGGGAACCTAAGAATAATTTGCAAGCCCCCAGGTTGATTAGAGAGTTTCATAGGACTCATCCTAATAAGCCCAAGGAGAGAGAGAGGGGGGCTTTGGTGGGGGGTACTGTCAGGATTGGCCAGGCGATAACCCAAAGAGTCCCAAAATACCGTCATGCTGGTGGTAAATTGCACAGATACCTTTATTCCAGACTTCGTAGGTCAATCTCCCTTAAGTTGGTCTCGTTATGGCTGCAATTCATGCTTTCTTCGCAGCCGCGATTTTCCAAGATGGCCACCCGTGAAGGTAGTGTAGGTTGCAGGTCTAGTGTTTCTGCTGTTGGGCAACCGCAGCTGTGCTCGCGCTCGATGAGCGCTGCGCACTTCAACTGAAGAATCCTGTGGTGAGGCAGCGCAAACGGTTCACGCTGCTCACAGTCTTCAAGGAATTCCGTTTTTGAGAGAGAGAGCGAGTTTCCGAGTTTGAGAGTGTTCCCAGAATTCGCTCCTGCTTCGTATCCTGAGAGAGAGTTTTGAGTAATTTCTCGTTGAAGTTCTGGAGAGTGAATTCTCGTACCAGTTAGTGAGTACTGCTACGTTGGGGGTCTCAGAAGGTCACGCTTGCCCCTGGTGTTTGGACTTCAAATAAGTCATATGTTTTCAGCAATATTTTGAGACATTTGAAGTAGTTTCGCTCTAGCGGAGGAAGCTATTGTATTAAAGGCTAGCTTCTCATAGCTCAGTGCAGTTACAGAAAGGACAACTACTAGAGACTAATAACTAGCATTTCCAGGAAAATTCAAGAAGCTATACATGCTGATAGAAAAGAGTTCCAGTGAACAAGGACAATCGATATCAGAATTTTGAGTCATAATTACTGAAGTTAATTAATCAAAAACTTCAACCAGTATCTAATTAACAGTTCAATCTCTAAAACAAACTTCAAGTAGATATGATTATATATATATAATTGTACTTATCAACTGTAGGAGCTACCGTGTTCATCTCTGAAAGACAAGAGAAGAAGAATTAAACAAACAAACTGTAAATTCATCTATAAGAAAAGATAATTGAAACACAAATATATGATAAATTGAAAGCAAAACACTAATGAAGATACAGGTAATATAGGTAGAGATAAGAGAGGTTAGATTCTCCGTGTTGATGATAGAAGTTACATGTGTTCTTTGTTGCAGGTGTTTATCAGAAGTAGTTACCCCTACCAGTACAGAGAGGTGACAGGATAAGACACTTAGATCTAATAAACATACAAGAGAGCAGCTAACCACTGTGGAAGGACAGGTAATAAAGGGTAAAGATATCACTAGAGGATACAGTGAACAGTTATAGAGATTACATGGTGTTCTTTGTGACAGGAGTCGACAAGGAGCGTAGCTCGAGTCCAGTCCAGAAGAGGTGAAGCAGTGGCAGTCTCTCTTTTCTTCCCAATCCCATTTCCCCCTCTTTGCTGCATGTGAGCGGTGCTAGTTCGCTGTAGTGGAGTGGGGGATTGGAGAAATATTCATCTGCTCCTGTGGAAACTAAGTTCAGGTGTTTGGTACTTGACAGTAGCGCCCCACTCACCCCTACTTCCAGCGCATGGAAAAATTCTCTGGACTGCGCACACAGCAAATGCACCCACAAATTTAAAACTCTGTTGTGTTACATGGACTGTGGAAGTAAAGTCAGGCATGACTCACAGTACCAGAACGTGAGGGGATTTGCAGTTTTATATTATGGAAACTCAGCTCTAAGCATTACATGATCACCAGTTACATTACAAAAGGATATATTCATTTTTATTGGGCATGTGGAAATAGTGGTATGCCCAGAATGCAAAACACACAAGATGATGGACGGAATGTTGCACATTGGCAAACATTCACCCCCAGTCACAGATCTGGGTTTAATCCATCGTTATTTTGCTTCACCACGCCACCCCAGTTCAGACATAGCCATATGCAAATCAGTCTTGACCCTGTGCCTCATGGGAACAGTCCAGACCGAACTGCCAAGCCATGTCTTCCCTGGACCGGAATCAAGCATCCTAGGACAGGTTTCGGGCTTTCATGTTCAGCAGACGCTGAGACTCTAACCTAGTTCCTCAGTTCCATTAAGCTGCTCAATGTGTGCAAAGCCCAGGGGAAAGTGTTTCATCACATGGGCTTCACAGTCATACTGAAGTACTACGAAGTTCAGGAGATGAGGGGCCCCCCTACCCTGGGCCACACAGTACTGAATAATGACAGCACGGCCCAGGGCAGGCGGTCCCACCCTTGGGCCTTGAGGCCTGATCCAGTGCTGCAAGGCACAGGAGAGGGGCCTCTCCTGCCCTGGGCTTCACAGCACTGGATAATGGATGCAAAGCCAAGAGAAGGGGGCCCCACACTTGGGCCCTGATCCAGTGCTTTGAAGTCCAGGGAAGTGGGGACTACCTCCCCTAGCATTAGAAGAAGTGTGGCGCTTTGCCTATAAACATTGCCCAGCCACGGTTCTCCCTGTTCTACTGAGCCGCCTCTCCTCACCCATTAATGTTCAGCTGATCTTGAAAACAAAAGGGCCATTTGTTGCGTGGAAATGCAAATGGCACCTTTTCAACAGAGCACAGCCCCGCCCTTGAACTGCTCACACAAACACAAATGTTGTTGCTGCTGTCCCAAGACCCCCGGTCATTCTTTCCATCCACCCACGCCCATAATCCCAGGAATGACACCATGAATTTAGAACTCCTGAGATTAAGGCACCTTGGGGCAGATTTACAAGCCCCTTACGCCACTTTTGCGCCGCCGTTGCATCACTTTTGTGATGCAGCGGCGGCGCAAATCATGCGCCATGCTGCGGGGGATTTACAACGTGACGCATCTAGGGAGATGCGTCACGTTGTAAAGCCCTGCGCAACATGAAGCCTGCGTCAGGTTTCATGTGGGCGTGCCGGCGCAGGGGGAGGCGTTCCTGCGCAAGGAAGCCCCGCTAAAGTGACGCAGTGAAATCTACAAGATTTCACGGAGTCACTTTTACGTCCCTGCTGCGTCAAATCCTTACGCATGCTTCAAGCAGGCGTAAGGAGTGATGCAGCATGTTAGGTATAGGGCACCCCTGAGCAGTACTGGAGTTACGTCGCACTTGCGACACGACTCCAGTACTGCGCCACCCTTCCGCCGACAGATGCGTCACGCATCTGTTTATCCTTGCGCCATGATGCGCCGCATTGTAAATGCGGCGCATCTGTGGTGGCGCAAGGGTAAACTTGAGTCACGCATCTTCCCTGGCGCATCCCTGCTGATTTGCAGGGATGCGCCAGGGAACGTAAATCTGCCCCCTTGTTTGCAAAATGTAAAATTGCAGTCATCGGAGGGGAGGGGGGCACAGGAGGGGCAGGTGGCCTGACTATAATGCAGCCTTTCATATGGAAGCGGGGCCCTATGTTTTTGAGCTGAGCGCGGGGCCCTGGGCAGCTGCCCACACTGCCCATGCCTAGCGTCGGCCCTGAGCAGAATAGTAAGGATCTTTCCCAGCAACCTCGAGTTGTAAACAAATAGGAACCCGGAGCACTTGCAGGGCTCAAATACAAATAAGCTGAAAGTGAGGGTTTTTTGTATTCTATTGTAAACCTTTTTCAGTGGTCATGATTAGCAGCAACACAATTTCACAGTCTTTTTTTCAATCATCCTTATCGCAAAGATGAGATAGCCCTAACTCGTGGGAGAATTTGTTCACATATGCTAACCAGGGGATACTAAGGCCCTTGTCACCTGCTAGGCAATCTTTAATAATAGCTTGATTCAATGCTGCTTTCTTAGTTTGCCATACAGATAGCCACAAACGTAGAGGGCTAGCTTTTATACGATCCACTACATAACTCGTGCCTAGTTCCTCATGGCATATAAAATGATAGGTTGTTCGGGGTGCTGACAGGACCTTTCTGCAAAAGCGGTTTTCCTTCACCTGGATAGCGGCACAATTAGTGATGCCTCAATCTCTGCGCAGTACATTGACATAGGCACACGCTGCATTTTTATAGATTTGCAATAGCGGAAGAAGCACATTCCCCCCGGGAAGCTGCGGGACGTTGAGAAGAGAGCCAACTGCTCTAGTTTTAGCCTACGAAGTGTGATGTTGGTTATCCATGAGTCCTAAGACTCAAAAATAATCCCAAGATATGGAAATGTTTTGGCATTATCTAGGCATTGCCGACTGCGAGAGTGAGAACTCAAATTCGTTTTGGGTCACAAGCCATAATATACAACTTCGAAACATTTGTGAGTAAAATAAATAACTAACAAATGCAAAGCTTTGGGAGTGTGGGCCATCAGCACCACATCGTCTGCATAGAGCAGCGTAGGGACAGGTGCCATCGACCCTAGGAACATCAGGGGTGGTAGCTGATAAGCAGGAACTTAACTTGTTAATATAGAGTATGAAAAGAAAAGGTGCTAAAACGCAACCCTGCCTTACACCATTGGAAATGTCAACCTTGTTAGAGAGTTCACCATTTATCCTGTATCTTACTCTAGTTTTCATATTCTCATACAGGATTGCTAAGAAGTACACAAGCGCCTTATCCAATCCATGGTCAAAAGGAACCTCCATAGCTTTGAGCGATTCACACAATAAAACAACGTGGACAGATCCATAAAGGCATTGGACATTGTTTAGCATTTGTGTACTTGCCAATAATTTAATTTTATGGTTCAAATCTCTTTCTTCACATTTTTATGTCAGGCGTAGCATCATAAAGAGCATCACAGCGCTCAGCATATGTCTTATATAGTGTCACTAACATCAACGAAAAGCAAAACAATCCTTCCCCAACAAGATCCCTCTCCCCCTCCCACCCCCCTTAGTACTCAGTGTAAAGAAGGACCATAATTATGACACTAAAGACCTTTTCACAATCTGCCTAATTAGTATCTGCCAGTGGTGCGGGGGGCATTAGTCAGTCGGAGTATGCGCAGGTATCTGGGACAGGTGAGCTCCTGGAATTCCGCTGAAAGGAGGGCAATGAATGGGTACCAAAGCTCCCCAAACGAGGCACTCTGAGCCGTGAGGGAGAGAGTGATCTTTTCTATCCCCAATATGTGCCATAAACGGTGAAGCCATCCCCGATGTGTTGGAATACGTCCTTGCCCCAATGCACTAGTATATTCTGCAGTGCGGCTCCCAAGGGTAGTGCAGAGCTCCCGCCATCCCATAGCAAACTGCAATGTCCCGGGGGTGGGCACCCTGGGACATTGCTGGAGCCGGCCCTGGGGGGTGGCGGTTCCCAAGGCCATTTACGGCTCCAGGAGGGGGGACGCGCGGCCCTCCTCCCATTTGGAAAGTAGTTTGGGCTTGGGAAGATGTTAGACCCTGGGGCTGTGTGGGGGGCTGGAGCCCCCTGACACATAATTTAAAACATAGCCCCGGGGAGGGGGTGGTCCCCAGGGCTGCATGGGGGGGCATTAGCACCCCCACACATTTTGTTTGGGCAATATAGCCCTGGGGGTGGCGGTCCCTGGGGCGAGGGGGCCCCCGCATCTCTTTTAACATTACCCCCGGGGCCTGGCCCACCCTGGGGCTTAAAGAAAACGAAGCACGGGAGCTTGTGCTTCTTTTTTTTAAATTTAATTTTCGGGCGGATTTGAGGATCCACTACAAATACCGCAGAAAATAAATTTAAAAAAATGCTTTTTTTGGTACTGGGGGTCCTTGTGGGATACCCTGAGCAGTCCTAGGGGGTCAGGGTGTTTCTACCCTGACCCCTTGTCTTGTTTTTTCACTTTTGTTAACCTTATTTTCCTGTGACTCTGTTCAACCGAGTCACAAGATGCCTGCCAACTGTTCCTGGTTTGAAGTGTTGGCAGCCAATCAGATTGCAGGCACGAGATCAGGAGGGTTCGTGGATCCTCCGCATCCCCAGTTGTATATCTGGGAAATCTTTAAATTTCTCAGGAACTACTGAACAGATTTACACCATTTAACACAAAGAGTGCTCTCTGGACCAAGAGCCACCTTTCTGCCAAATTTGGTGTACTTCCATTCAGCAGTTCGTGCTGTAGCTGCGTCAACAGCTTCCTATGAAATTAATTGGAGAAAATGGGTTTTGGGACCCCCCCTTTTTCTCGGCCCCTGCTTGACGAATCACCCTGAAACTCTCAACATAGGAGCTGAAGTGAGTGGTGTATTAGTTTTGAAAAATTTGCGAAGATTCGTCAAACAACGCCAAAGATAGTGGCAAAATAAAAAATGCTTTTCATATAGAAACAAGGTCCTACCCATAACTACCTACTGGCGATATATATGAGCATTAGAAGCACTTTAAGATATTTAAATAAATGCACTGGCACTTTAGAGTTTAGTGCTTCCATTTTTTAATCCCAATGTCTATTACCCATGTCATGTATATTTGGAGGTGAGATCGACCTATTGCTCCATTATTTTGCACAGGATGGCAAAGGATAATTGTGCAATATTGTCTGGAACTAAATTCTGAAAATGATATTGATGTATTGATATTGCAGCACTTGCAAAGGCGGCGTGCATGGGTTAGTGACTAAACTGTCTGAATCTGTGTATCAGTATGTCTGTTGTTGTGTAAGCTGCTGCATGTGATGGTCAGTAGCTACATGAGTGTCTATATGGGTTATTGAGTACTTGTATGGGAGACTGAGTGTGTGTGTGGGTGGGTGGGAGGTGTGTGACTCTGTGCATAGATGTGTGAGTGGTTGATTCACTGGGTGTATGGGTTCAAGAGTGCATGTGGAAACAGCTGTATGGGCGGGTGAGTGTGTGTATGGGTGTGTTGGCGAGAGATTGGATGTCTCAGTGGTACATGTCCAAGTAACTACATATGTAAAAGGCAGTGTATGTGAGACTTGGAGAATATAAATGACTATACGTGAGAGTCAGTGACTGTGAGAGTGGCTGTATGGATGAGTGTGTACTTGTATCAGTGATTGTATAAGAGAGTAAGTATGTGTTAGTATATGTTTGAATAAGTGAGGTGGTGTGTGTATAACTGTATAGGTGAGGAAATGGGAGTGTGATTGATTCTTTGCATGACTGACTAGGTGTGTGAGTAACTCCATGGATGAGTGGCGGTGTGTGAGTGTCTGTATAGGTGTATGAGTGCATATGATAGTGTTGTATTGATGAGAGATTGTATGTATGAGTGATTGTATGGGTGAATGAGTGGATGTGTGTGTAGACCTAGGAATTAGTGAGTGCGTATGTAGTAACTGGTATTATTGGTGTGTCGATGGTTTCGAAAATGGTAGTCTGTATTTTACAGTGGGTGTATCAAAGATTAAATTAGAGTGTGAGGAGGTGCATCAGATTTTCACGTGGATGATGTCATCAGTGATGTCATCAGTGATGTCATTTGAGATGTCATCAGTGATGTCATCAGTGATGTCACTGACCATGTCATGAATGATGTAATATGTGACGTCATCAGCAGTGCATTATGGGGCGCGAGTTATAGTTTGCTGAACTAACTATAACGGGGGAATTTCTATGGTTTTGTACGAGTGAAATGTCCAACTAAGTATAACGTCCCTGAAACCTATGGTTTTTTAGTGAATATATATATATATATATATATATATATATATAGATATATTATCTACTGGCGGTCGCCAGTAGATAGTTATAGTTAGGACCTATTTTCCATAGGAAATCCGCGATATTCTATTTGAAATAACTCTTGCGTCGGTTGACGAATCTTCGCAAAATTTTCAAACTTTATGGCCCGCTCCGGTCCGCTCCTACCCTGAAAGATTCGGGGTGATTCGTCAAGCGGAAGCCGAGAAAAAAGGGGGGTCCCAAAACGTGTTTTCCCCATTCATTTTCCCGTAGGAAACTTTAGCCACGGCTACAGCCCGAACTGCTGAATGGCATTACACCAAATTTGGCAAAGAGGTAGTTCTTGGTTCAGAAAGAAACCTTTTTGTTAAATGGTGTAAATCCGTTCAGTAGTTCCTGTGAAAATCAAAAGGAAAATCACATATATATCTATGGCCGCGTCGGATTCGCGCACCCTCCCGATCACGAGCTGCATGCTAATTGGCTGTCAACACTCCAAATCAGGAAGTGTTGGCAGCCATTTTGTCCCTCGGTAGAACCGAGGAACAGAAACAAGTGCGCAAAGCGCAAAAAGGGGGCAGGGTAGAAACACCCTGACCCCCTAGGTCTGCTCAGGGGGTCCCACAAGGACCCCCTGGGCAGAAAAATGCATTTTTCTTTTTTAAATCGGCGGGATGCGCTTAGGGTGCGCGAATCCCGCCGAGAAAAAAAAAAAATCGCAAGTGTGCAAACGCACAAAGGGGGCAGGGTAGAAACACCCTGACCCCCTAGGTCTGCTCAGGGGGTCCCACAAGGACCCCCTGGGCAGAAAAAAGCATTTTTTTTTTTTTTAAATCGGCAGGATGCGCTCAGGGGGCGCGGATCCTGCCGAAAAAAAAACAAATCGAAGCGCGGTCTCCCGCGCTTCAATGCAAATTTTCCCCCGGGTGGCCCAAGTCCCGGGGGCATACGGGGGGTGGGTTTATTGTTTATGGGGGGGCCTCTAAGGCCCCCCAAGCCCCGGGGACCGCCACCCCCCGGGGCTTTATAAAAAAAATGGTGCGGGAGGGCTCTCCTGCCCTTTCGCAGCCCCGGGGACCGCCACCACCCGGGGCTTCTTTTTTTAATTTTTAATAACGTGTGGGGGGCTCCAGCCCCCCCACACGCCCCGGGGACCACCACCTCCCCGGGGCACTTAGAAAATAAATGTGGGGGTCCGTTACGGACCCCTAGAGCCCGGGGACCACCACCTCCCCGGGGCTGTGCAATTCAAGGGAGGGGGCCGCGCGGCCCCCTCCTGGAGCCCTTGATGGCCCTGGGGACCGCCACCCCCAGGGCCGGCTCCTGCAGTGTCCCGGGGTGCCTACCCCCGGGACACTGTAGTTTGCTATGACAAGACGGGAGGCTCGCGGCTCCCGTCCTGTCATAGCAAACTGCTTTGGATATTGGAAGAGAGAGCAGGGAAACCTGCTCTCGCTCCAATATCCAAAGCAAATTGCTTTCCACACGGGGAGCTGCATCTTAGCAGCTCCCCATGTGGAAAAGCAATGCCGGCTCCCAAGGGACGCGGGGAGCCGGCGGGACTGTGGGGGGATTGGGGACCCTCCCACAGTCCCCAACGGAGAGGGCCAGCCCCGGGGGATGGGGTCCCCGGGGCAAGTAGTGGCCCGGGAGGGGGGCCACGCGGCCCCCCTCCCCCCAAAAAAAATATATATTTGAAAAAAAAAAAAAAAGGAAAGGCCGGCCCCGGGGGATGGGGTCCCCGGGGCCTTAAATGGCCTGAGGAGGGGGGGGGGCCACGCAGCCCCCCTCCAAATATTTAAAATGTAAAAAAAAAGAGGGCATGCCCCGGGGGATGGGGTCCCCGGGGCCAATATATGCCATGGGAAGGGGGGCCACGCGGCCCCCTTCCTGTTTTATTTTAATTTTTTTTTAAAATGAAAATTCTCATGCCTTGGGGGATGGGGTCCCCGGGGCCAAAAGAGGCCAAGGGAAGGGGGGCCACGCAGCCCCCTCCCATACAAAAATGTTTTTTAAAAAAAGACCGGCATCGTGCCGGAGGCCCCGCCCCCACCCTGCAGCAGTCTGCAAACGCGTCCCCTGGCGCGTTTGCAGATGGGGAACGAATTCCCCTTGAATACTGGGGGTCCCTGGGGCCCACCAGGAACCTCCAGTATGCGCCAGGGGGCTGCGTTGCAGAGAGGTGTACAGAGGCCACGCCCCTTTTTACACCTCTCTGCAACGCAGCTCTGTGGCGCTTTTTGGAGGTACATGGTGGGCTAGTTGGACTCCAGGGACCCTCAGGATTCAAGGGGACTTAATCCCCCAACTTAAAATGCGCCATGGGGCGTGTTTGCACAGTGGTGAAGGGAGGGGGCGGGGCTTCAGGTGACATGTGTGCAAACAGGCCCTGTGGCGCATTTTAAGATGGGGAATTAAATCCTCTTCAATCCTGAGGGTCCCTGGGGGCCAACTAGCCCACCAGGTACCTCCAGTAAGCGCCACGGAGCTGCGTTGCAGAGTGTTGTAAAAAGGGGCGTGGCTTCTGTACACCTCTCTGCAACGCAGACCCCTGGCGCATACTGGAGGTTCCTGGTGGGCTAGTTGGCCCCTAGGGACCCTCAGGATTGAGGAGGAATTAATTCTCCAACTTAAAACGCGCCACAGGGCGTGTTTGCAGACATGTCACCTCAGGCCCCCCTTCCTTCACCATTGTGCAAATATTCCTCTAAAATCAACCGAACTACGAATTCCGATTTACTCACCTGTTATCAGGAGAGACCTCAGTGCTGCATCTTTGAGCCCAGTACTGATCCTGAAAAGTAATTTTAACCGTACTTACCAGTAACTTGAATTTCCTTCCATAGGATATCATTGCCTGCTTTTTGCTGAAAAAGTTTCTAAGTGTCGATTTTTGAAACATACAAATATTCCTCTAAAATCAGCCGAACTACGAATTCCGATTTACTCACCGGTTATCAGGAGAGACCTCAGTGCTGCATCTTTTAGCCCAGTACTGATCCTGAAAAGTAATTTTAACCATACTTACCAGTAACTTGAATTTCCTTCCATAGGCTAACATTGACTGGTTTCACTTGGAAATTCTTCTAAGTGTGGAGTTTTGGAACTTTATAATATTCCTCTAAAATCAGCCGAACTACGAATTCCGATTTACTCACCTTTTATCAGGAGAGACCACAGTGCTGCATCTTTTAGCCCAGCACTGACCCTGAAAAGTAATTCTAACCGTACTTACCAGTAACTTGTATTTCCTTCCATTGGAATCCATTGTCTGGTTTTCAGCAGAAAAGTTTCAAAGTGTCGATTTTCACAAACTACAAATATTCCTTAAAAATCACCTGTATGACTTAAACGCATTCTTTCAACTGTTTACAGGAGATGCACCAGTGCTGGATCCAGGATCCACCACTGAGTAAGAAAAAGTAACGATAACACTACTTACCTGCTAAGTGAATTTCCTCCCATAGGATAACATTGGTGATTCTATGTGAAAAAGTTTCTGTCAACTTTTAAAATTCAATAATATTCCTTAAAAATCACTACTGTAACCAAAACGCTTTTACTCAACTGTTTACAGGAGATGTCCCAGGACTGAATCTAGGATCCAGTCCTGTGGTTAGAAAAGTAATCCATAAAGTAACTAATTGCATTTAACTAGAAATTCACATTGAGCTCAATGTTGCATTGTGTTTGAAATTGTGTTGCCCATTGCAACAACTGTAACTTCTGTACTTAAAAGTCTATTGCCTATTTGCAAAGTATTTAAACTAAAGTAATTCATTCTGAGAAAGTATATTTTGTAATGTAATGTATAATGTAATTACAATGTAATTTAAAAAATAAAATATGTAAAAATAAATAGTTTAAAAAAATGTAGTAAATCAGTATCAAAAAAATAAATATAACAATTAATACATTTAAAAATTGTCATTTACAAAACCTTTGAAATTCACTGAAAAAAACCATAGGTTTCAGACATGTTTAGTTAGGAATTAGCATTTAAAAACCTTTGAAATTCACTGAAAAAACCAAAGGTTTCAGGCACGTTATAGTTAGAAATTAGCATTTAAAAACCTTACAAATTCACTGAAAAAACCATAGGTTTTAGGGACAGTTATAGTTAGTTGGACATTGCACTCGTACAAAACCCGTGAAATTCCCCCGTTATAGTTAGTTCAGCTAACTATAACTCGCGCCCCGCAATGCACTGCTGATGACGTCACGTATTACATCACTCATGACATGGTCAGTGACATCACTGATGACATCACTGATGACATCTCAAATGACATCACTGATGACATCATCCACGTGATAATCTGATGCACCTCCTCACACCCTAATATAACCTTTGATACACCCACTCTAAATTACAGACTGCCATTCGCAAAACCATAGACACTCCAACACCAATAACTACATACCCACTCACTGATTCTTAGGTCTACACACACATCCACTCACTCACCCGTACAGTCACTCATACTTACGGTAACTCAGTACAGGACTATCATATGCACTCATACTCCTATATAGACACTCAAACACCGCCACTCATCCATAGAGGTACTCACACACCTAGTCAGTCATGCAAATAATTAAACACACTGCCATTTACTCACCTATACAGTTATACAAACACCAGCTCACTTACTCATACAAATACTAGCACATTCTTAAGCTCTTATACAATCAATGATACAAGCACACACTCATCCATACAGTCACTCTCACAATCACACACTCCCGCTTATAGCTATTTATATACTCCAACACACATATATACTGCCTTTCACATATGTAGTTACTCACACATGTACCACTGGGACATACATTCACTCACTAACACACTCTTACACACACTTACCCACCCATACAGTCTATCACAGATGCACTCTTGAAACCATCCACCCAGTGAATCACCCACTCACACATCTATGCACAGAGTCGCACACACCCCACCCACACAAACACTCAGGCACCCATACAGATACTCAGACAACTAATCAATAACTCATATAGACACTCATGTAGCTATTCACAAACCCATGCAGCCACTTACACAGCAATAGACAGACGGATACAGACATTCACCCAGTTTAGTCACTAACCCATGCATTCAGTAAGATACGTTTAATCACTCACTTATAGAGTTAGTCACGCACCTACTAAATCATCCATACAGACACTTATACACCCACTCATTCTTCAATACGCCTTTCCCTATATATATTAAACATATTTAAACTTTACAGAAACACACAGTCACTGGATGATGTCATTTGAGATGTCATCAGTGATGTCATCAGTGATGTCACTGACCATGTCATGAGTGATGTAATATGTGACGTCATCAGCAGTGCATTGCGGGGGCGCGAGTTATAGTTAGCTGAACTAACTATAACGGGGAATTTCACGGGTTTTGTTCGAGTGCAATGTCCAACTAACTATAACTGTCCCTAAAACCTATGGTTTTTTCAGTGAATTTGTAAGGTTTTTTAAATGCTAATTTCTAACTATAACGTGCCTGAAACCTATGGTTTTTTCAGTGAATATATAGATAGATAGATATATAAATACATATCAAAAAAACATTTTTTAAAGTGTGGGATGAGAGGCTACAAGCTTTTAACTGATAATTCCCTTTCATTCTTGGTATGCAGCAATATTGGCTTAACATCTGTGGTTGGTGGTTATTAAGCAAGGAATCTATTCAGGCTTAAAACTCTCAAAACACCTATGCAATATATGATAACCAAATGATTATGGAAATTACTTAGATGAAATAGAACCAGAAACTTCAGACGTAGAGGTAGATTAAAGAGCTAATGCCTGGACTGTGGGTTATTGAGGGCCGTAAACTGCAGATGTAATAATGAGTCAATCATGAATATCCTTCTGCATGTACACTTGGCCTATGTAACTTGCTAGATAGCATTGCAATAAATTTGGCAATTGTTTTCTATTTTCTGCCAAGAATAGGGAGGCAAATTACAAATTTCACACATTTTCTTTTATTTATTTATTTTAATAATTTATGTAGCAGACCCGAACCGCGGGATGTTAGTGTGCTTTATGTAGAAGAAGACAAAAAAATCACACTATTTATGGGAGAAGTGTGGCAGACTGTTGGGGTCATGGGAAAAATAGTTTCTCCACAACTGACTCTTAACCCTGAACTAACGTATTAAAGTCACCAAACAAAATATTCTCAAGACTGCAATGCTTAGGTCCACCATCAAGCTCACCCCAACATGATTGGTGCACCGACTAAAAATACAGATAATACAACATTGGCTACAATGGGAAACCATCTTCATCCTACCAAACACAACCTATGGAGGAGCCTGTGCTGGCCCACCAAAAGCACTGTCAGGGTTGTAAAGTTCTTTATAAATATACTTACATTACAATAAAATTCATTCCTAAGGGGGAGGGGGGGTGAGTCAGTGCAAATGAACTAAACAGTGTGCTGGTGTACATTTAATGGAAGAAGGATGCATTTTTTACTGCACTTAAAACTTGCAAGGCTGTTCCTCCTCAGGTCAAACCATCCCCACTGCATAGAGGAATACTTGTTCTCTTCATCTCCTCGCTACTCTGAAGATTAGGAGGACTCTGGGACTCCTGCTGGGGTGCTGCCTTAATTGATCAGCCCACCTCCTTCTGTTACAGCCTCCTTCAGTTACAAAAAAGAGAGCATCTTAAAGGGAGATCAAACAACTGCAGATCAGAGAGAGATTCCGAGGCGATAATATTGAGCTGAGGGGAATATAAGCCCGGTGAGTGTATTTGGGGCCAGTGGAATAACGAAAGCAAAGGCTGATGGCGGCAGCCGGTTCTGTATGGAGGAGAATTCCACTTGGGCCAGAACTGAAAAAACAGCAGGTCCTGGTGCTTTCATTCAATTTTATTGAATCAGAATCGAGGGCATCAGTAGAAACCCTTCAGGGCAACACTAGAAGGTTTAATGCAAAGGGGCTCTAGAGGTCATCCTGCTGTCTGATGTCAAACAGTTTGTTCTTTCTCCTCTCTGGCCTGCTAGGGGCGAATGCACTAAATAACAAGCAACATTAACAAGTAACATTGCATTGCAACTGAGCAGAGGACTGAATTTATTTCAATATTTAGGATATCATGAAATAGTCACATAGCGAATCCGAGTTTGCAAAGGAGCAGGATGGCACAGACCCAACCACAATTGTTTCCCACGCGGGCACATACTTATTATCACAAGAGAGAGGGGCTTGATATCACGCAGCAACAATCTCTTGAACATATCATGCATGACAGGAGGCCGCGAGGATGAGGACGATCTTCAACTGGCCTCATTGACCCAGTAAGTAGGGACATCAGTCAGGTTTTTGGGGCATTCATTGAATATGCATGAGGTAAATATACATTTATTGAGTTTCATTTGGGATTTTTTGCATGCGTGTTGGTAATTCTTGCAAACTGAGTACATTGTATATTTTTTTTGGGGGGGGGGAGTGGGGGACAGCACGCCCGGACTTAGAACTGCTTATTTGAGTAACCTCTCCTGGATTTACCTGTGAGTCAAATTCTCATACAGAGACCAATGGCCGGCTGCAACAGTGTCATTATAATGTTAAAGAGGACGAACATCAGGTGAAACAATTGAAGTTCCAGGCACTTGAAACAAAAAAAAGGAACAAGGGTACAGAGGAGATGAAGAAAAAGATTTACTTCAATGGCAAGTGTGGTGGAGAGAACGATTGGCTACAGTATGCTCACAGAGGTTAGATGAGCAGATAGATCTCCATGCTTGCTATACATTTCTTCAATGGTGCAGAATGAACAATGTAGGAGAATAGGAGTAGGTATAGGGGAAGGGTACCAGCATGGACTACTGATGGACTGATGTATGCTAGTGAAAGATGAAGGGGGAGATGAGAATGTTCTGACATCCGATATCGGACCAGAAGAGAAAGGTAAAAGTAATGGAGATATTCAGCAAGAGACTTCATGCTTGGCACATTTACATGCCGTCAACAGTACATGCCCTCTTTCTGGCAGTAATTAAGGACAGAAAGTTATGATGCTGGGGGGAAGGGTATCTGACTCCCATGCGAAGGACGTGAAGTGCCCTTGAGAAGAACAACTAGCCCAAAGACACCCAGGGGGAGATTTACTAAGATTTTGTGCCGTGTTTGCATCACAAAGGTGACATAAATCGGCGCAAAATCGTTTTTTCCCTAATTTACTTTCTAGTGCTAAACTTGTGCCATAGGGGCGTACCAAGGGTGGTACATGGGCGTTCCCATGCAACCACCCAAGGTTTCTCACGCTAAACCAAATTTACTAAAAAAAGTAGATTGGGTTTAGCGTGAGAAAACTGCACCTTTTTCAAGTAGGCGCAAGGAACGAGAAATGCTTTCATTTCCCCTTCCTTTTCTGACTTTGCATGTGTGTTGCACTTTACAGCACACATGCAAAGTGGGAAAATGGTTAAAGTGAGTCTGTGCATTGTATTTTGTACTGGAAGGGTTCCTTAAAGTACAAAACCTATGCTAGCTTCACGGAGACACCCTTGCACAAAGGCACAAAGGTGTCTCCCTGGCGCACGGCAGCTGATTTCAGCACCGGCGCTAGCGAGACGGGAGGAGAGTGCCGTATTTAGTAAATAGGGACCTCTCCTCCTCTTTCCTTTTCACGTAGAGCAGCTCAGCATTTGCGGCTGCTGCAGTGCGCTACGTGGAAAAATAGTAAATCTGCCCCTAAGTGTGCTCTACCCCTGTCTATGTTGTTTGACGGGTGTGGGTCACATGAGAAGATGAGATGATGTGTTGATCTAAGTTAGGCAGGCAAATCGGGGAATGAATAACGATAGCTTGGCAAGTGAGACTTACCAGGCAGGTCATTGATTTATTATAGATAGATTAAAAAAGGGAAATGAAGCTAACCAGGAAGGACATTTAGGGTACCAAAGCAGCTTAGTGAGGTAGATAAGAGGAGTATGAGGATATTGGCTAAGAACGTGGGATTAGTTGGCCAAGAAAACACAATTACCTAAGTAGTCAACTGAGAATAATTACGTAGGCAGGTAAGTTTAGCTAGGCACAGTCAAATACCGAACAATCTTGTAACTATCCTAGACTTTGTTTTGTATGTTGATAAATAAATGAGGAAAATATGTTCTGTTCCACTACTACTGCAAGCCGAGAGTTGTTGGGTCAGCTGGCTGAAGACACAGTTCCAGATATCAACCCAAACCCTATCCCACAATGCAACACCCTGTCAGCTTCATTTATATGGACCTCATAGTGGGACAAGAGCTCGGGGAGGCCCTGGATCTGGACCACACCAGGAAGAGAAGGCCAGCAGGCTATCAGGAAGGAGAGAAGTGTGATTGTGCATGCTCTCTTTTACACTCACAGTAGGAGTAAAAAAACGCCTATCCCTAAGGTACTGTGGGCATGGTAAGCCAGAAGATGCAATAGGCGTATGCATAGAATATATGCAAGAATGCTGTCTGTGTTATGTTTTCACATCTATATTTGTATAGTACATGTTGTGCCATTGGTGTAGGCACATAGAGCTATCAGCACTTAGGAGACTTTCCACATGGTTCTGGTTCTGCAGATGGGAATCTGATTCAGCATGTGATGATGTGTGATGATGTTACGAGTATTGTGTTCTGCCTAAAATAATTTGGGTTATGTATAATCTGAAGCTGATGGTGGAAAGATGTAGTCAGTGCTTAATTTGTGGATACGGCTCAAGGTGTTGGGTTCCACTACTCACTTATTTTTCATCATCAGACTTTGATGCACAGCAAGAGAGAGAAAGGCAAAAAAGGGAAAAAAAAGAGAAAGAGGAAGATCCGGAAACCGTGCCAAAGGGAGAAAGCAGGGTTGAAAAACACACAAGGGCGAGATAAAGAGTCTGGATGTGTAGGGTGGTGGAAGAAAGAGGCATGAGGTGGAATTAAGTCTGGACAGGCTTGGTATTTGGCAAGTGCGGCATTCTGAATTGGGCTCCTAAGAAACATTTCAGGCTCCCTCCCTTTTTTATTTATTAGGTATTCATTTATTTATTTGTTTGTTTATTTATTTTTAACCTATTTATTTATTTATGTTCTACAAGTCAAGTATTTGTTGTAATACTGTTTTAAAAAAAGGTTATGGGCCTTGGAAGGGAAAGATGTTGCACGTGTAGAGCATGTCACCCATGCATTGCCAGTTACAGGAAATGTGTTTATTTTAGATTAAGAACGAGCGTTCTTTGTGCAAAAGTATCTATTTCAACCAGCCTATAGCTCTGCCAATTAGGGAAGGTTTTCAAATGAATCTTAAACGAACATTTTTCTTTAAAAAAAAAAGTTCATCCAAACAAAAGCCCAAGACTAGTAGTAAATTCTGAATAATTTCGCTGGCATCAGTTGCATTGTTTAACCTCGCTCTGCATCGAAGCAGAAGACATTTCCTATGGAAATAATTGTACTGTCACCTGAGGGCCCCGAGGACTGCATTTCTTTGCTTTAACTGCAATGTTGCAGGAGAGGCCCAATTTGCAGCCTCCCGTGGGTCTCTTTAAAATTACATTCTCCAGCTCACAACTTTTCTCTCTCTTTATCACAGCCACCCGGTGCGAACAGGCCATGCTTATCCCTGCAAGGCTTTAAGGAGGAAAGGACAAAGCCGTGGATGCCGCACAGGGAGGAGGCCTGCTTAGGGATCAGAGCACTGCAGGGGCAGACATGCAAGGAAAGGCAGGACTTTCAAGTAAGTCTATGGGGCTTTTTTAATGTCTTTATGGGGCGAGCTTCACAGTCATCCACAGTATCTCGGACCACTATCTCCGGTGTGTTTCTGCACAGATATGGGAGACTTGCAAAGTAGCTGTTTGATCAAAGATTATGCAGGCTTCCTGCTTTCCCGTCCTGGTGTCTTGGATGATCTTCTCTCTGGCCCCCTTCTGACTCCTTCTCGTCCCCCATCCAGCCCAATTGAATTCACTACCCGTGATACCTACTTGAAGTCTGTTTTTATATTCACCTGAAATGTCAGCTTCACAGAGGTAGAGCTGAAGATGGTACAAAGTTTGATCAAACTCCTGTGCAACAACTCCTGTGCAACTACTTATTTTCGGTTCAGTATTTCTCCTGCGAATTCGATGATTGCACCCCGTAATGTGAACCTATACACCATCACCAGAATTTGAAAACCCGTGGGTCTACATAAGACCCTTTACCATGCAATGGAATAGGTTGATGGGGAGATTTTCGTTGTATGCCCTTCTCTGTGAAATACCAGAATCTTTTGTTTCCCCTGAAATTCAGATGGGGCCATTATTAGGAGGGTTTAGCCCCTTCAGAATTATGACACGTGTGGTAAATCCGTGCATCTTGTGAATTGTAGCCTAGGACTCTACCTGCTGAAAGCCGGTGGGGTCTCCTTCCTGGTGAAATACCAGGCAGAAATGAGGACTAGCCTGGGGACTTGCGCATTTTTACAAACTCCACCTACCACCTACAAACTCCAGCCAGAAAATATTAGGGCTGAGCAATACATTTTTCTTTATTTCCAAAAATGTTCAGAACTAATCCCTGAACTGGTAGAAGATATTTATGGTAGCTGTTAGAAATATTGTCTCTAGTTGGCAGTGGTTTGCACCTTGTCCAAGTAGGGACCCACACTCTAGTCGGGGTAAGTGTAGTACACACTAAGTTTACCTGTGCTCACCCTCGGGTAGCTTGGCACAGAGCAGTCAGGCTAAACTAAAGAGGCAATGTGTAAAGTATTTGTGCACATACTAACACAGAAAAACAGTGAAAACACCACAAATATATAGAAAAATAGCCAATATTTATCTGAGTAATACAAGACAAGAACAATAAAAATCCAACATACACAAGTCGAGATATGAATCCTTCAATATTAAATGCAGTTATAGCATTTAGAAAACAATAGGTACAACTGGGGCTATTTGGTCGTGCTTGATCAAGACAAATCCACAAGTTCAGTTCGACTGCGATGGAGCGCAGGCCGGCTTCAGGAGTTGCATGGACCCCAGTACAGTACCTTCAAAGAATCACAAAGTCAAAGACAGTGCGATATGCAGAGGAGATGAGGCGTCGCGAAGCCAGGTAATGCTTTGGTTCCTTACTGCTATGCAGGTCATTGGCATGTTGGCACTCGGGGACAATGTGTTGTGCAAAGGAGGTGAGGCATCACTGTAGCAAAGTGATGCGTCAGATCCTGGAGGTGGTGCAGGGTCGTTGAGCCGCTAACGCACGGGGACTATGCGAGGCACAGGGAAGGTTATGCATCAGTTGCAGGTGCGAGGCCTTGGGTCCTGAAGGCAACATGGTGCTGATGATGCGTCATTGTCACAGCGCAGGACATTGATTCCATGGCCTTGATGTTGAACCACCAGGCCACAGGCGCTGCGTCAGAGTCGGAGCAGGGCGTCATGGACTTCAGAGGAGCAGTGCTTGGGACTCACGCAGTGGCGGTACTTCTGAGGCGCTGCGGCATCAAAGGGGCTTGAATTGTAAGTTGCTGTTGTTGCATTGTGCACTCAATGAGCAGGTACCACGGTTTGGGTGCAGGCAGCGGCGATGCGCCGATTTCGCAGGTATCCGCCAGTTCCGAAGTGACGTTTGGAGTTGATGCATCGGTTTCTTGGTTGCAGCTCCAGAATCACCTCCATGGTTCCAGGACTGGGCTTGATACCACTTGGCAGGTCAGGACTCACAGCAGCGGAACCCAGGTGCTGGTAGCAGATGCAGGTGAAGTCTTTGATGGCCCTGAGACTTCCAACAGGAGGCAAACTCAACTCAAGCCCTTGGAGTAACTTTAGACAGCATGATGCAGAGAGCAAAGTCTAGTCCTCTTACTCCCAGGCAAGAAGCAGCAGACAGCAGGCCAACAGAGCAATGCAAGCAGCAAGGTGGCAGCTCCTGGCAGTCCAACATCTCTTCTGCCTGGCAGAATGTCCTCAGTCCAGAAGTGTTTCTGTTTCCATTTTTTCTGTTATGGTGTCAGAGGTCCAGTACTTATACCCATTTTGAAATTTGAAGTAGGGAGCCCTTACTGGCCCTGGCTCCAGACACACTGCAGGGGAAATGCACTTCTTTGTGTGGGGACATGCACAGCCCTACTCAGGTGCAAGTATCAACTCCTCCCACCACTCTAGCTTAGAAAGACCCATCAATCAGCCTTTTGAAGGGCCATCAGGATATGCAGGGCACACCTCAGCTCCCTTTGTGCGTGACTGTCTAGAGTGAATTCACAAAGCCCAACTGCCATCCAACCCAAATGTGTATTCTAGGGACAGGCAGAGGCACCGAATGGTTTAAGTAAGAAAATAACAACTTTCTAAAAGTGACATTTTCAGACCTGCAATTTAAAAATCAACTTCACTAAAAGGTGTGTTTTTAAATTGTGAGTGCAGAGACACCAAAATTCAATTTTCTTTCAGCTCCCAATTGGAAGATACCCAGGTAAAATGCAATAGGGCAGCTCCAATGCTAGCCCATAGTAGAGTTAGGCCTTGCTGTAATGAAAAGCGAGTTTAGCGCTTTGTTACTACTAGGACATATAAAACTTAAAGCACATGTCCCACCTTTTAAATACACAGCACCCGGCACCTGGGGCTACCTGGGGCCTAACTTAGGGGTGCCTTACATGTAGTAAAAGGGAAGGTTTGGGCCCGGCAAGTAGGTGTACTTACCAGGTCGACAAGGCAGTTAAAAACTGCGTGCACAGGCTCTGCAGTGGCAGGCCTGAGATGTTTGGAAGGCCACTCATGTGGGTGGCACAATCAGTGCTGGAGGCCCACCAGTGGCATTTGGTTTACAGACCCTGGGCACATGTAGTGCCCTGTACGATGGTCTTATTAGTAAATCAAATATGCCAATCATGGGAAACCGAATGCCATTACATTTTAGACACAGAGCACATGCTCTTTAGCACTGGTCAGCAGTGGTAAAGTGCCCAGAGTGTGCGTGTCACTGGCAAATGGCAAACTTGCTTAAAGACACACTATGACGAAAATAGACCAGTGTGCGTGTCACTGCTGGCTGATTCCTGCTGCCGAGACACGCTGGCTAGATGAAATGTACTTGAAAAGCTTGAAACACCTCTGCCAATCACTGCGGGTCATGTGACATAACGTAACAGAAAGGTATTCCTCCGGCATGCTAATCCAGGAACTGATCATCAACAAAACGTCATATTAGTCGCTCCTGGCCAGGAGAAGTTTGTGCCTGCCTGCGGAGCGCTTGGAACCTCAACACAGGCGGTGAGTGAGCTCAGGCAAGAGTGTAGCCATGTGACTTGTCACTGGCAATCGTTAATACCGGCTGTAAAACTTTTACCAATCTGTCAAAGTCGCACACAAATCTGGCTTCTCCCAACGCTGTTTGCTACTTCCAAAACACTGCTGCATCGCGCTCTCACCTCGAACTCAGCTACGCTTGTGGCCTGAGCTATAATTCCTGGATAGCCCTACGCATAAACGTTGTTGCTGAATATCACCACAGACTGTGGTGGCTGAGTCGCACGCTGTGGGCATTCTTTTCGATCGTCGCCAAATTGTGGTAGATAAATACACCATAAAACACGAGTTGTCTGTAGAAACATTTATTTACATCTCAACACAAACAGCACCAGGAGACAACTTCCCTCCTGGTAAAGCAATATTCTATGACAGAACATGGAACACAGATCTCATGGTGTTCCACATCTGCCTTAAACCATATAATAGATTACCACACTATCCTAACCCTAACTAAACTATAAATCAACTTCCTATAACTAGACCCTAACATAGCCTCCACCCCCTCCTAGGGAGTTGTATAAAGGAACTCCCCCTTCCATACATCATAAAACAACAGCCATCTCATCAGCCCTGTGGACAATATCATCTGGCAAGGGAGGGTAGGTATCCAGGATTCTGACAAAGACTAGGACTCGAATCAAACACAAATCACCGATAAGTAATCAAAGCACTAACTCCTCGTCTTTCTACCGCGTCCCAGTCTATATATTGAGCAGATGTAAAAAAGCAGGGAACCATGACCACCGAGATGTAAAAATAAATGGGTCAGAAGTGAACTGCTGGTGAAAACTGACAACATAAAAAATCCTTCAAACAGATCAAGGCCAGGATTGGAGCACACAGCACTGGAGAGAAACTCTTTCAACTTCCCTCATCCCTTAAAAATGAACACTAAGGGGAACATAAATGTCTAGGAGGCTGTATTACCCAAGTTCAAAAATAAGCCTCCAGGGAAGAACTGCACCACCAAAGAATACAGGAGCATCATCTTGTGCAACCAGAAAACCCAAAGAACTCAGCCTCAAGCACCACAAATTCCAGCTGTTCCAGGAACTCCCATAAGCCAGAAGGATAGAGGGGACCCAGGGAAAGAACCACTGGACACTAGCAAGAATATCCTGAAAAAGACAAATACAGCCCAAATGTTGTCATCCCAAAAAAAAGACTAGAAGGATGACAGGGAAGAATCAATTAAACCCCACCAGAGCAACCTGCAGAAATGGAATGGTATTCCATGCATGGCGTTTCGATGGACCAAAATCTGAGAGAGCCTGAAGGACCCTCTGTACTCCCAGCCATGTACTGTTTTTGTATCACAATGCACATCCCACGTGGAGGGGAGCGCAACTAAATGAAGTGACAGTACACAGGCTGTGCAGGACTGCTGTGCAGCAGTGGCTGCTGCTTCGGGGCAGGAGGGTTGGGGGTTTAAAAATGAAGAAAATTGCACTTACCTGCTAGCCGCCGCCTCTGTCCTTCTTCTGTTTTTCTATCGACAACGCATTGTCCTACGGAAGCAGGAAGCACACAGGCTCCCAGACTCCACTAGCCAATCACGATGCTGCTGTCACCAGCATGACAGCAGCGTTGTGATTGGTCTGAGCACCATGGTTCGTCGCTCAGACAGGTAGTGGGAGGCTGTGCATGTTCTCCACCCAGACTTGAAATGCAGCCGGGTGGAGAACATGCTAAGTGCGCATGACTGTTTGGCCGGCCCAAGAAGGCGGGCCAAACAGTCATGCGCACTTAGAAAGTCCCCACCACTCCTCCCCCCTGCGGGCTGACAGCCTATTCCTGCCAGCACCTAAAACCAAACTAGAGAAGTACAGGAAAAATAAAATGATAAAAACATTCTGTTATTATCATTTTATTTTTCCTGTGGGGCGACGCTCCGCCGCCTTAGCGGAGGTGCTGCTGTGCATAGGAGCTGGAAAACACTACTGCCAGAACCCCCAACACCACCTAATTCTGTTCCTGTGCCAGCAGTAGGAAAGGCAGGCTGACCCACGGGAAACCACAGAAAAGGGAGCAGGGCATTTCAAAAAGAAACAATCCACAAAACCTTGTGCAGGGTCTGGAATGTCTGCTGCATGTTCCCCTGCCGTGAGTGGATTACTGTCCCTGTCATGGGTTGAGCACATACAGCGCAAACAGCAGCTTACCCTGTTTTGTCAATCCTTATTGTGACCAGAATGTTTTATTTGTGTCTATGTGACTGAGACCTTCTGGTCCCTCTCTTGTAAAGTTTCGCTATTATGTGAAATTCTGACACCTGCACTGACATCCTGTGTATATGTTAAGTGCATATAGTGTGCCTGTAATACATATGTGGTAGCAAGACTGGTGTGTGTGTGTGTGTGGTGAGAGAGAGAGAGTATGAGTACTGAAGCTGGTTGGATCCATTTTGGAGGATTCTTTTATAGCATGGCACGAGATGGAAGATGAGCACAGCTTCCCCAGACAGCAGAACCAAGAGTTTATTATGTGTGGTTAACTGCCTGGTAGAGTGTTGTTTTGTAATAAGGTTGTGTTTTTGTTACTTGCACTTGTGTGGTTTTTTTAAAATATTTTTGCAGATTGTGTCCGTATAACTGCTCCCTCTCGCTTTTCCCGTTAACTTTGCTTTTCTCCCCCATGCAGCCAGAAATAACTCTTTCTCACCTCTGTTAAGACCCTTTACTGAACTATATGGAGTTCTCTCTTTTCTGTAGTCTGATAGTTCTCCTTCATCTAAACCACACCTTTGCCTTCCCCTCTATTTATTTTTATAATTTAAAGGCATTTCTTTCCCCGAAGCACTGTTGTCAACCTCTCTACAGATTCTTTAATAACACCTACAGTGATGGGTTGGACAGCAGCACTCCTATTTGGATGGACTGACAGCCCCTATCACAAGTTTCCATTCCCAATAGGTTTATCCCATCGTTGTGGAATGGTTTCCCTTGAGCATATTTTAGTCTGTCGGTACAATGGTTGCTTCTCTCCTTTCCCAGGGTGTACTCTTTCTAGCATACTTCTGGTTCCTTACCCCTGCCTCCAGAGGTTGTGTTTCTATCACCTCTGATTGCACTTCATGTTGTTTTTTCTGGCTGGTCAACTGGTGCTTCAGAAATGTGAGCTTCTGTCTCGCCAGGGTGGACTCCATATAGACCCCTCCCTGTGCATCCATCCATTCATGTTTTTGCATTAATTGTTTCAGTAACCAAAAAGCATTCCTTCCACAGATTTTCTCATTGGCCCTGTAGTCTCCTTCTTCGGTATGAATCAAGCAACCCACAACAAAGTGTTGGACTATCACCTCCCTTGGCAGCACTTCACAGCTCAGGCATTATGTCTGAAAGTATAATGCCCATTCCTATGATGTCACCCTTCAATTGACCTGTTAGAACTTAAAATATGGCAGGCTTTATAATGGCTGCTATTTTCCTCTTACTCCACTCCAGATAGCATAATCTAGGTGCTTAAATGTACCTCTACAATTTGGATGTAATTTACTCCTTGGTGGTCTCCATACATCATTCTTTGGTCGCTTATCTGTGCCACCAAGCTATGGGATTAGGTCACCTCTGGGTAAACTTCATGTAGAATTCTCTGGTGGCTTTATGTGGGTTTTCCGCTTGTGGATCTCAAACAATTTTTCGGATTTTTAACCATGCCTCCTGGGCTTGGGCTTCTCTCACTCATGAAAGACGAATATAGCATTTTTTCTGTGGTCCATTGATTCACTTCAGTGATTTCCTCCTACGGAATGATTGAGATCCCCCGAAAGATGGTAAGTATCAGTGACGGAGCTAGACCTTTTGCCGCCCCGTGACAGCCGCAGGTACGAGCGGGGGGGGGGCGGCAGCACCCCCAAAACTCCTGCCGCCCGGGGCAGACCGCCCCACTTTCCTTGCTACACCACTGGTAGGTATATACTTGTGGGACTGTATCTTCTCTCACACCTTATGCTTAAGTGAAGCGATGCCGCCAAACGATGTTTATAGCATGTCTCCAGTGGTCTTGCACTTTACCCAGCATATCCATATAATAAATCTACATCCAACATCCTTTTACCTATGTACTCAGAACGGATCCCCAGAAACCTGAAGCAAATCAGAGGTATTCGAAACGTCATGTGCATGAATTGCTATATAAATAGTACAGTCCAATACAATAAAATAAATTTGAGTCCTGAGTATGTATGAACGTACAAGTAAAGAATGCATCATAACATATGTATTTGTAAAGCGCACGCTCACCCCTAAAGGGGTAGCTGGGCGCTGAATAACAGATGATTATTGTTACCCAACGGTACTCATTCTATCAACCTCAGATGGATGAAAGGCTGAGTGGATCCACCAGGATTTGAACCTGTGACCATGAGGTCAAACACAGGCCCCTGCAGTGGATGCATTAGTCCACTAAGCCACCAGACCTGGCTCCATGAACGTACAAAAAGCCCTGAGAACCCAGAAATATTCTTCAATCAACTCTTCTACCTGTAATCTGTGAGTAAAAGACAATAGATGATAGAAGTGAACTGAAAGAAAGATTAAGAAACCAAGGGGCTTATTTACAAGCCCCTTGCGCCGCCGGTGCATCACTTTTTCCCCATATAAAAAGTAACGTACCCGCTGTGCAAGGTGCTTGTAAATAAGCCCCCGAATGTCTGAAAATGGCTCTGGAAGGCTTGCCACAGGGACTTCACCATCTAGATGTTGGCTACATTGAGCTGTCAAGCTGCTCAACCAAAGATCCCCCAGAGGTAACTTTGGTAGCTGGGCCTGATTTGATTTCTGTTTATTATCATCAGCAATATGCCATACAATATAAGATATACTTGGTTAAAAACGTCCACACATAATACAGTTTTGAACTTAAACAGTAAAAGCCTAAAACCGACATGACACTTGAATAAACAACCAGCATGTGCAAAATTAGCAAAGCATAAAATAATCGCTTCCCTGTCCAATTTGCATTCACCATGCTTGCTAGCACCAGATGCCATTACACGTGCTGGTTGCTCGTTTCCCAAGTATATAAAAGCACAGTAAGCATATTGTCTAAATTAGTTTACAGCATAAAATTAACATACATAATAACAATACAATCTGCAGCGTGAGACTTATTGTCCCCCTTGCGATATAATTTGCTTTTACCCACCTTTGTTCTTGGTACTTCAGGCAGTTAACCACGCAGCCCATATATATGAGGACACAGAGATAAAAAACCATGGGGCTTATTTACAAGGCCCTTGCGCCATTTTTGCGGCATTTTTAACATGGGAAAAGTTACGCAAAAGTGGCGCAAGGGGCTTGTAAATCTGCTCCCATGTTATCGTCTGACTTTAAACAAAGTGCTGGTGCATCCGCACTAGATCTAATATTATAGAAATTGAACAGAGGAAGTAGCCAGCGTTTACAGGTTTTGGACACTTTTTTGGAAAACAGCAGAGTACATAATGCTGTCTTTCTAACCAAAAGTGCAATCTCATTATTCTTCACCTTTTGCGAGCATACCACATCTCACGTAATACTCTCTGGTTGGAAATACCACCATCTGAACTGGAGACACACTGGGGCTTATTTACAAGCCCCTTGCGCCGCCGGTACCTCACCTTTTTTCCATATTAAGTGACACACTGGCGGCGCAAGGGGCTTGTAAAAAAGCCCCAGTATGTGATTAAGTTCAGGATAAGAGCAGTTTTCAAACCCTATTTCTGTCTTAAAAGTGAGGTGACCTGCCAGCACACTACCTGAACGTATCTTTAAAAACACTGTCTTTAATTTAAATTGCTGATACCGTTCTTTCAGAGTTTCCATGCTGTCTGGGCCAACTGAACTGGTTTTTAAGCTCACAAAAAGATACGTTCTCAAGCAAGTAGGGGGGGGTGGTTGGAGGAAAATATTCTTTTTAGGATGAGAACCCTCACTACCCCGAAGGTGACACGCTTCATCATGGGGCTCCCTCTTCACACCGGGCCCGCAAGGGCCCAGGTGTGGGCTACAACTCTCCACTGAGAGGAAATTAGTGGAGAGGAGCTGAGGTGTTTTCAATGGGGGAGGCCAATGAGATGAGTGAGCAACGGGCAGAGTGCAGAACAAGTGTGTGAAAATGTTTAAAACTGTCTCATGGGACCCTATAATTTTATTCAATGGTACCCTTGGACAGGATTAAAAAGAAAAAGAGGACTAGGGGTTTAGAGCAAATATACCCCTGCTAGAGTTCAACATGTTTCTGCCCTCATTTGACTCCAACCGGAGTTCATGGGCATTCTTCAGGACCAATGAACAAAGCAAGTCACTCTGCATTCAATTGTAAAACACACCAGATGGTTATACTGGCCGTAAATGTCTAGAGCCGTGATAAGTGGCGGGTGATTAATACACCGTCTCCATCTGCTGGAGGGATAAAGTTTACCTATCTTCAGTCATAAGGTACCCCACAGCAGTCTCGGCTACTACAACCGTTTCGCAGTCCGAGTGCACCTCACTCTAGCGGGGTCCAGAGGACCTCACTTTTTTTCGGGGTCCAGAGGATTCAAGCCAATAAGCAGTTAACCCTAACCTGGTCCTAGAAGCAATGAAAACATTAGAAGGAGGAATAGCTAATTCAAATTCCCCTTAGAGTCATCAGCAAGTATTATTATAGCGTTAGGGATTTTCTCTCTTTCATTTACACCCAACCAGGTTCTGAAGTTCCACTAGGTGAATTTTGCAATTTTGAAAGATGATCCAGAATGAACTTGATAGGTGAACGGAATCAATTCTTAAAACATCCCGACAGTCTACACTCCCACTTTTACTACAGTATTGTGCACTTTTTCTTTGTAATAACGGGCTGTGTGCAAACAAACTCCTCCCACAGCCTTTATAGATAAAACACCAACACACCTCAGGTTTGACTTCTGGTTAAGGGCTCTTGCCAGACTTCCAACTCCACCCATCTCTAACCAGTTCTGCCAGGTTAAAATCAAAACTTTTCCACCACCTTCTGCTGTAAATATCCATGGATGTCTCAGAGAGAAATGGATCGAGAGATTGAAGTGTATACACTGCTGAAAAATAACCCAGAGAATTCAGTGTCATTCACTTAAAATTGCCAGCCACTCCCCTCATCTCCTGAACAATATTTGCACATACTTTTTGATATCTCATATCTTGTGGAACCCTAAAGCCTAAATATGAATTAATGTTTGGTCTTTTGAGGCTGAGGGCCACTTGTATCAAAGAACCATTTTGCATTCACTAACTAGCGAGTTTTAGGTAATCGCTATTTAGGGAATGCAAAAGGGTATGTAAGAAAATAACAATTCCCTAATAGTGATTCCTACAGAGTTGCAATCACAATTAGGGTATTGCTATTAGGAAATGCTACTCCATTCGTTCCTATGGGCCTAAATGCTTATAGGCGCGAATGCTTTTACAATATATAATTTGCGATTACCTAATTGGTAATAGCAAATTAGGAAATTCAAAACCAAGGGTGCCCAGGCACCTAAGTCCCCCTGAAGCACCCCAAAACAAATGTGGTCATGTGTGCACTACATGGTACTTTGAAAAATGTATTTTTTGTGCATTTTCAAAAAATTGTGCATGGTTACCATCGACTTGGAGTCAATGGTAACAGCATTTCCTAAATGACCTGTTTACATTTCGCAAATACTTGGTTCATGTACTTAGGTAATCGCAAATTGCGATTCCCTATTTGGAGTTGCAATTTTAGGTAATCCCAAAAAATTGTGATTACCTAAAACGCACTGCAAAAGCCTTTCATACATATTTAAAGGGTATTTTGCATTCGCAAACGGTCAAATTTAGTGACTCGCACCGTGTGTGAATACCAAATAGGTTAATAAATGTGGCCTTAGTTCTCTAGATTTTGTAATTCTGGTAATTACCAAACCCTAGCTCCAATAAAAATTTAAATCACAATAACCTGAATGAGACATGATTTGTACAGCACAACTAACAGAGGCCAGACCTGATGTTAAACTGGCATTTGCTTTTATATTATGGGATGGATTTATATTACTCCACAGTTTCAATATTTAATCACTAGGCAACAGGACAGGCTATCCTGTGCTACTACCATTTCCATAGGAAGGGAAAGCTGTTAGTATTTTGACAATATTTCATGACTGCCAAGTACCCTGATATGGAGTTGGGCAAGGCATACAGTAGTACTGCCCTGAAAAAACAACATCATGGGGCCTTATTCTAAGCTATTCTGCAGTTGCAAAGGCTCTGATTTTCAAAATCAGAGCTTTTAGCACTGCAAAATAGCTTTTGGGTATATTCAAAACCGAAATTGCGATTTGGTAACTTGTTACCGAATTGCAAAACAGGTTTGCGACTACATACTGAATCGCAAATTGAGAGGCGCGGTTAGCAATTTGCAATTTCTAATGAAATGTATCAATTGTTTGCGAACGCAATTGTGGTCGCAGAACATTGATAAGTTACCACACCACAAAGGAGGTGGTAAACCACTCGCAAATGGGAAGGGGTCATCCTTTAGAAGTAGGCAGTGGTCCCTGGGACCACTGCTTACTGGCAAAAAAGGTTTTTGAAACTTTACTTTTTTGTAAAACACATTCCGTTTTCCTTTAAAGAAAATAGCCTGCTTTTTTTTTTTTTAAATTGCTTTTATTCAAACACAATACCAAACATGGTGGTCTCCTCAGCCCAGCAGGTCACTGTCCCTGTGATGGCAGCAATTCATAGTGGGTCGCAATTTATGACCTACCGCTTGCATATTAACGAGGTAGATCAAATTGCGGCCCCCAATGAATCGTTGTGAACCAACATGTGTGAACATATGTTGGTTCGCAAAAAAACAATGCATTTGGTAAAAGTCGGTGTGCAAATTGAAACCACTTTTGCTGAATGCTTTGCACGGATATAAGGCCCTTAGAGTTTAAGCTGAGCACCAGGGACTGAAGGCTGTCTAGTAGATCTCAGTCCACTACAGTGGGCAAAGAAACGGAGTTCCAACTGAAAATTATTGGGAACTTGCTGAGACAGATGAATTTCTTTACAGAGATAGAGGATTGAATTTTCAAAAGAAAATAAGCATGCCTAGGCCAGATATCCCAGATTGTCTAAATATTTATTTCCATTCCCACTATATTTTTTTCACATGGAGATTCCCAGTCATCCAATTCCATTGTTGTTAATCAAGCTTCATTCCTACTTTTTTTTTAAAATCTCTATTGAAAATAATATGAGACTAGAATGACACTAAGAAAATATACAAAAGTAGTGCGATCATACAGAAATACCAAGAAATGCCTTCCCGAAAACAGGAAAGAAGGAGCGCTCCCTGTACACAGAATACTACCGTGCGCAATAAAAAATCAAAGGAAATATTTCATAAAGTGTGATTTTATTTTCTTCAATCTATATTGCATGTTTAATTTCGCCTTTCTACTTTTTTTAAATTTGTAATTAAGTCATGACTGATTTCAACTCCGCAATGGATTGCTGGTGGGTATGTATTTTGTTAAACAATTTATTGAATTTTATATACTGTACTTGTTTCAATGAAGACAATGGTTTATCGCCAAAGTATCTTCTCACAAATGTATTTGCTGTTCATTTACATGTTGTAGTCGACTAGAGAAATGACTAATGTTCAAATTGATCTTACGGAACCGAACTAACGAGGTTCATCTTGTTCTTATCCTATGCTATGCTACTAGAGTCTGTGTCGTATTTATCACACGTCACTACCCCAACACCCCGTAATTTTTTCCATGATACCCAAATAGATCTCTTTCTGTGCTAAAATACACCAGTCTTCATTGTTACCCCTTGCCTCCAGGGAGGGCACCATTTTGGGTACCCTATTGTTTTGTGATATCTCCATTGGCACCCATTAGCTCAACATTATAGAACAGGCATATTATCAAGGGCTTTATCGCCACTTTAGCGGCACTTTTTGCCGCTAAAGCGGCGATATTTTTATCGCCCTATCAGCAAGCTGTCGCTAACAGGCGTTAGCGGCCGGTTTTACCATCGCCTTGCATGCCAGCGATAATTATCGCTAATGACATGCAAGGTAGGCGTTCCCACTAAAAGCGACTGAAAACAGTCGCTAACACAACTAACCCCTATTAGCAAGGCAGGCGAAGCGATAAAATAAATCGCGCTAAGCGCGTTTATCGCTAGATTTTAACACCTGCTACTGAGGATGACTTACCTGTTTAAAGTATAGGAGGTGGATTGTCAGGCTAAATCCATCCTTGCAGTTAATGCGAGAATATCGCTGCTTTTCCAGCGATATTCTCACATTTTACCGCTTATCGCTGGAAATTTTATCGCTATGGAGATAAACCTTGTTAATAGGGTGTTATCTCAGCGATATTTTCCAGCGATAGGCGGCGTTAAAAAAGTTTGCGCTAAGCGCGGTTAGCGATAAATATCGCTATTCCTTGATAATATGCCCCAAAGACTTATATTTCGGCATTGTTGGGTGTTTCCAAATGCCAAACACTTCTAAACATTCCTGTGGCTCAAGCTTTCCCCCGATCACCTTGCAATATCAACTTTTATCTTATTCCAAAATGCTTGCATTTAGGGGCATTTCCAGATTATATGGGAAAATGACCAGATCTGTTTATAGCCTCTGAGAAACCTAGGCTCAGATTTATCAAACTTTCATGCAACACAATGCAGCAAGACACCGTGGGGCATATTACCAAGGATTTGCGATAATTATCGCAAAGCGCGCTTAGCACTGTTTTTTTTATCGCCGGCTATCGCTGGATTTCATCGCGGAGATAACGCGTTAGTATCAACGCTTATCTCCAAGGCGATAAAAAATCCAGCGATAGCGGCGAAACCCAGCAATAGCGCGAGAAATCCAGCGATAAATTCACTGCGCTAATGGAAAGCTTGCTAATAGGCAGGTGAGGACTTAACCTTACAATCCACCTCCCATTGACAAGATGGTTAAGTCAAGTTTTTATCCGGTGTTAAATTCCAGCGATAATCGCGGTTAGCGCGACTTTTTGTATCGCTTCGCGGGCATTGCTAATAGGGGGTAGTTGTGTTAGCGGCTGTTTCTGTTGACTTTTGGTTGGGAACGCCTACTTTGCATGTCATTAGCGATAAATATCGCTGACATGCAAAGCGGCAACAAGACGGCCGCTATCGCCATTAAGCTGTCGCTAACAGCTGTTAGCGACAGCTTGCTAATAGGGCGATACAAATATCGCCGCTTTATCGGCAAAAAGTGCCGCTAAAGTGGCGATACTGCCCTTGATAATATGCCCCCTTGCTGTGCTGGGTGAAAGGGAGAGGACAGGAATGCACTATATTTAACATTACATGCACATTCCTGTCCGTTCCTTGGTGCAAGGGTGACTGTATAGCAGGCAGGATTGTTTTTGTGCAGGAAGGGGCGCCTTCCTGCACAAAAACAATCCTCTGAGGCTTCTTAGGTCAAGCCGAGCAGGGCAGCATGCGCTGTCTCTCGACATGCTGTCTCTCCCCTGTGGGCTTTTAGCGCACCCCTCGATTTCTCATTGATTATGTTGTGTGCCGTTCTGAAATGTGGGCTTTTCATTGGTGTATTAGTTGTATTTGTCCCTCCTTTGTGTGCTTGTTCCCCTCCCATGGTGAATGGTCCTCTTACATGCACTCCTCCCCTCCTGTCAATGTATGTTACTTTTGGCATACTATTTGTTTCTTCTCGTTTTCTTTTGTTTACACGATGGCATTGGAATGCTCTCCTCAGGCACAGCTGCTCCCCCTGCCTTTCCATTTTGTGTGTCGAGTGTTAACATGCCTTAAATCTTGTCATTTGCCTGCCCACCGATCATGTGCAGTAATGTTTTCACTTTTATCGATGTACCAGCAGTTATTTCATCACAGCAAACAGGAAGCCACCATTTAGAGGTCAGATATCTTTGTCCACACCCCGTGCAGCATTTTGATGTTAATCGTTCCGGGTTAATTAATGTAGCAATCTAGATGCAATTGAGGGACCTCGGATGTCGTGCTCTAGAAATCAATGGCACTGTGGGAAATCCCTTTATAAACTACCGTTTACTCAGGGTTTTCTTCTCTTACCACCACAATTGCGACTGGATTGCCACAGACGGAGTGAAACACCAACAATCCTGCAGGGAGCCAGGAGCCCTCCCTCATCATACCAGACCCAAGGACGGATGGTACTGCCGGCACTCGGGTTCAGTGCCCTCTGTGGGCCGTTTTTTTCCCCTTTCCCAGTCCACAGAAAGCACTGGACAGGGAGAGGAAAGCAGCCTCGCTGTGCGGCCGTTCAGCGATGATCAGCTGTGGCCTCTCCTTCACCCCCTGCCCTGCCAAGCAATCACGCTGATGGTGGGCTGGGGAGGGGTGATTGTGTGCAAGAATCGGCCTCCCAGGGGGCCAGGTGTTGCTCAGGCCATTGAGCCATTTTCACCTCGGCCCCCCTGGGGCCCACACAGCCCTGGAACAGTGTGTGCATTAACACCTCGCCCACAGCCCTTCTCATTCAGGGCATAGTGGGCGAGGAAGAATGGGTCTCGCTGTGGGGGCCAGGTGATGTTGGGAACTCGCACCATCTTCACCTTAGCCTCCCCCCCACTCCCATGGATGGCCCAACAGCTGTGTTTTTTGCTTTATCCCCTCTCCTGCCAGGCCATTGCCCCAAGGCAGTGAAGGGATGGGGAGGGCTGAGTAATTTACAAATAGCTGGGGCCTCGCTGCTTTTCAGGTGCTCCTGCGCTGGAGGGCTGGGGAATAATTTTGTAATAGAAAGGGGCCTCACTGCTTTTCAGGTGCTCCTGCCCTGGAGGGCTGGGGAATAATTTTGTAATAGAAAGGGGCCTTGCTGCTTTTCAGGTGCTCCTGCACTGGAGGGCTGGGGAATAATTTTTTAATAGAAAGGGGCCTCGCTGTTTTTCAGGTGCTCTTGCCCTGGAGGGCTGGAGAATAATTTTTTAATAGAAAGGGGCCTCGCTGTTTTTCAGGTGCTCCTGCGCTGGAGGGCTGGGGAATACTTTTGTAATAGAAAGGGGCCTCGCTGTTTTTCAGGTGTTCCTGCGCTGGAGGGCTGAGGAATAATTTTGTAATAGAAAGGGGCCTCGCTGCTTTTCAGGTGCTCCTGCGCAGGAGGGCTGGGGAATAATTTTGTAATAGAAAGGGGCCTCGTTGTTTTCAGATGTTCCTGCGCTGGAGGGCTGGGGAATAATTTTGTGATAGAAAGGGGCCTTGCTGTTTTTCAGGTGCTTCTGCGCTGGAGGGCTGGGGAATAATTTTTTCATAGAAAGGGGCCTCGCTGTTTTTCAGGTGCTCCTGCGCTGGTGGGCTGGGGAATAATTTTTTAAGATAAAGGGGCCTCGCTGTTTTTCAGGTGCTCCTGCGCTGGAGGGCTGGGGAATAATTTTGTAAGAGAAAGGGGCCTCGCTGTTTTTCAGGTGCTCCTGCCCTGGAGGGCTGGGGAAAAAATTGTAATAGAAAGGGGCCTTGCTGTTTTCAGATGCTCCTGCGCTGGAGGGCTGGGAAATAATTTTGTAATAGAAAGGGGCCTCGCTGTTTTTAAGGTGCTCCTGCGCTGGAGGGCTGGGGAATAATTTTGTAATAGAAAGGGGCCTCGCTGTTTTTTGGGTGCTCCTGCGCTGGAGGGCTGGGGAATAATTTTGTAATAGAAAGGGGCCTCACTGTTTTTCGGGTGCTCCTGCGCTGGAGGGCTGAGGAATAATTTTGTAATAGAAAGGGGCCTCGCTGCTTTTCAGGTGCTTCTGCCCTGGAGGGCTGGGGAATAATATTTTAAGAGAAAGGGGCCTCGCTGTTTTTCAGGTGCTCCTGCGCTGGAGGGCTGGGGAATAGTTTTGTAATAGAAAGGGGCCTCGCTGATTTTCAGTTGCTCAGCTTGTAGGACATTGTCACCTTGGCCCTGTGTCCTTCCCAAGAACAATATCCTCCCACTTACATCCCTTGTGTGTTTCATGTTAGGGCACGCCCGCGAATGTGGGCCACGCCCCGTGAATGTGGGCCACGCCCCACGACTGTGGGCCATGCCCCACAAATGTGGGCCACGCCCCGCGAATGTGGGCCACTTTTTTCATCAGTGCCCGGGCCAAATTGTGATCCCAATCCGACCCTGACCAGACCAGAGCAGAGGAGTCATCCATCATGGAGAACAACAAACTTACCCCCTCGCCCCGGTCTAGCCTGCCGCAGCGCGCGCCTGTTCCAGCTCCCACCTTTACAGGACCCAGGAAAAACAAGGCCTCTAGTCTTCAGAGAAAAGACCTTTATTTGTCCAACTCCTCTTTGCTCCTATCATGACCCTGCCCAACCCTCCCAACGCCAGTACTTTTCAAGATCATTGGCAAGTGGCAGGGTTGGAACAGGATTTTTTTGGTTAAATATTCTGCAAAGGCTAGGAATTATAATGAAATAGAATATCATTTAAAATCATCTTCAATCCTTTTTAACATGGCTTTTCTATCTTTGATGACCTTATCAGTCAGCAACAGTGCCTTAAAGAGGCCAGTACGCACAGCTACTAAGTACTGGCACTTACACATTTTCTCCTCATAAGAACTGGAACTTCTCTATGCAAAGGAGATTACCTGTACTTATAGGAACAGCAGGGCAGCCTTGGATATGTACAACAGCGCAGATACGGTTCTTCTGCAGAAGACAAATGTGTTGTATCAGAATAAAGTGCATATTTGCAGCACTTTCAAAAGTCAAAGCATTAACTCTAATGCTGATGAGCTAATCAGTCATTTAGGAGAGCTCATTTACGTTAACTAAGGGAGGCTGGAAGGGGCCCAAGTCCACTCAGAACAGTTTCAGGGCCAAACTGTCCCGGCACATTGATTAGTTAATAGGCTGTATTTGTATTCAAACAGATAGTCATTTGGTTTACAGCTATTCTAGCTGTCAGTAGCTGATGTGATTGTTTGGATTCCACAGGGAGTTGAAAGCACCATGTGAAATATTCAATGCATTACAGGTGACAGATTGCATACTGGCAGTCAGATTTGACTTTTCATCCTTCCCATGTTGGGAGAGTGAAATCTGATTAGTAGTGCCCGTTATTAAAGGCATTCAAGTGCAATATGAAAACCTATATACAGACAAAAATGCAGTTTGGTTTCTCAACAATAACGGTAATACCCCTTTATGTAATCCATATCTGTAATATTATGCTTGTTTACAACACACATATTCAGTTCCATCATACTTCCCCTAAGCACCACCTCACCATCACTCCGCACCACCTAAACATCACTCTGCACCACCACAGCATCACTAACCACCACCTCAATCTATCCTCAGAATATGGAATCTATTCATTCTCTCCTAGTGTTCGTCCGCTGCTAGCATTATAATTTAATAACTATTTCCCAAACTCCATCCTCCCATTATTTATGTCCCCCCACAAGAAAAAAAAACCTATAACAAACAAGCATTACAACACGCAGAAAGAAGTTGCTACTATAGCAAGGACAAAAAATATGCAAAACATTTCTCATGATAAATATCTTTTTTTCATACAGTTGTTCGTTTATACACAATGTCTTCCAGGTGATATATAAAGTAACAAAAATGCTTCTAACACTTTTTAATTATAACTTAAAAACATGCTGCACAGCAGCCACAATACTCTACAACATAGCTTACAAAGATTGGCAAAGCAATAGCTCTAGCTAAGCACTAATAAGGTCCCAAAGGGGGGACTTATTGGCTATGCCAATGCTTGTCTTCTTCCTACGTGTACTGCACAATGCAGCACACATAGAAAGAGGAAAAAACTCTGATGATATTTCTCCTTGTTATGCCTTCCCTTGGAAGGCGTAGCATTTTGATTTATTCCCAGGTCTACCACTAATGGTAAATCTGAGAATGCGCCAAAATACATGGGTGGATGAGCGGGGACACCCACTCTCTACTCATAAACGCCTCCCTGGGGCAGAGTAACACAAGGCAGCAACTTGCATTGCCTTGCGTTACTCCAAATTTTCCAAGCACTGCAAGGCCACACAAGATGGCCTTGCATTGCTCGTTAAATCTGACTTTAGTGTTGCATGTAAAGTAAGGGCAACGCAATACTATTATAAATCTGGCCTCTAATATTTATTGTGGATATGCATTTAAGGTGATTTTTATTCATTTTAAAAGTTCTGCATTATGAAGAAAGGCTTCCATCCAGCCTTTGGTGCCTTTTGAGTCATTGGAGCAGATACAGTATAACGCGGTTTAGACAACAAAGACAGCCCATGGATCAAAGTGGGCATCGCACTTACATGGTGTCATCACACCTTTTGAGCCGAGGGTGAGCTGTACGGTTTGATGAATGTAAATCCACAGAGTAGAAAAAAGTTCCAGACAGTCCACCTGCTCTGCCCATTAGGTTCCATTTTATGGAATTCTAAACCCTGCTTTCCCTTTGCTTAACCCAGACTATACTACAGCTTTTGTAGCTAGTGGAGGATCATGCTGGTTCTGTGGTGTCACCATGCATGTGTGTTATGTGTTTGAGCACTTAATTATTTTGGATATGCCTTCTGCCCTTGTCAAAGATATGCCAGAATCTGAGCCAAAAGCTGACATTCTCCTGCTGGGACAGGAGTTGTTTTGTTTTGAAGCTACACCCTTTAGTGAATGTAGGAAAGTGCCCTTTTTGTATTGTCATCCCCTCACTTTTTGCTCCAGTGCTGAGGGTTATGACTCTGACAGTGCACTGGAGTCTGCTGTCCAGACCCCAGTGCCAGTGCTTTCTCCCTAAAACTGTTATGTGTAATTTGGCATCCTCAGTTGACAAGGACTTTACCCCCTTACAAATCCCTAGTATATGATACCAGGGCTATCCAGAGTACTGGTGGTAAAGGGGTCCCCAGGGCCTGCATCACTGTTTGTGCCACCCTGAGTGAAACAAGTAAACTACTGATAGCAGGCCTGCCATAGCAGACTGCAGGAGCAGTGCAAACTGATCGAATGCGACTCTGCCCTCACCATGAGCGGCAGAGTCAATGCACTGCCTTTAATATATATCAGTCACCACTAAGGAAGGCCTCCTAAAGCCCAGGAGGCAGGGTGCAGTATATTAGAGGTGTGGACACGTAAGTGCAAGCTTAGATGTCTCTACAGTGCCCTGTACCGTTAAAGAACACTATAAGTGATAGAAGGGTCATAGGATAACAAGAGCTGGCACCCAGGCAAACCTAAGGTTGGCAGCTCCATTATGGTACCGCCTAAATATGTTGTGTTTGGTATCAAACAACATGCCTTCTCACCCCTGACAAGAATCTTGTGTCAAGGGCAATGTGGCATGCACTCAGGTGGCTACCTTAGAGTTTGCCTACCTGGTTGCCACAGCTTCTCTGTGCCCTGGCTGGCAGCCCGTGCTTGCTGCCACCAAGAAAACATTCTGACCTCCTGCCAGGCAATGTGAAGACTCCCAGAAGTCAGGAACAAAGGCCTGAGCAGACGGGAGGTCGCACCTCGACCCTTCCAGGGAGGCTAGTGAAGTGACACATCAATGCAGTGAGTTTCGTAGGCTATGCATCAGGGCTGACTCCCAGAAGTAAAAATAGCCCTCCCCCCATTTGCACTAGGGCAGAAGGCTAGCCACACCTCCAGGGTGGGCAGCTTGGTCGGTACACTGAAAGAAGCGTTCTCCCATTTTTAGAACTGGCAGAATAGAGGTTCCTTGGTAGAAAAGGTGACCTACACCCCTGTATGTCCTCACTTTAGGGGCAGATTAGCTGCTTGGGCAAGCAGCCCAATGTCCATTTGCACTCATACCCCTAACACCCCAAAATCTAGGATTTAAGGGCTACCCCTGCCACAGAACCTCAATTCTGAACATACTGCATCAAATAGGACAAAAGAAGAGACCTGTATATGAAACAATAGGACATGCACAAAGCAAAAGAGGGATACTCTCCACCTGTGACAACGATCCTGGAACTGCCTGAACGAGACTTGCCCTAGGCTAACTCTCGGTTCCCCAAGACAAAGGGAACCCTGAAGCAGCCTCAGACTCCCCAGGACTAGTGGCACTACTCCCCTGCAAACTGCAGGTAAAACAGCGCTCTCTATGTGGAAAATTGCTGGCCATCAGGCCCTCCGTGGGAACTCCCAAATCCAGATGGTCTAGTGCATTGTGGGAAATGTAGTCCTGCCTTCTACGAAGTTACAGGCAGCTATCGTGTTCCCCGGGACCGCCACACGTTGAAGTACATTTTTCCAAGGATTACCGCTGCCAAGGCTTGTTGGTCACAAGTCCGGCAACTGACCCCTTCACTCAATGCTGCACCTAGAGGGAACTCCTCCGACCTTCGACCGAAGTCAGCAACCATCCCATTGTTGTGCTTTTGCATCTTGTTCCCCCACAGCACCGTGTAAGCAGCAAAAGCTGCTCGCCCTCGGTTCCCATTCAGCACCAGGGACAGCTAGGACAACTCTGCATCCGGGCTTCATGGGACAGGCAAAATTGAACTGGCTGTCATGGCCTGGGACCCACACCACCTTTACCCTGCAAGAGTACCACGCAGCTCAACCTGCAAATTATTAGTTGTTTTTCCCATTGACCGCAATGTTACATTTTCACTGTATTATTTTGCCCTGATTTTATATTGCTTCTGAAATCTATAACTCAGGTTATATGTATGCTATTCCATTCATTTTGGTGTCTAAATTAAAATAAATATATGTTCTATTTTTAAAATTGGTGTCAGATTTCTCTTGAGTTGTGTCAATTGCTTATTGTCCATGTTGGTACTTTGAAATACTTAACACATGTTCCTCTAGTAAAGCCTGACTGCTCTTTGTCACACTACCAGGACTGAGCTAAGGATTTATTAGTGTGAATCTAAGGATCATCTTTGGGGTTTGTAACAGTATTGCCTGGTGAAGCCCAACCAGCATCATCACATAATACTCCTCCTTCCTACAGTGAAGCTAAGCACTCAGGGCTACGTGTATCAATATTCGGAATAGCGATTACCTAATTGCGATTTTCTGTGACTAGCAATTAGGTAATCGCTATTCCTAATGTATGAAACTCAATGAGTTTTATTTAGCGATTCCTAGGGGGTCGCAAATCAACCTATCTCAGGAACATTAATAAGGTAGGTAGCTATTTGCGGCCCATTAGGAATTGCTAAAATCACGGGGATGGTGGCCTGCTGGGGTCAGCAGACCACCGTGTCTATGATTGCTTTTAAATAAAGCAATAATTTGTTTTAAATGCTGTGTTAAAAAAAACAGAAAAGTTTTTATTTTATTTTTTTAAGAGCAGGCAGTGGTCCGTGGGACCCCTGCCTGCTCTTAAATATAGGTTTGTACTGCCATTCACAAACTTGAATTTGGTGGTAAAATGCAAATGTTTTGCAACCGAAAAACATTCTTACATACCGCTGCGATTCGGTATTAGGAAGGGGCTACCTAAACCCGCCCCTTCCTAATAGCAAATCGCAAACCCTATTTGCAATTCGGTAATAGGTTACCGAATGGCAAATAGGGTTTGGTAGAGTTGATCCTCTGGATCAGACACAGCCAATTGCTCATCCAGGACGGCTCTGGGAAATTGGTTCCTACCTGAGGGGATCCTTACTATTGATTCCTGACAATCCACCGATTGATCTTGAAGGCTATCAATCCCTCTGGATGGTTCATGACAAGTCATTGCAAAAAGTAACATATTTGCAAAAGTGAGAAATCTTTTTGGGGGAAATGAGTTCCTTGTGAACAATTGTGCTTAAGCTGAATAGCCACTCTTTAATACAGCAGAGATGAAGTGGCAGAGGACCTCCCTCATTTGCATGGGGTCTCGCCTCCATGCCAGTGAGGGCACCCCCTTTGGATCACATTGGTGCACATTTTGCTGCAGCATGATCCATATTACAGAAGAGGCCGCACAAGCCTATAGGCTCCCTTCGGTAATTTCAAAGTGTCTTGGTGGAGAAACAAATGTGCCCACATACTCATTGCACCCCTCCCATGGCTACTATGTGTAAAACGTCCCCAGAGGTTCATTCCCTGCATCCAGACAGGTGCATTGCCATTTCATATCTAAGATATAGGCACACCATCATGGGCATCCGCAAGGGGGGCAAAGCGGCACTTGCCCCCACTGATTTTTCACTTGCGTCTGATATTAATCACGCAAAGCAGCTAAACATTCAGTTGCCAGGTGATCCTCTCCTTTAAGATATTCAGTATGTAGGATTTGTGCCACAGAGCCTGCCTCTGTGGGCTGCAGGTCAATCGGAAGAAGGATTATATGGTGCAGCGGCTAAACGGCAGCACTGACTCTCATGATAGCTAACATAAGCTACAATCTCTTCCTTCCCTTGCGCTGGTTGGGAGATGCTGCTGTGATGTCAGACCACGTGTATGTGTTGCTTGACTTGGCTGTGGAGAGATTGCCCTTTTTCTAGGCAGGAAAAGCCTCAATCACATCTGGGATTGGGCAGCACAACCATCGTCCACTGGTGCTCAGTGAGCTGACAAGCCCAGCTGCTCTCTGTGCGGACAGAAAGAAGCTTCTTGTGACCATCAAGCGGAGCTTGGAAGGACACAAAGTGAATCCAGAGAACAGAGCTGAGACGTCACTGACGGTGAGGATGACAATTGGGGAAACTCAATGGAAGCCGGGGAAGGTTAACAGCAAACCAATGCCCAGATCACCCTGCTGCCAAGTATCTATGGTTATGTCATCAGAGATGACAGATGAGCTGTTACTGTCCGTATCTGAGATGACCCCGGCTACTGCAGAAACACAGTGATGAGAAAACAGGGTAAGGAGCTCAGCGGTACACTCACCATATCAAGTTGCTGCCATGTGCTTCTGTCATCTTTCACTCCCAGTTCTGCTAGTCTTAAATCATGAACTTTTATCCAGAATCACTTCTCAAACAATAAACTCAAATTATTAATAAAAAACAGTCAAATTAAAAATCCCAGAGAGCAAAGTGATATTGGTTAAAAAGCTAGAACTAGCTGATAATGTCACACATGATAAGGAGACACTTGGAATCTAAACAGTGTATAACAGAGCTTTTCACAGTATGTGAAACAACAGCACCAAATGTATGTGGGAAAGAAGAGTGCATAGTGAAGATGGAAGAAATGGTGCTATGGAAGGATATAGGGACTAAAAATGGAGTGCGGAGGTATATAAACAAGAGAACACAGGAAAGCTTGAGGAGTTTGGAAGGACAAAATAGAGAAGTTAAGATATTAAAGCGTGAGGGGGATGAAGATAAGGGGATGAAGGGTAAAAGATGAGAGGGAGAAGATGAAGGCAAGAGAAAATACATACATAAAGAGAAAAGGAAAAGGACAAGCAATTGAGACAGGAAGAGAATGGGAATTAATGGACGAGAAGGATGGGGAAGTGAGTTGGAATGAGAGAGGAGTGTGCTAGGAATGTTCTAGTCTGTAAAACAACAAAAGGATGATCCGGGCCTCTGGTGCTTTGTCTTGTGATTGACTAGTTCAGGGCTTGTTTAAGGAATAGATGGAAATAGAGATATTTCTCACTCATGAGTAAAGTGGTCAATCTAGAAAAGAATCCACAGATGGAATTACTATCACCATAGAGATAGCATGGTGGAGGAAATATCACAAGCGGAATCACCATTTTATGCTGTCTGTTTTTTCTCTGTAGTGCCAATAACTCAGCTGTTTAGAATTGCTGCTCCAAACTGTCACTGTACTCCCCACCACTGTCTGACTTTTAGCAGACTCAGATGCAGGAGTAAAGAGCACAGGGGTGACTGTAGTACTTGTGACAGGCTCCCTGCTGCAGCTGTGCTCTGCCTGTCAATGGCCTAAAGGATCCAAGGCATTGCGTCCTGACGTTCTGACATGCTCTAATTGACACCATTTATAATATGTCACTTACCCATGCCAGAATGATTATTCTGGGTGATTTTAATCTTTGGGAAAATGGGAATCTTGGCCCTGCCTTGAGAGAACTACTGCAAGCATGTGAGAATATAAACATGCAACAACTGGTGCGACAACCAACACATCAGGGAGGCCACGTATTAGATTTAATATTTGCAAAGCACACGGAGGTAGAGGTGGGAGAGATACTGCCTTTGGATTGGACCGATCATTTTTTAGTTCAATTTTTGTTAACACCTCCTAAAATGAGTAAGAGAATCTCTCACTCGAGTAATACCCGACAGGGAAGGGAATGGGCTAAGCTGTTGAAACTGGAACAATTTCCGTTATGCAATGAAAAGAGCCCTTTTGACATTTGTAAACCTGTGCAAGAAAATTACCTTAATTTCTGCGGCCAGATTAATCATACGCCCGACCAACTAGTCCCAGTGAAAAAATTAAAAAACAGGGATAAACCATCAGCCCCATGGTACAATGAGGAATTAAAAGCTCAAAGAAAAGAATGCAAGCAGGCAGAGAGGAAATGGAGGAAACTCTATGAGGAAAAGGACAAAATAACCCTGAAATCAGCACTGAATACATATAAAAGAACAATTGATAAGGCCAAAGCTGAGTACTATGAGAGAATTATCTTACAGGCACCTAATAGGGTTAGAACCATATTCAACATAGTGAAAGATTTATCCAAACCCGAATGTGTGAAAAACAAGATTGTAGCCACGCAAGAGCTATGTGATGGCCTTGCATTGTTCTTTGAGGAGAAAATTAACAAATCATTGATGGCCTGGAACCTAACAAGGGAATTGGGATGAACAATGGAATTAGTTCATCAGATTCAGCGACGACAAGGAAGCTGGAAGAGGGAGTCGATAAAGTTAAAAAGGCGATTCTGGATCAGTTTTTGGTCCCCACAGAGGAGGAGTTTGATAAAATAGCACTAAGGGGTCTATTAGGATGTCGTGCGGATCGCCACCACCCGGCCAGCGGTGGCGGACGGTGGTGATCCGCACGCCATCACAACACTATTTACCCCCTGCCATATTACTATGGTGGGGGGTACCGCGGCGGACGGAAAGTCCGTCCGCCGCTTTTCCGCCGGTTGGATTGCCGGACGGGCGGAAAAGGCACACAATATGGTGTCGGTGCCTTGCAGGCAACGCCATCCATATTAGTATGCCTGCGGTGGGTATGCCTTTCCATGGTGGAGACTCCGCCATGGAAAGGCATGCGGTAAACACTTTGGTGGCCCGCTGCGGGCCCCCGGGGGGGTGGGTGGCTGCACTTGGGGGGTACCTATGGTACCCCCCTTCATTGCCATGCACAAGGTGGCAGGCACCACGCGGTGCCTGTCACGTTGTGCATGCCAATGCACAACATGCATATTTAACATTGTGGCAGGTGCTGCTTACAGCACCGCCCGCCCCAATGTTAAATATGTGGGATGCGACCGCCATGGTAGCGGCCGCATCTTAATGGGCACAGCGGGACCGCCGCACCACTGGCGGTCGGTCCCGTTTACCGTTACAAAGTCCGCCCGCCATCGTAATAGACCCCTAAGTGTCTCCTCTGGATCTCCACTGGACCCACTTTCGCATAAGCTGTGGAAAAAATTTAATATAGAGCTATTCCCCCGGCTTTATCAAATGTGTTGTCAGTCACTGAGTAGTGGTCTGGTCCCTGGCTGCTGGAAGAAGGCCATGGTGACCCCCTTACTGAAAAAAGACACACTTGATCCTCTATGCCCATCGAATTATAGACCTATCTCACTGCTGCCATATCCAGTAAAGATCCTGGAGCGGCTAGTCAGCAAAGCTCTCTCTCAATTTTTAGAAGAGAATCATCTATTAGACGAGGTCCAGTTCGAGTTTCGGCCAGCACACGGCACTGAGACAGCCCTGGTGACAGTTCTAGATGAGCTAAGAATGCGTGCTGACACCGGTCAAGCGGTCATACTAGTATTACTTGATATGTCGGCCGCATTTGATACAGTTAATCATAACATTTTACTTAAAAGGCTTAAGGAATTTGGAGTCGAGGGCATGGCGCTCAACTGGCTTCAGTCATACCTGTCAGATAGACAGCAGGCAGTGGCTATTCCACCCTTTGTATCAAAAAAACACTCCATACAGCACGGAGTCCCTCAGGGATCAGCAATAAGCCCGATTTTATTTAATATCTACCTGCGCCCTCTTTTCTATTATTAAATCTTATGGAATTGAAGTAGTGAATTATGCGGACGATACGCAGCTTGTATTCTCATTAGAAGGGTCTCAAGCAGTATCATTGGAAAGATTCCATGATTGCATGTTAAGAACCACAAACTGGCTCAGGGAAATAAAATTTCTCGTCCACTGCCAGCTGACTTTTGGCCTACTCCAACAGATAATCCACTGAGTCCATCTAAGACGGTGCGTAATCTGGGGGTATTATTTGGCAGTAGTCTACAGTTAGACTCAAACGTAAACAAAACAGTCGGCACCTGCGTATCTTTGATTAGAGCGTTACTGAAAATACTCCCGCTACTTCCGCTAGGTCACAGGTGGTGAGAAGTGTCATTTTGAGCAGGTTGGATTACTGCAATGCACTGTTACTTGGAGCACCAATGTCTTTGATTTATAAGCTGCAAAGAATTCAAACAATAGCAGCTAAGCTAGCATTAAAAAGACAACGCAGGTGCTCTGCGTCTTTATCTTTGAAGGATCTCCACTGGCTGCCAATTCTGCAAAGAGTACAATTTAAAGCACTCTGTATTGTTCATAGGGCAGTACATGGAGTGGGACCCAGACCACTGCAGAGCAAATTTAATTGCTATATTCCAGTTAGAAACCTGCGCTCATCATCCGCCAAACTGGTGTGTACAGCCAGATTCAAAAATACACGGATGGGAGGCAGATCCTTTAGCTCTGTAGCCTCGCGTCTGTGGAACAAATTACCAATGGACCTTAGACAAACTGAAAATTTGTTAAATTTTAGAAAAAAGCTGAAAACATGGCTGTTTTCCAGGGACTTGTATAGTATAGTAGTAGCCTTCAGTCCTTTCAGCCCGCATGATTACAGCCAAGCATAGCGTCAGTAAGGTAAGCTTAGCGCCAGGATACCCGTTGGGTGACAGAGCGCTATACAAGTCCTTTATACATACATATACATACATACATACATGCCAATGTAAGCATCATGCGTGTCTAATGTTGATGCAACTTTCAAAGCCCTTCTAGACCATTACGGTTTAGAAAAGGGTGTTACTGTAAGAAATAATGTCTTTATACTCCATGACATGACTCCACTTACGATAAAGTGTCGCTCAAAGTAATTTAAGCGACACACATAAAATCATGGCAAATGTGAAATGTCACACATAACCAATCTCAAAACTTGGCAGCTATGTATTGAGATGACATCAACACTCGCCGCGATGTCAACCCCGCTCATAGGATGGATGACGTCAAAATTATGCCCCCCCACCCGAAAACATGACTGCGGACGCCCATGCACGCTACATGGATGGGTTCTGCCTTTGGCAAAAAAAAATTCCATAGAAATTTGATGTGCCTTAGTAATTCAACAATGTGCTTGCTTTAATATACTTTCCCGTAATGAACATGCTCAGCTCATTTCTCAAATATTAATTTCATCTCTAAGGCCCCTTCCCTTGGAAACTCTTCATTTATAGGCTAGTTCCTGCGCGCTAGGTGTACTGTTAAAATGAATTGTGGAACTCTAAATGTAACTTCCTGTGCTGTACCGCTGAAAATGTTCTTGTAAACATCCTGCTCCTTTATCGAACCTCACATAGTGATTAGCACAGCTCCACGCGCCCCGGGTCTGCTGCAGCTGTGAGTTAGGCCTCCAGCCCCCTTCTTATAAATGGCTCTTTCTCTTTCACCGGTTCTCCAGGAGAGCTCCAGCAACGCGTCCGTCTCTTGATGGGGCTGATTTGCCTAGACATTTCCAGCCGGGCATCAAAGCCATGGGGCCTTGTGATCTTTAGATGCAGCCAACAGGGGCCCCACTTTCACGACTCAAAGGACAGGAAGGGGGCCTGGGGAAATGTCGCTGTCACCTGGCCTCGACGGCGGAAGGCGCAGCGAAATCAAACGCGCCTTTCTTCTCTTTTTGAATCTGGAATGCAAGGTTATTATTTTCCCCAGTTTAACATTCCAGAGGGGTTATTATTGTGTTTACGAGTGCGCTGGAGATGAGGGGGCAGAACTTGGCCCGTTTGTCTCTCACTACCTGGGGATCAGGCAAATTGTACCTTTCAAGCGGCCGCCAGTGGAGCAACCGAAAATGCCGCCAACTGCGCAGCGCTCTGTCACTGCTCGCTCTGCGGCTGACCCGTTCGACGGACAAAGGGGGGAGGCAACACAGGGACTATGTCAGGGGGTGGCGTTGGGGTGGAAAGAAAAGCGAATAAGGCGTGATTGTCGCCACTTTTCTTCCCTGCTAGAATTGATGTGTGACGCTTGATAAAAGCGAGGTCCGCGGAGCTGCTGCTGCTGTGCGTGTGCTTCAGGGTATGAATGGCGGCAGGCAGCCTCCTCTGGGCTACCATCCGGGCTCCACACGAAGAAGCAACAGCACTCTTCCCTCCTGTGGCTAACAAGGCCGAGCTCCAACCGGGCCGCCATTTCTGGGGTTCATACGTTGCTGCTCCTGTGGCTTCCAGTGCATGACGCTCATAGCTCTCAGTGCCAGACTCCTGCAGCCCCGCAGGGGGGGCCCTCAACCCTTCGGCGGTGGCCACTTCAGGACAAGGGCGATGTATACCTGTCAGATATGGGAGAGTCAGGGATCCTCATCACGTTCTGCGGAGGGGCCCCGTCATAGGACACTGCGCAATGCTGGTCCATTCATGACTTTATTTATTGTTGTGAAAAAGCTATACCCCACTCACTGATAAAGGGCGAGCGAGAAACGACTGAGCGGCCTTCACACAGGGCGATCACTCCAGCATGGTTCATTTGGAAATCTGAGAGAGCCGTTCTTGAAATGTTGTGGCCCCTGTCGTCGAGTTATGCTAAAATATAAGTGTCATTAAGTCAGAATAAAGTTTATATTTGAAGGCTATGGCGTTTCATTAAATTAACGGTATGCAGCCCTAAAATGAGCATTTTCTAATCAAGGCCGGACTGAGGAACAAAAAGCAACTTTAGCAAAAAGGCTTAAAAAAACCCTGCTTCCATCCTATTCTCGGTAACTTTCTCTGTACTGTTTCCGCCCATCTATTCTCTCTCTTTCTCTCCTCCTTTCCGATCTATTTCTCTCTTCCTCCCCCTGTTTCTCTCTCTCTCTCTATGAAAGCAGTGCCCTCCCCGTGCCTGCTGCAATTAACCTCGGTGAGATGCATGGGGAAAATGACAGAAGCACCTTCACTGGCCCTGGGCTATCGGAACTGGTCTCCAGTGCCTCCAGCCCATTGAATAAAAAGGTCAGCCGGCCCTGATGATAATATACAAACGCCAGCTGTCATGGGTGTAAATTCACTATTCATGCTTGGTGCATGTCATTTTTAGGTCTCGCCTACGCAGCGCGCATGCGCTGCCTAGGACGGCCTTTAGCCATCGCTCTGCTCATTTTCAAGCACACACTCGTGCTTGTGGCGGCATCCACCTTGCGGGAGCGAGCAGGGCCGCGCCACAAGCACGAATGCAGTGCTTGAAAATGAGCAGACTGCACGCGCACGCATGCACCACTCCCGGGCTCACCTCCTGCTCCCCCTCTCGCTCGCGCGCGCAGCTCTTGCTACCTCCTGGTCGCCTGCTGCCTTTTGTTCTGGTCTGCAAGACACATCCCGTTATCAGCTTGACTTTCAAAAGGGAATAATTTGGGATCCAAATGATGAAAGTTACTGTCAGTCCGGGATCTCTTTGTGTGGCTTCTCGTTATCTTGCACTTTTTTTGCTCTTCCGTTCACGCTTTTATTCTTTCTTCACTCTATTTCTCTTTCTTTTACCCCTTTAATCAATATACCTTTCAGTAAAAATGAAGTACAGAAGTTACCACACCTGATTCACATAAACATAGTGATTCACAACACCTCTCTCTCTCTACCCTCTCTCTCTACCTCTCTCTACCTCTCTCTCTACCTCTCTCTACCTCTCTCTACCTCTCTACCTCTCTCTAACTCTCTCTCTCTACCTCTCTACCTCTCTCTACCTCTCTCTACCTCTCTCTACCTCTCTACCTCTCTACCTCTCTCTCTACCTCTCTCTCTCTACCTCTCTCTCTACCTCTCTCTCTCTACCTCTCTCTCTCTCTACCTCTCTCTCTCTCTACCTCTACCTCTCTACCTCTCTGTACCTCTCTCTACCTCTCTACCTCTCTCTACCTCTCTACCTCTCTACCTCTCTACCTCTCTCTACCTCTCTACCTCTCACTACCTCTCTACCTCTCTCTACCTCTCTACCTCTCTCTACCTCTCTCTCTCTACCTCCCTACCTCTCTCTCTCCCTCTCTACCTCTCTACCTCTCTACACCTCTCTACACCTCCCTACACCTCTCTACCTCTCTCTACACCTCTCTACCTCTCTCTACCTCTCTCTACCTCTCTGTACCTCTCTACCTCTCTCTACCTCTCTACCTCTCTCTACCTCTCTACCTTTACCTCTCTCTACCTCTCTCTACCTCTCTACCTCTACCTCTCTCTACCTCTCTACCTCTACCTCTCTCTACCTCTCTCTACCTCTCTCTACCTCTCTACCTCTCTCTCTACCTCTCTCTCTCTACCTCTCTCTCTCTCTATACCTCTCTCTTCCTCTCTACCTCTCTCTACCTCTCTACCTCTCTACCTCTCTCTCTCTACCTCTCTCTACCTCTCTACCTCTCTACCTCTCTACACCTCTCTACCTCTCAACCAGTTGAATTCCGGAAAGCCCAAACCATCAGCATTTCAAATCTGCGCATGAAACGTGGGTAGCATGAGCCGTGCAGCTCAGAAAGGGATGTTCTTTTTACATAATTTGTATTTAATAGAATTGGGAAGCAGGAGAACAGTCTCACAGTTGAGATAGGGATTCACATACACTGGCGACCGCTTTTGAATTGGCTTTAAAACCATTCAAAGATGGCTGCAGCATCTACGTGGGATGCGGTGGACTAAGTGGCAGCCGGAGCCTGATAGCACTGCTTGTCCTTTAAAAAAAACAAGCATTGGCATAGCCAATAGGTCTCCCTTTGGGACCTTATAAGTGTTTAGTTATCCAGTACAATATCCTTGGTGCAACAACATCAAGTGTTGCATGGCTAAACACTTATAAGGTCCCAAAGGCGAGACCTATTGGCTATGCCAATGCTTGTTAGGTCTGTCATAGATAAAGCTTTAGCTGTTTTGCAAGATCATATAATACACTCTAAAACAAGGGAGTAGCCAGAAAATTAAAATAGTCCCTACTTTGAAAGAAAGTGCTGATGCTACCAAACAAGCGAAGCAAGTGAGCTGAACCTTTCCTAGAACAGCTTGTCTTTTCCACCCATGGATCTATCTATTCATTCTTTCACCCTTCCATTCAACTGCTTCACCTTTACATTCTGTCATTCATTCATTCTTTCATCCATCATTCAAACTTTTCCCATTCCATCCATCCAATCTGCCATCTGCCCATCAATCATTCCATCCATCTACTCTGCCATCCATCCATCTATCCAATCTCCCACCCATGTACTCATCTTTTCACTCACTCATCCATCCATCCCTTCACGCTGCCATTCTTTCACCTGTCCAACACTATCCATCCATTCCACTACTCTGCCATCCTTTAGCCTCTCCATCCAACTATCCGTTCACCCATCCATCCCTTTACTCTGCCACCCTTTCACCTGCCCATCCACCTATCCATTCACTCACTCATTCATCCACCCATTCCTTTACTTTGCCATCTTTTCACCTGTCCATCCACCTATTATTCACTCATCCTTTCACCTACTTATTATTCACATACTCATTTATCCACTCACTCATTCATCCATGCACTCATTCATCCACTCACTCATTCATCCACCCGCTCATTCATCCACCCACTCATTCATCCATGCTTTCTTCTTTTCACTCTTCCTTCCAATATTCCTTCTTTCCCTGTTCTGTTGGCCCAGCTGTGGTTTTTCCTTGCTCCTGCTTGCTCTTCTGTTGATGCTGTATTCCAGGGTTAATGATGAGTTTTTGTCTGCCGAGCCGCAGACAGAAGAGGCCCATAAAGAACCCACCCCACTGTACTTGCTAAAACGGGGGATTCATGGCACCCCTACTCGACAATACATACATATATGTCTATATGGATGGACTTTAGGTGAGCACCCTATCGGATAGTCAGTTCCCCCACCTCATTAAGGACACTCTAGCCTTGGAAGTTTGTGTGACAGCCTAAAGCAATATGGGGTTTGGGGTATTATTCGTTTGCATCCATTGAACTAACTAGAGTAACACACCTGAAATGAACTATTTGTAGGTGAATAGTTTAGGATTGCAGACATAGCATGTAATGATCTGGAGTGAGGTGGGCATCCTATCACCTTCATTCATTAGTTTTATCAACTGCTATTCACATTTTGCTGCTTCCCACCAGAGTATACAGCAAGGGGCAATGGATCAGCTCACTTTAACCATTGGTTTTCTAGAACCAAGACTGATGACAGTTTGCCTGATCGCCTGTGCACATCTGCCGAAAAAAGAAGTGCACTTCAGTGTCAGAAATAATGGGCTAGTACTTGAACGTACCATTGCTATTTTCCTTCCATCCTTCGTCCTTATTTCATTTTTTTAATCTTCTTTGTGTGCTTAAAATATTTCTCCTGATTATAGTAATTCAAAGACAATAGTAAGTTTTCTTTGTATAACTACAAATCCTATTTTGCTGTGCTGTGTGTTAAAATTAGGAAGTTTTTTTTTATATGTTATAAGCAGATATGACTGCTAAGAATCAACATGTTCTGTTCAAATTATATGCAATTTATTTTTAATGTGCTTTTTATTGCAAGGATATGGCTGCCACCTTTAAGGAGTGCAATGGTTGTATTTTTTTATTTTTATTTTGGTGTCATATGCTTGCAATAAAAGGGGATAGTGAGGACTATAAACTGATGTTATGTTATGTTATTTTAACTTAATAACGCGCTCGAATCAGCCCCTAAGGGCTATCTCGGCGCCTCTCTAACAACTTATGCCTTTATTCATATTTGGTGCAACAATGCTGTGCATTTTCCCATGTAATGCATTTCTTCACTCTTTTGGAGCCCAAGACACAAGACGCCTCCCTTTCGTTGTAGAAAGGGGTGTTTTATCCCTTAACCCTCAACCCGCCCCCCCCACACACACAGACACATTTATCTTTTCACACAGTTAAGGAAAAAGCGAATTAATATTTCCATTAAAACTCCCTTGAGCACCACACCACCATGTGATAAGACTGGAAGGCGTGGGGTGGTACCACACGCGGTGGCTGCTGGAAAATGCGATGTTTCAGGTTTTTTGCAGTCCAAAAGAGCATCGGTTTCCTCACTAGGAAGCAGTTTCTAGTACCAATTAAAACATTAGGTGTGAGGTTGAGATATAATCACACCGCAGAGGTGGAGAAAAGACTGCCTCCCATCCACCTCCCCGCCAGCCCCACCTGTGCCAGAAACCGTGCATTCAGCATAATTCCTCCTAACATGCGAGTTGCACAGACTACCTGAACTTCACTGTATGCTCGTAATAGCGTCTTCCTTTGGAACTTTCAGACTCTCGGCGCTCCAACGATTTTCTGTTGCACTTTCACTGCTCAATTCCATTCTCAGTGACCTGCCCTTGTATTTGGTTTTTGAGGTTTCAACTTAGAACATGTTTCTTTAAAAGGCAAGTCTGACATCAGACCAGCTTCATTGTCAGGCGAACAAGTAGATTAATAGTGTCTCAAAATACTATTAACAAATATTATAGCACACACCACAGACTAAATTGTCCCTCGTGCTTCAACAAAAGAGTTAAAATGACCCAACCCCAAAAAGCGTGTTTAATAAACCGTAGAAGGTTTAAAGGTTCTCCCCTGGTGTTTTAACTATGTCTCTCGAGCACTGGGAAGCCCTAGAGGTAGCCATGCGCTATAAATCCATAAATAAAACAAGCATTTACAACGCAATAGGTCTCGAAATTGCGAGTTTTTGAACTATTGGCATTGTAAATGGCAATGCTTTTATAATATTAAAAGACATTGTCATTTACAATACCAATAGTTCAAAGTTTTGCAAAAGCAATACCTATTGTATTGCAGAGCGCGGTGTCCGTGAAGCAGGCGCCGCACTCACAAATAAAGTTGAAAAAAAGAAACAGAGGGGAAGACATGGCTTGGCAGTTCGGGCTGGACTGTTCCCATGAGGCACAGGGTCAGACTGATTTGCATATGGCCATGTCTGAACTGGGGTGGTGGAGTGAGCTAAAGAATGATGATGGATTAAACCCAGATCAGTTGACTGGGGGTGAGTGTTTGATTGGCTCAAACGTTCCGTCCATCATCCCCTTTGTATCGCTTTGGTCGCCCTAAGTTGGCGGGGGTATGCCCAGACGTGGGTCCCTTGCTCACTTTGCCACTGGATTCAAGCAAGCCTGGCTGATGACGGCTGAAATGCCAGAAACCGGTCCTAGGATGCTTGTTTCCGGTCCAGGGAAGACATGGCTTGGCAGTTCGGGCTGGACTGTTCCCATGAGGCACAGGGTCAGACTGATTTGCATATGGCCATGTCTGAACTGGCGTGGTGGAGTGAGCTAAAGAATGATGATGGATTAAACCCAGATCAGTTGACTGGGGGTGAGTGTTTGATTGGCTCAAACGTTCCGTCCATCATCCCCTTTGTATCGCTTTGGTCGCCCTAAGTTGGCGGGGGTATGCCCAGACGTGGGTCCCTTGCTCACTTTGCCACTGGATTCAAGCAAGCCTGGCTGATGACGGCTGAAATGCCAGAAACCGGTCCTAGGATGCTTGTTTCCGGTCCAGGGAAGACATGGCTTGGCAGTTCGGGCTGGACTGTTCCCATGAGGCACAGGGTCAGACTGATTTGCATATGGCCATGTCTGAACTGGGGTGGTGGAGTGAGCTAAAGAATGATGATGGATTAAACCCAGATCAGTTGACTGGGGGTGAGTGTTTGATTGGCTCAAACATTCCGTCCATCATCCCCATTTGTATCGCTTTGGTCGCCCTAAGTTGGCGGGGGTATGCCCAGACGTGGGTCCCTTGCTCACTTTGCCACTGGATTCAAGCAAGCCTGGCTGATGACGGCTGAAATGCCAGAAACCGGTCCTAGGATGCTTGTTTCCGGTCCAGGGAAGACATGGCTTGGCAGTTCGGGCTGGACTGTTCCCATGAGGCACAGGGTCAGACTGATTTGCATATGGCCATGTCTGAACTGGGGTGGTGGAGTGAGCTAAAGAATGATGATGGATTAAACCCAGATCAGTTGACTGGGGGTGAGTGTTTGATTGGCTCAAACGTTCCGTCCATCATCCCCTTTTGTATCGCTTTTATAATATTAAAAGACATTGTCATTTACAATACCAATAGTTCAAAGTTTTGCAAAAGCAATACCTATTGTATTGCAGAGCGCGGTGTCCGTGAAGCAGGCGCCGCACTCACAAATAAAGTTGAAAAAAAGAAACAGAGGGCGGTGTCCCTGAAGAGGGCCCCGCACTCAGTATTAAAGTTTAAAAAACCAAAAAATAAATCGAGCGCGGTGTCCCTAAAGGAGGCACCGCGCTCAGCATGCAAGTTAGAGTGGCACGGCGCTCTATAAGAAAGGCGGCCGCCATTGTCCCCATCCGTGTCATTAAACAAAATAGTGCTCACCCACTTATAATGCAGACCGTGTAACAAGCCAAGTAAAAGGTCCAGTCATTATGGGCGGTAACAAATGCAGACAATGCGGTACCAAGGAGGGACTAACAAGCCTATTTACGAATCAGAAGCCAGCATTTACGAAGGACAATGACACAAGCCAATGACAACTATGGGTGGAGAGTGGGCGGGGCTTCCAGTGCATACTCTAATACAGCATGTCTCGCAGAGCGAGGAGTGTGTGCGCGCTGCCGCTAGGCTCGACCTTAAAACAAGGAAGGATTATCCTGGCTGCAATTTAGACATGCCAGGCACAAAATACCAAACAATATCTGCAGAAGGCACTGAACTTTCAGGCAGGCCTTTTGCTGAGTAGACATTAACATCAGTTATATTTTAGTTGCGTCTTACAATGAAATCATAACTGAAATCTGCTGTTCTTTATTTCGGTTCAGCATCTTAAAACACCACACCAATAAAAATTGTTCCATGGAGGGGAAAATATTTTTCCTGTTTAATTCTGCCAGTGCCGATGGTGGCCTGCCAATGTGAAGCTACAGAATAACCTAGATCGACAAATGAATCTCATTTTATGTTTCGAACTGACTCGAACAAACTTATGCAAATTCAAAGTACAAGGGACTTGTTGTTGTAAGTGATTTGAAATTCTATTTAGTGATTTAAACCAACTACAATTTGAACCCATTTTTAGATATGATTTAAATCGTCTCGTGAGTCAGCTCAGAAGCAATGATTTGAACCTAATTCAATGCAGCAGCTATGTAGGAAGGTGGAATCTGACTATATGGTTGCCCCCACTTTTTTTATGGTGTTTTGCTGGTTTATGACTTAGTTGGACTGGGATCCTGCTATTCAGGGCCCCAGTCTATCTGCTTTCTCTGTAAAATGGTTTCCATGTGCCTTAGGCACATCTCTGATTGGAATCTGGAGTGCCCTTATAAGTCCCTAGTATATGGTATTCTATGTACCAAGGGCATAGGTACCTCAGAGGCCTACCCGGGGCTGCAGCACGTATTGTGCCACCCCTGGACGGCCATCCAAACTGACACCACAGGTCTGCTACTGCAGCCTGGGTAAGGTGGTGCATGCACCTCTTAGTGTGATATAGGTTACCTATATCACTAAATACATACACACATATAAACCTATAAGTCACTCCTAAGGCAGGCCTTATCAATCCTAAAGGCAGAGTGCATGGTTCCTATGTGAGAGGGTGCCCCTGCATGTTCGGAGACCATCTCTGATGCTGTTTGTAGTGCAGCCTGACCATATACTCTTAAGCGCATTATATCCTCGCGGTAAAATGCTAACTTTGGAATGGCTGCACCTAAACATGTCGTGTTTGGTGTCAAACATCTTGGAATACTACCCCCCGCCAATCCTGGCGGCGGGGGTAGCATTCCACCCTTCTAGAGGGAAAGACATGTTAACTCTGGCTTACCCGGTAACTTCTTTCTGAAGCCCTGGCATCACAAAATGGATGCTGCTGCCACAGACACAAGTCTGGCCTCCTGCTGCTGGACGAAACTCCGGCAGGGGAGGCCTGGACAATAGGTTTCCTGTTGCAGGGAGGTGTGACCACCTCCCCAGACAGGATAATGTGTATTGGGGCTGGGTGGGTGCACTCTTAGAGTGCTTTGAAGTCCTGCACTGGGGGAGCAAAAGGCTCCTCTGTGCATATGCCAGTTCAAACCAGCTCAGGGGCTACCTGCCCCTGCTCTGGTGCGAAACTGGACAAAGGGAAGTGGGTGTAGCCACCCCTCCCTTGACCCTCCCATAGGTGGGGTCATAGAGTTAGTCCCTCCCTGTTTTACTGGTTAAAATGGGGAACCCTTGCCACAGCAAGATTAGATTATACCTGGACGAAACTCTGAAACAGAATCCTGGACCTTCGACGCTCTACTCACGATTAGAGGACTGAAGAATCTCCCTTGGGGTCAAGGAGTGACTCCCCTGCTTGGCAGGCACCAAAGAAGCATCTGTCCGGTTTGCATCACTGAAGCTCCCGTCGGACGCCGAAGTCATCGCATCACCAGAGGTGGATTCTCAGACTTCCCCGAGGCTACCCTGAGTCCCCAGCAAAGCTGAGGCCCGTGGCTATCGTGGGTAACGTGAGACCGTGACCCCTGAACACCGAGCACATTTGCAAGTGCACCATCTTCTGGGTCTCCCAAGAAGTTGTGCTTTGGGCTCCGAGTAGCCCTAGCCTCCAGCACCACCTGCACCGAAGATCGCTGGCCCCCACTCCACGAGTGTCCTGTAAGCCAGCTCCACGTGCGGCGTCACGAGGCTCCTTCGCGGTCGCTAGCCCGTTGGCTAGTAGCCCTTCCCGAAGGCCAATCTTTTCTTTACTTGGCAGTCTGGTTGCTCCAGGCCTGCCCTCACTTACCCTTGCTGGGTGAGTTCCCCAGACCTTGCTGGTCTGCATCATCGACGATCTACATCTTACTCGCGACTTGCCGTTGCCAAGGCTTGTTGGGTCCAATCTGGTCGCCGACACCTCTGCACTCGACAGACATCGAGCAACAGCCCGAATCCTGCTCCTGGTCACCGACAACGCCTCCTGGACCTCGTGGCTGAAGAGTCAAGACGACCGTCATCGAATCTGAAGCACTCAGCATCGGTGGGCATCTGTCCATCGCCTCCCTGGTCACTGGCTAGTGACCCAGACTCTGTCCCCTCTGCTTTCAGGTTCTTCAGAACTCCGATCCACTCTTGGATCCACCCGGACACTTTTCTCCTGGTCGCCAGCAGCACTTTGCAGCAGTTCGCCATAAGAACCGACGACGAAACCCGACCCCGAAAGGCACCTATGCACCCGGCTTCCCTGGGTGAGGTAACACGAGTACTCCGGTGCTCCCGTGGGTAGAGACTCTTCAAAGTCCTAGATCTCCAAGGGTTTTGTCCTAGTCCTCTTCTAAGTGTCCCTTTCCTCTATTTTCCCGATCCCGACTTTCTCCATAGAAGTTAACGGCGTATCGCGGTTGTGTATTTACACTGCACGCGTCTCCCGTGGGTCCCCTGTGTCACTACCTTGGGTGGTTCCTTGTGGTCCAAGCACTTCTAGAGGCTCTAGGCCTAGTGTCTAGTTCAGTCGTGGTTCGCATACCACTTTATTGGTATATGGTTTGGTACGCCCCTAGGGCCCAAACGTGTATTTGTGCTATTACTGTGATTTAAGATCTTATAACCTATGTATTTCGAACTCTAGCCTCATAAAGAGACTAGAGGGGTGTGTTTAGTAATAAATACATATATTTTGAATATATACCTGGTGTGGTGCTCTTTCATTTGGTCACTCAAGAGATTATAGACTGCTAAAACAAGCTGCTTTACATTCCTTCAAGACTTAGCCTGAAGGCTGCTCTCCACAGCTACCACTAGGATAGCTTTCAATAAGGTTGTCTTTAACCTACCTACCATAAGAGTCGATTTGGACTGGTGCAAGGTGCCCACTATAATTAGTGGACAGCATATGCCAGGCCAACTTCTCACATTGGTGTGCAGCGTGTGGGATTCCAGCTTGCTATTGTTTTACCAGATAATCTCAATTGAATTGATCAACTGAAAACCACTAAAGGTACCTAAGGTACATATAATTTAAGCTTAGAATATCAGTAAGTTCTACTGAACTTAGAGTTGTGTGTGAAGGGATAGCACAACCCTTTCTACAACTCAAGAGAGTTTAGTAGGCCACACTAGAGTAGGTAGTGCATACACCACACCACACTAGTAATGTCTTTAAAAGCAGGATCCAAAGATGCCCTGCAGGAAGCCATTGAGCTTCCCCCTCCAAGTATGACACACTCCCATTCTTGGAATTGAGAGCTTTGTGTAACGTGAGGAAATTAAGGACAGGCCAAAGTCCCACCACCCAACACCTCCAGGAGTTGTTGGTGGCTTATGATCTTAGTAAGTCCTCAGAGACTGAAGGGGTAGGAGCAGAGGGTGGGCCAGCAGATGAGGAAGGGGCCAGGGGTACTACTACCCCCAGCCCCCTCTGAAACTGACCAGGAGGGTGACAATGACTCTGACCTGGAAAACCCAATCCCTTCTGGGGAAGATGAAGATGAGGATCTAGAGAACCACACCTTTGTCCCCCAGGAAGGATTATGAGTGTGCTCAGAAAGTCTAGGTCTCCTTCTCAGGAGTCTAACCACTCTGGCACCTCAATAGGGAGCTCTGTTTCTTCTCACAGGAGGGAATCCTCTCATGAGAGAAGAAAGAGACTGGTCCAGTATGAGGAAACTCAACTAGAGATCAGGAAGAAGCAATTGGCTTTAGATAGAGAATCCCTAGATCTCCTTAGAGAGAGAAGAAAGTTGGGACTAGAGTCCCATGGTGGCAGCAATATCCCTAGAGATAGGGACAGGTCTTATGACCATAGAAACCTAAACAAGATTGTCCCTCCCTACCAGAGTGGGGATGACATCCACAAATGGATAACTGCACTGGAGAGGGCCTGTAAAGTTCAGAAGGTCCCCCAGAGGCAGTGGGCAGCAATCTTGTGGCTCTCCTTTGCAGACAAAGGTAGAGACAAGCTCCTCACTGTAAGAGAAGAGGATGCTGACAATTACACAGTCTTGAAGAGTGCTCTGATAGATGGGTTTGGCCTAACCACTGAACAGTATAGGTTGAAGTTCAGAGACACCCAAAAAGCTCAGACTCAAGACTGGGTTGATTTTGTAGATTGTGCTACAAAGGCTCTGGAAGGTTGGATACATGGCAACAAAGTGCATGACTTTTTAGGATTGTACAATTTGATTATGAGGGAGCAGATCCTTAATAATTGTCAAAACCAGCTTTTGCACCAGTATCTGGTGGACTCTGATCTGACCTCTCCCCAAGAATTGGGAAAGAAGGCAGACAAATGGGTCAGAACCAGAGTAAAAACTAGAAATCAGGGTGGTGACCAGAAGAAAGATTCTACTAAGTCCCAAGAGAAAGGTGGGGATAAATCTAAGGATAAGTCCCCTACAGGGCCCCAAAATTCCTCTTCTGGGGGTGGGTCCCAAACTCCTTCCTCTCCTGAAAAGAAACCATATTGCCATGTCTGTAAAAAGCCTGGGCACTGGAAAACTGATCCCAGTTGCCCCAGGATTGGCAATAAAGAAAATGTTCCTCCCACAACTACTACCACCCCTCCTGGTACTACCAGTAGTAATCCTCCAGTTGGGAGTAGTGCACCCAAAAAGTTGGGTGCTTTTGCAAGAGGAACAGAGGTGGGCCCTAGTTTAGACAGGGACCCCTCAACAGACTCCTCTGACTCTGATGGTGGTATAGGATTTGCCACCTTTACCATGGGTCCCATAGCATTGGGCAGGTACAGATTGGAGCCAATAATTAATGGTCAGAAAGCTGTGGCATTTAGGGACACAGGGGCTAGTGTCACCATGGTGGCAGGGAAACTAGTCCCCCCTCACCAGCTTTTACCTGAGTTTAAATACCAGGTGACCAACATTGATGGTGTCAGAACAGATCACCCCATGGCCATAGTCAATCTCAGCTGGGAGGGGGTCACAGGCCCAAAGAGAGTGGCAGTGTCCCCACCTTACCTGTAGATTGCCTGATGGGCAATGATTTGGAAATTTCAGCCTGGGCTGAAGTTGAACACCAAACCCATCTTAGGATGTTGGGCGTCCCTGTAAAGGTTAGTGGGGCTGTGATGGCCACAGCCCCAGCCCAAGAATTTGGAGAGATGGAGCCTGAAAGAATGGCCCACTCTCCCCCAAAGAGAGCACAAGGGTTGAAGAAAAGTCTTCTTCCCCCAGACAGTAGGTAAGGGTCAGCCTCCTCAGGGAACTGACCCTACCCCTAGTGAAGGAACTGCCACAGAGGTAGTCAGGCCTGGCCTGGCCACACCCCTGATGGCAGAGGACCCTTCCAAGGTGGTACCCAGTCTGGAGCAGGTAACCTGCCCCTCTCTACCCTGCCTCAGTCAGCCCAGGGCTGCAGAGGTCAGGGAGGTCAGTGGACCCCCAGGGCCCCCTGTCCAGAGGAAGCCCCCATCAGCAGATTAGGGGCACCCAGGCTAGTAGCCCTAGCCAGGTGAAAATTCCTCTACACACTGAGGGATCCCCCATACCTTTATGTAGGGACCTCCCCAGAAGGACTCTGGTAGGCAAGGGCAAACCTGGGACCAGAAGGTTCCAAACCTGCCATGTCCCTCCAGTAGTCCATCCAAAGGGACCCAACCCCCAGCTGTAGGCAGCCAAAGGTTGACCCTTAGAGCAAAGTGCAACTCAGTCATGGAAAGACAGGCATACATGGTGACCAGTGATCTGAGGAAGCTGAGGCCAACATTCCTAGGGCCTCACTTCTCTACTCAGACACCTCACCAGCCTTGTACTTTACCTAAGCACACCACAGGTAGTGATTCCCCATGGTGGAGACCCTCTCATACCCTTAGGGCGAGGGATTGCTTAGTGGACCATAAGACAGGGGGCAACCATGCTAGTGCAGGTGCTTCCTTATATGACCACTTAGTCAATGAAGGCTCAACTGGCCAAGGTTAGCCTTATCTCCTTTCGTTTGGGGGGGTTATGTAGGAAGGTGGAATCTGACTATATGGTTGCCCCCACTTTTTTATGGTGTTTTGCTGGTTTATGACTTAGTTGGACTGGGATCCTGCTATTCAGGGCCCCAGTCTATCTGCTTTCTCTGTAAAATGGTTTCCATGTGCCTTAGGCACATCTCTGATTGGAATCTGGAGTGCCCTTATAAGTCCCTAGTATATGGTATTCTATGTACCAAGGGCATAGGTACCTCAGAGGCCTACCCGGGGCTGCAGCACGTATTGTGCCACCCCTGGACGGCCATCCAAACTGACACCACAGGTCTGCTACTGCAGCCTGGGTAAGGTGGTGCATGCACCCCTTACTGTGATATAGGTTACCTATATCACTAAATACATACACACATATAAACCTATAAGTCACTCCTAAGGCAGGCCTTATCAATCCTAAAGGCAGAGTGCATGGTTCCTATGTGAGAGGGTGCCCCTGCATGAGCAGGGCCCCTCTGCAGCGTTCGGAGACCATCTCTGATGCTGTTTGTAGTGCAGCCTGACCATATACTCTTAAGCGCATTATATCCTCGCGGTAAAATGCTAACTTTGGAATGGCTGCACCTAAACATGTCGTGTTTGGTGTCAAACATCTTGGAATACTACCCCCCGCCAATCCTGGCGGCGGGGGTAGCATTCCACCCTTCTAGAGGGAAAGACATGTTAACTCTGGCTTACCCGGTAACTTCTTTCTGAAGCCCTGGCATCACAAAATGGATGCTGCTGCCACAGACACAAGTCTGGCCTCCTGCTGCTGGACGAAACTCCGGCAGGGGAGGCCTGGACAATATGTTTCCTGTTGCAGGGAGGTGTGACCACCTCCCCAGACAGGATAATGTGTATTGGGGCTGGGTGGGTGCACTCTTAGAGTGCTTTGAAGTCCTGCACTGGGGGAGCAAAAGGCTCCTCTGTGCATATGCCAGTTCAAACCAGCTCAGGGGCTACCTGCCCCTGCTCTGGCGCGAAACTGGACAAAGGGAAGTGGGTGTAGCCACCCCTCCCTTGACCCTCCCATAGGTGGGGTCATAGAGTTAGTCCCTCCCTGTTTTACTGGTTAAAATGGGGAACCCTTGCCACAGCAAGATTAGATTATACCTGGACGAAACTCTGAAACAGAATCCTGGACCTTCGACGCTCTACTCACGATTAGAGGACTGAAGAATCTCCCTTGGGGTCAAGGAGTGACTCCCCTGCTTGGCAGGCACCAAAGAAGCATCTGTCCGGTTCGCATCACTGAAGCTCCCGTCGGACGCCGAAGTCATCGCATCACCAGAGGTGGATTCTCAGACTTCCCCGAGGCTACCCTGAGTCCCCAGCAAAGCTGAGGCCCGTGGCTATCGTGGGTGACGTGAGACCGTGACCCCTGGACACCGAGCACATTTGCAAGTGCACCATCTTCTGGGTCTCCCAAGAAGTCGTGCTTTGGGCTCCGAGTAGCCCTAGCCTTCAGCACCACCTGCACCGAAGATCGCTGGCCCCCACTCCACGAGTGTCCTGTAAGCCAGCTCCACGTGCGGCGTCATGAGGCTCCTTCGCGGTCGCTAGCCCGTTGGCTAGTAGCCCTTTCCGAAGGCCAATCTTTTCTTTACTTGGCAGTCTGGTTGCTCCAGGCCTGCCCTCACTTACCCTTGCTGGGTGAGTTCCCCAGACCTTGCTGGTCTGCATCATCGACGATCTACATCTTACTCGAGACTTGCCGTTGCCAAGGCTTGTTGGGTCCAATCTGGTCGCCGACACCTCTGCACTCGACAGACATCGAGCAACAGCCCGAATCCTGCTCCTGGTTGCCGACAACGCCTCCTGGACCTCGTGGCTGAAGAGTCAAGACGACCGTCATCGAATCTGAAGCACTCGGCATCGGTGGGCATCTGTCCATCGCCTCCCTGGTCACTGGCTAGTGACCCAGACTCTGTCCCCTCTGCTTTCAGGTTCTTCAGAACTCCGATCCACTCTTGGATCCACCCGGACACTTTTCTCCTGGTCGCCAGCAGCACTTTGCAGCAGATCGCCATAAGAACCGACGACGAAACCCGACCCCGAAAGGCACCTATGCACCCGGCTTCCCTGGGTGAGGTAACACGAGTACTCCGGTGCTCCCGTGGGTAGAGACTCTTCAAAGTCCTAGATCTCCAAGGGTTTTGTCCTAGTCCTCTTCTAAGTGTCCCTTTCCTCTATTTTCCCGATCCCGACTTTCTCCATAGAAGTTAACGGCGTATCGCGGTTGTGTATTTACACTGCACGCGTCTCCCGTGGGTCCCCTGTGTCACTACCTTGGGTGGTTCCTTGTGGTCCAAGCACTTCTAGAGGCTCTAGGCCTAGTGTCTAGTTCAGTCGTGGTTCGCATACCACTTTATTGGTATATGGTTTGGTACGCCCCTAGGGCCCAAACGTGTATTTGTGCTATTACTGTGATTTAAGATCTTATAACCTATGTACTTCGAACTCTAGCCTCATAAAGAGACTAGAGGGGTGTGTTTAGTAATAAATACATATATTTTGAATATATACCTGGTGTGGTGCTCTTTCATTTGGTCACTCAAGAGATTATAGACTGGTAAAACAAGCTGCTTTACATTCCTTCAAGACTTAGCCTGAAGGCTGCTCTCCACAGCTACCACTAGGATAGCTTTCAATAAGGTTGTCTTTAACCTACCTACCATAAGAGTCGATTTGGACTGGTGCAAGGTGCCCACTATAATTAGTGGACAGCATATGCCAGGCCAACTTCTCACAAGCGTCTGCTGCCAATCCGATTTGGGGGGGCAGCAAGGGCAACTCGGGGAAGAAAATAACAAAAAAAAGTTTAAACACTTACCCTTCGCTGCCGGCCCGCGTTCTTCTGCTCCCTTGCCACCCGCGCTCTTCTGCTCTATCATTGTACTGCGCCTCGCTGCTCCTGGCACTACAAGCCCCAGGAGCACAGGCTCCCAGACCTCACCCAATCCCAGCACTTCTCCCAGCATGAGAGACACGCTGGGATTGGGCGGAGGGGCCAGTTTAACACTCCGTGAGGACTGGGAGCCTGTGCCCTGAACATTGATGATATCTCCCAGGAACAGTCTGGAGGTATCAAAGTTAGCATGTAGGTTTGGCCGGCTGTCCACGGCCGGCCAAACCTACATGCTTACTTTCAGTGCCTACCACTACCACGACCCTCCAGCTGACGCGGAGACATGGCCCTGCCCTGCCCCAGCCTCGCGGTCGCAGACTAGAAGTGAAAAATAAAATGACAATAAAATAGTTTTATTGTCATTTTATTTTTCTTCTGTGTGCTGGCATTTCGCAGTGGGGTGACGCTCCTCCGCCATAGTGGTTATGTCAATTTTTTCCATTCGTATTATGAAGCAATGTTTTCGAAATTTGATATGTCTAGGTTAATGGATCATTTGCTTCCCTGTCCCTCAGTGAATGAAATTCAAGACTGTTTGCCTCATCCCCAAACCTTTGTCAACAATTACGCGTGCTTTCTAAACATGCATTGGCAAAGCCAATAAGTCTCGCCTATGGAAAAGCTATTGGCTTTGCCAATGTGTTTCATCCATATTATACACCAGTGTGGCTGCTGTTCAGCATGGCTAAAAGTTAGTGGCATAGAGGAGAGTGGTGTGGAGCGCCGTAAAGTGGAATGGCAAAGAGTGGAGTAAAGTGTCGTAGAGTGGAGTGGCATTGAGTGTTGTGTATTGGAGTGGCATAGAGTGCAGTTGCTTAGATTGGTGTACAGTGAAGTGGCGTTGCGTAGGGTGGACTGGTGTAGTGTGCATTGGTGTATAGTGCTGTACAGTGAAGTGGCATAGAGCGCAGCAGCATAGAATTCAGTGGCTTGCAATGCAGTGTCGCAGAATACAGTGGCATAGATTAGAGAGTTGCATAGTAGAGTGCAGTGGCGGACAGTATAGTGGTGAGGAGTAGAGAAGATTGGCATAGAGTGCAGTGGTGCAGAGTAGAGCTGATAAGAAGTGTTTAAAGATCTCTATATATAATTACAAAAGAGAGGTCAGTAAAACCAAGGCACAACATTTTGCCAATAAAATCCTTGTAGCCTCAAATGGCACGAAAAATGTCTTCGATATCTTCGGAACTATCCACCTCTGACTGCATTAAACACACAGTCATTCTATCGCTGCAGCTTTGTGATAATCTTTGTAACTTCACTGACAAGAAGATTAGCAAGATATTGGAAGATATTGGTGCCGTCACTCAAATAACTCTTAATATGGTTCATAAGAGCTTAGATGTACTGGAGGGCCAGGTTAATAGGTTCGACTTCTTTGAACCTATCTCTATGGAATGCTTTCAACTCATTGCAAGACCAACCACCTCTGGATCACCATTACACCCCCAACCTCCTAGGGTATGAAAAGAGTTGGAAGATGAGCTTGCTCCTCAAATCTTGCAGTTGTGTAATTAGTCTCTGGAGTCAGGGACTGTGCCATCTGTCTGGAAGAAGGCAATGGCTACTCCCCTCCTAAAAAAATCCTCATCAGATCCACTGATCTTGAGCAACTTCAGACCCATATCGCTGCTTCCTTTCCCTGTGAAAATAGTAGAGAGATATGTGAGTAGGAGGCTATCCCACTTCCTAGATTCCCACTCCATCCTTGAGGATAAACAGTTTGGGTTCAGACCGGGGCATGGCACTGAGTCGGCTCTAATCACTGCACTGGATGGGCTGTGGGTGAGGTTGGACGGAGGTCAGTCGACAGTCTTGGTCATGCTTGATCTGTTGGCTGCCTTCGACATGGCTAGCCATACAATCCTCCTGGATAGATTAGCTGCAATTGAAGTGGGGGCTCAGTGCTGAAATGGATGGACTCATGTTTAGCTGATCGGTGTCAGGCCATTGCTCTGCCTCCGTACAGCTCTGAATATAAAAGCTTGCATCAGGAAGTACCATAGGAATCAGCACTTAGCCCTTTGCCGTTCAATGTATATATGAAGCCCCTTATTACACTCATAAAGGAGCATGGCTTGAAGTTAGTCAACTATGTGCATGACACACAACTGATTCTGTCCCTTACTAATACACAGGAGGAGACACTCACACCCTTTCAAAGAGGCATGTCAGAAATTGGTGAGTGGACGAATACTAACTCCTTGAAACTAAATAGAGATAAAACTGAGCTCTTATGTTGATCCACAGACAGAATCTCTATGAGATTCCCCCATAATTTCTGGCCTCTTTCAGCTGGGTAGGCGCCACAGCCATCAAACACAGTCAGTAATCTTGGGGTTATGTTTGAAAATAAACTGTCCCTGGAGACCCATGTGACTAAAGTGGCAGGTATGTGCTTCAAATTACTCTGTGGGCTAAGGAATGTGCTTCCATTGCTGCCTTCCAACTTCAAATCCCTAGTAGTGTGAAGCGTTATACTCAGCAGACTGGACTCTTGCAATGCCTTACTTCTTGGAGCACCTGATTATTTGGTAAAGCGACTGCACAGAGTGCAAGTGACAGCAGCAAAACTGGTGCTAAATAGACCTCGTAGGTCTTCGGCGTGTGACACCCTGAGGAATTACACTGGCTTCCTCTGAAGCAAAAGATTATCTTTAAAGCCTTGTTCATCGTTTTTAAAGCTAACAGCAAAAAGTCCCTGTGCCACTGCAACGAAGATTCAAAAGATACATCCCTGTGAGATCTCTCAGCTCAAGTACGGCAAACCTTGTCTGTAACCCTACATACCAAAGGTCTAGGCAAGGGGGCCAGGTTTTTTCAGTTAAAGTGACTCAGATGTGGAATGAGCTTCCACCATCACTAAGGGCTTCAACAGAGCTGTTGCAATTTAGATAGGCCTTGAAGACATGGCTCCTCCCGAAGTAAACGGTTATGGCTGGATGTTGTGCATGTCCAGTCTCAGCAAGTTAGTTCCTTGTCCGCTTGCGTCAGGATATCAGTTTGGTGACAGTCTCACATTACAAATGCTATAAATAAATAAATAGAGTAAAGTGGCATACAGTGCATTGGCATAGAGTGGTGCAGAGTGCAGTGGCATGGAGTGGTGTGATGCAGAGTACAGTGGCATAGAAAGCAGTGGTGTAGAGTGCATTGGCGTAGAATGTAGTACAGAGTAGAGTGGCATAGAGTTTAGTGGTGTAGAGTGCAGTGTTGCAGAGTAGAGTGTCATATAATGCAGTGGTGTAGGGTGGGTTGGCATAGAGTGGAGTGGCACAGAGTGGAGTTGTGTAGAGTGCAGTGGTGTAGAGTGCAGTGGCACAGAGTAGATTGTTTCAAAGAAGTGTGGAGTTGGGCAAGGTAGAGTGCAGTGGCGTAAAGTAGAGTGGTGTAGAGTGTAATGGCGTAGAGTAAAGTGGTGTAGAGTGTACTGGTGCAGAGTAGATTAGAGTGGTGTACAGTGGATTGGCATAGAGTGCAGGGGCGTAGAGTTGAGTGGTACAGAGTGGAGTCCATTGGCGTAGAATGCACTGGCATAGAGTGCAGTGGCGTAGAGTGCAGTGTTGCAGAGTGGCGTAGAGTGGAGTTGTACAGAATAGAGTGAAGAGGCCAAGACTGGAGTGGTGTAGAATGCAGTGGTGAAGAGCGCAGTGGTGTAGAGTAGAGTGGCGCAGAGTGCATCGGAATAGAGTAGAGTGGTGCAGAGCAGAGTAGAGAGGTGTAGAGTGCAGTAGCGTAGAGTGGAGTGTTGCAGAGTGGAGTAGATCTGGTGGCGCAGATTGCAGTGGCATGGAGAGGTGCGGAGCAGAGTGGAGTATGCATGGTGTAGTAGCACACTGCCATTACAGACAACACATTTTCAATTGAAATGACCATCGCATTTGTACAAACATACAGTTTTACTAATCAAACTATACAGTTTACAAAGACTTGCACAGCTCATTTAAATGTTGTGTGATAGAAAAACCCTTTCCTACTCCCACTATCCAGCAAGAGTGTCACATAAACTGTCTCACTTTGAAGTCAGAGAAATAAAAGTAAACGCTAAGCTCCCTCAGAAGACAGAGCCTGACATTTGTACCCTGTCTTTGAATGCACTGTAAATGTGACAAGATAAGAACATGACATACATGCCTGTTTACAGAAAGGAGCACTCATGGAAGAATACAAGGAGAGGTAGTGGGAAAAGGCTTTGCTCATTGGGAGGGTCAAACTCACTTTAGACATTCTAAAACAAATAAAGCCAGCAAATAGAAAACCATGAAATGTGAATTACAAACCACAAAGCCAATGGTAAGCAATGGGCAGAATGCATTCCCAGGGAAGCTTTCTGAATGTCCCCCAAGATGTCTTTAACAAACCAGACAGCCGCACTGTCTGGTAGGCTTCAACCTATAAATTACCCCTGTCATCACAATCAGGTTAGTTGCAATCCTTTGGTATTTTCATTGTTGTTATTGCAAGATTTAAAAAAAAAAAAACAAGCTCACAAGGCAGAATTGTATTTTCTTATGGTGTGACAGGAGTGTAGTAGTCTCCCTCTTTCACTCAGATTAAATAAAATTCGAATGAGTAAGTAATAACTTTATTTGCTGGAAATAACCTTAAATGTACCCAAAACAGGTGTGACACATCACAGTCACAGTTTAGTTTCAAGTTAAAATTAAATGAAAAGCAATAAAATAATTTAAACAAATGATGCACAATGTGCTAGTAATCCCATTTCAAGAATGAATACGTTTGTCGATGTCATACATAAAAGTCATACTGGCACATGCATCAACCTAGGATTTTGTGAGTCCTTAATAGCGAATATTAAGGATTCGCAATTAAGGATTCGCAAAATCCTATGCATGTAGGAATCGCTATAATAATAGCGATTCCTTCACATTCCTTATTTGCGACTCGCAAATTGCGACTCGCAAATAAGGAATGGCTTCCCATTCATTCCTATGGGCCTACAGGCCCATAGGAATGAATGGGAAATTGTGAGCGTATTTGCGAGTACCAATAGGTACTCGCAAATTGCTATGCTACTTCAAGGGTGCAGGGGTGTCAAAAGGACACCCTGTTGCACCCTGAAATTGATCCGTGCACATATGTTGCGCACACACATGTCCCAAGGACATGTGTGTGTGTAACCTTCAACTTTGAAAAATGCACTTTAGTGCATTTCTCAAAGTTTTGCATTTTACCATGAAGTTCAACTTCATGGTAAATTGCGCCCCTAGTAGCGAAATCGCTAATTTTTTTACTTTGTTGCATTGCATTTAAGGAATCTCAATTTGCGATTCCTTAAATGCAATCGCAATTTAAGTAATCGCAATTGTGCGATTCCTTAAATTGCGATTTTGCATTTGGGATGATGCATCCCAAATGCAAAATACAGGTCGCAAAGGGGCAGATTCTGCGAATCTGCCCGTTTGCGACCCGATTTTCGGATGATGCATGGGGCCCATAGACCACTGACCTGGTCAGTGTGACTGATCTCCCCCCACGCAGCTCCACCAGTAAGTGCTGCCCTCTGAGCCCCTGAACTCTCCGTTCAGTGGGTTTTTGAGGCCCTCCTCCACCCGCAGGCTCCTGTCTGTGCCCCAACCTTGGTGGTCCAGTGGGAGAGCATTCTGCTCTTCTGCTGTTCTGCCTCTCTTGGCTCTTTTCTGTGCCCCCTTTTCTCTTTTTGCTCTCTCTACTCTCTTTTCTCTCTTGCTCTCCCTTTCCCTTTTTTCTCTTTTCTTTGTGCCCTCTTCTCTCTCTTTACTCCCTCACACTCCCTGCCGCTGCTGCCCCACAGCCCCTCCTGCGTGTCCTTTTCCACTCCAGCCTCCCACCTGGCTGCCCCCCGAACCCTACTTAATGGCAGCCGCTGCACAGCAGCAACACTAGCGTGTCAAAGGCAAGCCCATCTGCGCCCATCCGTGACCCATCCGTGACCTAACCATGACCAGACCGTGACCCAACCACTACCAGCGCCAGGGACCTTCAGCACCCTCCACGCTCTCAACCCCGGATGTCGCAACAACTGCCAGCTTTCGACGCCAAGCAACACCCAAGGCCATATCTCCTGTCCACACTGCCACTGCACCTTCACCCACCGCTGGACCCCAGCAGCAGCCCCCAGCCAACCAGACATTACTGCTCAAAAACCACTCAACTGCATCCTCCTCAACGTGCGCTCCCTACACAAGCACGCCATTGAAATCTGGGACCTCCTCAACACCCACGTGCCTGATGTCGCCTTCCTCACAGAAACCTGGACCAACGCCAACTCCGCGCCCGACATCGCCACCACCATCCATGACAGATACAAGATCGGGTAGAAAACCGCCCACCTGCCCAGGGGGAGGCATCGCCATCGTCCACAAAAGCACCCTGAGCATGACAAACACTGGCCCGGATGACACTACGACCTCCATCGAGCATCTCCACTTCCAGATCCAGACCAACCCTAAAACAATTCTCCATGGAACCCTCATCCATAGGCCGCCTGGCCCCCCCACCCCTTTCACCAACACCATCACCGACCTCATTGCATCCCACGCTCTCGCCTCCACAGACTAGATCCTGCTCGGAGACAAAAACTTCTACCTGAACAACCACGATGACCCCAAAACCACCGCCCCTCTAGAGAACCTCGCCAACATAGGACTGAAGCCACTTGTCACCGCCCCATGCACACAGCGGGAGACACACTCGACCCCTTCTTCGCAGAAGTAAACAGCGTCTCCTTCAGCCACACCACAGAACTCCTCTGAACAGACCACCACTGCATCCACTTCTCCTTCAGAAAACCCACCATACACAAGCATGCCCACCGCCTCCCCCATAGAAGCTGGAACCAAGTCACCGAAGACCAGCTCACTGCTGCCCTCATCAGCACCCCACCACAGACGACGCAAGATGCCAATACCGCAGCACGCAACCTCCACCACTGGATCACGAACTGCCCCCACACACTCGCCTCCCTCAAGAGAGCAACAGGAGGACACATCAAGAAAGCAAGCTGGTTCACTGCTGCACTCCAAGAATCCAAGCACTCCTGCTGACGACTCAAAAAGACATGGAGGAACAACAAAACCCCAAAAACACACACCGCCTGCAGAGCTGCCACCACAACACACCCCCAACTCATCAAATCCACAAAGAACAATTTCCTCCAAGGCAGAATATGAACCAATGCCCACAACTCCAAAGAACTCTTCTCCATCATCAAGGAATTTACCAAACCCGGCAGCGAAACAACAGACATCCCACCCTCCCAAAACCTCTGCAACAGACTCAGCACCTTCTTTCACCTCAAGATTGAGATGATCTACGACAACTTTGACAACTAAGACCTCCGCACCACCCCAGCTCCCACCCCCAGTGACGCCACCCAACAGACCCTGCTCACTTGGACCCCCACCCACGACCAAAGACACCATAAAGACCATGAAGAGCATCCAGTCAGGAGCACCCTCTGACCGCTGCCACTCCCACATCTTCCACAGAGTCGCCATGGCCATCGCACCCGAACTACGCCAACTGCTCCCTCAAAACTGCCACATTCCCTGATGACTTGAAACACGCCAAAGTCAACCCCCTCCTGAAGAAACCCGCTGCAGACCTGATGGTCCTCAAGAACTTCAGGCCCATCTCCCTACTTCCTTTTGCAGCCAAGGTGATCAAAAAGGCCGTCAACACCCAGCTAGCAAACTTCATCGAAATCAAGAAAATCCTGGACATCTCCCAATCCGGATTCTGCTGCAACCACATCACAGATACCGTCCTCGCTTGCCGCCACGGACGACATCCGCTCCCTGCCTCAACCAGGGCCAAATGGCAGCCCTCCTCCTGGACCTCTCAGCCACCTTTGACACCTTGTCCCACCGCACACCAGCCACCAGACTCCACGACACCAGCATCCACGGAAAGGCACTTGGCCGGATATGCTCATTCCTCACAGGCAGAACTCAGCGAGTCAGACTCCTGCCCTACTTCTCAGAACCAACAGAGACCAGATGCAGAGTGCCCGAGGGATCCTCCCTCAGGTCCACCCTCTTCAACATCTACATGGCCCCTCTCGCAACCATCATCAGAAACCACGGGCTCAACATCGTCTCCTACGCCGATGACACCCAGCTCATCCTCTCCCTCACCAAAGAACCCAACATCACCAGGCACAACTTCCAAGAAGGGATGAAAGCTGTCGCCACCTGGATGAAGAAGAGCGGCCCGAAACTCAACTCAGAGAAAACAGAAGTGCCCACCCTTGGCTCGCTCCCCTCCGCATGGGATGACACTTGTGGCCCCCGTCCTCGGAAACACCCCCTACCCCCACGGACCATGCACAAAACCTCGCCATCATACTAAACTCATCGCTCACGATGAACCGCCAGATCAACGCCATGTCCTCGGCCTGCTTCCACACACTCCACATACTCCGAAAGACCTTCAGATGGATCCCACCCGAATCCAGAAAAACGGTCATGCACGCCCTCATCACTAGCTGACTGGACTACGACAATGCTCTCTATGCTGGAATCAACAAGAAACAACTTCGCAAACTCCAGACCGTCCAAAACGCTGCAGCCAGACTGATCCTGGACATCCCCCCATCACAACCACATCACCCAACACCTCCTCTCCTGCCACGCACCCAATAGACACCTCTGATCAGCTGACCTCTCTCTGGCCACCGTCCCACGCATCTACAAAACCAGAACAGGAGGAAAGTCCTTATCCTCCCTCGCAGCCAAGGCCTAGAACGACCTCCCCCTCCACCGCCGGCAAGTCCTCACACTGCTCCAGTTCAGGAAGGACCTGAAGATCTGGCTCGTTGGATGATCCCAGCACTCAACGGAGCTGCCCCCCCCCACTCCCCCCAGCGCCTTGAGACCCTCGTGAGTGAGTAGCTGCGCTTTACCAACCCATGATTGATTGATTGATTGATTTACAAGAGACCTCCGCCGCAGGACCATTACTTTTTTGACGGTCCGGTGGCACAGGCCTCTCAACCATATCTATGAGAGGACGCAAAGCCACCCTGTGTGTCTTATAGATATGGAGTAAGGCAAGGCAGTGCAAAGCACTTCGTAGCCTTACTCTGCATCAAGGAGACGGTCCATGGGTATTGCAGTGGGTGTTCCCACACAACACCCATGGATTTTGACGCTGCCCCAGATTTACAAAATCACGTAAATCTGGGGCAGCGCCAAAACCTCACGCCTTCCCAGAGCAGGAGTAACAAGGAGAAATGTTTTAATTTCTCAGTGTTTTTTCCTCTTTCAATGTGTGCTGCATTCTGCAGCACACACAGAACGAGGAAAATGCCTCTCAGGATTGTTTTTGTGCAGAAAGGTGCCCCTTCCTGTGCAAAAACAATTTTGCCTGCAACGTAGGCACCCTAGCGCCAAGGTGCAAGGGTGCCTACGTTGGCACTAGGCAGCGTAGGGGGACAGGACACAAATGCACTGTATTTCATAAATATGGTGCATTCCTGCCCATTCACATTGGCGTAGAAGCAATGCAGCAAGAAGTCTTGCGGCGCTGCCCTACGCCAATTTTTCGTAAAAGAGGCCCATAGTGCATTAAAGTGCAAGGGCAATATTCAGAAATATAAAATGTATGGAAAACTTTGTGTCAAGGGTTAATAGATGTGTCAAAATTGTACTTAAAAAGCATAGTGCATTAAAATGCAAAGACACTATTCAAGCAAGTAAAATCCTGGGAATACATATACCTTATAAAGACAGTTCAGACCATAGCAACAACCTTTGAGGCATATAGAATTAATTGGACCTAGAATTGTTCCTACAACATGAGTAGAAGTGGAAATGCATTTAAACGATGTGCAAAGCAGCACAAAAGTTAAAGATGCAAAGACAATGTTCAAACAGATAAGGTGCAAAGCATGCATGTACCTAAAAATAATAGTTGAAACCATAGTGGCAACCATTGAGGCTATCACAAGTAATTAAACCCAGAACTTATCCTTCAAAAATAAAGTGGGTTATTGCAGGTCAATTATAACGAAATATTTCTGGGCTATAAGATACATAAAATTAAGCTCTAGCAATCGAGGCTAGAGTATAAAGTATCATATCCTGTGTCTGACAATGGCAGAGAAGATGCTCTCTACTAATTTGGCAACACCACAGGCAATCAGGTCCTTTGTTCGCCATGCAGCAGCCTGAGAGCCACATAGCACTATGTGCTTCCAAGCTGCCTGCAAATGGGAAAAATCCAGTGCTTCCTCGGGTGCTTACAACCTGGGCAAAACTACAAAAAAATTAATATGGTTTCATCTGCCTACAGACAGGCTGGGCATACACTGCTCGTATCAGCATCAGTTTTCCATTTAGAATAAAAGGAGCTAACAGGAAGGGTGCCATGCAGAAACTTAATACACAATTGTTTGGCAGTTGGGGACGCAATAAAGTCAAGGAAATACTCAAATCTACTATAATTTTTAAGATCTATGAAGTCTGAGGTAAAAGATCCTTGGCTCTTGTTACACACTTCCAACCCCCACTTGTATGTCCAGAATACATCTAATATTTGGACCACCGGCCAGTTGGGATTACTAATCGCTTCCAACTGCATTTGCCCTTCTCTAAAATTGAAAAGCAATTTTGTAATGAAATTGACCTATTTGATACCATGGTGAGTCCATTTTGTTCTATTGTTTGATAGGAAAATTCTACAAACGGCATTCTGAAGAATAAAGCCAGATTTGTGTGGCAAAATTAACAGCAGGTTTTTTTTTATCTACACTGCTTGTGTGAGTTTTATAAGTTGTCATATTGCCAGCCTTAAATTTCTATAGTGTGAGAACAAAGGTGTCATTCCTTTTCCTTGGACTGTTTCAGAAGGGATCTAAGGATGGAGTAAGTCCCTCATTATTCTTAGTAGTTCTCTGGGAGGTCTTTGTCTACCAAATGTCTCTCCTACAAATATGCATATGCCACATGGAGTGGTATGAGATATCTGCATGTTTTCTCATTCTCTACAGAGTGTTGGCTGTATCCATAAATCTAGGATCTGGAGGATCCTAAAGGGTGTGTACCCTAAAAGGGTATGCAACACTGAGACCTACCAATCTACCTAATTGTATACCTGAGTGTGTTATAGAAGTAAGTACGTCCATGCAATGTTAAAATCAAAGCATACATTGCCTTTACATGTACATAAGCAGAATCGCTGACAACAAAGGTCAAATTCTATATGGCTGCACTCTTCCCTAAGGCTATAGTCTACATTGATGGGACCCAAAATATTGGAATGACTCCTCCTCCCCCAACAGAGGAAGCAATTCTAATATGAACTTATGAACTGAATGGTCTGAAGTCTATGGGAATTGTTCGTAAAGTTGCCACTTGTGTTCCAACTATCAACAGTTTTCTTTGACATCGGTAGCACAGTTTGACTGAACTTGCAACAAAAACAGATACATGCTAGAACAGATGCTTGAGAACTAGCAGACAGCAAGATGTGAGCATAAATTCATCTATTTTCTGAGTGTCACATTGTTCATATAACTAAACTTGTAATAGTTTAAGGAAGCTACGTAACCTGGATCATTCAATTTTTCCGAGTTGTATACCTTTTACCTACTACATCATCTCATCCTATCGAAAACGACCAATGGGACAGAGTGGTCTGACAAATTGGGATGTCAAGGGGTGTAACCCTGGAACTAATAAAGTATAATTGCTCAAGGCTTTTTAAATGAGGAAGATCTTTTTTTGCATGATTGTTTGGTTCGGTTGCTCACCCATTTTGCAGCACTGAGACTGACGGCTTGGACATCCAAAGACAACGCAAACTGTGACGAAATACTACGATCTGACGCCGACTAGTATGCTAGCATAGTGGAACCTTTTCGACTGAAAGATTCGTGCCATACTGCTATGACTCTGATATTACAGCAATGGAGTGAGACAGAATTCCTGTCTTTAATGAACTGGAACTGGTCGTTTGGAACCCACTGAACTTTCCTAACAGTTTGTATGAGGCTCAACTGATATCCCATTCATCTGAATGTTGTAAATGTCCATGATCCCCCTTGGCTGAGGAAGATTCATACCACTGTCATCATTGTAACCCGCAGTGTTGGTTTACTTATTAAATCTTAACAATAATTAAGATTTTAGGATTCAAGATTTGTGTCATTTAAATGGTCTTTGCCCTTAAATCTGAAATACTAAATTATGATATTTGACCTAAATCTGCTGATTTTGTCTCAATATTTCCTTATGGATAAATCATTTGAGTATTATTTTTCCATTCTGTTTGATAAATTGGGTTTCTAAATCTTATGAACATAAAATTTGAATGTAGCAATTATCTTATTCCTGGTCCTCATTTGATAATTGCTTATCCTCCGAATATTCCAGTCCCTTTCAGCACAGAACAGGATCCCTCGGAGGACCAAGGACATTTGACAGGTAGCAAGAGGTTAAAGGAGATAAGGGTAAGATAGTTCAAGTATAAAAACTGAAAGCTCAGCATGCCAAGGCTACAACACATTCCTTGGCATTGAAGTGTTGTGCAATGTAGGGTACAAATCATAGAGTAAGGGCATGTCATTCAGGCAGGACAAGTGACTTCTACATCTTAGACCATTAAACCCATATATGACCAGATTGCAAGAGGAGATCCAGGAGACGGTTGGTTATTAGGTGAGTCAATTTCACGGAAAATCAGAACACAGGAAACAGCATGCCCAACGCAGTGCTTACAGGTTGGGTTTTGCATGTAGGTGGGCGTCAGTGCCTTATTACTGTGGTTAATAGTACTTTACATGAATTCCCAGAAACCAAGAGAATGAAGACACTGTGCAACATACAACAAACCAGGAGCACATGTGTGGCATTTTAAAGGGGACTTTTCAAGATTGAAGTGGCCCTACAATATGACCCAGAGACAAGCAGTGTACCAAAATATTTCAGTTGGGAAGCATCTGCCACATAAAATAAATGAAACAATTCAGATGATGAGTACCTCCCTCATCTTACCTCTGGGTATAATGGAGCAAGAGCTGCAGAGGGTAGGATTTGCCGGAATGATGAAACCTGTGAATACTTATGAGCTGGGTAGCACATCATGTTTAACGTGTGTGACGTAGGTGTCAGAGCGGAATGCAACGAAAGATTGTTTTGGAATGTTGAGGACCCAGTTACACGCAGATGAATAAAGACGTTTAATTTTAAGCTCCGTGTGGTGTATTTATTGGCGGGTACCCAGGCTGGGGAGGACGCTACAACTGGCGGCGAGATAGGGCATAAGTAACCCCACGAAGGACCGTGCTCTCTCAGAGAGTTTGCTGTGGTCCAAGCAAACTGCTTGTGCGTACCATGTGTGTGTGTCTCTGTCAAAGTACGGAATTGACGCCTCATGCATGTGGAGTCAAAGGGCACCTCCAGCTGCGGTATAGCTGGTGAAGACAACAGAAGCGTTGCAAAGAATCTACACGTTGATGGCCGAGAACCTGCTGGTCAGGCCATATATAATGGTACCGCCCTGCCATGCAAGATAGAGTTGTACATTATACGGAGTGTTAATGCTGAAGGCGGATTGAACCTGATATACGAAGCGCAGCCGCTTATAATCATAACTTGCAAAATAATGCGGCGAACATAATTGCTGCAAGGCAGAGATCAATTAGGTGTCAGAAATGGAAATTGACATTTAGAAAAAAATAAATAAATAACTCATTGAATACACTAAAGAGAGTCATCATACCACAGCACTCGATGAAGTTGGCTCAAGGAAAAGTGCTCGGGATGTGCTTATGGAGCCGTCCATACCCAAAGCAGTTCATTTACAAAGTTGCTGAGTTGGGCTCAGAACAACTTCACAGGTCTTAAAAGAAAAAAGAGCCAAGAGCGACTCTCAGAATAGTGAAAATTTTCAGATGGCAGCAAAGAAAGTCAAGTTTCCAGCTATCATTAGCGATGATTCAGAGGCCAGCACATCATATGGTCTTACAACTGAGTTTCCTAAACCAAGTCACAGTGATCCACCAGGGGTGTCAGTGAGTTCCACACTGGTCTACAACGCTGCTGCATTCCTGAAACCAACACCGCCTTTCGATACTGCCAAAAAGCAAAATATTGGCAATAGATTGACTGCTTGGATAGAGACATTTGATGATTTCATTGATGCACTTGAAGAGACTGATAACAAAAAGATTATCAAGTATCTCAAAAAGCTTGCTGGTGATGGTGTGAAAGAAGTCATAAAGAAAATGATGAAAACTGTCGAAGAAATGACATTCCGACAGATTAAAGAAACTCTGAATCTCAAGTTCAATCCAGTACCAAGCGTTGATTATGAAAGATACATTTTCAGTCAAGAATGCCAAAAGTTGGTGAAACCATTGATGACTTTGATTTGTGGAGAGACTCAATACACTCATCAATCACTGTAAGTTCAATAAATGTTTTGATGAAGAAGCTATGCTTTTTAGAGTTATTTATGGATGCTTTTCAGATTCATTCATACAATGAATGCTAAGAGAAACTCTTAGTCTTGAGCTAATGTTGATGGCTGCCAGAGCTGAGGAGTGTGCTGAAAGACAAGTGGCTGACTTGGAGGCCGGAGGTGCCTAGAGTGAGTCAGTCATGGGTATAAAAAGTAAGCCAAAGCAAAAGACTGAAGGACACAAAGTGATGTCTACATGTAAAAAGATGTTATGTTTTAGATGGGGATTTTCATTTCCACATGAAGGTAAATGTCCCGCAATTGGACAGATATGTAAAGGCTGTGGGAAAGAGAACCATTTTGTGATGGTTTGTAAAGTGAAGGAAAAAGCAAGTGTAACACGGCGCGAAGACAATATGGTCGCCACAACATTTCAGAAGCAACTTTCAACCCACAAGGCCAAGAGGCAACATCATTAGAGGCAAATTGACACTAAGCAAAGTCGATCGTCAACTAAATCATTGTCAAACTGTTCTTCCACCTCAATACCAAGTGATAGTGAGGAAGATGGGTTGTGCCATGTCAATGTTTACATCAGAGAAACATGTGCATGTCGGACTGGCTGCATATGAGGAAAATTATCAGTCAAAGAAAAGTTGACATGCCAAAGCACCAAAGTCATACACACATTGCCCAAAGATTATATTGAAAATAAATGTTTGCTCAATATTTTTCATCATCGACAGTGGTACATCGATAAACATAATGCCTGAAGAGATATGCAATGAATTATCTCCATTGCCTCAACTTACACCATCGAAAACCAAAGTGTACATATGGGCTGCATCGACGCCCATTAACAGTCAAGGTTTATTTGACGGGAGAATGAAACACAAGAAAATGAAGGTGCAAGCACCCATCCATGTGTTTCAAGGCACAGCATCAAGTGTCTGCCTGCTCAGTTTCAGTACAGCTACTAGTATGGGATTGATTTCTGTAAATTACAACATGAACGCTCGCCACAAAATAGTAAGTCCATTCCCTTCATTGTTTCATGGTTTAGGAAAACCTAATACTATGAAAGTAAAGTTGCATATAAATGAAGATGTCCGTGCTGTTGCTCAGAGACATCGACAAATTGCTTTTCATTTACAAGATGCTGTTGAAAAAGAACTTGAATCATTACTTATGCATGACATTATTTAGCGTTCAACTGGTTTGAAGCCATGGATTTCTCCCATTGTTATAGCACTCAAAAAGGACAGTGAAGGAGCTGTACACATATGCGTTGACATGTGTCAAGCAAATAAGGCAATTGAACAAGAACGACATCCAGGTCCACAAATTGCTGACATGATAAAGCAATTAAATGGTGCAATGGTCTTTTCTCGCCTTGATTTAAATACAGGTTATCATCAGTTGGAACTCAAAGAAGATTGCAAGTACATTACAACCTTTTCTAAATATATTGGTCTGTTTCGATACAACAGATTCTGTTTTGGTGTGTCATTGGCTGCAGAACTTTTCCAAGACGTCATTTGACATGTCATACAACCTGTTGTGAATGCATTCAGTTATTGCGATGACATATTGATGTCAGAACTACACAGAAGGAGCATGTTAAGCTCTCACATAAGTATGTCTATTACTTACTGAAGCAGGTTTGACTTTGAATGCAGACAAGTGTGAGCTCCACAAGACAAAGTTAAAGTTCTTTGGCCATATCTTTTCAAATTGTGGTATGACACCTGATCCTGCAAAAGTACAAGCCTTGTCAATAGCTAAAGACCCACAAGATGCTTCATTGATACGTTCATTTCTTGGCATGGGCAGTTACTGTACAAGATACATACGAGATTTTGCCACTATAAGTGCTCCATTAGGAGATTTAACGAAGAAAAATGTCTCATTCAAGTGGTCAAAAGAATGTGTGAGAAGTTCAAGAAAATCAAACAAGCAATTGAAACTGCTGCTGAAATGGCCTACTTCAATCCAAAGCTTCATACAGAGGTTGTTGTTGAAGCTAGCCCAGTCAGGTTAGGCGCTATCCTTGCATGGCACAGAGGACACCCAAATGCTCGAAGGCATATTGTGGCATACACCAGTAGTAGTTTGTCCCAGACAGAACATGTTTACTCACATGAGTTTGTGAACATATCCATGTATTCCTGTACGGAAAGCCTTTTTACACTGGTAACTGATCATCAAGCTTTACAGACTATCCTTTGCAATCCAAAAGCCAAGCTGCCTCCTCGCCTTGAACAGTGGGAACTACGATTACAAGAATACTATTGTGCATCATCCAGGAAAGGATCAAAACCCTGCTGATTACTTTTCCAGAGTGCCTATACAAGGTCAGGGTACTTAATCCAAGATGGCTGAAGTCTACATTAAGTTAATTGTAAAATCAAATACGCCAGCTGCAATATTGTCCTGATAGTGGCATGCTAGTGGCATGCTGAAGTTAATAATTATACATCAGTCATAGAACCGACACACTCAACCTCTCACCAGTGATGGTGAATACCAAAAATACAAAAACGTTAAAATTGAACTGTCCATAACTCAGGAAGTAGTTACACTGGACGGGTCAAGAATCCTTTTTTTTAAAAATATTTCTTTATTAAGTCAGAATTAATCGGTACACAAATACTGTTAAAAAAAAACTGAGAATGCTAGGGGTCAAAACCCCTTTAGCCAACAATAAGGAGCACATAATACAGAGAAGCACTAATATAGCCAACTAGGATGGAGCAACATCAAAGAAACACAGGAGAAGACATGCAAAAGCAAAAAATGTTGCAAAAATAAATAAACCAGACATACATGAGGCCAAAGGAGGGTCAGGCAAAAGCCATTACACAGAAGTGAAAGGGAATCCATCAATCTGCAATATACTCATTGATTTTGCTACCTAATCAATGGATCCCAGTTAAACCCTATCCATGTTCTTTCAAGAATCTTAAGTGAGCGGAAGCCCCTTGCTCTGGCCAAGGCCAGTTCCGAGTCGTTTATTTGCCGGATGACCACCCACCATGCAGTAGCTCGCTGGAAAACTGCTGACACCCAAGATCTAGCAATGCAGAGTCTAGGAGAAACAATAAATATAGACAGCAGCCGTCTTAACCAAATGTCATATTCCATTTTATATCCAAGTATTATCTTCATAGGGGTGAACTGAACTTCGTATCTTAAACATGCCAAGATCAATCGGGTCACCCCTTCCCAGAGCCCCTTAAGAACAGGGCATACCATGAACATATGGAGAATGTCAGCTGCTTGACAACCACACTTAGGGCAGCTAGGTTTATCAGCGTTAGGGTTCACGCCTCACCTCATAAATTTCTCTGGTGTGTAGTATAACATGCACACGGTCTTAAATAGCTGCAGTTTCATAGCAACAAAATGCAGTGAACCCTCCACTGTTTCCAAGGACCTATATATTTCTGATTGTAACACCTCACAAGAAAGAATTTGCTCCATTTAGCAGCTAGAAGGTGGGCATAATCATTCCTATGCACGCAAAATGCTTTATAGATTGTGCTAATTAAGGATTTACGGCTAGCTTTATACCTACTAGACAGAATGTCAGAGCCTTCTAAATCCATTTGAACCGTACATCCAGAATAGAAATAGCCCCTTACCTGCAGATATTTAAAAAATGATGATGGGGAACATTAAAAGCAGCTCGAAACCCAGAGAATTGACAGAATCTATTTGCATCAAAAAGCTGCTCAACCATTTTCTCTCCCAGTCTCGACCAGGCCTTACAAATAGGATCATGAAGACCCCCGGAAATGCCGGATTGTCCCATAGAGGTTTATTCTTGTGGATCAGCTTCAAAGAATATTTGGCACAGATTTCCTGCCAAATATTTACTGTATCCCTGACAAACTTAAATCTTAACTGCTTATAGTATTTGGAGTCTACTATTCTGTAAAAAAAGAGCCTGCATTTGGACCCTAGTGCCAAACAATAGCCTAAAACAGATGAATCCGGTTCTGCTTGGGTAAGCAGATTTTGCAAACAGTCAGCAAATGCGGCCCAAAAATATAACTTAAAATCAGGCAGCTGTAGTCCCCTGTGCCAGTACAGTAGTTTTAATAAATGTGTAGCATGCCTAGGCCACTTATAACCCCAAATAAAACTACTTATGGCCCCTTCCAAGCACCTAACAACAAATTCGGGGCCCTGAGCGGGATTGCCTAGAACAAATATAGAAATTTGGGAAGGACATTCACTTTTTTGATGTTACAACGACCGATGTTTATCGAAAGCCTGTTCCAAAGCCGTAGTTAAGAGATAACAGACTGAAGCAAGGGCTCATAATTTAAATTAAGAACCTTATCAACCTATGCACTTATTTTTATACCCAGATAGGTAGCGGTGGTTACTACCCCAGAAATTGGAATAACCGGCTCAAAGTTTAGCAGCAGCTGAGTTTAGACTACATTCAATTTGTAACGAGAAACCGTGCCAAATTTCTTGACCTCATCAATTATACATTTCATAGCTACTGAAGGTTTGGAAGAGTATATAGCAATGTCATCAGCATATGCACTAACCTTAAGTTCACAGTCACCAGATATCATAGGCCAAATCTCAAGATTCAGCTGCAGTGATTGTAAATACGGCTCCAGACAGAGTGCAAATAAAAGGGGGGAAAGTGGACATCGTGCAGAGTGCCCTGCTGGACCTTAAAAGGTGATGAAGAAATCCCAGCATAGACCAGTTTAGCAGAGGGGGACATATAGAAGGACCGTAACCATTTACAAAACAGGTCGTCAATCCAGGCTCGAGGCGCACCAATTCTGATCATAGCAGTACCACCATTCGGTCAGGTAGCGGACCCGGCAATAGCAGCCCCACGTGAAACAGATGGAGCCGACATGCGCTCAATGATGTTGTACCTGGGAGGCGATGACATTTACGATTTATTCGAGAACCTGCCAGACATAGAGGCAGATGAAAACTTCGAAGCAGCAGTTCTGCCACTTAACAGCAATTTTGATTCCCAGTTAAATCATGATTTAGAGAGATTCAAACTAGGGCAAGTGAGGCAGACAGATGGCGCATCAGTCGATGCCTTCTTTTCGAGATTGTGCAAACTGGTAAGGACATGTGAGGGAATTGACAGACAAGACGAAATCAAGGCTCAACTAATTCAAGGGTGCTGTTCTTCCAACTTGCGAAAACTGATCCTGCGACAACCTGGCATCACGCTGGATGATATCTTGGTCCTGGCCAGGTCTCATGAATTGGCAGACAGCAGGGCTAGCAAAATGGCATCCACCCTCTCCTGCAGCCCGACGTCCGCTGAAACACCGAGTGGGGTGAAGGTAAAAGAGGAGCAGATGGATGCTGTACAGTGGCACCCGACTAAACCGAGAAGTGCCAGTTCAACCAAATCTCATGAGAAAACATGTGGGAACTGCAGATTGGCCCAACACCCGCCGAGAGGCTGCCCTGCCCAAGGAAAGACATGTCTGAAGTGTGGTCACCAGAACCACTTTGCAAAAGTGTGTCGCAATTCCAATGCTGTTTCCAGCGGGGGCGCAAGAGGGAGAAGGCTGGCAAACATTCAACACCTGCATTGGAAGAGGGGAACGAGCGAAAGGCGCCAAAACCTGCAGCAGTGGACGTTCGTCTCGAAGATGAAGATGATGAAGATGTCTTTGTCATATCATTCACCAGACAGAACAACCAAAAACGAAGACCTCCCCCTATGGGCCAAGTTGAAGTTGGTGGTGCCACAATCACTGCTCTTATCATTACGGGGGCGTCAGTGAATGTCCACGACTAGGCTCAATTTTTCAAATTGAAACCCACTGCAGCAAGAATTAACACTTATGACGAAACAGACCCCATTCCTCTAAGAAGTAATGGTAACTGCAGGAAGCATGAAAACGCAAGCAAAGTTCCGTGTGACAACAGTGGCGGCTCCTCCGCTAAGGCGGAGGAGCGACGCCCCACTGCTCAAAAGGAAAAATAAAATGATAACATTACGTTATTATAATTTCATTTTTCTTATTGCAGTCAGTAGTGCGGCAGAGCTGGCCAGAGATGGGGGAGGAGCGGTTTGCACTCTCTTAGTGCTCATGACTGTTTGGCCGGCCCTCTTGGGCCGGCCAAACCGTCATGCACCCTTTGCATGTTCCTTACCAGGCTGCTTTACACAGCCTGGTGAGGAACATGCACAGGGTCCCAGTCCCCGTTTGAGTGCCAAACCAAGGCACTCAAACCAATCACAACACTGCATTGCAGCATTGTGATTAGCTCAGGGGAGCTTGAGTGCCCGGGTGCTTCTGGCTGCCGGCAGGGACTGAAGACAGGAAGAAGGAAGAGGGTGAAGGAGAGGTGGCGGGTGGCCGTTCCAGGTAAGTCTATTTTTTTTTTCGTTCCCTCCATTTCCCCTGCCCCCCCTCATCCCCTCCGCCCCACCATCCCAGTCTGGTAGCAGCTGCTACTGCATGACAAAGAACAGCAAGGGGACACTGCTAGGCTGTCATATAGCAGAGGACCTAGGATTGGTGTTCTTTGTGAAACAGGTACATCAGTTGCACACAGAGGACGTGCTGAATGAGTTTCCTGAACTCTTCTAGGGGCTAGGTTGTTTAAAAGGGGTCCAAGTAAAACTCCACATCGACGAATCTGTGTGACCCATAGCCCTACATCACAGGAGGGTGCCATTTCATCTGCAGCCCTTAGTTGAAAGTGAACTAGAAAAGTTGAAACAGGTGGGGGTCATTGAGAAGGTGACTGGCCCCACGTCATGGGTCTCACCGCTAGTGATCGCCCTGAAACCAAAGCAACCCGGAGCGATCCGATTATGTGTCGACATGAGATTGCCTAGCAAGGCCATTTGCAGGGAAAGACACCTCACGCCCACCATAGACGAAACTGTGGTTTACCTCAATGGGGCGAGGTGGTTCTCCAAGCTGGATTTGAACTCTGGGTATCACCAGCTGACACTGGAGGAACCACGTAGATACAGCACTACCTTCTCCACCCATTTGGGCTGAGACATTTCAAATGACTCTGTTTTAGGATCTCGTCGGCAGTGGAGGTTTTTCAGGAAGCTGTAATGGAGGTACGCTCAAGCTTTGTAGGAGTACTAAATGTCAGCGATGACATTCGCATCTATTCCAATTACCTGGAGGAGCATCATGCCAGGGTTCGGACGACCCTGCAATGACTCGCTGTATTCGGCCTCATGCTTCACTGCCAGAAGTGCCTGTTCGATTAAAAAAAAACAAATTCTTTGGGTACAAGTTCTCAAAGGAAGGCTTGCAAATCGATGCAAGAAAAGTGGAGGTCATTAGAACTGCTGCCATCCCCCGGAACCCAGCTGAGGTTTGTATTTTTTTGGGGATGGCCAATTACTGCAGCCGTTTCATTCCCAACTTGGCAATACTTTCAGAGCCCTTAAGATCACTGACGAAAAAAGACTTCTCGTGAGAATGGACAAGCCAGGCAGCACAGGCCTTCAAGGATATAAAGAGAGCACTCCTCCATGATGCCACCATGGCGTACTTCCATCCAGCACGTCCGACTGAACTTATCGTAGACGCCAGCCCTGTCGAGCTTGGTGCTGTGTTGTTACAGATGCAAAGCAGAGGCAAGTGGGTACCCATTGCATATGCCAGCAGATCACTCATGGTGGGGGAAACCCGCTATGCACAGATCGAAAGGAAGGCACTAACTGCTGGGCGTGTAAACAATTTCATCTTTACCTGTGCGATCAAGGTTTTCAAGTGGTGACGGACCACAAACCACTGGTACTGTTGTTCGCAGGATCTGCTAGAAATGGTCCGCCCGAATAGAGAGATGGGCTGTCCAGCTCCAACAGTACTCGTTCACTCTGATTTACAGTCCAGGGACAAACAACACAGCCGATTACCTGTCCCGCCATCCCCTCGCTGCTGACCCATGCAACCCACAGGAAGATGATCCGGGGGTCAGAAGATTTCATGAAGATGGTCATAGAAACAGCATGTCTTAGGGCCTTGTCCCTGCAAGAAACTGCGGAAGCGACTCTGACTGATCCCTGCCTTGGAAATGTGGCAGAGGCACTGAAAAGACACCACTGGAAGAACTTCCTGGACAGAGCAGGGAGTCTCACCCCTGAGGGGCAGGACTTTAGAACTCAACAGTGGTGGTGCCAAAGCAAATTCAGCCAGAGCGAGGAAGGGGTCAAACTCACCAGGTAGTGATTCCCCGCAGCTTGTGGGATTGCACAGTGGAACTGGCACACCAAGGACACCAAGGGTTGGCTAAAATGAAGGCTTGGCTGAGGCACAAGGTGTGGTTCCCAGGCATGGACCAGTTGGCAGAAGAGAAAGTGAAGAACCCATCATGCATTATCACAGGAGGAGATCCACCTGTAGATCCTATTATCACTGAGCCCCCCTGCACCAAACCATGGTCTTACATAAGCATGGATTTTGGAAGCTTCCTAGACAGTCGGCTGACTCTTGGCATCATGGACAGCCATACCAAGTTTCCTGTTGTCGAACTGGTGCACTCCACTTCTTTTGAGTGTGGAGAACTGGAACTGGACAGGGTGTTTGCCTTACTGGGGCTGCCTGATAAAATTCAAACTGATAACGGGCCCCCTTTTCAAGGCCATGAGTTCAAGGAGTATCTGCAACACCTCAACATTCTGCATCGTCTCATTACACCTCAGTGGCCTCAAGCCAATGGAGAAGTGGAGAGGTTCATGAAGCCCCTCAACAGATTTTTGTGGACAAAGGGGAAGACCTAGAGGGCTGTTTGCATCAGTTCTTGAGGGAATACAGGCTGACTCTTCACAGCCCCACAGGGTGCGCGCCAAGCGATCTGTTGATGAAGCGGTCCACACAGGACCTGTTGCTCACTGGCATGAGCTAGCAGCCCCCAGTTCTGGATGCCCGCGCAGCACAGGAGAAAAGAAAAAGCAACAATGATCGGGCCAGTCATGTAAGGAGAGCTGCCGATCCTACCATACGGAAGGGTGACCAAGTGACCATCTGGGACCGACATCCTGTTTAGAAATGTCATACCCTTTTGAAAAAGAAGCCTGGAGGGGGGTAAGAGTCAATGGCACAATGGTGACAGCGAGGCGAGGAAGGACGGAAGAGTCAACAAATGTGTAATGGCTTCAGAACGTTCCCTGGGGGAGTCTTGACAGTGCAGAAGAAAATTACGCCACATACGAACCGGATGTCAGCGTGACTGATGGGATGCAAACAGAGGACGGTGTGAACACGCCTGGAGGCCATAGTCCGAGCGAGTGTAGCGTCCCGAACACGACTGCATCAGAGAGCAGTTCTCAGGCCCTGCTCCGTGCTGAAAGTGGTCCCCGGGGCCCACTGGCGTAGCAAGGGGGGGCGGAGGGGGCGGTGCGCCCCGGGCGGCACGAGTTTTAGGGGCGGTGGCGGTCGCAAAAATCATTGCCAGCACCCCCCCCCCCTCAGCGCGGCGGCAAAAGACAGGGACCGCCACGGGCGGCAGAGTGCCTAGCTACGCCACTGCTGGGGCCGTACTTATGGCTAATCCCCAGCTGAGTCAGAGACTCCAAGACTTTGTGTGCTAAGCCCAGCGGAGGGAGAAGTAAAAGTGCATGCCAGAACGGCCTGAGCATCTGGAAAGCTGGAGACCAAAGAGGGTGGTGACCCTGGTACTTCATGTACTCGTGATTTTATGTTTGTGGTGTTTTGTTTCTTTGTTTGTTTTGTTGAAAGATTGGATGGGATGTAGTGAGTCACCCTCTCCTAGACACCCATTGCGTGATGCATGCATACTGATGACCTGGTGCAGCCGGAGTTATTAAATAAAGGTGGGCTAACCGCTCGAGGACAGACCACGTTAGCTACCAACTGACGTGCAGAGTGATTTGTGAGGGGTCTGCGCACACGCCCTAGGCCAGTCCCTTGCAGGGTGTCTAAGGCTGGATCCAACTCTCACAGCAGTAGCCCCTCTGGCTCACTCATATGCCACAGAGGGAAAATGTAGATTTCCTGGACTATCCTGATGGTGCCTATGATGAATCACAGTTTAGTGAGCGACTTCACACTTTTCAGACAATGCCTATAATGACTTGTGCACCTTCTTTCTATGACCCCCAGCTGCTTCATTTAAGACTATCACCACCAAAAGATGTCAAGGCTTTTTAAGGTCGTTGCAAATAGTGGGCTTTGAAACCCCCCCCACCCCCCCAGCTGTGGGATTACCAACTGCTCTGGGTTTTTTCTTCTTTTTGTGGTTTAGGGGGAAAATATGGACACAACATAGTAAAGTCATCACCGCAGTATTGTTTGCATTTCCCTTGCACATAGTCATGTGGAAGATTCTACATTGCATCACTGATGCTATAAATCTGCACCACACAAATGGTTTTCACTGCTGTACTTTAGTGCAAACTTTAAATATGCAGAAATCTTCCATGTGCACCGTTTCACCATTTGCTCAAGGGTTAAATAAATGCCAACAACTGATAATAGATCAGGTGTTTCAGGGCCCACAGTTGCTGTCATAAAGTGTCAAAATTTTACTAAAGGAAAATCTGTGCTGGTGCCAAAGGGTTTGATCAGAAGCCACTGTCAACACTATCAAAGGGCGAGGTGCTGAATTCTAATGATGGATAGTCTTGATTCCACCTCATGCCTCTTTATTCACCACCAGGCACTCCCTACCTCTTTACCAGACTCTTGCAGGCTTTTTCATCCTTGATTTCCTCCTTTGTTACTGTTTTCCCCTTTTTCTCTTCCTCCTTCTTTCCCCTTTTGTATTTTTCTTTCTCTAGATCAAAGTCTGTTGAGGAAAAAATAAGTGCGGGTGGGCCCGGCTCAAATTAAGCCCTGGAAAGGATCCCTGAGCAAGATTGCCATCCCCTCGTTATCTCAGTGTGTAATGGTTCCCACCAATAGCAGTGCAGGATACACGTGTTCTTTCAACCACAGTTGTGGCGTTGCTGTGAGGCGAATCGAGAAGGCCTGTATGCTTACAGTCGCCTGATCAGAAGACGAGAGAAGATATGCAGAACCAGGAGGCGACAGTGCTCTATGTAAACGAGGTGGTTATGAATAATGCATTCTCTGGAAAGGCACCACAGAGCCACGTGTAGGGAAAGCAAAAACTTCACCACCACGCTGGGAGCAGATCATTATCTCGGAATTAGCAGAGCACGTATCATGAAGTAAATTAGCGCCACACGTACGTCGAGAGCAGTGGAATCTTTCCAACGTAAACACGTTATCACTGCTTCGGGTTAAAGTGAAAGCGGGACGGCCAGCAAACGCGGGGCCATTAAAATTAATTAACATGTGACATCACTCCTCTTCATGTCGGTCCCAGGGGGTTGTTTTCCAGTGGAAAGCCGGCAAAACTCCAGTTTCAGATGGTTATATATCTAATCAGACATTGTTTTGTTCAGGATTTCTTGGCGAAGCGGTTGGTGCTTGGCCTAAGTATCGTGCTGCTGCTGTCGCCTTGGGAGACATGGGGGCAGATTTACAAGCCCCTTGCGCCACTTTTGCGTCACTTTTCCCATTAAGGGGCTTGTAAATCTGCCCCATGGTACAGATAGTGCGGAGCAACTTTTTGGATAACCATAGAGCAATCAATTGTATTGCCTCTGCTCTGGAGCATTGTGATGCACTGAAGAAAACAAAAAAAGCGATGGGTGGAATACTTGAATTAATTACAGCCTCTGATAATTACTCGAGCAACATCCTAGTTCATCATTATTTTGCACAAAATGCCACCTCAGTATGGACCCAGCCATTTGCAAATCAGTCTTGACCCTGCTCGAATAGGAATAGTCCTGCCAGGACTGGCCCTCCCTGAACACAAGCAACCCAAGACCTATTTCACTGTGGTTGGGGACTTCAGTCAGGTGTAGCCTGGTTGCAGTGGCACAGTGAGTTTCCATTGGAGCAGGAACAAGGCTGATTTACACGTAGTGGGGTCCAATCTGAGGTTGCATGGTGAGCAAAATAATGATAGCATGGGATGAGGCCCTCAGAAATTTCAAGTTGTTGGGATCAATTCAAGCATTCCACCAACGGTGTTTGTTTACTTCTCTGGAACATTGTGTGGCAGATTTAACTGACATTTTGTACCTGTTCTGAGTCACAAACATGACATAACTGGTGCAAAAGGTTTATTTGAGATTTAAGTTCTAGCGCAAAAATTGTGTTATGCTGGTAAATTGCCTGAAAGTAACGCAAAGTAGTGCTCTTTGCAATATTGTGAGTCGAGGGGGAGTTCCTTGGGAAATTACATGGTTGTTTCAATGTAACCACTTATGGTTTTTGACACAAAGGGGCATATTTACAAAAGAAGTGATGGCGTGCGGTGTTAACCTTGTTGGCTTAATGCCGCGCTCCACCACTTCTGAAATGCAGGGCTGCACTGTATTTACAAGAATACGGTGCAGCCCTGCATTTCTCCCTGCGCTGGTGCTAAATTTAGCAGCCTAGTGCCAACACAGCCATTCTTGCACCATAGTGCAAACGTGCCTGCGTTGAGGGGAAGGATTATTCATGTGCAGGAAGGTGTCCCTTCCTGCACATAAACTATCTGAAATGGTGTTTTGCAACTTCTATGTGTGCTGCTTTGTGCAGCACACATAGAAGCTGCAACTCGTCATTTTTTAAAATGATTGTTTATGTGCAGGAAGGGAAATCTTCCTGCACATAAACAATCAATGGCGTTTTGCTGTTTCTATGTGTGCTGCACAACGCAGCACACAAAGAAACAGCAAAAACGAGGAGAAATAAAGCATTTCTCCTCATTTCACCAGGGCAAGACCAGGTTTCCCCTGGCCTTAATTTTAGTGCTGCCCCACTAAAAGTGACGTTCCTGTGGCGATAGGGGCTTCTAAATAGGCCTCAATGCGCTATGTACTAACAATGGTAGAAAGAGCTTTGCGCCAAAAACGAATCCCTCTTTGAGGCAGGCATCAAAAAGGAGAAATGTTATATACCATTCATTTTTACCTGTGCAAACATCTCAAGTGTGAGTTGTGCAAGCTGGACTAACTGGGGTAACATTGAAGGTCCATACCTCGCATGGCATTGGGGTTAACCCATAGAGATCTACCATAATGCAGGTACACTGATTAAGCCTCAATATGTGTGGCCATGGACAATTTTAACAGTACAATCAAGATGAAAAATAGATAAAACTAACTGTGGGCAAGATCATGTGAAATTTTAGTGATCATTGTGGTTATCAGAGCTAAATCTCAATGTCGGATGCCACCCTTCGAGAAGTTCAAGCGAGGCTCCAAAGGTCATCAAAATTGACATACCTGGCACCGTAAAACATGAACATCAGGTACGTCTAAGAGCCAGCGACTTACATGAACACCCACATCCTACTGTGTGGTACCAGAACATCATTGTCAGGTTATCCTCTGATATACATATTGTGTCCCAAATATCCTTTACAAAAATAGCCCTCCACCCGGTTGATCAAGAAACCTATTTAAAAGACCTGTGGACTAACACATAAAAAGTTTTCAAAATAATTAAAAGACACTTTGCATGATGAAGCCGTCAAAGCTTCCTTTGACCCTTGTCCCACACCAAAGACCTCGTAGATGACAGTCCCTGTGAGCCTAGTGCAATATGGATTGCGCATGACCAGCTCAGAAGAACCTATGCCTTGTTTAGTGAGACAATGTTCTCGCCTACTTGAACGGAGCTAGAGGTGGCAAAAGTTGCAAACTGCACCCATGAAGTGAAGTTGGACAAATTCAGAAAAGTGAAAGGTAAGCAGAGCTTCCAAACTTTGCATGACTTTGCGCAAGGCAGATTTTAACTTCAAATGGCTGCCATTACTCGGGACTTGGATGGCCCTCTCAGCAAGGGGCACTGGGAAATTGGCATTAAACATAGTCCTCTTTCTAATACAGAGGACTGTCTTTACGAGTAAACAGGAGTGAGTAAAAGGTTGCTGTTCTGCCACAGCAAATTGGTGATTTCCTGCTGCTAGAATCTTTGGGGTATATTCACAAGAACGTGTGATAACTACCGCAAGAGTAGCGTAACGCAACTTTCAATATTGCAGCCTATCTCGGGAAAATAACCCCATGTCAACGTGGAATTCACAACAAGGCGGTAGCATGCGATAGTCACCAGATAACTCGTCAAATGTCAGCGTGAAAATCAACGCCACGCTGAAAAAATGCGAAACGCGAACGCTAGAAATCAAGCGATGAGGCCAATCGCGGTACAAAAAGTAGTGAAAAGCAGCCACAGGCCTGCAAATCCCACGCGTCTGGCGGGAAATTGCACCATAAAAACCACACAAACAACACACCAGAAACAAGCCAAAGCACGTCGCAACATGGATGCACCCTGACCCAGCGCAGAGGTCAACGCAGACCCCACAACCCCCACATACCACCAGCAAGGAACAACTGGGTCGGGGAAGGCCAAGGAGAAAAGGGAGAGGAAGACGGGGTGCAGACCGCAGGAAAACAAGACCAGCGCCACAGAGTCACAGAACACCACCAGCAACTGACCCACAAGCAGACCACCTGGAATGCAGTCGGAGTGCCGAGGAGGCCAATCCAGGAGGCCAAGAGGTGCCGCCAGGATGTGACAACCTAAACCAGGCACAAACCCGCTGCCAACAGGAAGGCAGCAACGGCCACAGGAGGAGCTGGAGGAAACCCAGGCCACAGTCATCAGTGTGGAGACGGTGCAAGGAGGTGGGAGTACAGACACAGCTCGACAGGACCCGACACAACAACAACAGGGTGAGGATCCAACAGGGACTGGGGGGACGGGTGGTGATGGGCACAATGGCACACATGCATAACGAGGTGTAGCACACTGCACACCCACAATTACCCAGGGACATGTCCCCCATCCCCATGGCACACTGCAGCGCACACACATAGCAATCACAGCACATACCATGACAATGTGGCACAAAGCGCAACACCCACACTGCAGAACAGGGGACACAACTGGGTCCGCCCAGGCGCAGAAACAGAACAATCACATTGGACAGAGCAGGGAACTGGGAGATGCATATCTACGGCTACAACCCCACATCAGCCATGTAGGCCAAATGTCCACTGTCCCAACTCAAATAGCCACCACCGCCCAAACAGTCACAATGTACATTGTCACACAGTCTGCATGTCGACAAGAACAAGGCGCCAACACAATGCCAACATGCACCTCCCTTCACAATGCAGAGGGACAAACAACACCTCCAGCAGGTCAGAACAGACAACCCATCAGTGATGCCCGAGACGAACACCACACCTTCGACACCGACGCCCTACAACAGCCCATGGACATCCCACACAACCCACCATCAGGACCAGGGCAGACAAGCTACTCAGAGGAGAACCCAGCCCCTGCAACAGACCACACAGCATGAAGCACCCGCAATCACGGCTGGCTCACAACACTTCACCGACCCACACATAGCACCCCAATGCCAGGTGTCAGAACGCCAAAAGGAGGTGGCCCAACAGGTGCGGGTGTTGCCGAACCCATGGAATGCGAACTAGAACACATACGTGGGTGTCCAATACCCTTCAGGGACCACCCACACCCCACAAAGGAGACCCACACTGCCATAGAGACACATGCAGATGCACATACCCAGTACAGAACCACACCCAGGGGCACGCACATATCAGTCACACACCCACGTTGGCTCTGCGTATGACGGCACAGTCCACTCCCCTTACGAATTGAGTTGGTGACGACAAAGCTACATGTCCAGGTCCTAGCCCGCTGCCTGCGGTGACATGTCTGCGTCCGCTGTACACAGCACAATGTAATGTCGTAGGGCCCAGGGCCCCCATGCATACAACAAGACCACAGGGACACATGCACATATCATGTTGAACTGGCTACGGGCACGTGCGCCCGGCCCATTTATTGGCAGGGCCACATGTACAGTGACGCCTGTGCTGGATGTGTGTGGGGTGAGTATAAGCCAGCCCGCACGGAGTGCTTAGTGCTGGCAACAACCTGAACAGTGGACACCAGTGTAATGGAAACAGAAAACACCAGCATAACAGAGTCAACTGCAGAGCAACATGGAGGGATCCGGAGTAAGGACAGAGGTCACCCAATATTCAGTCAGGAGGTTCCGTGAGTTGTAGTGCACTGAGGTAGGGGCACTAGAGAAGAGCGTGCTCATGTGAAGAAATTGCTAGGATTGTGTCCCTTCGGGTTAGTCCTGATGCAGATGCAGTGGGGTGTGTTACACCTGCATCAACTTCCTCATCAACGTCCCAGGTCTCCCACACTGCCTGAGGTGACAGTTGCGTCCGCAGTCCACAGCGCAATACCCAGTATTAGATCCGGGTGCGTAGCTTGACTACCACCACCAGTCTGCATTCCTGCCTTGGGGCTGTTGCCTCCTGCCCTCCCATTGTCTGTGCCTTCACCCGTCTGCACACTTGACACATCTTCCTCATCATAGTCCCAGGTCTTCCCCACTGCATGAGGTGACATTGCTGCGCAACCTCACAACAGCACAAAACTCAATCAGTAACGGACAATGGCTTGCGGTGCACTGAGTCACTGGCACCTGGAGTGCTGAGCAGGGTATCAGGCCGATGATGGCATCCACGACAGGTCTGAGCAACTCCGTAGGTCTGTCAGGACCACTGTTTCGACTCTGGCAGATGGCGGTTGGAGGTGGTCCTTGCGGTGGTGGCGTGTGCCTCCTGCGGTGATGCGACGTCCGGGCAGGTCAAGACTCGATGCTATGTGTGGGCCCTGGTGGCCCGCAGTTGAGGCCGGAGGATGCGGACAGCGCAGGGCCACAGACACATGGCGTTGGTGACCCCAAGACGATCGCTACAGAGTCCATTCAATGTCTCAGAAGAAGGGGTCCCAGGCCTGAGCAGCACAGAGTTAGTGGCCCCGGATGCACTGTGGCCGGCACAGGCACCCAGCCACGGGACGGTGACTTGCGGTGGAGTCAGATGGGCCATGCGACCTGAGCGAGTCCCCATCAATGTCTGAGGTGTATGTTGCAGAGGGTTGCGGGGTACAGTGGAAGGTGTCCTCCAGGGCATGATGCAGAAGGTCTGATGTTATCTGGAAGCAGCAAATGGAGGAGTGGAAAGCGCAACCCTCGTTTTCACCAACAATTCGGTATCAGCTACATGAGGATGAAAACTAACCCCTAGTCCATAGACTCAAACGCCACCAATGTACGACCAGTGAGTGTCCATGAATGTCGGGGAACACACTTAGTGGCACAGGTACTGAGAGGGGATGCAGTCTGCGATGATGCCGGTATACAGATGTGAACTCCAACATTGCCAAATCAAGACTCTTTGATCTACTGGACCGCAGTGTAGGCCGGAGGCAGCGGTCAGCAGTGGCCCACAGCCATGTGTCGTTGGCTCGCGAGGCACAGAGTTAGTGACACAGTGGCAGTTGTCGGTAGTGTTCAATCACCTCCGTAACGATGATCCTGTTCCCTCCGGACTGCAATGCGTCATCCTCTTACGCCTCTCCGTGCGTGCGATGAAATGTATTCTGCCTTTTGAATTACCGATGTTCAGTTCCAAATCTGTGATCCCATTCGTGCGCAGCGTAGGCCGAGGGAAGTAGTCCGCGTAGGCCCACAGACACGTGTGGTTGTGATGCCATGCACAGACTTGTTGCCACCACATCGAAGGGTGTATAGTGAATTGTTCTCTGCCTTAAGTAATGTTCACTTCCATGGTGTAATCAAGACTCAGTTCCAAATGTGTGACCTACCTGACCGTGGTGTAGGCCTGAGGCAGCGGTCAGCACGGCCCATTCACCGAGTGTCGCTGGCATAGGTTGGATGGCCCCACCGGCCGGCGTAGTTCAGGTTCAGTGGCACCACGTGTTCGGTCACCTCTGTGTATGTGACCCGGCATTCGTCCGGACTGAGCCGCATCTTCCTCTTACACCTCTCCATGCGACCACTGGTGTGGACTCTGCCATTCGTGCTTTGCGACTAGGTGCTGGATGTGTGAGCTACTGGTCCGCAGGGTAGTCCTGGTCCCTCATCCACGTGTCGCCGGCTGGCGTTGAACAGGGTTAGTGGCACCACGTGTCGCCGGCTGGCGTTGAACAGGGTTAGTGGCACCACGTGTCGCCGGCTGGCGTTGAACAGGGTTAGTGGCACCACGTGTAGCCGGCTGGCGTTGAACAGGGTTAGTGGCACCACGTGTCACCGGCTGGCGTTAAACAGGGTTAGTGGCACCACGTGTCGCAAGATGCCCATATGGAACTATGCCTCACTGATCGGGGGGGTCTGGTGCTGTGGCCGCGGGCCCGGATTTGGGGTCACTGCCATTCATGACTCAGGACACAGTTTCACATATGGGACCTACTGGTCCGAAGAGTAGGCCTAAGGCGGCAGTGGAGTACGTCAACGAGAAAGGAATAAAGCGGGCCTGTGTCATGGAGGCCGTGATGGTTTGAGGTGGCTGCCAAGGTCGCGGGACTCGGGCTTGGAGCTTGCGCCGGCATGTGGTGGGCCCTCCTTGACACACGCCGGTGTCGGCAGGTAATCAGTGTGGCCTAGCTGCGCAGGGGCGGGCCTGACGGGTTTGTGGTCCAGCGTGCCGGGGTCCGGCAGGCGCACAGCATTGCAGGCAACTCCGCTCACGAGGACGGCGTCGGCCTCGTGGCGGGGTGGGAGGCGCCGCCCTGGCAGAGATGTGGGTCTTTCCGGAAGAGGACCACGCCCAGGCCTATGTGCTTTTTATTCACACCCCTACGCTGGCATGGCGTACGCCGGGCCATCCCACTCCGGTTATGCTTAGGGGGGGCGTAACAGGCAACATTTCCGCAAGGTCCCCCACTGGCTGGGGTGACATGGTGGTGTCCACTGTCCACTACACTCCATACACCAGCGGTGTATGTCGCCATGGATAGGGGTGTGTTCTGCATACTGCGGTGTGTCCAGCACATCTCCGCCACTCATGGCATTGTGTACTTTCCCAATCATGGTTCTACTGCATCCTTCACACATGCCTGGTTGCCACCTCTCCACACATTCAGCTATTGTGTGGCTGTGGTGCCATGCCGTTGCTGGCTCATGTTCAGGGCTTGCACATGTGAACATTGTAATTTGTTCTGTCGTGTTTGGTGGGTGGGCATGTTGTTGTGCCTGTGGTATGTGATTTTGTGACGTGTGCATTGCCAGAGTCGTGAGTTGCATCGTTGTGGAGTTGAGGTGTGTGGGGTGTTCATTTGGATATTGCCAAGGGGCTGTGCATTTCCCTTGTTGCCATCCTGGGAACGCTGGTTGATGATGGACTGTCAGAGGATGAAGGTATCATGCACACTGGCTGTGTATTTGAAGGTGACATTGTTGGGGGTTCCAAGGTGTTCTGTTGTTTCCTGCACATTGATGTGAGACGTGTGCTTCCTGTTGCTGTGATTGTGTGCTGTGTCACCAGGGGGCACAGGTAGTACATGTGTGCTGTGTATTGCCCCCAACACGTGTGTGCATCCTGCTTGGGCGTATGGTCCTTGCTTGGTCTCCAGCGGATCCTGCGCATTGTGTTGTACATATGGGGACTGGGGTGCCAGGGTGATGGTGATGTCCAGGACAGGTGTGGGGGACTTGGATGTGGCTGGCTGTGAGACTCCTCCGACTCTGGTGGGTGTTGGTTGGGGGTACCAGGGGCCAACAGGTGCAGCCAAGCCAGCAGCTTTGTGTGGGGTGGGATGTTGGTTGTCCGCTGTGTTGGTGCCGTAGGCCTCTTAGGCGATGATGGTCAGGATGCGTAGGATGTTTGTCACTTTCAGCCTGTAGTGGATAGTGACATTGTCAGATGTTGGGTCTGTGAGGCTGGTACGCTTCCTGGGGGTCTGCTGTCTTTGTCTGCACTGCGTCTATGGTGGTCCGGGGGGGGGGGTGTTCCGGGTGTGGGTTGGGGTCCTGGGGTGGTGGCGGTGAGTGTTGTGGCCCTCTTGGGTGTCCGGGCCGCATGATGAGTGGCTCCATGGCATCTGTTGCCCTTTGGTTGTGGCCCTGGGCTGTGCTCCCTTTTGTGGTGCTGGCTGCCGTCCGACTTTACACCAGGTCAGAGCAGGTGTAAATTTCCTGGTGCTAACGCGCCTTATCGCCTGTTTTGTGTTCTTATCACCGATGTGGCTGGTCGTTGTGAATGTTGAGGTGTGATGTTGTCTCGACTTTTGGCACGGGAACGCCTACTCTTTATCTCATTAGCGATACTTGCGGGGGTCCTCTGTGGCGATGTTTTTTGAGGCTGCTATCGTGGGTAAACTGGTGCTGTGGGCTGTTAACACCGGCTTGTGAATGGGGAGGTAAATTTATCACGACTTTGGCTGCGATAAAGTGCCGTTAATTTGGCGATAGCTCCTTGTGAATATGCCCCTTTGTCTTTTGTGGTGGGGCTGCCTGCTGAGTGGAGGCAGTCTGCTTGCACTTCGTGGAGCTGGCAAAGTTTTTTTTTTAACATTACTCAAAGTTATGTAATACCTGTATTCACAACTTTGCACATCTTGGAATCAAGCTTAGGAAACAACACTGACCTGGATGGTGTACCTGAGCAGTGGCAGCAAAAAACACTTTAGACTCCATTCTATCATGAACCTCCATTGTTCAGTAGAAAATAACATGAACATTCCCATCAAAATGTGGGTGTTTTTCTTTTTGGAAATTCAAATAGACACATACAGGTAAGAGAGTCCTTAATTTTAGTCTAATATAGAAGGGCCGAGCTGAACGAATGTAAGTTCTGTCCCATCCTGCTATATGTGCCAGGGTTGAGACTAAAACTGAAATTCTGTCCATAGACTGCTGCTTGTTTGCTGCATAGATGTGTCCCCCAGACCAGAAGACTGTGGAGTCCCACCTGAAGCTGTCCAGAGAACTTTTTAGAGGGTGAGAAAATAGAATGCAGCAATAAATAAGCATTGGTCAACGTTAATAGGTCTTGGCCTAACATGGGGAGCAGACTTATTTGCTTTGCCAATGCTTTTTTCCTTAGATGGTTCTGTTTTAAGAAAAACATTTTCTAAATGGCCGGCACACATGTGGGTGCATTCACAGTTGCCATCATGGAATGATTTTCTAAAAGCAAAAGAAAACCATTTCAAGGTGGCCATCACACATGAGAGCACACACAGACATGCTTCGTCAGCCAATCTACAATGTTTCAAAAAGCATCTGAAGATTGCTGCCAACCAATCCAGTGGTGGGTAGCGAGCAGCAAGTGGATCATACAGGATGAGGGCAAGCTGGTGCTGAGGTGTTAATTTTTAATAAAGAGAGTGAAACAGCAAAGGATGGGGAGCAGAGGCAGACAGAGAGAGAGAAAACAGTCCCTCAAGTACTGCAATGCAAAGTCCTGTCTTCAGTTTTGGAAGATTACAATTCACCAAATCAAAACATGGTGAGACAGAAATGCTCTTTGGGGGTGACGAACAGAGGAATAGGGAGAAAAGTAGTCAAATCAGGACCAGGGAACTAATATTGGCTAGAAAACCATTGAATCGTGAGCAAGTGGGGGACACAAAGCCCAGCCAAAGTCTACATTGGATTCAATAGTTACGTTTGCTGACAACTTAAGCTGAATTTAGGCGAGACCTGAATAGGGCAGATAAACTTATCCTTAGAACTTACAACAGCCTAATTTTTGGGAAGGATAAGTAAGTCCACAGGAGCATCTTTTGACTTTGATACCTGCATTTTCTAACAACTCTGAAGTTATTTTCTGCAATATCTCTCAATTAGCTCGGGGTAATCATTTGGCACAACCACCATTCTTAGGTCTTGCCTACGCAGTGCTTGCACTGTCTCTTTGAGTCATGCTGTATTCAGGATATGTGCAAAAGAAACAATTGATGGAAAGAATGCTGGACAATGCAAGCATTCACCCCCAGTCACAAGGATCTGGGATAAATCCATCATTCTTTTGCTCACCACACCGCCCTAGTTTGGACCCAGCCATATGCAAATCAGTCTTGACCCTGTTCCTTGTGGGAACAGTCCAGCCCGAACTGCCAAGCCAGGTCCTCCCTGGACCAGAAACAAGCATCCTGGGACTGGTTTCACGGCATCATCCTTCATCAGCCAGGCTAGCTTGAATCCAGTGGTGTAGCTAGCATGGGACCTACATCTGAGCATACCTTTCCCACTTAGGGAGACATATGCAAAAGAAACAATTGATGGATGGAATGCTGGACAATTCAAGCATTCACCCCCAGTCACAAGGATCTGGGTTAAATCCATCATTATTTTGCTCACCACACCACCCCAGTTTGGACACAGCCATATGCAAATCAGTATTGACCCTGTTCCTTGTGGGAACTGTCCAGCCCAAACTGCCAAGCCAGTTTCTCCCTGGACCAGAAACGAGCATCCTGGGACCGGTTTCAGGGCATCACCCTTCATCAGCCAGGCTAGCTTGAATCCAGTGGTGTAGTGAGCACGGGACCCACGTCTGGCCATACCCTTCCCACTTAGGGCGACATATGCAAAAGAAACAATTGATGGACAGAATGCTGGACAATGCAAGCATTCACCCCTAGTCGAAAGGATCTGGGTTAAATCCAATATTCTTTTGCTCACCACACCACCCCAGTTTGGACCCAGTCAAATGCAAATCCGTCTTGACCCTGTTCCTTGGGAAACGGTCCTAGGATGCTTGTTTTCGGTCCAGGGAGGACATGGCTTGGCAGTTCGGGCTGGACTGTCCCCATGAGGCACAGGGTCAAGACTGATTTGCATATGGCCAGGTCTAAACTGGGGTGGCATGGTGAGCAAAAGAATGATGGATTTAACCCATATCTCTTGACTGGGGGTGAATGTTTTGATTTGTTCTGCATTCCGTCCATCAATTGTGTGTCTTTTGTATTCAGGATATGGGCATGAAGCTCCGCCCACTATCGCTCATCTTTTTAATTGGCTCCTGTTACTGTCCTTTGTAACTGGTGGCTTTTCATTTGCCAAAAAGGCTTAGTAATTCCTCCTTAGTACCTCCTTTTCTCTTGTTGTAACCTCCAATGAGGACACCCCCTGTTACATGTGTTGTTACTCCGGATGTTTTAATTACAGCCTCGGAGCACTATTTTCTTAAATCGCTTTCTCCTGCCTGCTGTTGCAGGCAGAACACGCTTTCCCCCAACGCTTTTTTGAAAATTTATCCAGCGCGGCACGCCTAAGCTGGAATAATGGCGGCCGTGCCTTTCTTTTGTTATTTGCAGCTCGCCCTACTCGGCCGCAAGCCTTTTTTTCTGTTTCTTTACTTTTCTTACAGTGGCAGCACACCCTGCTTTAGCTTTAAACATCTACAACGAAAGCGTGGGTGCTGCGAATGCTTCAAAAGTAAAGAATTAAAAAAAAAAGTAGTCTCCATGCCTTTTTTCCATTTCTTTACTTTTGAAGTAATTGCGGCACCCACGCTTTAGCTTAAGATGTTTAAAGCTAAAGCAGGGCGTGCCACAATTGTAAGAAAATTAAATAAATAGAAAAAAAGTGGCTGCACGCCTTGTTTTTCAATTTCAGCGGGGTGCCAGATATCTCTGTTTCAGTCCCTAATACCCCAGCTCCCTTGCTTACCGAAACATTTCTGAGTATCTCATTCTCTCTGCCTCACACTGGTTAATGGTGGGAATTCACGCTTGGACGCCTTTTTACTTCACAATGACTTACTCACCCATGCAGAATGCCATGGATACCCTGTCTTAACATGCGCATGCGGCCTGAGAGCTGAAACAACGATCAGTAGATTTTCATATTGTTTGCATTAAAAATGAGCATGCATGTGATTTTTAAAATGTAAGTTTCTTCAGTAAACCTCTACAGAAGAAGGCAAGTGGAAACATGCCGAGCATTCCGCCAAGATACCTCGTTTAGCAACTATTGTTTTAGAGTCGGCTTGTAAAATGACCATTTATAACTGCCATATGTAACCGCTCATTGCCACAACAGAGCCATTCAGAGAAGATTTCTCAAGAGAACCCAACCGTTCATTGCTGCACTTAACAGTGCTTTGTAATCCATTCCTGTACTCATTTGAGTCCGATTACATGAGACTGCACTGGTGCCAGTGTAATTATGTGTAATTATGCACTGCAGAGACAGACTGCATTTTCCTCTTGATGCAAATTTCATGTTTGTGTTTGTCAGTCATGGAAAACGCTATTCCGCACACATAAGTTTACGCAAACGTCAGTACAAAACACAATAGGTGCAGTGCAATCCCACGTGATCCAGAAATGATGTTGCAAAAGTACACAAAAGTAAATAAATAGAAAACAATGAAGCTGCACGCCTTTTTTTTCAATTTCTTGACTTTTGTTAGAATGGCGGCACCCGCGCTTTAACTTTAAACATCTTAAGCTAAAGCGCGGGTGCTCCGATTGCTTCAAAAGTAAAGAAATAGAAAAAAGAGGCCTGGAGATACATTGTCTTTTCCTATTTCTTTACTTTTGAAGCAATCGCGGGACCCGCACTTTAGCTTCAGATGTTTAAAGTTAAAGCGCGGGTGCCACGATTCATTTGCTCTCGCATTACTGAAAGTTTGAGCTATTGGCTTTGCATTGTTATTAGCAATGCCAATAGCTTAAACTTTCAGCAAAGGGAGACATATTGCATTGCAAATGCTTGTTCTCTAATGCTGCTGTAATATATTCTACAGCAATAATTAAAGTGTTTTTTAATTTTTTTACATAGTAAACCTGAACAGGCATATTTTTTATTGGGTTTGTGTGGGTTAATTGTGTTATGCTGTATTTCTGGATCAATCTTCAAACAATCTCCAAGATTTAGACCTTGATTGCTGGACAGTGGCATAAGCAAATCTCCACTTAAGCAGGTTATGTGAGGACTGCCATTGGGCCCCGTGGACTGCAGGTCTGCTGATAAAGTGCTCATAAATAACATTATTAGTGAATACCATGGCAGAGGGGTGTGTGAGGTGGGTATGTATGCATAGCAAAGGAACTAGAGAAAGAGATATTTTATGGAAATGCCTCTTTTTGCATGATCACCCCCAAAGTTTTGTACTGATGCTGCTGTTTTTTTGACTCTGACAGTGGACTGAGACCCGTAACCAGACTTCAGTGCCAGTGTTCTAACCCATTACAAAGTGTATTTTGAATTGGCTATCCCCAATTGGCATAAGCTGACTTAATTATAAGTCCCTTGTATATGGTACCAAGAGCGGTGTGTAGCCATATGTTCCTGTAATAGCATATACATTTCTACAGATCGCACTGTTTGGACCATTATATCACACTGCAAACTATGTTCCCTAGACAGGTATGTGACCAATGGCACCTAATTAATTATGGGCAGGCATGCAACAGTCTGAACACAACTTCTTCCTGGAAAAGCATGTGAAATTGTGCACAACATGCTTATTGCATAGTTATATCAAAATATTCATACGTTGTCAGCCCAGGCAGGTGTATAGGAGTCTGCCCAGTGCTCCTTACTTAGCCATGTATGGAAAGATGTGCACAACATGCTCTCTAGGCAGTAACAGAATGATCTGCATGCAGCTATATCCATGCAGGCTTGGAGACGCCGTCACATGATTGACCTTCCCCCTTTTCCCACCCAAAGCCACTCACCAGGCTCCTATTCGTTACTGAAGGTTTAGGGGATGTATGGCTAAAGAAAACATGACTTTTACTATCCCTCAGTACCCTTGAGACCATGGTAGCAGGAGTTCCAAGGGGACCAAATAGCAAGTAGTTGTGCTACCCCCGCCCCCAATTGATGTCCATACATATAGCCTACAGAAACAGGCAAGTGGTTCTTTTTGTTATGTTGTGTGTATACTGTAGACAGTGATGTGATCCATTGCTAGAAACATGTTCTTAACCACACAACTAGAGTTCAAATGCTTCCTCTTTTTTGGATACAAGGAGACCGTCAGAGACATAGCTTGGTCAATAAGATTGGAGGGGGGTGAGCTTCAGATTTCACAAAAATCACTCTGGCATATCTTGTTAAAATGTATTATATGAGAAGGAGGACATGAAGGGGGCTTAAGGGGCAGTGGAAATAGAGAGGAGAGCGAATTGTTAGGGGTACTTAAAAATATTTTTTAAACTAACCAACATTTTTAAGGCCTTCAAAACAGAGACAAGAGAGAGAATGTGTGTGTGTGTGTTTGTCATTGTGGGCATGTGAAAATCCCATGTTAAATGCAACAGATACCTCACCATAACCGACTGAAAGCACCAGTAACCAACTATTTACTACAGAACATATTTTTAGGGGGGAATACCCCAAATCCCCCCCACAAACTATGCCCCTGGAGACAGTGTGTGCTTTACTGTTTTATAGTGAGCCACAATTAGGACACAAAGGGAGAAAAAAGCTAGATTAGCCCCCCCCAAAAAGTCTGACTACAGTGCTAAACATGAGATCCTCGGTGTGGCCTTCCACCAAACTTTTTGCCTTCACCCTTCCTGTTTTCTGAATTTTGTTTTTGTTGGCATTAGGACTCAGTGCTCTTTACCACTGCTAAGCAGTGGTAAAGTGCTTGTGTTCTCTCCCTAAAAAATGTTGAAGTTGGCCCACACCTGATTGGCGCACTTAATTTACCTGTAAGTTTCTAGTATATGGTACTACATGGTACCCCGGGCCTGAAAATTAGATGTCACCAGCAGGCCTGCAACATTCATTGTCCTACCCACTAACGTATCTCTTTAAAACATGTCTCAGGCTTGCCACTGCAGTCTGTAGTGCAGTTTAAAACTGCCAATTTGACCTGGCAAAATACACCTTTTTGCCAGGCCAAAACCTTCCTTTTTTTTTAAAGTTTAGAATGCTTTATTGCGATAGTAAACAAAGTAGAACATCAGTACATTGGTATGTAAGCAAAGATTGATTAATAAAATATGAAAAATGAAAGTATAGTAAGTATACAAAGGGAGAAAATAGGTAAACAACAAGACTAATAAAACCTTCGAAAAACCTGTACATAGAGTAAATGCATTTTAACATTTTTGGATTTTAAAAGGGGGAGGAAAAAGAGGGGTGGGAGGGAGGGCTTTACAATCAGAAATTATGCAAAATAACGAGAAGCAATTAAACATAGTAACAAATAAGAAGAAATTTGGCACTATGAATGCAGAGAAGGTCAAATAGCCAACCTGGAAAGAAAAGTGGTTAATGGTAACCAAAGTAAGTCTTTTTTTAATCAAAAGAGGTAGTGAAGTGGCGTGAGCACGATCGAGTCTGTGATGATGACAGAGCAGGTTCCACCAAGCTTGATATGAAATTTTGGATGTATCCTTCCAGCTGGTGGTAATGATCTGAAAAGTAATAGCTAGGAACAAATCAATAAATTTACCCACGCTGTTCTTGGCGTCCCAAATATGAGAGGAGCTACCCAGAAAAACGTGCACAATATCAAAAGGAACATTGGGAGATAATATTTCATTTAATTTCATCCAAATGAGAGACCAAAAGCGCTTAACCAAAGAACATGTGAAGAAAATCACTGTTCTCATGTGGACAAGACCAGCATTTCTTGGAGTCTAACAAGTTGAATTTATGTAGATCTGTAGGGGTGAGAAAAAGCCTGTTATAGAAATAGTATAAAGTCTGCGTTGTGCTAGCTGAGCGTGAGGAAGTATGAATTTTTGACCAGATGGAGCCCCATGTCTGAAATGAAAATTCCTGACCAAAATCCCTTTCCCAGAGAAGCTCTAAATTGGACTTGATTCTAGAGTCAATGGGGCGGGATAGTATCTTATATATGGCAGATGCTTTGAGTTGAGTAGAGAAATCAGGTGAAGGGGTGGAAGCCTGATCAGATGAAACTGAGGAACAGCCCTGGGAAAAGAGATGAGTCAGTGACGATCTGAGCAGGGGGTAATGAGGGGCATGTAGGGAGGATACACCATATATCTTCTGGATCTCCTTGAAATCCATGAAGGATCCATCCTTTAACAGATGTTCAAATGTAATGATGCCTTTGTCAATCCATTCCTTCCAGAATAGAGCTCTGTTGTTAATCTTTAAGTGTTTGTCATACCAGACTGGAGTGCGTGCAAGATGGTCTGAATAAGAAAGGTGAAATCTAAGCAGGGAGGTTGCGACTGCTGTGGAGTGAGTAAAGGTAGGTGAGGAGAAACGCTTAGGAGGTTGGGATAAACGAGTGGCAGCAATGAAAGAAAAAGGTGCGTATTGAGCTTGTTCTAACGAGCTCCAGGCCATTAAAGGTGTATGAGGGGATTCTGTTAAAAAGGTCCAGACTTGTTTCAGGGTGAATGCCGAGTGGTAACGTCTAAGATTAGGAAAATTAACCCCTCCTAAATCTTTAGGTTGCTGGAGGCGAATAAGTGAAATCCTAGCCTTGCGGTTGTTCCAGAGGAATTTGGTTAAGGAGCGATTAATATTTCTAAAAAAGGAGAGTGGGAGAGTGACCGGGAGCATAGTAAGATAAAAATTGATAATCGGAAGAAGCATCATTTTAATTGTGGCTAATCTACCCCACCAGGACAAAAAAGTGGGGACCAACTATCGGTGAGTGCAGAGAGTTTTTTAAGTATGTCTGCAAGATTAATTTTAACGGTTTCTTTAATACTATTAGCATAAAGGATACCTAAGCACTTAATACTTCTGGGATTCCATTAGAAACCTGTGTCATGAAACATATGCAAGAAGCAATGCTTATTTAAAGGCATGACCTCGGATTTGTCGACATTCAATCTGTAACCGGAAACTAGAGAGTATTCCTTTAACAGAGAGAAGAATGCCGGCAAAGAAGTAGTTGGATTAGAAAGGTATAACAAAATGTCGTCTACATATGCAGTAAATTTGATGTCTATATGTTTAAAGTGGAGACCCGTGTATTGTGATGAGCGTCTAAGTTTCTCTAAGAAGGGTTCTATGGCAAGAATAAATAAGAGTGAGGATAGAGGACACCCCTGTCTGGTCCCTCTGAGGATTGGAAAATATTTAGATTGACAACCGTTCACCCAGATAGAGGTAGAGGGAGCAGAATATAATAACTGGATGTATTTAATAATAGGGGGGCTAAAGCCGTGCCATTTCAATGCGCCAAAAATGAATTCCCAATTTACTCTGTCGAATGCTTTTTCAGCATCTAATGTGATTGCAGCGACTGGTGATTCTATCTTAGAAGCTAAATGGATAATATTAAGGAAATTTCTAGAGTTATCTGTAATAGACCGCCCTTTAACAAACCCTGATTGGTATATGTTGATGAGGTCCGGGATTACCTTATTAATACGAAGAGCAAGTAATTTGGCGAAGATCTTACAATCCGTATTAATCAGGGAGATGGGCCTGTAATTTTTACAGAGAAAGGGGTCTTTGTCTTTTTAGGAATCAAACATAGCATCGCCTGAGTGAAAGACCCCGTGTTTCGCCAGTGGTGAGAAAATGATTTATCAATGTTAACAACTGAGGGACCAGAAATTGATTGAAGTGAAGGAAAAAACGTACGGTGAAACCATCCGGTTCAGGTGCTTTATCTTTGGGCAGAAGGTTAATGGCATTTGTGATGTCTTGTTCTAATATCGGTTTATCCAAGGATGTAAGATCAATATGGCTCTCAGAGGGTTTGGGAATGGTTTGAAAGAAAAAGTTAATTTGGTCAGAGGAGGGGATCGACTCTGGGGTTTAGAGGGAGGTATAATATTCAGTGAAGCAATCAAGAATCTTAGCGTCTGTAATGTGCCTGGTTCCTAAGTTGTCTGTGATGGCAACAATTTTGGATTTTTGTTTTTTAATTTTAAGATAATTGGCTAAAGATCTACCTGCTTTATTCTGGCCACCATACATTTTGGCATTGAATTTAAGGAGATTGTTACAAGCGTTGTCCCAGGATTTCTTATTGTATTGCATTTTCGCTTTGATGTGATTGGTAAGTGTGTCGGGGCAATTAGTGGTGAAGTATTCGTGCTCCAGAGCTTTAACTTGCTTTAAAATGGATGTTGATTCCATAAGTGCTTTCCTTTTTTCCGGGAAACAAAGTCTATTATGTTTCCTCTGGCAGTAGCTTTGAAAGCGTCCCAAATAAAATGGAATTGAGAAGTGGAGGAAAGATTATTACAAAAAAATTCCTGTATAAAATGTGTAAATTGTTCGACAAATTGAGGGTCCAAAAGAAGGGAATTGTTGAAACGCCATTGGCGAGACATAGGTGCAGGTGTTGGATAATCCATGTCTAAAATGACAGGGGCATGATCTGAAATAAGAATGGAGCCAATCTCTGCATTGGTCATGAATTGACGAGATGGTTGTGTGAGAAAAATGTAGTCTATGCGGGAGTGAGACCTGTGAACAGGGGAGAAAAAGGAGAATTCTAGGGCATCAGGATGGGAGATTCTCCATGTATCTACCAGTCCTCTAGAAGTGATAGCCTTATGAAAAATCTTCTGCATTTTATTGGGGATGTATTTAGTTTGAGATCTCCGGTCTAGGAAGGGATCTATGAGTTGATTGCAGTCGCCATCCACGATCAAATTATCGGAGGCGTGAGAAGAAAGAAGAGTGGAGAAATCAGTCGAAAAAGATAAGTCAATTCCATTGGGACCATACACATTACAAATAGAGAATTGGGTATTGTTAACTTTAGTATTCAAAAGAAGCCATCTACCATTAGTATCCTTGAATTCATTTTGAAAAAGAACATTTAGTGATTTATGAAACAAAATAATTACACCATTCTTGTTGTTCACTGCCGGAGAACAAAAAACATCTCCTACCCATAATTTGCGCAAGGAATGCAGATCATGCAGTTTAAGATCTGTTTCTTGTAGTAACGCAACATGACATTTCAATTTAGCAAGGTGAGACAAAATTCGCTGTTTTTTAACAGGATTACGGATACCTTTAACATTCCATGAAATAATACGGAGACCATTCATCAGAAAGACCTATTCAAAGTTAAACCTGAAAATACATGAAACTGAAAGAATGTGTAAGAAGAAAGGTGTAAGAAACAGAGAGACAATGAGTGATTCGAGTACCGAAAGGAAGCAAAACCAGATAGAGTAGAGACATGCATGAGCCAAAAAAAAACGAAAAATAGGAAATAGCAGAGAGGAGGAAAAATAGAATAGATAGCTTGGTGTATCCACTGAAACGTGCCAGGTTGAAAATAGTGAAATACCGTATATATATAAAGAAAGAAAGAGAATGCAATGAAATGAAGGGTGAAGAGGCAAGGAAAAGAGAGGAACAGAAAGAGGGAAAACAGGAGATAGAAGAGAAAAACAAGAGGGGAGCACAGTCGCCCTGTGAGTGTAAACAAAGAAGTGATGACAGAAAGCCAGAAGACTTTAGTCATAAAGAACACAAACAAGAAGAACATTACTGAAGGAGGGGGGAAGAGAGTAACGGCCACTCCAAAGAGGGACACCGAGAAAGGACAAGTTTACTGATAAAAGAAGAAATAAGACAAAAAAATAAAGACAATAAGGGTAAACATAAGCAACAAGATGGAAGGGAGCTTACCAAACAATGGGGAAGACAATGCAACAGAGTGGTTCATACATAACAAGACACATGGACAACGCGGGTATGGACATCAGCATCGAGAATTGCGGAGGGAAAACCTAGGAAACAGGAGAGAGAAAATACTAGAGAACAATTAAGATTTGCTCAGTTCCATAGCTTCTCCTTTATGAACTTGAATGAATTTCCGAAGTTCGCCGGGGTCCTCGAAAGTGAAAGTTCTGTCTTTATAAGTTACTTTAAAGAAGCACGGATGAATAAGACCATAACGGGCATTCATGGATCTCAGCATTGGTCTAAGGTCTAGAAATTCCTTTCGACGATTAGCAGTCGGCTTGGAGACATCTTGACTGAAGAAGATTTTGTGGCCGGACCAGAGAATCTGTTTATGTTGCTTGGCAGCATTGAGGATTGCCATGAGATCAGAATACAATAGAAAATAAGCAATGATACCCCTCGGTTTAGTTGAGGAAGATGCGTTCTGGGGGCCTATCCTGTGCGCCCTCTGAATATTAAGATCAATGGATTTCGATAGACCAACGATCTGCAGAACTTGAACCTTCAAGAAGGAGATCATGTCCGAGCCTTCGGAACCTTCCGGAATACCATAAATGCGTAGGTTGTTGCGCCTATTTTGATTTTCAAAATCCTCTGTAGCTTTCTTCAATTGCGTAACTTCTCTAGTGAGGATATCGACTTTGGCGACAACATCTTGTGTGTACTGATTTTTTGTTCCACATCAGAAAGTCTTGACTCCAGACCGGACCACTTTTCCTCAATTCTCTGAAGTGTTGCAGTAGTGTCCGTCATGAAGGGCCTAATATGGCGCAATTCATCCATGATGTCCTCCAACGTCAAAGGAAGAGGTGATTTCGTTGGGGAGAACGGATCTTTTTTGGAACGCTTGTTGTTGTTACCAGCTGAGTCTTTGCATCCTCCAGAGTTGGAACTAGCAACCCCATGGGGCTTGTTTGAGTGTGAAGAATCCATGACTGGAACACAATGCACGACGCAGCTAATAAAAAATTCTTGTAAGGAAAAAAACTCCAAGGCCGCCCGCAGTACAAGCTAGCTAGTGAATGCACCGACAAACCCTGTAGAGAGCCTGACTGAAAAATGCTAAGTAACCTTAGTGCCTCAATAGAAGAGATGGATGAATAAATGAATGTCCATTGATAAATATGACCATCTCACCATTAAGTTGTAAGAAACATGTTAGAATGTCCCAAAATGGATAGAAAAAAGAAAAAAAAATCAGTCACAGGAGCCTTGCAGCATCGTTGCCCGCTGAGGTAGATGCGGGTATTGAACTAACAAAATGGCAGTCGCAGTGCGAGACTGAGCGAGGCAGGAGACAGAAGGGGAAAAAGTAGTCAAAAAGACCTTTCAAGGTCTAGAAAAACTTGCCCCAACACCCAGCGTGGCTTCCGACGTGAGAATCCATTGTTTGTTCTCCACGCCGAGCAGAAAGGAAAGCCCTTCGAGACAAAACGTTCCTCCGTGTCACAGAGCTTGTTCAGGGAGCGGCCATTTTGATTCGCCGCCGCCCCGCCCAAAACCTTCCTTTTTAACACATATAAGTCACCCATGGTGGTAGGCCCTAAAATGCCCATGTAGCAGGGTGCATTGTATATAAAAAGTATTACGTGTTATTAAGTTTTACATGTTGTGGTAGTGAAAAACTCCAAAATTCGATTTTCACTACTGTAAGGCCTACCTCTCCTATTGGATTACATTGGGCTACCTTATTACATTTAATAAGTGCTAACGTTCAATTGGGAGCAGGTAAAATATTATGTTGTGACTCAAATGAATTGTAATTTAAAATCCTGTTTAATGGTAAAGTCGAATTTTAGGTCACAATTCTGTAAATGCCACTTTTAGAAAATTGGCACTTTCTTGCCCTAACCATTTGGTGCCTGCTGCCAGTTTCCTGGGTTACCCAACTGTGAATGGCTTAGTTGTTGGGTTGTGTGTATTTCTCCCAGTCAGTGAGACAAAGGGGGACTAGGTGTTGGAAAGATGGGCCATCCTGACAGGATGGTTGTGGGCAGAACTGTTTCCTTCCCCACTTACATTTCAAAAGGGCTGCCTCCATCACCCACACAAATGAACCTGACACTATTCATTTGTCACCTCAGACCCCTTGGAACCTTGGCAGGGGAAGGGAAGAACTTCCACAGCTAGATGTGGGGGAAGCCAGAGTGTCCACCCACATCAAAGGCTGGCACTAGGTATAAATACTGGACCCTCAGAACAACTCTTCAGTACACTGCTGGACCTGTGGGAGACTTCAGAAAGACTGCCTGGACCCCCAGAGGACTTCCCTGCTGCTTGAGGCCTGCCTTGTTCAGAACTATACTGCTGCTACCAGAGGGCTTCCCTGCTCCTAGAGGTCTGCCTTGCTGCTTGGACCCAGGACTACCGGAGTGGCTCTAGGGGCATGTTGGCTGGCCTCCTGTGTGAGGTATAGGAACATAAGAAACTCCAAAGCCCTTGAATCCTGCACATGGCCTCTGCTGGAGTGTGTCCTAACCCCTCAAGTGGTACTTCACAGGCCCTGGACACTTGGAAGTGGTGTTAGAGATGGTGCCCCTGCTTAAACCCTAAATACTAGGACAAATTTTCACCAAAAAGTGCAAATAGAAGCGACAGAAGACCAGGAACTACCTGCCAGCTGATCTGCCAAGGTGCATCGCTGGTTGGCCTGACTTCGCAGTAGGTCCCTCTACGTTCTTCTCCGCAACAGCAAATCCTGTTCATTGGGACCTCCGAGCAATGGTATCCAGCCAAGTGGAGCCCTCTTCAGCTACGGCTTGCAGCTTTCGACTTCCAAAAAGTTGTCTAAGTTTGAAGGTACAAATCTTCACCAGGCTGATGGCGACAGGCTCACTGTCAATGACAACATCCTCCTTGGCCTGGAAATCCAGCTTCTCCCACTCAGAGTTTTTTCCTGCCTTCGTCAACGGCTTCACCAAGACCTCGTCTGGCAACAAACAACTCCTCCTCGGACACAGACTGCTGCCTCCCCTTGCTGAACTCTACCTTCCCCTGGACATTTCTTCTGAAATTTTTCAAAGTTTGAAGGTAAGCCAACACTAGGTTCAATCCACATCATGTATCTGACCTGCGCTCCATCACGGTCAGCCTTAAATTTTGACTTTGCCCCTCTCTCGTGTGACCAAATAACCATAGTTGACGCTTTGATTTTTTATCCGCGAAATTTCTCTAAACATATTATGAATTCATAACTCTGGTTCTACTGATTGGATTTAATTGGTTTTGGTGTAATTTTATTTATTAGAAATGTCTCTATTTTTCTAGATTTGTGTGGGATTTTTCTTGTGTTGTGTTCTCACTTTATTACTGTTGTGTGTTGCACAAAAACTTTACACATTGTCTCTAAATAAGCCTGACTGCTTTTGTGCCAAGCTAACGGAGGGTTAAGCACAGGTAAATTTAGTGACTTTTGTGGTTCACCCTGACAAGGATTGTGGTTCACCTTGACAAAGGGTGTGGTTGTTACTTGAGTAGGGCTTTCACCCCCCTTCATCAATAACCCAATTTCATAACCCAGTTTTGTAATGCAGCGTAAACTATTGGATTTTCCTGAGACATGTGCACAGAGTGATTGGACTAACTTTGATTATAATTGGTAGGCTTGCGTTGAATTAACATTTCTATCTTTTAATTTTCTGCTGCCATTTATCCAACAATTTCAGTGTAGTTTACAGTTGAATGATAATGGAAAATCCTCTCTGTAGGAAGTGCTAAATCTGGATGAGAATCCACCGGGTGAGTTTCATTTCCCCTTAGGAGAGCATGTTGGAGGAAGTTCCACCAGTGGATTCTCATGCTTTAATACAAACTTTAATAGTGATCTGCGACTAGTGCAGTGCCTTGTCTGTTTTTTGCTGGCGTGTTTCCCAACGTCATGCTCTTAGGATTTATAAACATCTGGATTTAGAGGACACGCTTTGTATTGTCAATTTAACAAATGATATAATATGTAGTATTCAAAAGTCTTTACTGATACACTTCAGAACAAAGTATCAGATGAGCCTCATTTAACATTAAGAATTAATTGCCAACAGTTTCTCCGGCAATTTTCTGTTACCATGCTAACAAGGTTTTGTTTGCGTAACTCTTCATAATACACGTCTTTACTGTTGCCAATTTAATCGTACTTAATTCAACCACCTCAGAGGTAAGTAAGTCCCCGTTTGCCTATTTAGTAATCGAGCAAGATCTGCAGGTCACAGCAGATGTGAGCAGAGATTCATTAACTAACTGACCCATTTTACGATCTGAGGAGAAACCCTATTGGTCCTGCATTCAACCTTGGTAATTATGCAAAATGATCCAAATATAAAATAGCTAGGTTATTATCAAATCATACAAGAAACATCCAAATATGTTACTAGGAGGCCACCATGCCTTTGGCTCCATCACACCTACTAGCTCTTGTTGTCCCTTTAATCAGTGCTGTTGAATGGTTAGTGATCTGTGTTTGTGATTTGGAATCTTGTGCTAGTGCTTTCTCTTCAATGATACTCTATATTATTATTATGTATATCTATATGCCTTTTGAGATAAAAACGTTCCTTATTTGTTAAATCTACATAACTTTATCAGGTCAATTCTAGATTACATGCAGATGAAATTTTTATTCCACAATCAAAATACCGCAAAATCCTATTTTTGTTTGCATTACATCACGTGTACTTTGTATAATTCCCTCAATTCATGGTCATCCTTTTGGTGACATTTTAACTGGCGAGAGACTGGCTCGAGCAGAAATGTCTCGTGAGAACTCTGCCAAACTATGTTTTTGCATTACTTTTGTATGCGAAATATGCACCCATGACAATTTTCATGCAAATGGCTTTCAAAATGTTTTTTTTAGTAATATTAGTAATTATACTGTAATTATGCAGATTTTCTCACCCCCTCATATTCCAGTAGCATTTCTCTGGAATTAACTAGGACTGTCACTAAAATCCAGAACGAGAGCCTGATTCACAAAGGGACTTATGATTTGTAAAGTTAGGAGTGCACAGTCTCCGCCCACAGGGCAGTCTCTGCACTCATGGTGGAATCTCCACACATGGGGCGGAATCTTCGTAGGGTGCACTCTCTGCAGTGAGAGATTCTGCGCTCTCTATAGCAAGAGATTCTGCACTCACAACTTTACGAGTCATTAGTCCCTTTGTGAATCGGGCCCTTACCTCTGAGTGTTTAAAGAAAACCTAAACCTAAACCTAAACACTGCAGGCAAACCTTTGGTGTATCAATTTATATGGCAAAGCAATCCCTGACCCTTGGGATTAGGCCTCTACCTGTAGGGCACCCATCTTAATCACTGAACATCCAGGGGCCATTTTACGCATTGTCATTGTTTGCGCCCAGCGCACTTTTTAAAAAGTGCGCCGTGCAAACAAAGACAATGCGCTCCATTATGGCGAATGCGCTGCCCCAGGGCAGCCCTGAACTCGCACTGCCCCCAGGGTAGCGCATTCATGTGAAAGAATGGAGCGGCTGTTTTAAAGCTGCTCCTTGTTTTCACAGTGCAGGCGTCAACCCGCCTGCACTTTTAAACCGGATTAGAGATCCCCTTGCAGGCGGGTGCAGTCAGTGAGAGCATCCGCCTGCAAGGGGATGTTTGGAGGGTCCATAGGACCCCCTTTCTGCCCTCCAGAGGGCTACTCTCAGGGGGCGCACTCGCAGTGAGTGCGCCCCCTGAGAGGTTCTTTGCCTCTGCGCCCGCGTCTGTAATATGGCACGGGAGCAGAGGCAAATGAATTCCCTCATTTGCATAGGACACACCCCTATGCAAATGAGGGAACGCCCCCTGATGGTAGCGCTGGCGATTTAAGTTTGCCAGCGCTATCAGTATTACTGAAGGGGACGCACAAGTGTCTGCACCCCCTTCTCTAATACCAGCATGTTGCGCCCCTGGGGCACTTATTGTAATATGGCTCCAGAAGCTCTTGCATATTTTCCAGCTCTTTAACAGATGCTGCTCTTCAGGTCATGTCACCAACTGTAACAACTACAATGCAAATCACCACCAGCTATGCTGTACAAATGTTCCAGAAGAATGGACTTGAAACAAGATGAAAATGAGGTCAGGCATTAAGACAGCTTTAGCTCTCTTGCCAACTTCATGTTTTCCATACCAAAAGTGCATACATATATGTCTACATACAGTGGCTTTTGTCCAGCAATCTTGATTCTTTGGTCTGTTCAAGTGTCATTCACATTTTGCTTCTGTCCTCCACAGCACACAGCATGGAGCAGTGGACAGTGGGTCAGCCAACTTCAACTATAGACTCTTTTCACTGAGAATTATGTTGCTTTACTTATTTAAATGTTCACACTCAGTTTCAGTGCCAGGGCTGGTTAGCTGATCTCTGCTTACATTTTTTGCATTCCTTTCTTTTTTCTTTAATTTATTTTTCAGATGGGCTACTTTTGATTTATTTTTTGGAGCACATGCACACTAAGGGGTCGATTCCGATCTCGGCCGTTAGGGCTCCGAATCGGATTCGGCTTTACCGGATCCGATTCGGACGCCCTGTTTCCGACCGAGTCGGACGTGCATCCGGGCGGGCGAGTACGATGCGAACGTACGCGGAATCGCCGACCGACTCGTTCGCGGGACCCAACCACTCCGACCGACTCGCACGGACACGACTCGCACCGCGCAATGGAGACGTTCCCCGGCCGGGTAAGTACGATGCGTGCCGCGAGCAGTCCGACCGACTCTCGCCGTCCGGCTCGAAAGTGCAGTCGGAGCCGCACTTTGGGGGTCCGTGTCGGACCCCCCTGTACGCCTAGCCACGCGAGTCGCACACAGGGGGGACCCATGGGTCCCCCCTACCTGTGGGTGTATGGCGCGACCCGCTTCGACGCGTACCCGCTATAGGGGGCGCCCTTGTTCGCCTCGCACCCATTGAGTCAATGGGAGCCCGCGTACGCGTTGTACGACCGGCTCCCATTGACTTCAATGGGAGTCCGACCAAATCGAGTCCGATAGCATGCAAACGCATCGTACTCGTTCGGTCGGACTACTAGGGTCCGATTCGGTCGGAAATCTCTCCGGGTCCGGCTCGGTCGGAGAGATTTCCTGCCCGAATCGGAATCGGCCCCTATATGTAGATGATGGCATTTGTACTTTGCAATATTTTCAGGATTTTAAAGCCTATCGCATATGTTTTGGAAAAAAATAAATTAAAAAAAATCCCAACCTTACATTGGTCAGATGTTTTGGCTTTGCCAACACTTGTTTTCCCATTGCTGTGTAATGACAATCCAGGGCTTATAAAATTCCAATAAAACCATTAAACATGCAACTATACATATGCATATATAGATATTCTAACTATAGCTGTTAGAGCACAATTACATAGTGAATTAAGGGGTATATTCACAAGAACGTGTGATAACTACCGCAAGAGTAGCGTAACGCAACTTTCAATATCACAGCCTATCGCGGGAAAATAATCCCGTATCAACGTGGAATTCACAACAAGGCGGTACCATGCGATAGTCTGCCGAAACCGCGGACAATGTCCGCGATACAACCACCACGATGGAGATAAAAACACAAACCACAACACCAAAAAACACGCGATGGGCCAAAGCACGATGAGGAAACAGCGACAAGCAGCGCCAGGCCTGCAACACACACGTGGCAGGCATCAAAAATCTCCATAAGAGTAGAAAAACACCCACACACAAAACTGACCAACACACAAGAACCATGGAGGCAGCCGGAGCAGGCGCAGAGGACGCAGCGCAACCCCACAAGCACCCCGGACGACCAGCCTGGGACCCTCGGGGACAGGGAAGGGCAAGGACAAGAAGACGAGGAAGACCAAGTTCAGTCCGCAGGCGAACAGGATCATAGTCACGGAGGTGATGGAACACCATCAACAACTCTTCGTCACCTCCAACGTGTCATTGGGCACCAAAACTGGAATATGGCGGGACATCGTCGACTAGGTGAATGCCGTCGGAGAGCACAAGCGGACAATGGACGAGGTCAAGAGGCAATGGAATGACATCAAGCGGAAGACCAAGGAGAAACTCTCCGCCAACCTGAAGGCAGCAACTCAGACCGGAGGTGGGGGCCCAGAGCCACAGCTGGAGCTGGATGACATGGAGGAGCTGGTGTCGACAGTCATCAGTGTGGAGACTGTGGCCGGAGTCGGGGGACCGGACACTGCTAGACAGGACACAACACAACCGCAACAGGGTGAGTGACCACCAGGTACTGGGGGGATGGGGGGAGTTGGCCACAATGGCACACATGCACAAGCAAGCAGGGCACAGTGCACACCCACAATCACTCTGGGTCCTCGCCCAAACCCACAGACTGTCACAATGTACAATGCCATGCTGTTTGAATGTCAACCTGTACCATGCGGCTACATACATGTGGACACATTGTAATACACCATCTCCCCTTCACATCACAGGGGCATCGTCAACACCTCCTGCAGAGCAGTCACAGCCACTCTTCACTGATGACGAGGAGGAGGACAACACCAGCATCAACACCCAAACCATCCAAGACCTCATTGACCTCATCCGCAACTCACCTCCAGTATCAGGGCAGCCCAGCTACATCCATGAGACCCCGCCCACCACCCAAACCACCCAGCAGGAGGCACCCACAGCCCCGGCACCCTCCCAAGTCCCCCAGGAACAACAAATGGCCTTCCAACGCTGTGTTCTGGAGGACCAGAGGGAGACGGCCGAGCAGGTGCGGGTGGGGTTCGAGCTCATGGCTACCAAACTGGACGCCATCCTTGGGTGTCTATGTCCACCCCATGGACTCCAGCGAGCCCTGACTGACATCTCTGGAGTCATGATGTGGAGGGAAGAATACCTGTCCGCTCAGAGTGGCCTCAGCGATGCCAGCCGTGAGCTGGCACACATGCGGAGGCTCATGGAGGACATGGTGCGGATGGAGGCGGAAAGGATGGCAGCCGCCGCTGCACATCAGCGAAATGTAGCTGGGATCTACCGTGCCCTGCATGTCCTCATCATGGCATTACTGCCACAAGGCATGGCGATGATGAATGCTGCTGCCCCCACACCATCCACATCTCCGCCCCCTGGTGTGTCAGTGCCTCCCAGTGCGGCAGGCGTATCCAATCCGGCACCTGATGTGTCACTGCCACACAGTGTGGCCGACAATGCTCCTCCGGCCCCTGATGTGTCAGTGGCACACAGTGCAGCAGCCGGTACTGCAACACCCACAGGTGGGGAAGGGCACATACCCGGGGACGAGGACATGGATGGGACTGTGGTCAGGAGGGCCAGGCACTAGCACCCATTTCCGTCACCTTGCCTGTTTCTGCTTGGTGCCGCACATGGCCTCAAGACCTACCACTGACCCCCGATACACTCCGATGCACTCACCTTGGACAGCGACATTGTCTGCCACATCCTGTTTGACGACCAATGACACGGCGGACAGACTGCAGACTGTACCCTTCCTCTTCCGCAGTACAGGTCATCCCCGGATGGACACTGGCTGGCCCTCCACGGGCCCATATTGTGTAGTGTGCTCGGCATTGCCCTGTACCGCTCCAGCTGCATGACTGCACTGGATGTGCAAATAAACATCCAGTGACGCACTGCTGTGTAATGTCTTACGTCATTCATGTATGGATGTGTGGATGAATGTGAGGACTGTGCCTTCCCTTGCACCAATGATGTTCATCCTGTGGGATGCCAGTCAGAGGGTGCGACATTGCATTTTGTGTACCGGGTTCCGTAAACACTACAACAGGGACACACGCATCAGTCATTTCCTTGTCTGGACATGGACTGGGCCACGGCCAGAGCCCACGAGTCATTGTTGCAAGCCCTGCGCTGGTCGGGCGTACGGCAGGCCAGACCAATCCGCTAACGCCCCAAGGGGGGGCCCTCATTGCTACCCGTCGCAGCCGTACTCGCTGGTGGTGTGCAGGTCACTGGTCTAGTTGTGAGCATGTCACAGCCACTCCCTGAGGGCAGGTTTTCACACACACCACACCCATCCGGCACAGGCGTCACAGGCCATGTGACTCCGCCAAACATAAGGGGCCGACGACGACACATTCCCCTTTTCCGGTGGTGACTGGATGACGGCCGCTCCACGGTTCTCACTCATGTAGGGCCTATGAGTTGTTGCGCACAGGGTTAGTGGCATCCGAGGCCTTGCAGATGGCACAGGCCTACCACCACGTGGCGTAGACTGGGGTTGCACAGGGTTAGTGGCACACAAGGCCTTGAGTAAGGCACGGGCCTACCACCACGTGGCGCAGACTGGGGTTGCACAGGGTTAGTGGCACCCAGAACCTTGCGGACGGCACAGGCAACCCGCCACGGGACGGTGACTTTGGGTGCACTGTGTCAGTGGCACCTTGAGCTGCTGAGCGGGTGTGCAGCCTGAGATGATGCCCCGTCCCGGATGTCCGGACAGCTCAGGTTTTGTGTGCCCTGCTGGACCGCAGTGTAGGCCAGAGCCAGCGGGCAGCGCGGGCCTACCGCCACGTGGCGTCGCTTCCGGGATCCCAGAGTTGGTGGCACCCATTGGGCTGAGTAATCAAGACCCAGCACTAAACGTGAGACCTGGTGGCCTGCGGAGCGGGGCTGCATGATGTGGAGGGTGCCATGTCCACGGGCCCCGGGCTTGTGGCTTGCAGCAGGACGTGGTGGGACCTCCTGTCTACGCGCCGGTGGCGGAAGGTGAGCATTGAGGCCTGGGTGTGCATGGGTGGGCATGCTCCGATGGGCGGCGGGAGAGGTTGGGGTGCCTCTGCCTGGGTGTGCATGGGCGGGCATGCGATGTTGTCTTGTTCAAGTCTGTGTACTGTGCCAGTCATGTATCTGGGCTCTGTTTCAGGTGACGGCTCTGAATCAGATGTGTGACCTGGTGAACTGCACTACATACCGGCACGTGGTTGGAGACACCAGTGGCAGCAGGTGAGCAGTGTGGCCTGGGTGCGCAGGGGCGGCGGTGTCTCTCTCTTTCCCTCTCTTCCTCTCTCTCTCTCTCCTCTTCTCTCTCTCTCTCTCTCTCTCTCCCTCTCTTCCTCTCTCTCTCCCTCCCACTCTTCCTCTCTCTCTCCCTCCCTCTCTTCCTCTCTCTCTCCCTCTTTCTCTTCCTCTCTCTCTCCTCTTCTCTCTCTCTCTCTCTCCCTCTCTTCCTCTCTCTCTCCCTCCCACTCTTCCTCTCTCTCTCCTCTTCTCTCTCTCTCTCTCTCTCCCCCTCTTCCTCTCTCTCTCCCTCCCGCTCTTCCTCTCTCTCTCCTCTTCTCTCTCTCGCTCTCTCCCCCTCTCTTCCTCTCTCTCTCTCCCTCCCAATCCTCCTCTCTCTCTCCCTCCCTCTCTTCCTCTCTCTCTCCTCTTCTCTCTCTCTCTCTCTCCTCTTCCTCTCTCTCTCCCTCCCACTCTTCCTCTCTCTCTCCCTCCCACTCTTCCTTTCTCTCTCCCTCCCTCTCTTCCTCTCTCTCCTCTTCTCTCTCTCTCTCCCTCTCTCTCTCCCTCCCACTCTTCCTCTCTCTCTCCCTCCCTCCCTCTCTTCCTCTCTCTCTCCTCTTCTCTCTCTCTCTCCCTCTCTTCCTCTCTCTCTCCCTCTCTTCCTCTCTCTCTCCTTCGCTCTCTCTCTGTCCTCTGATGTGCACAGGACACACCTTCTCATCATGTTTTTTGTCTTACAGGCAGTGACCTACGTATTGTCCGGAGGGGAGCGGCCATGTGTCTTCATTTCATTTCGTTGTTCATTTTAATAAAGTTTCATTTGTTGCTTCGAAAGTGAATGTGTGCTGGTAATTTCTGTGACGACACATCCATGTCACAAGTTGTGATTGTGCGGCATCAAGCGGAATATTTTGTACATGTTTAGGTGTGGCTGATGTGGCATGTCCTTGGTCGGTGGGGTGCCAGGGAGGGGTGGTCCTGGGGTGGTGGCGGTGGGTGTTGTGGCCCTCTTGGGTGTCCGGGCCGCATGATGGGTTTCTCCATGGCATCTGTTGCCCTTCCGATGTAGCCCTGGGCTGTGCTCCCTTTTGGTTTGCAGGCTGCCGTCCGACTTTACACCAGGTCAGAGCAGGTGTAGATTTCCTGGTGCTAACGCGCCTTATCGCCTGTTTTGTGTTTTTATCGCGGATGTGGCTGGTCGTTGTGACTGTTGAGGTGTGCTGTTGTCTCAACTTTTGTCACGGGAACGCCTACTCTGCATCTCATTAGCGATATTTGCGGGGGTCCTCTGTGGCGATGTTTTTTGCGGCTGCTATCGCAGGTAAACTGGTGCTGTGGGCTGTTAACACCGGCTTGTGAATGGGGAGGTACATTTATCACGACTTTGGCTGCGGTAAAGTGCCGTTAATTCGGCGATAGCTCCTTGTGAATATGCCCCTTAGTTGTTTACTCAAGTAGATCTTGGGAAGATGAAAACGTTCTCCTATGTTAAGTTTGGGTGGGTGGTGGTTCGGCAGGACAGTTCAGGCTTGAAAACAATATGGTGGTGGATGATGCTACAGATGCCTAACACTAAACTCCTCTCTTACCTCTAATTTTCAAATGAAAGTCTAGCTGTAGTGCTTGGGTTAATACTTTATCAAGTGCATACTGTCTGTCTTGAGGGAAATACATCTCTGAGAAGTGGGTTGGAGCAGGACGCTGGGCTACACCTGGACGCACTTGTTGTTGCTTCTGGCTGTGGTGTACAGCACGCACTCGAGATGCCCCAAAGAGAAGAGTAGAGTTCTCTTCTGTGCCTATGGAAAGGTCAGCAATAGCCGAAGTCCATCACCAGTTTCCCTAGGGGTGTCTGTTGATGCTTCTGGTGATTGATTTGATTTTTTTTAATCTTGTAAAGCACTGACTATGGGGAGGCTTGGCTTAAGTGTAGAACGAGTCCAAGTGCAGTTTGCCGGCAAAGTCCCCCATCGGTCTTTAAGATTCTCCCCTCTTCCAAGCAGCAAGCTGTTGAAAGGGGTACCTACCTTTTCTCCACCTGGCCACCCAAATTGAAGCCAGAAAATGAACAAATAACAAATCAACTGCAGGCTGGGGTCATGCCAACAGCTGCTGCTCACTGTGGTGGAAGTGATACAAAGTATCTCTCATTGATGATGAAACTCTAGCGTTAAAGATAGCGGCCACTGATCAGTAGCAAAACAATATTCACCATAGAAACAAGAAGATAATCTTACCGATCCAATATCAGCCAACACTTAAGGACAGTTTGATAAGCCTTAGGCAGCTCTGCAACTTATAGCACCATAGGGTCAAGAAGTAGACAAGACTGAAAAGTCAGCTGATACAGCTAACGTAGATGCAGAAAAAAGGCTGCTTAAGCGAGAGTTGTTACTTTCTTCACAACAAAGACTGCCACTGTAGGTAGCCTTATTCCCACTGTGAAATACTCATAAACAGTGCAAAAACCTGTCCATGACACTACCCATTGTGCTGACGCAAGCTAATATGTTGTTGGGGGTTCAAAGAGAAACCTGCACTGGTCAAAAATGTCAAAAGTGTAAGAAATAAATTAAATACAGATGAAAACAATTTGTTCAAGGAGCAATGTATGTTGCACCCACACCTACTAATGAAGCTGCTAATCTGGGGAAGATGGGATGCATAGGGGGAATTCCCTCTAATCCATTTGCTGATTATTTCATCACACATAATGGAAATAAGATTTATGAGGACTTACAAACCATAAGTGAGAGGGAAGGACGCTGCTCAGCTCAATAGGGCATATTGGAACATTTGGAAATCAAGTCAGGGGTCTGCCTTCTCTGTGAACTGGCTGTAGTGTAGACTAGATGTGTGGCTCAGGGCTTCTCAATGCACCTGTTCCTTCATGTGGCGAAGGGGGTTTACAATACCGACACTTATAGCTGAGCTGCTTAAGTTGATCTAAGCACTGGTGCAGCAACAAAATACAGAGATAAGGGGCAATGTGTAGAGTTGATTGAATCTTTAATGCCAACTGTACATTTCAAGCTAGTTCCAAGCAAATTCACCCACAATGTATAGCTATGAACTCTTGAGTAGAGGGGAGGAATATTTAGTAATTTTCAAAGGGTCTGTGAACACCTCTCATGGAGTGAACCCCCAAAGGCAGCACAGTCAGCTTATGGGTGTCAGGAATAATGGTATGAGAGGACAATGGAGAGCAAGGTTTTGTTGATGGTGTAGGGTGGGTGTAATGCTTACCAAGCAGGGCAAATTTGGGAGGCAAGAGGGGTAAAAATGAAGTGTGATATAAATAGCTTTGTTTATTGTTTCTCCAATTATGACAATGCTGGTAATAAAGAGCTTGTGATTTAGTAGCAATGATGTTTTAGATATTTTTTCTGTGTATTGGTGATTGCATAAATTATATTTTGTCAGTACTGATCACTATTTGAAGGCAACCTAGTATGCTATTTGTGGCCAATGACATATTCCTAAGATAAGGGTAGTGTAGATGTTTGATTACATTACTGCCTTCGGTGTGGTAGATACGCATTTTGCATGTTTCAGTGGAATGTATCCATATTTCAAGGCACAGCACTCAAGAACATGGGTCCACTGGTATTCACCCTATGTAATAGAAAAGGGAAGCTGTCTAAATAATATTAGGAAAAAAACAATTGCCTCAATTCTGTTCATTCTTGTTTATTAAGATGAGTGCAGGAAACCAGTTGACTAGTGGAAACACTTTAGCATGGAGTCAACCTGGTTGGTAGATTAGGATTTACTTAGAACACTCATAAAGAAAGGCTGCAGGCTAATGGAGCCCTGCTCATTTTCCCCCACATGCAGATAGTGTGATGTCCTCTCTGACCCTAATACAGAAGCTATTCTCTTTAGGAAGATACCTTCTGCAGCTCTACATATCCATTATAAGATGAAGGCAAAGGTTCAATTACCTACAGGGGTACCAACATCACTGCTGCACAGGATTGGTTAATCTTCGGATTGTCTCCAACTAAACTAAGAATGACATGGTCTAGCTTTATAACTTTAGTCTTATTGATTGGATATCGATACTGAAGACAACTTTCCACTTCTGCAGTCAAATATATCAACTAACATCCTCCTGAGCACCACAGGTGCCTAGAAGACCTGCAGACAGTTGGCAAATGTCTGCGTTGTGCTGAGCAGACCAACATCGTCATAGTGGGGATCTTCTCAGGAAGCATAGCTGGTTGAGACTGACCTGAAATGGAAGTTCCCTTCCAGAAGACCAAGACACTGTAAACAGTTACTTGAACAATTTAAACGAGATTGTGTTTTGCTGGCGCTGAAGCAGAAATATCATACATTGCCTCTGATCAAGAACTCATATTATTCTTTCCATTAGCATAGGGACACACTTGTCACTAACTTTGGAACAATGATCACGCGTCAGGCAATTTCTGAGGCTTGTTGTGAATGCTCATTCATTAGGGTGGAATCAACAGGCTTTGCTAAAGTTTTAGCAACCCATTTTAGCTCAACTTCTAGAAACATATATGGCAAGGGTTCCATGAACTGAAATGGTGAGAATTATGAGTCAGCCCTAGAAGGGGCTTCAGTGACAGCAAATGAAAACCATCTCTAACACTTTTCAGAGTGTTATCCCTTTAAACAAAGAGCCCCCAAACATTTGTTTTATTCATTGCAAAGAACCCTTTTTAAATGTACCAACACAGAATACCTCCATACCATAACTGGGTACTTTTAATGTAATCCCAGCTTCAACACTTAACTGAAATTGTGTGATTTTGGTCAATCACTTATTCTTTCTCTGCCTAATATTGTAAAATAAATGTGACATGTAATCGAATGCAATACAATTGTAAGTATGATGTACACAGTTTTGTATCATCTTCTAATTTCCCCTCAATGAATGCAGAGTACTCTGTTGTTTCCCAGGTACATTTGTGCTAAATCACTGCATGTATCCATTATGTATGATAATATATATGAAGTAATATACATGTGTCTACATGCATATACAACACGTGCAGCAAAGTGTACTCCTCAGTGTGTCTGCAAAATACATCCATCCCTTTTAAAATGAAGTACATTATGGGGTTTGAAATACATTCTTGTGACCCTGTGACACCTTGTCTGTACTAATCAACTTTCTAGTATTCATGAACTAGAATTTTCAATTCAATTAAGGACACTGAAGTGAGAATTATGCATTCCCTTTCTTGCTTATTTATTTACAGCAGTCATGTCAAATCATCAAAATATATTTTGAGTATGATGGAATAAAAGAAAAAACTACAACACCATTAATTATACATAAAGTGTCAATTGCAGTAATTCCAAATTTACTGCTGCTTCTGATCTAAAAGTGAAAAGATCAGAGGTAATAAATATTCATTCATAACATTATATTTTATGCTATCTTTCCAACAGTAACTGAAAATTCCATTGAAGCAAAACTATGATCAAACATAGGCCACCTAGAACATTCATAGATGGTCATAATAGGTTGGGATAATATTTAACATAGTGTAATATGTGCACGTGTAAAACACACATTCTCCCAGAAGGGCATCTTGATGCTGAATAACAGATGTTTATTGTTACCCAACTCAATGGAACTCGTGTTATCGACCTCAGAAGGATGAAAAGCTGAGTGGATCCACCAGGATTTGAACCTGTGACTTTGAGCTCAAACACAGGCCCTACAGTGGTCGCATAAGTCCACTAAGTGACCAGACCTGGCTAATCCTTGCCTCTATGTCCTCAATAGAATTGAAAATTCTTGTTCATGAATGCTTGAAATTTATCGATTCTATGTCTGGACCAGAGGCTCAGATTATGCATATTCAAAGCTATTCAATAATCATAGAAAAAAACTGCTTTAAAATAGAATTCCTTCAACATGGAACAAGAAGACTGGTCTGCTCCCAAGTAGAAAGATTTGGACGCTATTGCACCTCAAACAATGTCAATCAATGGGTTGGTAAAGCGCAACTACTCACCCGAAAGGGTCTCAAGGCTTCTGCCGTAGAGGAGTGAGCAGATCCAGTCGAGGACTTTGCTCCAGATTCCTGCATCGTGGAGTCTGCGGGCTAGGGTCCGGTGTGAGACTGTGTCGAAGGCTGCGGAGAGGTCCAGGAGTATGAGGGCCACAGACTCTTTTCTGTCGCGGAGGGAGCGGATGTCATCTGTCGCGGCGAGAAGGGCAGTTTCAGTGCTGTGGTTTTCCTGAAGCCTGATTGGGAGGAAATGAGGATGTTGTTTTCTTCTATGAAGGAGGCGAGTTGACTGTTGACGGCTTTTTCGATGACTTTCACCGGGTACGGTAGTAAGGAGATCGGTCTGAAGTTCTTTTTTTTTTTTGACAATATATTTTATTGCAAGTTTACATCCAACAGGGTGAGCCCCCAACAGACAATATTTATGGAGAGCACGGATCAATGATACTTGAGTCGCTGAAGAGGGTATCTCTTGAGGATATATAAAACAGTCAAACCAACCCCCCCACCCCCCACCTCCCCCCTCCCCCGCACCGCACTCCCCGCTTGAAACATTATACAAATGTTAAAACATATAGGCATAATTCCGCACCAGCTAGACTTCAGTGGAGATTGGGAGTCGTTATACGGTAAGCCTGTCTATGAGGTCCTGATTTATGGACGTGGGAAAGATAGAAAGGTCAATGCCACGGTATTTAGCCCATGCAGCCCAAATCTTCCCATGTTTCTGCGGGCAACCTCGAGCCTGAAACACCGCCACCTCAGCAGACATACATTTATCTAGCGCGGACTTCCAGGCCGCCACCCCAGGGGGAGAAGAGGACTTCCACTGTTGGGCTATGTCGCGCTTGGCCAATGTGAGTCCCAGGAAGAGCAGGTGTCTTTTGTATATGTTCCCCCCTATATCGTCTGTGCTGTGGAGAAGGACTAGGCGGGGATCGGCTGGGAGCTCCCAAACCAGTACAAGCCCCAGGCAGGATAATACACCTGACCAGAAATGCCGCAGCGTTGTGCAGCCCCAGACCGTGTGCAAGAAGGAGCCATCCTCCGACTGACATCTGAGGCAGGTGGGGGATGGAATGACCCCCATCCTCCACAGATGGAGGCGGGTGTAGTACACCCGGTGAAGATACTTAAACTGGATCAGTCGGTATCTAGTGGACACCGCGGAGCCCCTAGGGCTGGCCAGGGCCTCAGTCCAATCGTCATCAGAGAGGGTCGGTACATCCGCTTCCCATGCCGCCCTCGTCCGGTCCAGATTCGTCTTGGCATGTGTGGTCAATGTCTGATAGAGCTGACAGATTTTATGTCCCCCAAGATCCCCCATCAGTAATCTACCCTCTAGTGGATGGAATTCTGGCAACGTCGTAAGGGTTTTAATCAGGGGAGATAAGGCGTGGCGAAGCTGGAGATATTTATGGAATTGGGACTTATGCAGATCAAACTCTTCCTGTAGCATTTGAAAGGTTTTAAGTGTAGGTCCGCGCATCACATCCCCCAATGTCGAGATCCCTATGGTGTCCCAACGACGGAAACCGGGCAGAGCCGAGACCGGTCGGAGGTACGTGCCCTGCCAGAGGGGCGTCGCACATGTCAGCGTGCCCCACCACCCCTTGGACCTCAAAACGCGTCTCCATATCTGGATCACCGTACGACTGGCCGGGCGGGAGGGCCTCCAGAGCCGAGTTACTATATAGGAGATCCAATAGCGGATACACCTCCAAGAAGAGTCGTTCTATCGCGTAAGCCGGATCGTCTTGCCGGCTGTACCACCAATCATTGATGACCAGCAACTGGGACGCCCAGTAATAGGACCGCACATCCGCCGCAGCGATGCCCCCGCAGTAGGTAGATTGGACACATGTTGCCAAGGCCACCCGAACCGCCCCGCCACCCCACAGAAAACCATTCAGAAGAGCGTTCACCTGGCGAAACCAGGACGACGGGATGGGGTATGGATAATTCTGTAGTTTGTAAAGCAAGCGGGGCAGAGACACCATTTTAAAAATAGCAGACCAGCCGTACAAGGACAGGGGGGGATGGGACCAAACCGTTGTCTCCTCCCGGACCTTAGGAAGCAAAGGGGCAATATTAAGCGACCACGCCACGGCGGGGTCTCTGGTAACGTGGACCCCAAGGTATTTAAATCCGTCTTGTGCCTTGACCAGCTGCGAGGCCCAGTCCATACTCCCCTGATCACCACAAATCGGAAAGAGCGTCGATTTGGACGGGTTGGCATGGAGCCCTGTAGTTTCACCGAACACCCGCAGGATTTGCAGCACCCTCGGTCCAGTAACCCAGGGGTCTGAGAAAAGAATAATGCGTCATCCGCATAGAGTGCTATTTTATCCGTGTATTCGGGGGACCAAACCAGGCCCCTGTACACCGCGTCCCGGCGCACCCAAGCTGCCAAGGGTTCAATTGCCAAGGCGATCAGAAGCGGGGAAAGAGGACATCCCTGTCTCGTACCCCGCTGGATACGGAAGGGGTCTGAGCGAAACCCGGCCACCCGAACAGAAGCCGTGAGGTCCGTGTATAAAAGTTTGACATATGCTCGGAAGCGAGGCCCCAGGTTGACCGCCTCCAATAATTTGAAAAGATATGTCCAGCCTAGAGAATCGAAGGCCTTGTCAATGTCGGCCAATAGGACCGCCGCTGGGCATCCCAGACGATGGGCCCCGGCGACGGCGTTATGTACGCGTCGTATGTTATGCCTCGTGGAGCGGTGTGGCATGAAGCCGGACTGGTCCGGGTGGACAAGGTCAAGGATATATGTACGGAGGCGATCAGCCAACACCTTCCCCAGCAATTTCGGCTCAAAATTGAGCAAAGATATGGGGCGATATGAACCCGGGTCTTCCGGCGGTCGGCCCGGCTTAAGAAAAACAACAATTTCGGCGTGGCGCCAGTCCGGGGGTAAGATCTCTTGCTCGAGCCCCTGATGTAATGCGCCGAGGAGATGGGGCCCAGCGGTCCCCACGTGGGAACGCAGGAAGTCGCTGGGGAACCCGTTAGGGCCTGGTGCGCGACCTGGGTGCAGATTGGTAAGAGCGGCTTGTAGTTCATCTAGCGAGATAGGTTTGTCGAGGGCGTCTCGCTGCTCATCAGAAAGGCGCTTCGGGGGGATATCTGCGAGGAAGGCATCTATGGGCGAATCGGCGAGTTCCTCGCGGGCACTGTAGAGCGCGGCATAGAACTCTGCGAAGGTCTGTACAACTGCCCCCGGGGAGGAGCACAAGGCACCCGCAGAGGAACGGAGTACCGGGACTTGAGTCGGCGAGGACTTCGCTTGGCAAAGTCTATGGAGCATCTGGCTGGACTTGTCGCCCCACTGATATATCCTATATTGAGTCGCCAGCCAGGCGTCCTTGGCCGTGTTCGTAAGCAACTCAGATGCAGCTGCTGTTGAACCTGAAGCAGATTGCGGCGGGCACCACCGTCCGAACCCTCCACCACAGCGTCCTGAGAGCGCGTTGTCGCTCTTCCAGGTCCATTACCTGCGCCAGGCGACGTTTCTTTTCTCCCGTACGGTAACTAATATCTATCCCACGAATCGTGGGCTTGAAGGCTTCCCACAATGATACCTTGGAGGAAACGGACCCGACGTTGGCGACAAAGTAATCCTCCGTAGCGCGGTGAAGTACCTCCCGATACTTGGGGTCCCGAAGAAGCCACGGCGACATGCGCCAGCGATAGGAGGGGCGACTAGTATGCAGACTGAGCGTGAGTTGGGTGGGCGAATGGTCCGACAGGCCACGCGGGAGGATGGAAGCGGTCACAACCCTATGTGTATAGCTATGTGGGAGGAACAGGTAGTCCAAACGGGAAAGCGTAGGGTGTACTGACGACATATATGTGTATCCCGCCTCGGAAGGATGAAGGGCCCGCCATGAGTCCGTCCAGCCCAGGGTGTGCGCAAGGGTATTGAGTTTAGTTCTGTGGGGGGAACGGTCGAGGGCCGCGCCTCCATCTGTCCAGGGGGCCATAATGTCATTCCAGTCTCCCCAAGTATAATCAAACCGTCGGGAAATTCTCCCCAGAGCTGCGTCAGTCTGTCCACAAACGTCTGACTAAGGGGGGGTGGAGCGTATATGCTACCTAGTGTGACCTGCTCCCCCGCCATGGTACCAGAGATGACCGTGAACCGGCCTCCGGGGTCTAGCCACTGTCTCGTAACCTGGAAGGGAACCCTACGGTGTATGAGTACGGCCGCTCCCCGTGCGCCCCTGGAAAAACCCGAGTGGTACACTACATTGTAGCCGAACCTGGACAGGCACGGAGCCTTGTTGCCGAGCAGGTGGGTCTCCTGTAGGAGCAGAACATCGGAGGAATACCGCTTGGCTTGGGTCAGCACTGCCCCCCGCTTGACCCTATTCAACAGGCCCCGAACATTCCAGGACACCACATTGAGGTCCCCGCGTGGAGCGGTCCTAGCTGCATGAGCCATGAGCCATGGGTGGAGCGAGACGCGGATGCCTACCTACGTATGAGGGACAGTGCAGTTCAGACAACATACAACATATCAACAAAACAACATGCCCAACCCCCCCTCCCATCACCCCCCACCCCCCTATACTTCCTGAAACTCGGAGTATCTGTCGCGGCAGAATCTCGACCAGGCCCTCCAACGGGAAGACCACGGCGGACCCTCCAAAGGATCCCTCCCTCCCACCCCTACCCATAAACTGAGAGCAAGGAGGCGAGTTCGGTCCATCCTAGCCAGAAATAGCAAACTGTGTCCCACCGATATAGTGTCTGAGGGTCATGGTGTGACACCGCAGCTGGCCCAGTGAAGAATAGAGAATCCAAGGTATTACCAACCCCACAGTACCTCACTCTGCTGCGTCAGACTTGTTCTGGGAACGCCAGTTGGATCGAGAGCGATGTCGCCGGCACGATGTGTCCCCACCCTGACGGCCACTCATTCGTGAGCTCTGAGAGGAGTCTGAGTCCAAGGGTGGCGGGGTGTGTGGTTTGATGTGCCGGTGCTCGTCGGTCCATGCAAAGACCTCCCCAGGGGTGTCGAAGAAGTAGGATTTGGATTGGAAGAGTACTTTCATGCGGGCTGGAAACATGAGAGCGTAGGAAAGGTTCAGGTCGCGCAAGCTGCCGCTCGCCGCCACAAAGGACTGTCGCTGCTGCTGGACGATCCGGGTGTAGTCCGGGAAAACCATAATGGGGTGGGATTCATAGACCATTCTCTCCTTGTGCATGCGGGCAAAGCGCAGTACGGCATCGCGGTCAGCGTAATTAAGGAGGCGGGCAATGACCGGACGTGGGCGCTCGCCCGGCAGCGGCCGCTTCATCAGGGCGCGATGTGCTCTTTCAATCATGAAACAGGGCGAGATATCTTCTGCGGGCAGCAGCGCCTTGAGCCAGGTTGACAGGAAAGTGACCATCGAGGGCCCCTCGCATCTCTCCGGAAAGCCCACCAGGTGGATATTGTTGCGGCGGGCCCTCCCCTCTGCATCCTCGGCCCTCGCCGCCAGCTCCTTGGAAACCATGGCCAGTTTGTCGACCTTTTTCTGGAGGGCGGACACAGTATCTTCCACCGTGGAGACCCTCGTCTCGGCCTCCGTGATTCGGTCGACCGCCTTCCGGAGGTCCTGGCGAAGGAACGATACCTCGGACCCCACTGCACCGATCTGGACCTCAAGGGCCGTACGGGACTGCGTAATGGCCTCCAGAAGCATCGCCGTGTCCGAGGAGACGCCCCCAGCGGCCTCCCTCCCGGCCGGGGCGGCCGTGGTGTACTGGTCTATGGTAGGTTGTTTAGGCGCCGCTGTGCTAGGGTTGTTCTTTCCCATGATGGTGTGTAGGGCCACTCTCCGGCAGACCAAGACAAAGTAAACCGCAGGGCCCAGAAGCGGGGAGGGAAGAACAGGCACCGCAGCATGGCCGGTAGGGCAACCCTGGCTATATCGCGATGTAGGCCCGGCCCCTGCACGGACCGCAAGATTTCACAGCGAGGAGTAGGCCCGCCCCCGAGCCGCCGCCAGGGGATCCTCTTCAGCCGCCGCAGGGGAGAGCGGCACCACGATGGCAGCGCAGCCGTCCTCGGGGGCCGGCCCGGGTCCACCCCGATGGCCCCCAGCACCGGCAGGTCCCGCGGGTCCGGCTCCCTCGCAGACCCCGACCAGGCTCCAGGCACCACCAGGGGCCCACAGCCAGCACCAAGGTAGGCCTCACTGCTTCCCGGGGCCCGGCCCCCGCCCCCGACACGGGGGGGTTCCCCGGTCCCGAGGAGGCCCCGGCAGCTGACTTCACCCCCAAAGAGGGCTCCGCGGCGACAACACAGGACCCACCTCTCGCCAGAATCCACTGCCTGCAGCCCCGGCAGGGACCAATGGTGACCAGGCCCCGGCACAGGCCAACCTCCTCAATGCGTGGCGCGGTCCGTCAGGTCCCCGGGTGGGCCGGGGTGGCGAGGGTCCCACTGCTGCCAGTCACTCTGCCTCAGGAGCGGGCCCGCTCCAATGATGCGCGCCCTCCTGGCCTTCTCGTCCGGCCAGCACTCTGCAGCCCAGGCCTCGCCAGCCGACCACTACAGCCAGCACAAGGGGGGGAAGGGCGCTGTGACGACCACACAGCGGCACCGGCCACGGGATGGACACCCGGCGCGCCCCGAGCGGGCCGCCCGCACCGGGCAATGGCCCCTCCGGCCCGCCTCATCGGGGGACCCGGCCTCCGCGTCCAACCGGCGTCTCCGCGCTCACAGGCGCCCCGTCACCAGCCCACCGGCGGGGATCTGGCCCAGCGGCCGAAGCGGGCCCTTGCGGATCTCAGGGGCTCACCGCCCGATGCCCAGCGCAGCCCCCTCCAAGGCGCGCCACAGATTTGGTCGGATGGGACAAGGATAGAGGACGGATGATGTCGCTGGCAAGGGCGGACGACGGAGCTCTAGCGAGACGCGTCTGCCATGTTCGGCTTCCAAGCCACGCCTCGGTCTGAAGTTCTTGAGGTCGTGGGGTCCGCCAAGGGTTTTTTCAGGAGAAGGTTGATCTCGGCTTGTTTCCAGTCGTTGGGGGAGGAGGCGGTCTCGAAGGAGTGGTTAATGATTCGTCGAAGCTCGGTGCGATGATGTCTGTGGCTCTGTGGAAGATGTGATGGGGCAGGGGTCCGTTGGGGCCCCGGAATGGGTTGACTTCATAGTCTTCAGGGTGTCTTCAATGGTGAGGGCGGTCCAGCTGTCAAGTGTCAGCTGCATGGTGTAAGGATTGCTCGGTGTAGGTTCCGCGTGTAGATTGTCGTCTTCGAAGTTATCATAGATGGTCTTGATTTTGTGATGGAAGAAGGCGTTGAGTCTGTCGCAGAGGTCCTGGGAGGGTGGGATGTTGGTTGTCTCACTTGTAGGGCTGGGCGAACTCTTTATATTGCCGAAGAGTTCCTTGCTGTTGTGGCCTGGGTGGAGATTCTGTCCTGGAGTGCTTTCTTCCTTGAGTACCTGATGAGCTTGAGGTGGGTGTCGGTGGCTGGTTTGAAGTTGTCGAGGTCTGCTGTGGTTTTGGATTTCCTCCATAATTTTTGGAGGCGTCTGCAGGTTTGTCTCGATTCTCGGAGTTCGGTGGAGAACCAGCTGGCTTTCTTGGCATGTGGGTAGGAAGTTTTCTTGAGGGGGCAATGGTGTTGGTGCAGTTGGTGATCCAGTTTGTAGGAAGGTGGAATCTGACTATATGGTTGCCCCCACTTTTTTCCTGGTGTTTTGCTGGTTTATGACTTAGTTGGACTGGGATCCTGCTATTCAGGGCCCCAGTCTATCTGCTTCCTCTGTAAAATGGTTTCCATGTGCCTTAGGCACATCTCTGATTGGAATCTGGAGTGCCCTTATAAGTCCCTAGTATATGGTATACTATGTACCCAGGGCATAGGTACCTCAGAGGCCTACCAGGGGCTGCAGCATGTATTGTGCCACCCCTGGAAGGCCATCCAAAATGACACCACAGGTCTGCTACTGCAGCCTGGGTAAGGTGGTGCATGCACCCCTTACTGTGATATAGGCTACCTATATCACTACATACATACACACATATAAATCTATAAGTCACTCCTATGGCAGGCCTTATCAATCCTGAAGGCAGAGTGCGTGGTTCCTATGTGAGAGGGTGCCCCTGCATGAGCTGGGCCCCTCTGCAGAGTTCGGAGACCCTTCTCTGATGCTGTTTGTAGTGCAGCCCGACCATATACTCTTAAGCGCATTATAACCTCGCGTTAAATGCTAACTTTGGGATGGCTGCACGGAAACATGTTGTGTTTGGTGTCAAACATCTTGGAATACTACCCCCCACCAGTTCTGGTGGCGGGGGTAGCATTCCACCCTTCTAGAGGGAGAGACATGTACACACCGGTATACCCGGTACTGACTTTCCAGAGCCCTGGCATCACAAAATGGATGCCGCTGCCACAGACACGAGTCTGGTCTCCTGCTGCTGACCGAAACTCCGGCAGGGGAGGCCTGGACAATAGGTTTCCTGTCCCAGGGAGGTGTAACCACCTCCCCAGACAGGATAGTGTGTATTGGGGCTGGGCGGGAGCACTCTCTGGTGCTTTGAAGTCCTGCACTGGGGGCACATTTGGTGTCCCTGTGCATACCCCAGTTCAAACCGGCTCAGGGGCTTCCAGCCCCTGCTCTGGCACGAAACTGGACAAAGGGAAAGGGGTGTAACCACCCCTCTGTCCTGACCCTCCCATAGGTGGGGCCACAGAGTATGTCCAACCCCCTACCTTAGTATAAGTATGGGACCCCAGTCCTTAGGACTTTAGATTTACCTGGACGAAACTCTGATACAGAATCCTGGACCTTCGACGCTCTACTTCAAGATTAGAGGACTGAAGAATCTCCCTTGGGGTCAAGGAGTGACTCCCCTGCTTGGCAGGCACCAAAGAAGCAATTGTCCGGTCTGCATCGCTGGAGCTCCCGCCGGACGCCGAAGTCTTTACATCACCAGAGGTGGATTTCCAGACTTCGCCGAGGCTGCCCTGAGTCCCCAGCAAAGCTGAGGCCCGTAGCTGTCGTGGGTAATGTTGAACCGTGACCCCTGGACACTGAACGCATTTGCAAGTGCATCCTCTTCTGGGTCTTCCACGAAGTCGTGCTTTGGGCTCCAAGTAGCCCCTGCCTCCAGCACCAAGTGCACCGAAGATCACTGGCCTCCACTCCACGAGTGTCCTGTGAGCCAGCTCCACGTGCATCGACTCGAGGCTCCTTCGCGGTCGCTAGTCCATTGGCTAGTAGGCCCTCCCGAAGTCCAATCTTTTTTTGCTTGGGCTCCCTGGTTGCTCCAGGTGTGCCCTGACTTACCCTCGCTGGGTGAGTCCCACAGACCTTGCTGGTCTGCAACATTGTCCTTCTTCCATTTCCACAAGACTTGCCGTTGCCAAGGCTTGTTAGGTCCAATCCGGTCGCCGACATGCCTGTAATTGACAGACATTGTGGGACAGCTCGAATCCAGCTCCTGGTCATCGTCGACGCCTCCTGGACCTCGTGGCTGAAGAGTCAAGATGACCATCAACCTACCTGAAGCACTCGACATCGGTGGGCATCTGCTCATCGCCTCCCTGGTCACTGGCTAGTGACCCAGACTCTGTCCCCTCTGCTTTCAGGTTCTTCAGATCTTCGATCCACCTTTGGATCCACCCGAACACTTTCGACTTGGCCGCCAGCAGCACTTTGCAGCAGATCGCCATTGAAAGCCGACGAAACCCGACCCCGAAAGACACCTATGCACCCGGCTTCCCTGGGTGAGGTAACTCGAGTACTCCGGTGCTCCCGTGGGTATTGACACTAGAACAGCCTAGTTCTCAAAGGGTTTGCTCCAAGTCCTCCTCTAAGTGTCCCTTTTCTTTTAAATTCTAATCGCGACTTTCCCCATAGAAGTTAACGGCGATTCGCGGCTGTGTTCATACACTGCACGCGTCCCCCGTGGGTCCCCTGTGTCACTACCTTGGGTGGTTCCTTGTGGTCCAAGCACTTCTACAGGCTCTAGGCCTTGTGTCTAGCTCAGTCGTGGTTCTTATACCACTTTATTGGTATATGGTTTGGTACGCCCCTAGGGCTCAAACGTGTATTTGTGCTATTACTGTAGATAACTAACTTATAATTTATGTATTTGAACTCTAGCCTCATAAAGAGACTAGAGGGGTGTGTTTAGTAATAAATACATATATTTTGAATATATACCTGGTGTGGTCCTCTTTCATTTGGTCACTCAAGAGATTATAGACTGGTAAAACAAGCTGCTTTACATTCCTTCAAGACTTAGCCTGAAGGCTGCTCTCCATAGCTACCACTAGGATAGCTTTCAATAAAGGTTGTCTTTAACCTATCTCCAATAAGGGGTTGTTTGGACTGGTGCAAGGTGCCCACTATAATTAGTGGACAGCATATGCCAGGCCAACTTCTCACATTGGTGTGCAGCGTGTGGGATTCCAGCTTGCTATTGTTTTACCAGATAATCTCAATTGAATTGATCAACTGAAAACCACTAAGGGTACCTAAGGTACATATAAATCAAGCTTAGTAATACAGTAAGTTCTACTGAACTTAGAGTTGTGTGTTAAGGGATAGCACACCCTTTCTACAACTCAAGAGAGTTTAGTAGGCCACACTAGAGTAGGTAGTGCATACACCACACCTCACTAGTAATGTCTTCAAAGCCAGGACCCAGTGAGTCCTCGCCAGAAGCCAGTGGGCTTCTTCCCTCCAAGTATGATAAACTCCCATTCTTGGAATTGAGAGCATTATGCAATACTAGGAAGTTGAAGGCAGGCAAAAGTGCCAGCACCCAACACCTCAGGGAGGTGTTACTAGCTGATGATCTCAGCAGGCCCCTAGGGTCTGAAGGGGTAGGCAAAGAGGGAGGGGCAGAAGATGAGGAAGGGGCCAGGGGTGAAGAAACCCAGCCCCCCCCCCCTCTGAAACTGGCCAGGAAGGTAAAAATGACCTTGTCCTGGAAAACCCAATTCCTCCTGTGGAGGAGGAGGAGGAGGATCAGAATGACCTCCCCTTTGTCCCCACAAGAAGAGTTCTGAGTGTGCCCAGAAGGTCTAGGTCTCCTTCTCAGGAGTCTAACCACTCTGACACCTCAATAGGGACCTCTGTCTCCTCTCATAGGAGGGAATCCTCTCAGGAAAGGAGAAAGAGACTGATTCAGTATGAGCAAGCCCAGCTTGAACTCAGAAGACAGCAATTGGCTATAGACAGGGAGTCCCTAGATCTCTATAGAGAGAGACAAAAGATGGGACTAGAGTCACATGGTGGCAGCAGTTTTCCCAAAGATAGGGAAAGGTCTTATGACCATAGAAACCTGAGAAAGATTATCCCTCCCTACCAGAGTGGGGATGACATCCACAAATGGATAACTGCTCTAGAGAGGGCCTGTAAAGTACAGAGGGTCCCTCAGGAGCAGTGGGCAGCAATCTTGTGGCTCTCCTTTGCAGACAAAGGTAGAGATAAGCTCCTCACTGTTAGAGAGGAGGATGCTGACAATTACAAAGTCTTGAAGAGTGCTCTGATAGATGGGTTTGGCCTAACCACTGAACAGTATAGGTTGAAGTTCAGAGACACCCAAAAGGCTCAGACTCAAGACTGGGTTGATTTTGTAAGATTGTGCTACTAAGGCTCTGGAAGGTTGGATACATGGCAACAAGGTGCATGACTTTTTAGGATTGTACAATTTGATTATGAGGGAGCAGATCCTTAATAATTGTCAAAACCAGCTTTTACACCAGTACCTGGTGGACTCTGATCTGACCTCTCCCCAAGAATTGGGAAAGAAGGCAGACAAATGGGTCAGAACCAGAGTAAAGACTAAGAATCAGGGTGGTGACCAGAAGAAAGATTCTACCAAGTCCCAAGAGAAAGGTGGGGATAAATCTAAGGATAAATCCACTACAGGGCCCCAAAAGTCCTCTTCTGGGGGTGGGTCCCAAACTCCTTCCTCTCCTGAAAAGAAACCCTATTGCCATGTCTGTAAAAAGCCTGGACACTGGAAAACTGATCCCAGTTGCCCCAGGATTGGCAATAAAGAAAATGTTCCTCCAACAACTACTACCACCCCTCCTGGTACTACCAGTAGTAATCCTCCAGTTGGGAGTAGTGTACCCAAAAAGTTAGGTGCTTTTGCAAGAGGAACAGAGGTGGGCCCTAGTTTAGACAGGACCCCCTCAACAGACTCCTCTGACTCTGATGGTGGTGTAGGATTTGCCACCTTTACCATGGGTCCCAATGCATTGGGCAGGTACAGACTGGAGCCAATAATTAATGGTTAGAAAGCTGTGGCATTTAGGGACACAGGGGCTAGTGTCACCATGGTGGCAGGGAAACTAGTCCCCCTCACCAGCTTTTACCTGAGTTTAAATACCAGGTAACCAACATTGATGGTGTCAGAACAGATCACCCCATGGCCATAGTCAATCTCAGCTGGGAAGGGGTCACAGGCCCAAAAAGAGTGGCAGTGTCCCCAACCTTGCCTGTAGATTGCCTGATGGGCAATGATCTGGAAATTTCATCCTGGGCTGAAGTTGAACACCAAACCCATCTGAGAATGCTGGGCGTCCCTGTAAAGGTTAGTGGGGCTGTGATGGCCACAGCCCAAGCCCAGGGAAACTTTGGAGAGATGGAGCCTGGAAGAATGGCCCACTCTCCCCCAAAAGAGAGCACAAGGGTTGAAGAAAAGTCTTCTTCCCTCCAACAGTAGGTAAGGGTCAGCCTCCTCAGGGAACTGACCCTACCCCTAGTGAAGGAACTGCCCCAGAGGTAGTCAGGCCTGGCCTGGCCCCACCTCTGATGGCAGAGGACCCTTCCAAGGTGGTACCCAGTCTGGAGCAGGTAACCTGCCCCTCTCTACCCTGCCTCAGTCAGCCCAGGGCTGCAGAGGTCAGGGAGGTCAGTGGACCCCCCAGGGCCCCCTGTCCAGAGGAACCCCCATCAGCAGATTAGGGGCACCCAGGCTAGTAGCCCTAGCCAGGTGAAAATTCCTCAACACACTGAGGGATCCCCCATACCTTTGTGTAGGGATCTCCCCCAGAAGGACTCTGTTAGGCAAGGGCAAACCTGGGACCAAAAGGTTCCAAACCTGCCATGTCCCTCCAGTGGTCCATCCAAAGGGACCCAACCCCCAGCTGTAGGCAGCCAAAGGTTGACCCTTAGAGCACAGTGCAACTCAGTCATGGAAAGACAGGCATACATGGTGACCAGTGATCTGAGGAAGCTGAGACCAACCTTCCTAGGGCCTCACTTCCCTTCTCAGACACCTCACCAGCCTTGTACTTTACCAAAGCACACCACAGGTAGTAATTCCCCATGGTGGCGACCCTCTCATACCCTTAGGGTGAGGGATTGCTTAGTGGACCATAAGATAGGGGGCAACCATGCTAGTGCAGGTGCTTCCTTATATGGCCACTTAGTCAATAAAGGCTCAACTGGCCAAGGTTAGCCTTATCTCCTTTCGTTTGGGGGGGTTATGAAGGAAGGTGGAATCTGACTATATGGTTGCCCCCACTTTTTTCCTGGTGTTTTGCTGGTTTATGACTTAGTTGGACTGGGATCCTGCTATTCAGGGCCCCAGTCTATCTGCTTCCTCTGTAAAATGGTTTCCATGTGCCTTAGGCACATCTCTGATTGGAATCTGGAGTGCCCTTAGAAGTCCCTAGTATATGGTATACTATGTACCCAGGGCATAGGTACCTCAGAGGCCTACCAGGGGCTGCAGCATGTATTGTGCCACCCCTGGAAGGCAATCCAAAATGGCACCACAGGTCTGCTACTGCAGCCTGGGTAAGGTGGTGCATGCACCCCTTACTGTGATATAGGCTACCTATATCACTACATACATACACACATATAAACCTATAAGTCACTCCTATGGCAGGCCTTATCAATCCTGAAGGCAGAGTGCGTGGTTCCTATGTGGGAGGGTGCCCCTGCATGAGCTGGGCCCCTCTGCAGCGTTCGGAGACACTTCTCTGATGCTGTTTGTAGTGCAGCCCGACCATATACTCTTAAGCGCATTATAACCTCGCGTTAAATGCTAACTTTGGGATGGCTGCACGGAAACATGTCGTGTTTGGTGTCAAACATCTTGGAATACTACCCCCCCGCCAGTTCTGGTGGCGGGGGTAGCATTCCACCCTTCTAGAGGGAGAGACATGTACACACCGGTATACCCGGTACTGACTTTCCAGAGCCCTGGCATCACAAAATGGATGCCGCTGCCACAGACACGAGTCTGGCCTCCTGCTGCTGACCGAAACTCCGGCAGGGGAGGCCTGGACAATAGGTTTCCTGTCCCAAGGAGGTGTAACCACCTCCCCAGACAGGATAGTGTGTATTGGGGCTGGGCGGGAGCACTCTCTGGTGCTTTGAAGTCCTGCACTGGGGGCACATTTGGTGTCCCTGTGCATACCCCAGTTCAAACCGGCTCAGGGGCTTCCAGCCCCTGCTCTGGTGCGAAACTGGACAAAGGGAAAGGGGTGTAACCACCCCTCTGCCCTGACCCTCCCATAGGTGGGGCCACAGAGTATGTCCAACCCCCTACCTTAGTATAAGTATGGGACCCCAGTCCTTAAGACTTTAGATTTACCTGGACGAAACTCTGATACAGAATCCTGGACCTTCGACGCTCTACTTCAAGATTAGAGGACTGAAGAATCTCCCTTGGGGTCAAGGAGTGACTCCCCTGCTTGGCAGGCACCAAAGAAGCAATTGTCCGGTCTGCATCGCTGAAGCTCCCGCCGGGCGCCGAAGTCTTTGCATCACCAGAGGTAGATTTCCAGACTTCCCCGAGGCTGCCCTGAGTCCCCAGCAAAGCTGAGGCCCGTAGCTGTCGTGGGTAATGTGGAACCGTGACCCCTGGACACCAAATGCATTTGCAAGTGCATCCTCTTCTGGGTCTCCCACAAAGTTGTGCTTTGGGCTCCGAGTAGCCCCAGCCTCCAGCACCAACTGCACCAAAGATCCCTGGCTTCCACTCCACGAGTGTCCTGTGAGCCAGCTCCACGTGCATCGACTCGAGGCTCCTTCGCAGTCGCTAGTCCATTGGCTAGTAGGCCCTCCCGAAGGCCAATCTTTTTCTGCTTGGGCTCCCTGGTTGCTCCAGGCGTGCCCTGACTTACCCTCGCTGGGTGAGTCCCACAGACCTTGCTGGTCTGCAACATCATCCTTCTTCCATTTCCACAAGACTTGCCGTTGCCAAGGCTTGTTGGGTCCAATCCGGTCGCCGACACCCCTGTAATCGACAGACATTATGGCACAGCTCGAATCCAGCTCCTGGTCATCATCGACGCCTCCTGGACCTTGTGGCTGAAGAGTCAAGACGACCGTCAACCTACCTGAAGCACTCGACATCGGTGGGCATCTGCTCATCACCTCCCTGGTCACTGGCTAGTGACCCAGACTCTGTCCCCTCTGCTTTCAGGTTCTTCAGATCTTCGATCCACCTTTGGATCCACCCGAACACTTTCGACTTGGCCGCCAGCAGCACTTTGCAGCAGATCGCCATTGAAAGCGACGACGAAACCCGACCCCGAAAGACACCTATGCACCCGGCTTCCCTGGGTGAGGTAACTCGAGTACTCCGGTGCTCCCGTGGGTATTGACACTAGAACAGCCTAGTTCTCAAAGGGTTTGCTCCAAGTCCTCCTCTAAGTGTCCCTTTTCTTTTAAATTCTAATCGCGACTTTCCCCATAGAAGTTAACGGCGATTCGCGGCTGTGTTCATACACTGCACGCGTCCCCCGTGGGTCCCCTGTGTCACTACCTTGGGTGGTTCCTTGTGGTCCAAGCACTTCTACAGGCTCTAGGCCTTGTGTCTAGCTCAGTCGTGGTTCTTATACCACTTTATTGGTATATGGTTTGGTACGCCCCTAGGGCTCAAACGTGTATTTGTGCTATTACTGTAGATAACTAACTTATAATTTATGTACTTCGAACTCTAGCCTCATAAAGAGACTAGAGGGGTGTGTTTAGTAATAAATACATATATTTTGAATATATACCTGGTGTGGTCCTCTTTCATTTGGTCACTCAAGAGATTATAGACTGGTAAAACAAGCTGCTTTACATTCCTTCAAGACTTAGCCTGAAGGCTGCTCTCCATAGCTACCACTAGGATAGCTTTCAATAAAGGTTGTCTTTAACCTATCTCCAATAAGGGGTTGTTTGGACTGGTGCAAGGTGCCCACTATAATTAGTGGACAGCATATGCCAGGCCAACTTCTCACATTGGTGTGCAGCGTGTGGGATTCCAGCTTGCTATTGTTTTACCAGATAATCTCAATTGAATTGATCAACTGAAAACCACTAAGGGTACCTAAGGTACATATAAATCAAGCTTAGTAATACAGTAAGTTCTACTGAACTTAGAGTTGTGTGTTAAGGGATAGCACACCCTTTCTACAACTCAAGAGAGTTTAGTAGGCCACACTAGAGTAGGTAGTGGATACACCACACCTCACTAGTAATGTCTTCAAAGCCAGGACCCAGTGAGTCCTCGCCAGAAGCCAGTGGGCTTCTTCCCTCCATGTATGATAAACTCCCATTCTTGGAATTGAGAGCATTATGCAATACTAGGAAGTTGAAGGCAGGCAAAAGTGCCAGCACCCAACACCTCAGGGAGGTGTTACTAGCTGATGATCTCAGCAGGCCCCTAGGGTCTGAAGGGGTAGGCAAAGAGGGTGGGGCAGAAGATGAGGAAGGGGCCAGGGGTGAAGAAACCCAGCCCCCCCCCCCTCTGAAACTGGCCAGGAAGGTGAAAATGACCTTGTCCTGGAAAACCCAATTCCTCCTGTGGAGGAGGAGGAGGAGGAGGAGGATCAGAATGACCTCCCCTTTGTCCCCCCAAGAAGAGTTCTGAGTGTGCCCAGAAGGTCTAGGTCTCCTTCTCAGGAGTCTAACCACTCTGACACCTCAATAGGGACCTCTGTCTCCTCTCATAGGAGGGAATCCTCTCAGGAAAGGAGAAAGAGACTGATTCAGTATGAGCAAGCCCAGCTTGAACTCAGAAGACAGCAATTGGCTATAGACAGGGAGTCCCTAGATCTCTATAGAGAGGGACAAAAGATGGGACTAGAGTCCCATGGTGGCAGCAGTTTCCCCAACGATAGGGAAAGGTCTTATGACCATAGAAACCTGAGCAAGATTGTCCCTCCCTACCAGAGTGGGGATGACATCCACAAATGGATAACTGCTCTAGAGAGGGCCTGTAAAGTACAGAGGGTCCCTCAGGAGCAGTGGGCAGCAATCTTGTGGCTCTCCTTTGCAGACAAAGGTAGAGATAAGCTCCTCACTGTTAGAGAGGAGGATGCTGACAATTACAAAGTCTTGAAGAGTGCTCTGATAGATGGGTTTGGCCTAACCACTGAACAGTATAGGTTGAAGTTCAGAGACACCCAAAAGGCTCAGACTCAAGACTGGGTTGATTTTGTATATTGTTCTACTAAGGCTCTGGAAGGTTGGATACATGGCAACAAGGTGCATGACTTTTTAGGATTGTACAATTTGATTATGAGGGAGCAGATCCTTAATAATTGTCAAAACCAGCTTTTACACCAGTACCTGGTGGACTCTGATCTGACCTCTCCCCAAGAATTGGGAAAGAAGGCAGACAAATGGGTCAGAACCAGAGTAAAGACTAAGAATCAGGGTGGTGACCAGAAGAAAGATTCTACCAAGTCCCAAGAGAAAGGTGGGGATAAATCTAAGGATAAATCCACTACAGGGCCCCAAAAGTCCTCTTCTGGGGGTGGGTCCCAAACTCCTTCCTCTCCTGAAAAGAAACCCTATTGCCATGTCTGTAAAAAGCCTGGACACTGGAAAACTGATCCCAGTTGCCCCAGGATTGGCAATAAAGAAAATGTTCCTCCAACAACTACTACCACCCCTCCTGGTACTACCAGTAGTAATCCTCCAGTTGGGAGTAGTGTACCCAAAAAGTTAGGTGCTTTTGCAAGAGGAACAGAGGTGGGCCCTAGTTTAGACAGGACCCCCTCAACAGACTCCTCTGACTCTGATGGTGGTGTAGGATTTGCCACCTTTACCATGGGTCCCAATGCATTGGGCAGGTACAGACTGGAGCCAATAATTAATGGTCAGAAAGCTGTGGCATTTAGGGACACAGGGGCTAGTGTCACCATGGTGGCAGGGAAACTAGTCCCCCCTCACCAGCTTTTACCTGAGTTTAAATACCAGGTAACCAACATTGATGGTGTCAGAACAGATCACCCCATGGCCATAGTCAATCTCAGCTGGGAAGGGGTCACAGGCCCAAAAAGAGTGGCAGTGTCCCCAACCTTGCCTGTAGATTGCCTGATGGGCAATGATCTGGAAATTTCATCCTGGGCTGAAGTTGAACACCAAACCCATCTGAGAATGCTGGGCGTCCCTGTAAAGTTAGTGGGGCTGTGATGGCCACAGCCCAAGCCCAGGGAAACTTTGGAGAGATGGAGCCTGGAAGAATGGCCCACTCTCCCCAAAAGAGAGCACAAGGGTTGAAGAAAAGTATTCTTCCCTCCAGACAGTAGGTAAGGGTCAGCCTCCTCAGGGAACTGACCCTACCCCTAGTGAAGGAACTGCCCCAGAGGTAGTCAGGCCTGGCCTGGCCCCACCCCTGATGGCAGAGGACCCTTCCAAGGTGGTACCCAGTCTGGAGCAGGTAACCTGCCCCTCTCTACCCTGCCTCAGTCAGCCCAGGGCTGCAGAGGTCAGGGAGGTCAGTGGACACCCCAGGGCCCCCTCTCCAGAGGAACCCCCCCATCAGCAGATTAGGGGCACCCAGGCTAGTAGCCCTAGCCAGGTGAAAATTCCTCAACACACTGAGGGATCCCCCATACCTTTGTGTAGGGACCTCCCCCAGAAGGACTCTGTTAGGCAAGGGCAAACCTGGGACCAAAAGGTTCCAAACCTGCCATGTCCCTCCAGTGGTCCATCCAAAGGGACCCAACCCCCAGCTGTAGGCAGCCAAAGGTTGACCCTTAGAGCACAGTGCAACTCAGTCATGGAAAGACAGGCATACATGGTGACCAGTGATCTGAGGAAGCTGAGACCAACCTTCCTAGGGCCTCACTTCCCTTCTCAGACACCTCACCAGCCTTGTACTTTACCAAAGCACACCACAGGTAGTAATTCCCCATGGTGGAGACCCTCTCATACCCTTAGGGTGAGGGATTGCTTAGTGGACCATAAGATAGGGGGCAACCATGCTAGTGCAGGTGCTTCCTTATATGACCACTTAGTCAATAAAGGCTCAACTGGCCAAGGTTAGCCTTATCTCCTTTCGTTTGGGGGGGTTATGTAGGAAGGTGGAATCTGACTATATGGTTGCCCCCACTTTTTTCCTGGTGTTTTGCTGGTTTATGACTTAGTTGGACTGGGATCCTGCTATTCAGGGCCCCAGTCTATCTGCTTCCTCTATAAAATGGTTTCCATGTGCCTTAGGCACATCTCTGATTGGAATCTGGAGTGCCCTTAGAAGTCCCTAGTATATGGTATACTATGTACCCAGGGCATAGGTACCTCAGAGGCCTCCCAGGGGCTGCAGCATGTATTGTGCCACCCCTGGAAGGCCATCCAAAATGACACCACAGGTCTGCTACTGCAGCCTGGGTAGGCTACCTATATCACTACATACATACACACATATAAACCTATAAGTCACTCCTATGGCAGGCCTTATCAATCCTGAAGGCAGAGTGCGTGGTTCCTATGTGAGAGGGTGTCCCTGCATGAGCTGGGCCCCTCTGCAGCATTCGGAGACCCTTCTCTGATGCTGTTTGTAGTGCAGCCCGACCATATACTCTTAAGCGCATTATAACCTCGCGTTAAATGCTAACTTTGGGATGGCTGCACGGAAACATGTCGTGTTTGGTGTCAAACATCTTGGAATACTACCCCCCACCAGTTCTGGCGGCGGGGGTAGCATTCCACCCTTCTAGAGGGAGAGACATGTATACACCGGTATACCCGGTACTGACTTTCCAGAGCCCTGGCATCACAAAATGGATGCCGCTGCCACAGACACGAGTCTGGCCTCCTGCTGCTGACCGAAACTCCGGCAGGGGAGGCCTGGACAATAGGTTTCCTGTCCCAGGGAGGTGTAACCACCTCCCCAGACAGGATAGTGTGTATTGGGGCTGGGCGGGAGCACTCTCTGGTGCTTTGAAGTCCTGCACTGGGGGCACATTTGGTGTCCCTGTGCATACCCCAGTTCAAACCGGCTCAGGGGCTTCCAGCCCCTGCTCTGGCACGAAACTGGACAAAGGGAAAGGGGTGTAACCACCCCTCTGCCCTGACCCTCCCATAGGTGGGGCCACAGAGTATGTCCAACCCCCTACCTTAGTATAAGTATGGGACCCCAGTCCTTAGGACTTTAGATTTACCTGGACGAAACTCTGATACAGAATCCTGGACCTTCGACGCTCTACTTCAAGATTAGAGGACTGAAGAATCTCCCTTGGGGTCAAGGAGTGACTCCCCTGCTTGGCAGGCACCAAAGAAGCAATTGTCCGGTCTGCATCGCTGAAGCTCCCGCCGGACGCCGAAGTCTTTGCATCACCAGAGGTAGATTTCCAGACTTCCCCGAGGCTGCCCTGAGTCCCCAGCAAAGCTGAGGCCCGTAGCTGTCGTGGGTAACGTGGAACCGTGACCCCTGGACACCGAACGCATTTGCAAGAGCATCCTCTTCTGGGTCTCCCACGAAGTCGTGCTTTGGGCTCCGAGTAGCCCCAGCCTCCAGCACCAACTGCACCGAAGATCACTGGCCTCCACGAGTGTCCTGTGAGCCAGCTCCACGTGCATCGACTCGAGGCTCCTTCGCGGTCGCTAGTCCGTTGGCTAGTAGGCCCTCCCGAAGGCCAATCTTTTTCTGCTTGGGCTCCCTGGTTGCTCCAGGCGTGCCCTGACTTACCCTTGCTGGGTGAGTCCCACAGACCTTGCTGGTCTGCAACATCGTCCTTCTTCCATTTCCACAAGACTTGCCGTTGCCAAGGCTTGTTGGGTCCAATCCGGTCGCCGACACCACTGCAATCGACAGACGTCGTGGGACAGCTCGAATCCAGCTCCTGGTTGTCATCGACGCCTCCTGGACCTCGTGGCTGAAGAGTCAAGACGACCGTCAATCTACCTGAAGCACTCGACATCGGTGGGCATCTGCTCATCGCCTCCCTGGTCACTGGCTAGTGACCCAGACTCTGTCTCCTCTGCTTTCAGGTTCTTCAGATCTTCGATCCACCTTTGGATCCACCCGAACACTTTCGACTTGGCCGCCAGCAGCACTTTGCAGCAGATCGCCATTGAAAGCGACGACGAAACCCGACCCCGAAAGACACCTATGCACCCGGCTTCCCTGGGTGAGGTAACTCGAGTACTCCGGTGCTCCCGTGGGTATTGACACTAGAACAGCCTAGTTCTCAAAGGGTTTGCTCCAAGTCCTCCTCTAAGTGTCCCTTTTCTTTTAAATTCTAATCGCGACTTTCCCCATAGAATTTAATGGCGATTCGCGGCTGTGTTCATACACTGCACGTGTCCCCCGTGGGTCCCCTGTGTCACTACCTTGGGTGGTTCCTTGTGGTCCAAGCACTTCTACAGGCTCTAGGCCTTGTGTCTAGCTCAGTCGTGGTTCTTATACCACTTTATTGGTATATGGTTTGGTACGCCCCTAGGGCTCAAACGTGTATTTGTGCTATTACTGTAGATAACTAACTTATAATTTATGTACTTTGAACTCTAGCCTCATAAAGAGACTAGAGGGGTGTGTTTAGTAATAAATACATATATTTTGAATATATACCTGGTTTGGTCCTCTTTCATTTGGTCACTCAAGAGATTATAGACTGGTAAAACAAGCTGCTTTACATTCCTTCAAGACTTAGCCTGAAGGCTGCTCTCCATAGCTACCACTAGGATAGCTTTCAATAAAGGTTGTCTTTAACCTATCTCCAATAAGGGGTTGTTTGGACTGGTGCAAGGTGCCCACTATAATTAGTGGACAGCATATGCCAGGCCAACTTCTCACACAGTTGTGTAGGGTGGGGGCGGCGGTGGTTGTGTTGTCGTCCGAGGCGGTGGGAGCGGAGCTGCTGAGCGAGGCGGCTAGCTGGTCGTCAGAGATCTTGTTCCAATTCCTGCGCTGGAGCTGGTGTGGACGTTTGTGGATTATGTTAGTTTTGAAGGTGAAGTGGACGCAGCGATGGTCCATCCAAGGGAGTTCGGAGGTGTGGCTGAAGGTGATGGAGTTTCCTGCTATGAAGATGGGGTCATGGGTGTGTCCTGCTGAGTGCGTGGGTTCTGGCACGATCTGTTTGAGTCCGATGTTGAGGAGGTTGTCCAAGAGAGAGTTGGAGTTGGGGTCTTGGAGGTTGTTGAGGTGGAAGTTGAGGTCCCCCAGCAAGGTGTAGTCGGTGGAGGTGATGGCTTGCGGGGCGATGATATTGGTGATTGGAGTCAGAGAAAGGTGCGTGGGGCCTGGGGGTCTGTAGATGAGGGTGCCTCAGAGGGTGGTGGTCGGGTTGGTCTGTATCTTGAAGTGGAGGTGTTCCATCAGGTCTGTGGGCCCGTCTGTGTAGGTGCTCAGTCGGAGATTGGACTTGTGAGCAATGGCGATGCCTCCTCCTGGGCAGTTGGGGCAGTCCTTCTGGGTGATCTTGTAGCCTTCGAGGATGGCGATCGCGATGTCAGGTCCTGAGGCGGCGTTCGTCCAGGTTTCGGTAAGTAAGGCGACGTCTGGGGTGGTGCTGTCGAGGAAGTCCCAGATTTCCGTGCCGTGTCTGTGGAGGGAGCGGACGTTGAGGAGGATGCATTGCAGGGTTTGGGGTGCAATGGAGTTGTTGCTGGAGGGTGGAGGTGGGTACTGGGTCTTGGCGAAAGAGAAGGAGTGGCAGCAGTGCCAGCAGGTGAAGGGTCCGTGGGTGTTGATAGGAGAGGAGAGCTTGCAGTTGTTGTTCTTGCCAACGTTGAGTGCGTAGAGAGCCGAGAAGCTGTAGCCCTGGTGGGTCGGAGGACCATGGTCCCTGGCGCTGGTCGCGGTCGGGTAGCGGACGGGCGCAGATGGGCTTGCCTTTAGCGTGCCAGCTGCCGCCATTAAGTAGGGGTCGGTGGAGGGCGGAAGAGCTGGGTGGCGGGAGCACGCGGGAGGGGGAGGGGCTGCGGGGGCAGCAGCGGCGGGAGAAAATGGCACAGAGCAATAAAAAAGAGAAGAGAGGCTAAAAAAAGGGGAATACGGAAAAGGAGAAATAAAAGGCAGGTACAGCAGGAAACAGGCAGACAGAGGAGAAACAAGGACAACAGGCAAACAGGAGAAATAAGGGCAACAGGCAAACCGCACACAGAGGATGAAAAGAAGAGACAGGAGCGGGGTCTCAAACAGTGGTCAGCGGTGGTCAGCGGCGGCACTAGGGGCACTGCCACTCATGGTGGAGCTGTTCACTGGGAGAGCAGTATCCTGACCTCTTACTAAATATGCACCAAAGATCGAAGCATCTATTCCTGCTTACTATAAAATCCACTTAGTCAATGTGGAGCATGAAATGGGGCAGTGAGGGTGTACAACTGAAATTTGGAGCTGGCCAGAAGGAGAAAGTCTGATACCGCTAGTAACAATTTCATAAGTGTGTAAACAGGTGATCACACAAATATTTGCATCACCAGGAAAAGGTGGATTATGTACCTTCCTCGAAATGGGCATTGTCCTTTAGAAAATCATGAACACGACTCTTTCTGGAGTGAGAAACATATCTGCCTAGTCCAGTGCTTGAACATCTGAGACTCTCTGATATGAAACTAAACTAAGAAGGGGCTACTAGGATGAGTTAGAAAAGAAAACCTTACACCTTGCAATAACTTTGGCACTGAAGGGGGCACTGATGATCTGGTATGGGAAGATGACCCGCTGAGGTAGGTGAACAATATAAGTACACTGAGCTGTTTAAAAGATCTTCCACCACCAGAGTAGACCAAAAAAATCACAATAAAGGTAGCCTCAGCTACACAGGATCCAGATCCTGTTCCACACACCAGCATGACCATCTGTTCCATGCTGAGCAGCATTTTTTGTGATTCCCCTTAGGCCAGGCATTTTTGATGAAGTCAAGAGCCTGTTCCAAAAGACCTCAGACTTTCCATACTTCTCCAGAAAGTTTCCATGCTAGTAGTTGCAGATTGTGATGCAACATAAGATGATTGTGTTGGGCCATTAGATCCAAGAGAATTATTGGTAAGGAAGATGGATTGCTGGGGTTGGCAAGACAATTTTAACAAAACTGAGAGCCAACTCTGTGGCATGATCAGCACTAGATCCACTTTCTGTTTCCTATTTTGAGAAAGTCACCCTCTGGATCAATAAATTGGAGGGAAGGCATAGTTCAGACCCTTCCATTCCTGAAGAAAGTTATCTGTCACCAAAATAATCTGATTTGGTCTCTATCTGTAAAATAATGGAAGTTGAATTGTCAGACGACATGAAAAGAAGAGTTTCTTGCACTGAACCCTCTTGGTAAAGAATGAATAGTGAAATGTTGACTCACTGGAATCACTGAAGTGACAGAAATTCCACTTTGCCGCCTTGTTCTCCCTGCATGGAAGGTAGGCAGTCAAGAAGACTAAGATGCTGAGGGAGAGACAGCAATGCCAGAAGTCCTTGGTGATCTCTGCAAACATTCATAATCTCTTCACTCCCGGGAGATTTATATACTGAACAGCTGAAATGTCTATTTACAGCAGAATGGAACAGTGAGCTTGATGAGGGGACATGGAGCGGATTGCAAATGAGCTAACTATGAACAAGAGGCAGTTGACATGTAAGTTTAGCTCCCCCTTAGACCATCTGCACCCCCCCCCATGGTAATGCCTGACAGCCCACTCCCCAGTATATGCAGCAGGTGTCTGAACTGATCACCATCTCAGGAACAAGTCTAAAAAAAAGCCCCTGTGTTCCCTACCTCCATGTGATTGAGCTTCCATTGCAGCTTCTGGTGCACTTCAGCAGTCGGATGGATGTGACCCTTCCACAAGTGTAGAATCTTCTGTTATTGAAAGGTCATGTAGTCTGCAACTGACCCATGAAGATCACCTGGATGCATGCTGACAGCAGTGACTATCAGAGGGTCACCTTTTCACTCACCAGAATCTCTTGTTTTATGGAATCGATCTTCTGAACTGCAGGGAAAAGAGAATTCTAAATTGAGGCTATGGCAAAACCTAGGAATTTGATCTGTTTGGAGGGAGTCAAATCTGATTTGGCCCTGTTTATGATGAAATCTAGGTCTTGTAAAAGAGAGATTGTCAACTGCATTGTTTTTGTCACTTGATGTAGATCCTGGGGCATGATCAAAATACAGTCTAAATGAATTATTAGACAAACTTCCCTAGCTCTCAGAAAGACCGCAACTGGTTACATCAACTTAATAAAGCACCAAGGGGCTCAAGAGAGCCAACAAGGCATCACCAAAAATGTGTAATTTGTCTTGCCACTGGAACCAAAAAAAGTGAAAACAAGAGTTAAAAATTAGGGCCACCAGATAGGCATCCGAGATATCAAGAAGTACCATGCAGTCTCCTTCTCTTAGAAGTTCTCTGAGGAGGTGAATGAATTACATCTTGGAATGACTATAAAGGATCTAATAATCTAATTGCTTAAGGTTAATTACTAGACTGAAGCCTCTGCCATTCTTCCCCATTGAAAAGATGTTGCTGACGAAGCAGTTGAGGCAGAGACAGCACATGGTGATCACCTCTTTCTGAATAAAGGAACTAGTCTTCTGGTTATAAAGGTCTATTTCTGATGAGAAGATTTACTTTATCTAGGTGGGGAGGACCTTTGAGGGGTTAAAAAAATTCCAGATGAAATCCCAGCACAAGCTGTAAAACCCAAGCATTTTAAGGCATCTGTGCACTATTGTGTAAAAAATGCCTTATTGTGCCTCCGTGCACTGATGGGGAAACATTTGATAGCTCACCCAGAAAGAAATTGATGTGGAATACTCCACTGGAGCTTCCACAGTGGTAATGGCCTCTGAAGTCTTGTACTCTTGAGGGAAAGAAGGTATCACCTCTCTTAGAGTAATTTGGCAAGCCTTTTTGAGTTTCTTCCCTTTGAAGGGAGCATAAAAAGATGTGTGGCTGGCGAGTGTCTCCTTTTTTTTCTGGATCCAGTAAGAAAGTGTCAATGAAATATTTCTTGAACACCCTAAGCACTTTGTCAAGAGAAGTAAATGTGACTACAGACTTTGACCCTTGTTTGATGAAGAGGTTGCTAAAAATGAGACCCCTGCTGATTGCCCAGCCTCATTTGGAGTAGTTTGCAAAGTTTGAGATCTATTTGTAGTAGGATAGATATGTGCCTCTCTGAAGGGTTGGTGCAGTTTGCATTACCCAGAAGGCAGAAAGCACTCTGGGATAAACCAGCCAATATATCCAGTAGCGGCTGCTATGGGCCAGCAGTGGTGGGGGTGGAGGAGTGGAGGTTTTTAAAAAACACAAAAAAGGGGGAAAAAGAACCTTTAAACTTTCATTACCGACAGGCGCCTCTCCTCCGTCCTTCTTGCCATGACGTAGGAACAGAAAGCACCCACCCTTCCAGACTCTTCTAGCCAATCACGATGCTGCTGATAGCAGAATTGTGATTGGTCTGAGCGCTGTGTTTTGGTGCTCAGATGGTGACTGGGGGCCTGTGTATGCTCTCCATCCAGGCTGTGCATTACAGCCAGTGGAGAACATTCAAAGTGTGCATGACTGTTTGGCCGGCCGAAGATGGCCGGCCAAACCGTCATACGCACTTAGAGAGTGCCATCACTCCTCCCCTGCTCTATGGGCTGCCCAGCCCATCACATACAGAGCCGCTAGGGAAAAATAAAATGATAATAACATGGCGTTATCATTTTATTTTTCTTGTGGGGCGGCTCTCTTCCACCTTCGCGGAGGAGCCGCCCCTGACTATATCAGAATCAATTGAAATTCCCTGCTATTTAGCCAGAAAGGGTGGGTAAACATTTCTTAAAGTGCCTTGACAGGTCTAGAAGTTTACGTTGGCATGCTTTCCAAGATCATGAAATTTCCTTTTTAGAGTACTTAATAAATTGTCCCAAGAACATTATTAGATTCAGATCAGCTTCTGGACCACCTGTCACAGAAGGAATTGCATGGAACACTCAATCTGAAATTGGTTCCGTACATCTTCGGGGAAGGACTTTCTCAGCCTTGTCTGGGCATAGGCAGTAATTTTGTAAGTTAAAAGATATGGCATGGGGGGGCGCTAGTAAGACCGCGGAAAGATGCCGCACTGTAGTGCAGCTCTGCCGGCCGGGAGGCAAAATTCAACAATTATCAGTGGATTGGGTGGACATCGGCAGGGAAAAATAATGGAATGCAGCTTCTGAAAGCAAGAGGCATCGCATGAGGCAACATCTACGGTGAAAATCAAAACCAGACACTTATTTAATGGCTCGGGGCTCGCGGAGCTGAGGCCTGAACAGAAACAAGATGGCAACGTGGGATGTGCGCTGTGGTCGGGAGGAGAAACATTTCAAGTACCGGAGGTCAAATGCCTAACTTTTCGCACCCAAGAGCGCAGAAGGAAGGACCATGGCACTCCCCTGGGGGTTCGGCATACACTGTGAGCGTTGCACCGGAAAAAGTACGGAGGCGGAAGACAAGCAAGGGAACAGATGGCACCCAATGGCCATTGCTGCGCAGATAACGAGTAAAAGGGCTGAGGCAATAGTGGTGCGGCGGTAACGGCGTAACAGCAAATCGGAGGGTATGCGGACAGTGAGTGGCCCGTCCGGAGCTGACGGCGCCCTGGAACAAGTGGAGATCGGCTTCGGCAGCGCGCGTAGGGGAGGACCTGACACAGCAAGATCGCACCCGATACACGGGAGGTGTGCACACGACAACTGGGTGTGTGGAGCCATGGAAGATGCAGGTGTGTGGGCCCCCCAGGGTAAATGCAGTCCAACAAAACGTTAGAGCCCCACGAGACGGAGCTGGGGATAAGTGGAAGTCCGTGTACAGTGGGACAATAAGATTCGGGGCCCGACATGCACAAGCAGCACTATTGGAAGTAGCTTATCCTTAAATACATTCAAGCGGGAAGTAACGCTACTACTAAGTGCCACAAACCCGCATTCTGATGCTGTGAATGGTGGGTCACAAAGGGAAGGTGGCGGCAGAGCAGTGTGAGCGGTTAGCCCGCGAAGACGCCTGAAGCCACAGGGCATAGCTGGGATATCGGGTTCATAAGTAGGCAGGAGCCGACAAGGAAAATTCCAAGATGGGAAAAACAGACAAGCAACAGTCCAAACTATAATTTGAGTCGCGTCACTCGTCAAGACCAGCAGGAGCTCACTCCGACACTGAGCTGGAGGCTGTTCAGTCGAGCCCTTCCACATTGGAGGCCACCTTGCAGGCTATGCAGCAAAGTCTTCAGGCCATAGATGGGAAGATAGATACCCTGACGCTTAGAATGGACAACATGGCTGCCACACTGGACAAGCAGAACGAGCGCCTCACGGCTGCGGAACAGTGTATCTCGTCGTTCCAAGACGAGTCGCATGCGACGGTGGACAATTGCCGTGACATGGAGAAATTACTAGAGATCATAAGGGGGAAGAACGAAGACTTAGAAGCGCGCTCCCGCCGCAGTAATCTATGTATAATGGGTGTCCCTGAGAGCACAAACACAGGTCGTCTCGAGGACTATGTAGAGGGAATGCTCAAGGATTTGTTTGGGACAGAGCACCCCTGGCAGGGTAAATGACCAGCTCAAGTAATACACGATATTATGCACACTCATAGGCTTATCGATATTTGTAGAGACAGACATCCTAAAGTGCATGAGGGCACTCATATCTCTTCAGTACACAAATCATGGTCCAGATTGGACTATTGGTTAATCTCTGGATCTACTGCTCCATGGGTGAAGAGGGTGAAGCACTTGCCATGCACACTCTCAGACCACTCCCCGGTGGTACTAGATATTTGCATTCCCACACAACACTCACAACCTTTCCAGTGGCGGCTGCAGCCGTCGTCACTGCTGGACCCTGTCTTTAATGAAGGGGTGAGACAGGCTATTGAGCTCTTTTTCCTGGAAAACGTGGGAACAGTAGCAGAGGCAGGTACACTCTGGGAGGCGTCTAAAGCCACGATTAGGGGGACGTGCATTGGGCTACAGGCAGGGGTGCAAAAGAATTTGCGTTCCCGCATGAGGCAGTTAGAAAGCGCTTTAACAAAGTTAGAGAAAGAGGGAACTGAGTACTACACACTGCACGGTGCAGGCATGGCGGATAATGGCGGGGCAGGCAGGAAGGATTCCAATATATGCATCGGCATTACCTCTGGCGCATCACCCTTCTATCTCCGTGGCACGAGTACCGGGCGATTGCGACGCTGGCAGATATGGGCATAGTTACAATGGGTGATGCATACCCTGAAGGCACATTTATCACACTGGAAAAAAAACAAACGCAAAAGCCCAGCTCTCCTTTGATAATATTCACTTATTACAGGCTAAGTGAAGCCCTTAAAGCTCTTAACGATAGACATCCTGCTGAACCGTTAGTTCTGAATCCACTGCAAGTTATGCTGGCGGGTCCTTCCCGTATGAAGTTGGTTACCAAGTTGTACACTTCCATGCAGGCTGACACTGCACCTCAGCACAGCAAAGCTAGGGAAAGATGGGACATGGTTTTAGATGCACCACTTTCAGAGAAGGAATGGGATTATAGCTGCTCCGTAACAGGTCTACTGACCGATAACTGTAATTTGCGCATAATCCACTTCAAATATCTCCAACAGCTGTATTATACCCCCAAACAATTAAAAAGGTATGGACTGCGAGAGGCAGCCAATTGTACAAGATGTCAAATGCAAGAGGCGGATTTTATCCACTTGGCTTGGCTGTGTGAAAGAGTACAGAGCTTTTGGACACAGGTCACTAAAGCCCTATCTGGGATAGTGTTGGAGTCGGTGAGATGCACGCCGCAAGTATGCTTGTTGGGTCTAGTAGATTATCTTAAACCACAAAATAGAAGGCTAGTGTTGATTGCCTTATTGCTGGCAAAGAGAAAGGTGGCGCAAAATTGGGATAGTAGAAATGCGCCCAAGCTACAAAAGTGGTTGGAGGATGTTATATACTGCAGAGACCAACTGCTCTATTATGCTGAAGACTTGCCACTGCCGTCAAGGCCCAAGGATATTTGGGCTCCTCTCACGTCCTATTTGATAACGGCAGGTATGGATGTCCCCCCTGATGTAGGCATGGTGGAGTAGGTCCTTGACCATTACTGTACAGCTATCTGTAAAAATGTCTTTGTATAACTGTATGTTACTGTATACTGAAATTGCCAAGTGTCCTGGGGTGTTCATGCTTGAGGATTGTTGTAAAATAAAATAAAATAAAAAATAAAAAGATCTGGCATAAATGATTTCCTCTAGGTCAAAGGTGTCTTTTAAGTGGGAAGATTGTGATACTGGCCCATGGGATGGGTCCTTGTCTACATCAAGATCTTTCTGCTTCCTAAATTTAGACAACGGAAGCCACAGTGTATCCATGCCCTCATCATCAGATGCTTCAGTACCACTGTTTTCTCCAAAATCAACAGAGGTTGAGATTACACCTTCAGGAATAGACTCCCCATCATCACCCTGAGAATCATCAGGAAGGGTCTCAAGATAAGCTTGTTTCAGTTTTTCAATGCCATCCACCTTTGCTTGAGAGTTTTTCTCCCTTGGGGAGAGATAGTTTATTCTTCTAGGTGGGTCTTTGGAAGGAGCAGGTGTAATTTCAGGAGGAAATGAGAAAAGGGTTTTAATTTGCTGGGCTATTAGACCTAAGGCCTTAGATATAGATTTTTGCACATATGTTAAAATACTTGATCTAATGCAGATCTATCAAAGCCCCAGACAAAGACAAAGTCGACAGATATCAAGAAGAGGTTTCCCCTGCTACATAGTTTGTATAAATACCTAATCTGGCAGTACCATTTAGAGTCCAGAAATAATATAATAATAAAGTCACTTATAAAGGCACTTGCAACTGCAACAGAGAAGCTATTTGAGGAAGCGGATCACCTTTGAATGAGTTCCTCTAAAATGTTGTTTCCATGGCCCAAAGGAACTTCTGTCAACCAATTATTGAAATGCAGTCGTATTTTGACAAAGCCGTCACATAGCTACCTCCAATTGCTGTTAATTTGGGAAGGAAAGAGTGATTAAGAGTGAGGAGGAGTGAACCTGGCTCAATGAACTGCCTCAAGCATCCTCAACGGCCTGCCTGAATGGGCATGTAAATAGGTTGATAGGAAGAGCTCACCACAGGAGCTGTCAGCTCGGAAAGGCAATATCCTTAATAGGAAGCAAGCACGACAAGGTTTGCAACAAAGAGGCTAGTGCTGGCCGGAGATAATGGGCAGATAATGCACCTGAATTATGGCAGCATTTCGAAGCAACAAGCGCTCCATGACCAATCGCCTGAAGCAGTAAAATGGCACCAGCAGGGATCACTGGGAAGGAAACAGGCACCAGGCATGCCTGAAAGCAAGACGACAAGGCTGCAAGTGGTCAGGGCTATACAAGAATTTGTAAATTAAGGGTTTATCCATGATCCAGGGTTCGAGGAGAATGCAGCCTCACCTGCACCTTTTTGATGGGATATCAGGCTCTTGGAGCAGGACCTCCTGCCTGCCGCACATAATAACTAACTTCGATGTAGCTGCTCATATGACATGGAAGGTCCCCACTTATCATTTGGTAAACCATGGTTCCTGTGACGGTGGCCCTTTCCCCAGTATAAAGTCATACCAGTCAACTTAGAGAACAATCCCACAGTGTGAGGAGCGGGCAGGGTCTTGAAGCGGGCGGGGCCTCGTCTGGAGAAGTACCTATGAGACACTTTTGAACACCCCCCTCCTATCCCCCCCCCAAAAAAAAAACCGCTTGCTGAGGCTGGTGCCAATGTCCTGGGGTGTTGTCCAGAGGCGCAACTAGAGCCAAATTTCGGGGGGGGGGGGGCTAGGAAAAAATTTCGGGGGGGGCTAATTCTTCCAGCAGAAGTGGCAGAATAGGCAGAGTGGAGATGCAGGGGCTCTAAGAAGGGATGAAAAAACAACAAAGCCTCATTAACAAGCGAATGATCTTTTAAAGACCTGTGAAGTACTCGGTGCGGCTGTATGTGTGCCCGGGAAGCTGTCTCAGCCACACATGACAGGGGGGGGGGGCTGAAGCCCTTTGAGCCCAATGGGCGTTGAGCGCCTGGTGTTGTCACACCCCTTAATGGACGTTGGCAGTTCAAAGCCTCGAAAAAGAGCTGGAAAGCCTCTATTTACAGTGAGCTTCAGCTAGTTTTCCCTGCCACCAGGTGATATCGGCTCCTCACAGGGATACCGTGTGATGGGAGCCAATGTTGTGTGTCACACGATGGCACCCTGTGAGTTGGCAGTAACGATCAAGTCCATTTAAAAACCTCCAATTTACACCATGACATTTTATTGGCGTTAATGAAGGTCGATTCTGTGTCAATTCCTATGTTTTTGTGTTAAATTGAGCAACACCCCTTCGATGGAGTCTCGCCTTTCCGTCCATGGCACCTGAGAAGAACTCAGCAGCAGAGAAAGCGCTTGGACACAGTGCGGCCATCTTGCGCAGCTGGGCTTTGCAGCTGCTTGCGAGATCACCGAGGCTACCAGACATTATTATTTGTGAGTGACAGCCCTGCAGAGAAAAAATCGAGCCTGTTCCAGAGCCTTCTTGAAGGAGCTGTTTTTTTGTAAACACATCAAAACTTTGCTGGAAGCTCACTCGAAGAGAAGAAGAAAAAAATACAGAGAAGTAACTCTTTAATTAGCGTAATCACTGTCATTGTAATCTCAACATAATTACCGCGAGTAGCGCGCCTGTAACATCCGACCTGTCACTTTTGCAAACTGCCTAATTACACATATTGGGCCCTAACCAGGTGGCGTGCAATCTAAGCGAACGCGTCCCCGTAAGGTTAAGCGTGTAACAGGATAGTCTTGGAGACGGGAGCTCGCGCTGCAAAATAACATTTTAATTATCCCAGTTTAACAGTAGATTGTTTTGCAGCAGTTAATGCCGAAAATAAAATGAAATGAGTGCTACTGAGACGTCGTCAGAGCCCTGTAGGGCATCAATCTTCATCGCTCCGGCGTGTCTCCCGGCTCTGTTGGGGGACCATTCTGTGATTGCACCTGCTTCCGGTGTGGCGCGGGATAATGCCGGTAACAATCTGCTGCAGAGGCAGCCCCGTCAAAAGCCTGCCATTAAATTCAAATGCATCAAAATGCCTGGGAAAATGAGAGCTAAAGTCACCTGCATGATTGATTGGGGAAGCGAGCGGTGCTTACATTACTGAGATGAGCTCGAGAGCGACAGCGCCTTCGATTTTAACTTTAATGCATGCACTTCCACACACTTGTAAACAGTGGAAGGCTTGACTTTCTGGTGAGAAACAGCTTACTGAATAGTGGCTATCTATTCTATAGTTCTCTCCCGATCTCTCCAAAGCCTGTTGACTGTCTGGGTCAATATGCAAGCTTTCACCCCTAAGATAATGCATCGTCCCTTCAAGTGCTTGATTCATGAAAAATATAAGTGCCAGGGCTGTCGTCAGGAGGCCTCTGCAGCTTGCACCACCCATTCCCACGGCCAGCGCTGCGAGTGACAGTACAAACCCACAGACGAACATCAAACTCCTTCAAGTGTGTCACGTCAGACTATTCCAGGCCCCCAAAGCTATAAGAATGGCTTGGGTGGCCGGCAGGGGCGGCTTCTCCACTAGGGCGGAGGAGCGTCGCCCCACTTCTTTCTAGCAGTGCGAGAAGCAGAAACATAAAATGGTAAAACTACCATTTTATGTTTTTGCTTCTCGCACTGCTCAAAGCCGAAGTGTTTGGTTGGGGGCAGGCGAGTCTACTCTAGGGCAGGGGAGGAGTGGCATGCCCACTTTTGAGTGCGCTGACTGTTTGGTCGGCCCTCTGGTGCCGACCAAACCAGTCATGCGCACTCTGCCCTTTCTCCATGTAGGCAGCGTTGTGATTGGCTTAGGGGAGGGGAGGGGAGGGAGGCTGCCTGCTTCCTGTTCCTGCCGGAGGCAGGAGAGCAGGTCAGGAGCAGAGACGATGCGGGACCCGGGAAGGTAGGTTTATTTTATTTTAAAATTAACCCCCGTGCGAACCCCCGCGAGAACCCCCGTGCGACCCCACCCGCGAGTCATGCCGGCCGCGACTGGTGGCCGGTATTAGTTATTTTAATGTATATTAAATTAATAAGCAACTGTTGTGCTCATTTCTAAAAAACACAAACAGAGCCACCATGTGGCAGACTGTCATAAGACCCGGTGTTGTCAATTAAGTGTGGTGCCGAGCACCGGAAACCATTGGCTCAAATTAAGCACTGACTCCCATCTGTTGCATCATTGAGACCCATATATTTATCTTGCATCGCATCACCTTCTTTGCCCTCTGCCCTAATATAGCCCGACACTGACTACTACTGCACCTCCATCGTGTCCCGAAACACCTCTTCTGTCAGAATACCAGTGGCAGATTGGTCTCTGTAGGAGTTGAAGAGCTTTTGGGCTTTGCACCCTGCTACTGCTGTACCCATGAAGCTCTTGGTCAACCTTAATCTCTCTTATTAAACCATGGAAAAATGCCAGCCTTATCAGAAGCAGAGGTTAGGCATTCCTGGTTCTGCAGTATGCCAACTAGAAGCAAAGTACTATAAACATTGCATAACTGACACACCATCATAGGACTTTGCAGGCCTTGGTCAGGCATTGGCCTGCTTATTTCTGTCATTGACTGCAGGAGAGAAAGATATACTCCATTGTTGTGATGTCTCTGCTGTACAGCTGCCATCTTTGTTCACTACTTGCACAAAGCAGGCCTCTCTAATATGCTGTTGCTGTATCATGTTGCAGAAGCCTCAGGAAGCAATGCCATAGCATAAAGACCAGTTAATACCATGCAGCCTCCATTGGCATCCGGGGAACACAATTCAGCCACATCTGACCTGAATCCTTAGGGCCTATTCTAGAATGACCAAAGCCATACACATCCTAAAAACACATCTTAAATGTCTTTGCCCTGATGGCCTGGATGATATTCTCCAAGTAGGCAATGCTTAGGATCTTGCCAATGCATCTGAGTCTGCCTTTGAACTACCTACTACAGGGCTAGAGTCAGGATAGATGTCCCTAACTTGCACAGTGCACATGAACCTGACTAGTTCTTTAGCCCCTAGTGGAATTCAATGATCCAGGATTGTCATGAAACTTAGAAAATAATAACCTATAACAACAAAACAGTAACAAAACAACAACAAAACAATACCACTACCCATGCTGCTACAACATCTATTACTACTACTACTACAACAACAAATAGTAATAATAATAATAATAGTATAAGGACAATAGATCACACAAAATCAACATCGTAGAACATTTTAAATTCATTTTTTAAAAAGCTCTTTATTTAAATTTTGCTCATCATACAGCTCATGCAGGAGGTAAGGACAGGTTGTTACATGGCATACATCATTATTAGGCTGTCTGGTTTTAGGTTTAAACCTATAATAACCGATAAAACCCCACCGAAAGGGAAATAGCCCTCACCAGTGTAAACACATAAACACTGAAAAAACACCTGCACAACCACAAACTAAATGCCATTCAAAGAAAGGAAAAGGAGCGTGAAAGAGTCAATTGTGTTCTTCCTGAAGGGGCCAATGCAATATAACTTTGTTATACAAGTTAGCAGCAAGAAAGACTGGGCTAACATTATTCTGCTTGAGTTTTGTTGTTTAGGGATGCCACTAAAATATTGTTTCTTCTTCCTTTTTACAGCTTTGTGGTCTTTGGTCTACAGATGCAGAGTTTAGAACCATGTTTTAGGTCTTGTTTAATTATTTTATAAACTGTAGAGAATCAGGAAATATCAAAATCATATTAGATATTTTGGCTGTGTTTGATTCTTTCACTGATAGGTAAAATGGCTGGTTTCATGTTCCATGTTAGAGTGCCTGCCACTTCGTAAGCAAAGTAATGTTGGAGAGCAATTCAGGAACTTTTATTTTACAATGTATGAGAAATGGCTTGCAATGATGCATAGAAATGTCCCTTCACCAACCATCGCATTTGAAGTCAATGAAACCTCACTGTGGTACTCTGTACAAGTTTTAGATCCCGTCTGTAAAGGGTCATTTTCTCTGTAGTTTCAAAAGTGCTGCTTCATTTTTGACCGCTTCAATAACTCTGAGGGCATAAACGCCCAGTTCAACGCAAATGTTGCAGAACCTGCCCAGAGAATCGCAATCTTCAAGTGTACCAGTATTGGTATGGAAAGCTATGTCAGTGGCCAAAGTTAGTAAATTGTGTACTGGCTGTTTTGGCGTTGCCCATCTCAAGCCCCAATGTTGAGAGGGCCTTTTCACAGAAAAAGGTTTGCATGGGAAGGAAAGGGCGAGCGCACATGACCAAAGACTCACTGAAGAAGTATTGTATGGTGTACTACAATAAGTTTGATTTGCAAAAATGTATTTGGACCTCATATACCCTGTACGTACACTGTCTATATACCATGCACTATCAGTGCAGAATGCAAGCAATAATAAAAGAAAAACGTTCCATAAACACTGAAAAAACACAGTTTCTGTTGTTTTAAATGGTGCAAAAATGTGTAACCATTGATAACCACTGTTTTTTTAAGGTATTGAAATCATTTGAAAACACGGAAAAAAACACCAGAATTGACCAAAAATAGAAACTGAAAACAGGAAAGCCTAATCATTATGAAATTTGTACATCGTCAAGGCATTGATCGACTGCATATCCAGGTGGGTGCTTTTACAGCCCGTTTACATTCATAAATATTTCCCTACCCCAGCACACCAAGAGTGTCCCACTCATAGTTTTCCCTTTCAGCAGGTCAGTCTCTCATCACAGACCCCTGTATTCACATCAGGCCCCCCACACCTTCTCCCATTTCTTGGGGCATCCCCTGCTCTGATAGACCACCTTGTCTGTCCTTTGGCACCAGTCAAGGTGAGATGCTCAATTATCGATGTATAGGGTAGTGTTGCTGCCCCATGCCTGCGCAATGTTTTGCTTGGCCACTTCTGCCGCTATCACCAACCAGAGCCGCTAGTATCTGGACCAGGTCTCTTCCCCCGATATTGTCAGGAGGAGCCATTTCGCATCTAGCGGGACAAGTAGAGACAAAACCTGGGACATTACCTCCGTGATTTCCCCCCAGTAATCCTGTATCAACAGGCATTCCCAAAGGATATGAAAAAAAGTGCCCTCTTGGCTGCATCCCCGGAGGCATGGTTGTGTGCTAGCCTTGCCTATCTGGTGTAAGAGCGTCCTGGAGTTAAAGGATCTGTGTAGTATCCTTAGCTGGATTAGTCTGGACCGGGCCCGTATTCCTATTTCCCGAGGACTCTGAATGACCTCTATCCAGTCCACATATCCATGTCCCCCCCAGGTCATCAGTCTATGCCTCTCTCAATGTCCCCAGTGGATCAGGAGAGTTGTTGGACAGTTTCCTTATCCAGTATCGGCTCAGTGGGCAGACAATCCTCCAGAGGCAATGCCTCCGGTAGCTGCTCCCCTTCCAGTATGTCGCTCCTAATGGCATGCCCCAGCTGTAGGTATTTATAGTGTTCTGATTCCGCAATCTTCAATTCCTGGCAGAGTATAGCAAACCTTATCAGGGTCTGGTCCCTTCAAACATTGCCCGAGTGCTCTACACCTAGTAATTCCCATCTGGAGAAGCCTGTCATGTAGTAAGTCACTGTCCCATAGTGGCTTCATATTGGTGAGTCTGCCTCTCCAGCCCAAGTAGGTCAGAGATCATTTTAAATTCAAGCTTCAAAAGTATCCTATCATATAAAACATGAGGGCAGTTGAAGGATGATATAATGTTAGTGATCGTAGATAACAGTGAATTAAAAAAAATGTTTGAGAAAAACACTCGCTCAGGTTTCTAAATCTGCTAAAAATGTGTCCTTATAATTAAAATTAAAAATTCCAATTTATACACACTGCAATAATATATATCTTCTGGTATGAAGTAGATTTATTACTACACCATTCTGTTTACCCTACATGCAGGACACACACAATCCCATGGTAATACTAAAGTCTTCGGTTCTACACATCTCAGGAAAAGTTTGAATGTCCCACTCTACATGGCTTTTTTTTTCTTCTGAATCCACGAGTAATACTAATATATATTTGTGCCATCTTAATTCAAATTTCAAGTATATTATTATGGAGTCGTGTTAGGATCTTCTATATGCTTTTTAGGGTGCATTTGTAGTTATGGGGGTATACCTACATTTGGGTTGTTCCATAGGTTCTGTCAATGAACCAGTATTTGCCAGTCACTGTCTTCTGAAATAACAAAGGAGTATTCAAGTTTTAAGATGAGAGGCCTATCTAGTCAGTACTGTGCGTCCCATCATATGTACCAATGGGACTTCTGAAGCACCCTTTATGTAGGTATATCTATAAAACCACAGCAACATTTTAAAAAATAGAGAATACCCTAGCAGGGATGCTAACCAAATGAAACTGAAAGATCAAAACAACCTCAACTCTAAAAATATATTGTTGGTGTGCCATAGCAGCCAAGGTTAGGTCCACATTGTTTTTTTTTTAATTTAAACTTTTTATTAAGAAATTAGGCATGTATACAATAAGGTCATAGCATTACATCTGTACTCAAAGATTAAAGGTGCATTAAGACATCAGGGTTCCCATATCCCAGTATAGTAGCTTGGTCCGCGGAGGCATGCGATTAACCAACATTTTCAACAACATCATCCCTACCCGCTGGCGGCACACAAAGCTCCCCCCGGAAGGTGTTCCAAGGTTCCCATATCTGTGACCATTTCTGCGGGCAGCCTCTGGAAACATAGATAGGTATCTCAGTCACCATACACCAGTCCATGTCTTTGGCCCATTCAGCTATACTCGGCGGATTTGGAGCCCTCCACAGTCGAGCGATATTCCGCTTAGCCACCATGAACCCCAAGGTGATCCAAATCCGTTCTTTGGCAGTGAAGTCAGTAGAATCCCATATATTCAACAAGATTAATTTGATGCTACATTGTACCGGCTGCCCCAAGGCTTCCTCCATCCTGGATACCACCCTCTCCCAGAATTTCTGGATTTCCGTACATTCCCAAAGTGTGTGTATGAAGGTGCCCTCTTGGCCGCAGTGTCGTGTACATCCAGTGTCCTGGGCGTAGCCCATATGGACCAGTGAGGATCTGGACAAATATATCCTATGGAGGATCTTTAGCTGGACCAATCGGAGTCTCGAGGAGATGGCAACCTCACACGGAGAAGCCACTGCGGCCCGCCATTCCTCGTCGTCCAGGCCAGCGACATCGTGGTCCCATTTACATCTTAGTTGAATTAAGGGATCAGTCATGTTATTAATAAGCTTCTTATATATAAGAGATATGGCTTTTTCTGGCAGGTCACCATCTAAGATCCTGTCCTCCAGAGGGGAGGAGTCAGGAAGGATCGTACCCCTGGGGAGAGCCGCAAGCAGCGCATGTCTAATTTGAAGGTATCGGAACTGCTCCGAGTCGGCCATTTCAAATTCCTGACGTAACTGAGAGAAGGGCACGACACCGCCCGATTTCCAAAGGTCCCCTAGTCTAGAAATGCCTATGATATCCCACTTGTCAAAGCCCAAGGAGCACGACAGACGGTCCAACCGGTCACAATGCCAAAGTGGCGTGGCTTGAGTGAGCTTGCCCTCCCAACCCAGGCTTTTAGTAGCGTCCCGCCATATCTGCACCGCATGCGTGGTCGGGCCGGTCAGGGCGAGCTTCCGAAAGTTCGTATATAACGCCCCCTCAAACCCTCCCCCGGGAAGGAGCCAACGATCAATCCGAAAAGCCGTATCATCATGCCGTCTATAGGTGCACTGATTAATGGCAGTGAGCTGCGAGGCCCAGTAATATCTTTTTATGTCTGGGAGTCCGATACCCCCATCAAACCACCCCAAAGTGAGCTTATGTGTGGCGATACGGGGGGGTCTACCCTCCCAGAGCAGATCTCGCACCGTGCCGTCCAATTCCTTAAAGAAGGACCCCACGACCGGGAGGGGGGTATTTTGTAACACGTAGAGGAATCGGGGGAGGGACATCATCTTAAATAGCGCCGCTCGTCCCAGAAGGGTCAGGGGTAGTGATCTCCAGTGCAGGACGTCAGATTTAAAACGTGCGAGTGGCGGCCGGAGATTAGCGTCATAAAATCTCGACAGGTCTTTGGATACCCACATTCCCAGATACTTAAAGCCGTCTTCAGCTTCCGTCAGTTGGCAACCCTTGGGGAGGCGAGGACGCCGTCCGCTAAGAATGTAGAACAATGATTTGGACCAGTTAATCACGTAGCCAGCGAACCCGCCGAAAGTCTTGAATATGTCCATCACAACGTTCAGAGACGCCTCCGGGGAGGCAAGATACAGGAGGATATCGTCAGCATATAATGATATGCGGTCCTCCCACCCATGCGTCCATTTAAGGCCCCTAATGGCTGGGCTCTGACGGATCCATGCTGCCAGAGGCTCCAAGGCCAGGGCAAAGAGAAGCGGCGATAGGGGACAGCCTTGCCTGGTGCCCCTACCAAGGGAAAAGACAGGGGATGCCCGGTTATTAACAACCACTTGTGCCAGTGGTTGACAATATAGGAGTCGGACCCATGCAATAAATTCCGGGCCCAGTCCTATCTTGCGAAGCACCGCAAACATATAGGGCCACTCGATGGTGTCGAAGGCCGAGGCAGCGTCCAATGATACCACCACGGCATCCTCTCTGATCGTGTCCGCCCTGCAGAATACAGCGTGAAGTCGGCGGATATTGAGAGATGTATTTCTCGCCGGCATGAACCCGGATTGATCCGGGTGAATCAGATGCGGAAGAACTTGCAACAAACGGGTAGCGAGAACCTTTGCAAGGATCTTGGCCTCACAATTAAGCAGTGAAATGGTCCTGTATGAGGAACACAGCTCGGCGGGTTTTCCCACTTTATGGATAACGACTATATTGGCCAGCCGTTGATCCTCGGGGAGGATTCCCAGCTCTTTACTTTCCTGAAACATATCTGTGATAAACGGGGCTGTCTTGCCTGCCGTAAGCTTAAATAATTCTATAGGGATCCCATTAGGGCCCGACGCCTTCCCTCCGCGCAAATCCTGGATGGCCTTCTCCACTTCAGCGACCATGATTTCGCGGTCAAGGTCGGAACTCTCTTCCTGCATGAGGACTGGCATCTGAACGTCACGGAGGAGCGAAGAGGACTCCTCCTCGGAATAGGTCGTGCGGGAGGTATACAGGGATTGATAATAGCTACCGAATGCGTCCGCGATGTCCTGCGGAGCAGTGAGGCGGGGGAAGGTATCGGCGTCAATTTAGGCCACAACGCGCCGTGCCCCCTCTCTACGATCCAACCAGGCCAACAATTTGCCTGCTTTGTCACCCGCGTCATAGATCCTGCTTAGGGTAGCCCTATATTGAGCCTTAGCCGTGTCCGTGGCCAAGTCCAAAAGCTCCTTGGTTTTAATTTTGAGCTGTTGGCGCACCTCCTCCGAGTTCAACGAGGCGGCCGCACGCTCCAGTTCGAGGATCTCCTCTTCTAAGCGCATAATAATGGCAGCCTTCTCTTTGCGGTGTCCCGCAATCTGCCCCAGAACCACCCCCCGAACAACCGTCTTATAGGCTTCCCAGAGTGAAACGGGTGAGCTTACTGATCCCAGGTTCTCTTGGAAATACAGGTCGGTTTCAGTCAGAACCTTGTCCCTAATTGAGGGGTTCGTAAGATACCATGAGTTGAGCGGTGCCACGCGGCCGACCGTGGGTTCTCCTACTTCCAGCTTACACATAACTGGAGAATGATCCGAGATCCCCCTGGCCAAGTGTCATACATCAGAGACTGAGTGGAGGTGGTGCGTGAGCGTGAGCACATAATCTATACGGGACATCGTACCGTGGGGGCCTGAGAGATGGGTATATTGGCGTTCTTTGGGGTGCATGCCCCTCCAGACATCTACGAGCCCCATGGCACCCAGAAAGCTATGTTTCCGTTTGCGGGATGGTGGCAGGTCCCTCTGAGGCCAGCGGTCCAAGGAATCCGAGACAATAGAATTAAAGTCTCCCCCGACCAACAGTCGACCATCCGGCAGGCCCAGGAGGATGTCACCAAGGTCAGCAAAGGCCTGCATATGTAGGCCCGGTGGAATGTACACTGAGACCAAGTTAAGGATGGCTCCCTCCCAAATCCCGGTCAGGGCTGCAAATCTACCCAAGGGGTCGGTTCGAACCTTGTTAATAGTTAAAGGAAAGGATTTACGGACCAGAATGCCCACCCCCCGGGAACCCGAACCAAAGGCAGAGTGAGCTACCAGCTGAAAGCCCCAACGAGACAGGGCCCTACAACTGTTGCCCAACAAGTGGGTCTCCTGTAGGAACACTACGTCTGGCGAGTGTCTTTTCAGGAATTGAAGAACCACCCCTCTCTTTATTCTGTCCCCCAGCCCATTCACATTCCAGGAGAGCAAAGTGAGTTTCTGTCTATTCATCACACCCATCCCGCTGGTTCAGCATTATGAGATGATCCAGAGGATAGTCTAGCTGAGTGGAGACAAAGGAGGAGTCCTCTCCATTTCTAAATACCGTGGCCAATAAGAGCATTACCCACGTTGCACCTGTCACAGTTCGCATTCGAGACCAATTGAGTATAACATACCTGGACAAAAACAATAAAAACATCAAAACACCAATACAGTCCCCACCTGCCCACCCCACACTCCCAACAAACGGGCCCCCCACCCCCCTCCCTGCTCGGCGGTCGCAAAACCTCCCGCCCCCCAAACTAGCAGAGTGCCTATCGCCCACCCTTTCAACAAACTTGCGGGACCGTGTAGCCGAACCGAGCAACCATCAGTAAGAAATGATTTTACCAGTAATAACATTAATAGTTGAACACATTTATACGAAGAGCCTCAGCCAGAGTCTAGAACACACCCAATGACGCCCACATGTTGGCCAGGGTGTAAGCAGAGTTCGGGGCGAGCAGATCGGCCAAGTCTTATATAGCAGATTGACCCAAGGTGGCAAAGTCCGATGCGTGTGGGAAAGACAACCCCATCCCCACGGCCCTCCATTGTTTCAACCACTCCATCACCCAAAGGGAAAACATACAGACCAGTTATTCGTCTCCACCCGTTGCCTCATTCAAGACTCGTAGCGGTGAGCCACCACCGGAAGCTCGAGTGTCTCCATCCGTCCTCATGCTCCGAGCTCGGTTGTCACGGCGCATTTCTGTCTGCCAGCCCTCCAGCCAGTCCCAGGTCTCCTCCGGGGTGGTGAAGAACCAGGACTTTCCCTCCGATTCCACTCGCAACTTGGCCGGGAACATCATGGCATACTTCAAGTCCTTTGTCGCGGAGCGTTTTTTTCACTTCCAAGACGCTTCGCCTTTCTCTCTGCACCTTGAGGGTAAAGTCCGGAAAAAAAGTGATGCGACTGTTCTGGAATTCCACTGGCGGGGCGGAGCGGGCACATTGCAGGATGACATCCCTGTCGCGGAAATTGAAGATCCTGGCAAGAAGAGGTCGCGGGGGAGCCCCAGGTTTCGGCCGGCCTCCCGGTACACGATGTGCCCGTTCCACGGAGAAGAAGTAGGAGAGTCCCCGTGGTTTGATGTAGGTGATGATCAGCTCTTCTACAAAGAGGTCTGCTGATGGCCCCTCCGCCCGTTCCGGGACCCCAATTATGCGAACATTGTTGCGCCTAGAGCGCCCTTCATAATCGTCTAACTGCGCTTCCAATTTTGCAGCGTGCATTTGAAGGTCGTCCACTTTTTTTGCAGCGCTGACGTATCCTCTACCAGGGAGGTCGCCTTGATTTCAACGTCTTTCAGGCGCGAGTTCATAGAGCGCATGTCTTCTCTAATGAGGGACACTTCGGTAGACACTGTGTCAATGCGCGACTCCAAGGATGTGCGGACGGTGGTGATAGCTTCAAGAATGTCCTGCAACGTTGGTTTCTTCTGCTTCCCGCCTGACTCAGACTTATCAGATGCGACTGGCCCTCCCTTGGGGCTTGCGCCCGGGCCCCCATCCCACGCATATTTAGTCAGTTTGACTTGGAGTGCCGCTTTCGAGCTGCATCCCCCCGCCATTATGTCCACTGGGTTCTTCTATGGGGCTTATTCGCAGCAAGTAATGGCTATAATATGTGGCAGCAGCGGGGAGATCACCAACGTCCGCCCCGCCGTGTGGCCCGCCCTGTGAACGGCAGGAGCGTCAGTCTCTGGGCACACACCGTGGGGACTTCCCGTCACCAGAGTGTTACGAGGTGGGCATCAGGGCCGCACCAAGAACGCCCCCGGCAGCGTGTCAGAGTCCACCGCAAAAGAGAGAGGGCCAAGAACCCATCAGCGGGGATCAGCACTCAGCCACACAACCACTATAGAAGCCGGTGATGCCAGGCGGGGTTGCCGCGCTGCTGGTAGGAGTGAGAGGGTCCACCCCGTCGGAGCTCTTCAGTGGAGGTCTGCGCTCCCCCCACACAACAATTGCTGGGGCCAGTAGAGCAAGGCAGTGATGCGGCATTGCTGGGTGGCCGCAAGGGAAGCACGGCGGTTTCTCGGCCGGCAGGAGCTATATACGGTAGTTGACAGGCCGGTACGCAGCTCCAAGCCGTCGCCGTCCAAGGGCACACACATACACCGCGGGCAGACTAACGACCATCCACCCCGGTACTCAGTGGCGCTTCGGATCGGGCTCCGTGCTGCCTGATGCATGGAGCTGTGCAGCAACTCCAGGGTGATTCGACGACCGGCCCGGGTCCGCTCCTCCCTTCCGGCCGGTGCGAGGCTGCCTCCTCACCTCGATCCCTTCACAGGCACTGGACGCCGCGATGGAGGCCGAAGCTGGCGCCGGTGCCGAGGTCTCGCGCACACCAACCCCGATATCTTTCACGCCGCTCTCAGCTCTCCCAAGCCTCACGGTGCCGGCGGCACGTCCACAGCCGACCGCGGTCCCCGGGCGATGAAATTGAAAGGGTGCTGCCGGTAAATGTAGCGGGACCGCACCATCAGTGGCGAGCGGCGCGGCGGTCACGCGCCGCCGAGGATTTACTCAGCCACCAGGCCGCAGGCCGCGCCTCAGCCCCGATGTCGCAGGTCTCGCTGCGGCCGTTCCACGCCTTCTTTCTGGCGTCGGGAGGTAGCGATCGGCTCCGCAGCTCATCCGATTTATGGTAACAGCGTCAGAGCCGCAGTGCAGGCTGAAGTGACCGGATATTTTATCGGATAATTGCTCGGTCGGCGGAGCCAACAGATTAGGCGGCCATCTCTGTGCTCGGCTTGGCCACGCCCCCCCTAGGTCCACATTGTTAACTATGATGTCAATATCACAGTACAGAAAAATCCCACCTCCAAATACTCCTTCAAAATTTTAGATGTCAGAGACAGGAAAATGCATCAGTTTTCCATTGTTTTGTAAGATGTAATCAAGTAGCATTATTTTCTCAGTATATGTATGCCAATCACTAAACACTCTGTTAGTTTGGTGTTCATTCTCAATTGGAATTATGAAGGATAATCCTTCCAGGACAATACTTCTAGAAGTTTGTGAAGTGGATGCTGGAGTAAGAGCTACAGCCGACAAATTGTATCACTTGCATTTTGGCTTCTCTATGGGCCATTCAGTCATCGAATTAGTCAACGATTTCTTTGGGGAATATGTGTATGAAATGGGTTGAGCCCTTCCTTATAGATTTGGAAGAACAGTGGTCTTATAAGCAGGAGCAGTGGTTTAAAATATTTCTTTGTTGCCTGTGACCCTGTAGTTTCTGACCATCTTGAGGTGAGGCTTGAAGCTCTTCATGGCCTGAGACAATGAGGAATGAAGGGCTTTAAAACTGTAGGACATTTGCTGCATTAGAATCAAATCCAAAGGATCCCATAAAAGGTGAAAGGGAATACCAAAGAAGGAGCAAGCCTCATGACCAGGATCTTCAGTGTGTCCCTATGCAGGAACATCCACCATCTCTTACGGCTAGAGCGATCGACCTCGAAGCTGGGGAACCGGGTTCGAGTCTCAGCAACGACGCTCAACATCCTGTGATTCTGGGCAAATTATTTAATCTCCCCGTGCCTAACAAAAAAAAAATGAATGCGTCCATCTATAACGAAACTGGTGCTCATGTAAAGCGCTCTGATACCCGATGTCCCGGGTCTAGTTCGCACTATATAAAACTCTAACAAAAAAAAAGAACAAAAAAATCTGTTCACCCAGATTTGGATGGTGCACAACAAGAATAGCCACCGGTTTGAGCAGACTTACTCTCTCGATCAATCAATCAATCAATCAATCAATCAGGAGTTTGTATATCGCGGCTTGGGGGGGCTGCTGATCATCTAGGCGTGGAGGTTCAGTCGAAGACCCAGGTCTTGAGGCCCTTCTTGAATTGGGTCAGTGACGGGGATTGCCTGAGGTGGAGGGGCAGGGTGTTCCAGGTCTTGGCGGCAAGGTAGCAGTAGTTAACCGCAGATCTCCCGAGTCTTTCTTGCTGTAACAAGTTTCATGCTTATTCCTTAAGCAGAATATTTTTAAATGGAACATTCAGGTTTACTGTCTGATGTTGAAAAAGACTGTGGACAGTGCAGATCATTGAGGCACACCACATTCAAATCTGTTCACTGTCAAAGGGAAGGGGCTGATTGTCAACACCAGTTGTGATGTGCTATTTTTTCTCACTCTTCACTGTAATGGAATGTTAATGATCTCTCTATTTCTTTGTCTCCCCATTTGTAGCAGGGATAGAGCTGGTAAGGTTTACTTTTGGAGGTGTTCAATTGGTTTGGACTCGGATACAGTGCGTCATAATGGTTATCACAGACAGTAAACCTGAATGTTCCATTTAAAAATATTCTGCTTAAGGAGTAAGCATGAAACTTATTACAGCAAGAAAGACTCGGGAGATCTGCGGTTAACTACTGCTTTTTGTGAAAGGCCCAGTGAACTAAGGTATTTTAAATGGGCACAAGTTTAATCTAACTCAACAGTGTTGCATTTTCAACTCATGGGATCCTTTGCAGCAGCAGAAAACAAACAGTGCTCACTTCTGTGAGTGCCCACACATAGTAACAAGGGATGTGGCTGTGGTTACCAGCTTTTCCCATCTCCTTTTCATTGGACTTACCTGCATCACAAGATTACCAAACCCTACCCCACCTTTACTGAGACCCACACCATGCACAGATCTATATCCCCGCCTTCCCATAAACTACACACCCCACCAGTAACCTGCAGCAGCCCTGTACTCTCCTTCCTGGCACTTCTTTCAGAAATCACGGAGCTGTGCAGGTTTGATTCAAGTATTGCCTGCTCCAAAGAACATTTTTAAGTGGAAGCAGGCATTGGTTTCTTACTCTGCCTTGCACAGCTGGTCAATTCAGAAAACTTTACTGACTTCATGAAGGCTGAAATTGCCCATACACATTTACTAAGAAGCTATAATAAAAATGTGATCACCCCTATCATTGGTGCTGTATGGTTTCAGGTGAACAAGGTAACTTCTAGGTGCTTCTTGAGTTTTAACTATTTGACTACCAGTTTGAAATGTGATTAGTTTCTATAAAGTTGAGGAAGTTAATTAGGTATTTCTCTTTAGAGCTTTTGAGTTTTAGGAGGGGAAACCGAATGTCATGGTGAAGTAACATAACCATACTGATCACTGCAGCCTTTTTGAGGAGGCAGAAGCCTGAATCTTCGAATGCAGCTGTGACGCGTTTCAAAGCAGCCACTGATGCCCCTTTGCATAAGGCCCTTTTTATGAGGGAAGAACTCCCATCTACACATATCTCCATGTTTTCATGGAACAATATGCAGTTCTTGAAAGGCCCATAGATCCCACTGAAAATCTGGAGGAATTCATCACCAGAATTCTTCACTTCTGAAACAGTGTGGTCACAGGCAAAGAAGGTGAGTAACTCTATCTGTCCAGCTGTTCATATGAGGTATTTGGGAGGCATCAAGACAAGTCACCTCCTCTTCCTGTTACTGTTTTTTAACGACGTTGAAATTAATCTGGATGAGGCTGTTAAGATAGTAATACACACACATTCCCAAGTTATTGTCAACATGTGGAGAACATCTTAAGTTAGTATGGTGCAATATGCCTGTGTAATTAAACCTACTCTTATCTATCTGAGGAGTCTCTCTATGTATGTTGTAGAGGTCGAAAGGGATCTTTGCTCCTTGTCACTATAAATAAAGATGTTTATGTTAGTTATGTATAGGCTTTCCTGTTTTCAGTTTCTATTTTTGGTAAATTCTGGTGGGTTTTTTCAGTGTTTTCAAATGATTTCAATACCTTAAAAAAACAGTGGTTATCAATGGTTACACATTTTTGCACCATTTAAAACAACAGAAACTGTGTTTTTTCAGTGTTTATGGAACGTTTTTCTTTTATTATTGCTTGCATTCTGCACTGATAGTGCATGGTATATAGACAGTGTACGTACAGTGTATATGAGGTCCAAATACATTTTTGCAAATCAAACTTATTGTAGTACACCATACAATACTTCTTCAGTGAGTCTTTGGTCATGTGCGCTCGCCCTTTCCTTCCCATGCAAACCCTTTTCTGTGAAAAGGCCCTCTCAACATTGGGGCTTGAGATGGGCAACGCCAAAACAGCCAGCACACAATTTACTAACTTTGGCCACTGACATAGCTTTCCATACCAATACTGGTGCACTTGAAGATTGCGATTCTCTGGGCAGGTTCTGCAACATTTGCGTTGAACTGGGCGTTTATGCCCTCAGAGTTATTGAAGCGGTCAAAAATGAAGCAGCACTTTTGAAACTACAGTGAAAATTACCCTTTACAGAAGGGATCTAAAACTTGTACAGAGTACCACAGTGAGGTTTCATTGACTTCAAATGTGATGGTTGGTGAAGGGATATTTCTATGCATCATTGCAAGCCATTTCTCATACATTGTAAAATAAAAGTTCCTGAATTGCTCTCCAACATTACTTTGCTTACGAAGTGGCAGGCACTATAACATGGAACATGAAACCAGCCATTTTACCTATCAGTGAAAGAATCAAACACAGCCAAAATATCTAATATGATTTTGATATTTCCTGATTCTCTACAGTTTATAAAATAATTAAACAAGACCTAAAACATGGTTCCAAACCCTGCATCTTTAGACCAAAGACCACAAAGCTGTAAAAAGGAAGAAGAAACAATATTTTATTGACATCCGAAACAACAAAACTCAAGCAGAATAATGTTAGCCCAGTATTTCTTGCTGCTAGCTTGTATAACAAAGTTACATTGTATTGGCCCCTTCAGGAAGAAAAAAATTGACTCTTTCACTCTCCTTTTCCTTTCTTTGAATGGCATTTAGTTTGTGGTTGTGCAGGTGTTTTTTCAGTGTTTATGTGTTTACACTGGTGAGGGCTATTTCCCTTTCGGTGGTGGTTTATCAGTTATTATAGGTTTAAACCTAAAACCAGACAGCCTAGTTATGTATCACTGTCGGGTATGTCTTACACTTATTTTTAATGGGTATGATTCCCTTCCTTTCACAACAGGCTGTACATTTTTTTAAAAGAGACAAGCGTAGAACATTGTTGAAGAGTACAATATTTAGTAAACAGTTCTTTATGCATAAGGAAAATCCACATTGGAGCAATAGTTATCTTCTTTCATTGGTTTATTCTTGATAGTGCATCTTGTATCTTGATTGTTTCACTGCTTCTTGCTTTGCTTCAAAGTTGCACGTGGACAACACAACTGAAAGACTATTTCCAGACTAAAATAATGACCTCACACTACCAACCACTCGCCCACACATCCAAAACTATTGATATTTATCCTTATCACAAATTTACTGATACATTGCATACTCATACTGAGCTGAGCCTTATAAAACACAAGGCTCTTCAGCCACATGGAGTCAAACAAGTTTTGATTATGGTCTCTATTTTGTATGAACTATACCTTGCCCCACTCCCCAGAACTCCTCTTCTAGACTGACCATTTGCTATGTTGTGTTTATTAATATGTATGGTACCGAAATAAAGTTTTAAATATTGTACTACAAAATAATTGTAGGAAAAATTCTGGTGACCAAAAACAGACATGGCAAGTATGTAAAGGTTTGTATAGGTTTACTATGCTTAGCTCCTCGCAGATATATTCTTGATAATAAATATCTTCAATGTACGAAGGTGTGGCAATCACTCTTCTTTGCGCCAATGGATTTGAATCTACCAAGTGCACCTATCACCTGATAAAAACAAAGAAAGGATAATAAAAAAACTAATAAAAAACATTTACCTTTAAAAAAACAACTTTTGAGGCTTTTTCTAACAGCAGAGAATCACTGTGGAGATACAAAGGATGAACATCTCAACATCTTGTACCCATCAAAGAGAATGCTCTATGTCCAAATCTGAGGTAGTGTTATCAAAAAAGCTGTGAGCTGCTCGTAAACCTCTGCCTGATTCATACCGTGTGAATTGTGAAGCCATAAAGACTTGCACTTTCAGGTGAATTGAATTATGATCCTAGAAGCCACTCTGCTCCAACTAATTAAATAATGTAGGTTTCTCAGTAATGCAGAAATTTGTAGACGCTTTGATAGTCCCATGATCGGGCTCTGGCATTCTGAACTAACTGCAGCTAATACCAATATTTTTTAGGTGCCTCTCAATAGACTAAATTGCCATTTAGCATCAACACAGAAGTCATCTTTCGTTTCTCAAGGATACTAAATCAAAAACCACTGCCAGAGATGATCACTTTATTAAAAACAAAATGCAGCTCTGCCGCTATTTATAGGGCTGGGTCTGGGGGTATCAAAATGCAGACGTTCTTCAACACATTGAAAATGGTGATGCTCACAGGTTATTGGCAGCTCCCAAAAATATTGCACATTTTATTTGTCATGAAGAATTGGCCCTATTCTTTTTAAAGGGCCAGTTAAAATTGACCCCACTTTTGCTCTGGCTTAAATGTTGGGAAAACCCTGCAGATGGTCTGGTAAGAGAGTGTATTCTATACTGTCTATCTCTCCAAAATATGACTAAGATACCATGGCTGGCAGATGTAAAAACATGTTTTGACAAATTAGGCCTCCCAAAATGTTTTACAGATCCATCATTGATCAACGGAAATGCAAAAGACATTGTGAAATACAGTTTTCACGAATTCTGTATCAACAATAGTTTATGCAATATGTTGAACCTGAAGACTGTAGAAGCGTACATTTGTATTGTGACGGTCAAAAGCATAGAATCGTACTTGCATTGGATTGGTAATTCTTCTAATCGTTCACTTGTAACCCTTTTCAGATTTAATTCTATACATTTTAAAGAGGCCTGCTCCATTCAATGTATTTGGAAACATGACTTGTCACCATGTCACTGTAAGTATGTATCCAAACAATGCACAAGTCATTTTCTTATGTTTTGTCCTCTATATGCAAGCCCGAAATCTGCATTTTTAATACCGTTATTATGCCAAGCTAGTTTTAAACATTTCTTGCGTGCTTTTGAGTTTTTACAAAGGATTCCCACCATTGATATATGTTTTGGAGTACTGAAGTTTATAAAAAGTGCTTTAAAAACAAGACATCATTAAGAACAGCTACATTTTTTACTTAATTTTATTTGTCTCCTGTGTTGGATTTTATAAAATTGTTTTTAAAAACTTTAATTGGAAATTATGTTTTAACCTGTATCTGTGATGTTTTATTAACATGTTTATTGTTTATGTATTTTATGACATTATACTTTTATGGCAATATATTGCCAAATAAATATATTTTCAATTCAACTAAATTGCCATAGCACATTTTAGACTGGACCAAAGCATTTATTACATAAATACATTGGCGATTTTCAATGAAAAGAAAAATTCTCTTTAATATCCACACTTGTCAAAAACAAGTATAGGCTGTCTTAGTCACCTACTATCTCGGAGGTCACTTGGAATCAAATACATGCCCAAATTCTGTACCAAACAGGACAGGCTTGGAGGTGGAACCATACACTGCTGAAAAGAGGAGGTACATCAGTTAAATGTGTCTTGGATTAGTGAGTTAAGTTCCGTTTTTGTGTGGTTATGTTTCATGAAATTTCTGTTCATCCAGCAGAAAGAGATCGATAAACAGTCTGAAAGGGAGGTAGATGTCTATGAGTCTTGGTCTTCTAGATGGGATAACATATAGAGTGGTTGAGTATAGCCGTCAATCTTGTAGAATCCTACGGCAGCATCATAGTCTATCTTTGCCAGTGGTCACCTAGCCGTTAAACAGAAGAGATGAATAATAACCAGAGCAAAGGCCATTAGGTGTAGAACAGAAAGGGGATAGCCTCAAACTGTGTATGAAGGGTCTGATCCTACACAGTGCCAGAGGGACACGTGTGCTGAATGAAGTCTTGGTGCCAGGATCGAATGATTGATTTTGTTTAAAGCTGCAAACAGATTGAGCAATGTCAGTGCTCCAACACCAGCAGTGCTTGATTTGTAAAGTAATGAGTGCCGGTGCCCAAAGAGCTGCTCAAAAGCCCGCGGAGGTGCTATGAAATGTCAGCGCCGCTAACACCAAGTCAGTATAGCCTGGAAACCACCTCAGGCCTCTTTAATCGACTACCAGACACTCTCTGCCCTTGTATCTCACTTTTGCAGGTTCTTTTCTCCTTTTGTGAAGGTTTTTCTATCTTTCTATTCCTCCTTCTTTACTCTTTGTATGTGCTTCCCTCTCTTGCACTCGGGAAATGTCTGATGAGGAAAAATAAGTGCCAGTAGCCCAAAAAGGAGTGCTGGTGGCCCCCACCGGCAACCACCGGCTCAAATTAAGCCCTGGACATCAGTATTGACTACCCAATGCAGATCTTCAAAGAGAGACAACACAGCTAAGTAGATATTTCCAGTAGCAGCCTGTCCCCTGCCAAAGTTGGGAGGGGGGGCCGTGCCGGAGGAGGGAGGTGGGGAGGGGATGGGGGGGGGTTTCGGGGCCAAAATTTAAAACAAATAAAAAACATACTTGAACACCGCCGTTGCCCGCCGCATCGCCCTCTTCCTACATCCGGGCACACGCTCCCAGACTGCAACGACGGTGCTTAAAATAATAAGAGCCTGCCTAATAAGGGCTTTTTTGCAAGATCCCTTTCAATTCCAATGAGACTGGTGACCGCAGGCACTTCACCAGCTGGAATTATGACAGTTGTGGGAACACCTCAGCTTTGTTTACTTTCAATCAGAGATTTCAGCTGCTGAGAACAACATTACAAGCCAGGGGCAAAGCACAAAATGATGGGACCCTTCTTGCAGTTTGTAAAGAGGGAACCTTAACATTCCCTTATCTCACAGATATTCATTTGTCTTGGGACGAATGGGGGCCCCTTGAGGGGTTGGGGGCCACCTGCAACACAGGGACTGCAGGGGCCTGCCTTATGCCACTGTTACAATCAGAAAACCATGCTTCACAGAATCTAAAAACTGTCAAATGCAAAATTATGAATATGGTAACAAGCAAATAGGAGAATGATTGCTGTACACATTTAAAACAAATATTTTGGGACTATTTTAAATACAGTGCAGATGAAAGATAGAATTGCTATTTCAGCAAGACGAAAGGGATGAATTTTATTCCAAATTCAATGGCCATATTTTGAAGATTCTGCACTTAGAAATTCACTGCATCCAGGCAATGTGAACATTCCCTCCCAGAAACTCGATTTTTTCTTCCAATATTCTCTTTGTTAGGGAGTCTGGTTGATGCCTGCAGTTGGGCCTTGACAGAATTATTTATGGAGGGAGCTGCGCACTGGGTTGGGTGAGCAGGAAGGTGATTCCATAAAGCACTCGCTGGCTCTGTTCTCTCACCTTGATGATCCTTGTGTTAAGGTATGCAGGGCTGTGCATGATGCGTACACTAGATAGAATAATGTGTATGCCCAAGTGACGATTCTATCCCCCGGGACAGGATGCTCCAGCATAAAAAACAGGACAGGTTGTACCGAACAGACACAAGGCCTCGACTCCCACATTAACGTCGTGATAGAAAGCTGCACTTCAAAAATGGGTACATGCGCTCATGCTTTCAATTTACCTGTACATCTGTGAATACACTTTCATTGCACAGCTCTATGAGCTCAGGCTGACTGAAAAACAAATGTATATTACCTGCCTCGTCCGTCTTCCTCGTTCCAGTCCTCACACATGGAGGGATGTCTTACTGCCCCACAGAGTTAACACAGATAAAACAAACTTCTGTGTAGTGCCCCTCCCAACAGGGCTCCTACTGGAAATGCCACAAATAGAAGGGGCCCGCACAGTCCTGTTTCTCATTTCTGGAGATCTACCGTGGAGTTCACCCATCGATAAGGAGACAAGTGTTTTTTTTTTTTAGGTCGAGCCTGGGCAGCGCATGCGCTGCTCTGCGAGGCATGCTGTATTCGAGTATCGACTTTAATCCCGCCCACTCTCCGCCCATATTTGTCATTGGCTTGTGTCATTGCCTTCATAAATGCTGCTTTCTGATTCGTTAATAGGCTGTTATTCCTGCCTTAGTACTGCCTTGTCTTCATTTGTAACCTTTTACTTTGGTTGTTACACGGTACTCTTATTTAGTCTGTAAGCACTATTTTCTTTAATGAGTTTCTCCTACTGTAGGCACCACACGCTTTCCTGCAACATTTGAGAGACGAGTACAGGAGTAAGACCCGTTAACCCAGGTGAGACCGGGTAGAGTATGTAACAAACAACAATGGCTCAACTGGAAATCATTAACATAGGACAATGCAAGGACAGTGATATAAATCACAGCGGGGATGGGACACAAAAGGAAGGGAGACGACAATGATGAAGTTGGAGTGAAAAGGATATTATTTGTAACTACACCAGGGGAGCCAAACCTCCGCGTAGCGGCTTGGGCCAAGGACGAATGAAAGAATGAATGACGCGTCCGTCAACGGACGCTTCATTCGTCCTTTGCCCAAGCCGCTACGCGGCTCCCCTGGTGTAGCTCCGGGGACAATTAATCGCCATTCTGCGACTCCGTGTTTGACATAACTTCTCCTTTTGCAAACCCGATTTGACCGCCCGACGCTCGCACACAACGCATGGATCGTCATACCCTCTCCCTGATTCATCACGTTGCCTGATCGACTTTGATTTTCAAGCGGATACCTGATGCATCGCTGGTTCCCAAGCCCCTGATTGTTCTGATCTAGACACTTGACTTATCCCTGTCTAGTTCAGCCCTACCTTCAAACTAATGATCATGGTCCTGATGATGACCTGAAATAATTCAGGTTGAAACGCTGTCGACTACCCAGCATAGAACTTGGGCGCTGTTGTGGTCAATTTATTTAGTCTGAATTTTAAAAACATCAACATTGTATATATCTTTTTGGAAATTTTGACCACATTTCTCTTACCCCTTGTCGCCGTTCACGCTGTTCTCATCACTCTTGTATCACTGCGCCGCTCACTATCACTAAAACACGCCCAGTGCTCACCTTATGTGTTATGGTCATTGTATATTTAATTGTACTGTAGTGCTGTAATAACTACTTACAAATAATATCCTTTTCACTCCAACTTCATCATTGTGGTCTCCCTTCCTTTTGTGTCCCATCCCCGCTGTGATTTATATCACTGTCCTTGCATTGTCCTATGTTAATGATTTCCAGTTGAGACATTGTTGTTTGTTACATTCCTGCAACATTCAGCGCACCATGTGCACTTTCACTTTCCAAGCAGCCCGGGACAGAGGCGGCCGCTTCTTTGAAATGCAATAGGTCTCGCATTTACAAGAATTTGTGCTATTGGCATTGTAAATGACAATGCCTTTTATTTATGTGTTAATTATCAAAACAGAAAATAAAAGGCATTGTCATTTACAATGCCAATAGCTTAAACTCTCGCAAATGCGAGACCTATTGCATTTCAAATGCTTGTTTATTTCATTGTTAATGTTTGTTTTCTCTTCAGCATAATTCCTGCTGTAGTAGCATCTTTATACATTTATTTCTTGAACTGGGTCCCTGCATATGGATTGCTACCTCCTTCACTTAGCGATTAGGTGGTAGTCTCTGCCCGCTCGGCGTGGTTTGGCGAGTTCGGTAGTTGGTTGAATGCTGTGTTTTGGAGTAAATAGTGCTACAGTAATGATATTTGTTTTTGACATAGGGATAGGGTGACCAGATATTCAGAATGAAAAAACGGGACCGGCACAAACATAGAAATAGGACTAAATGTCCTATTAGGTCTCAGGGCATCTTAGATACAAAGATATATATATTTATATATTTCTTTTAACATTCTGTCCCCATTCTGTGAAAGGCTCCAGGGTCCGGCTGCAAGTTGGCCCAACCTTGCCATACGGGCTCTGCAGCAATATTCACACCTCATTAAATCCTGCTGTGCTGCTTGAATGAGGCGAGGCAGTACAGCAGGGGAGTCTAAACAAGAGAACTTCTGTCTCCGGTTTCTGAGAGGGCATTTGAAATGTGAGCCATCACAACACTATGGTTAATGTTCAGGTTCCCTCGACCCTCACTTAAAAACTGGGACATCTTTTCATTTTAGAAGAAAGTGTCAGGAGACTAGGACTGTCCTTTGAAAACCGGAAATGTCCGGGCAAATCCAGGACGTCTGGTCACCCTACATAGGGAACGCCATCTACTCATTCTATGATGGTAACTATCCCGTCAGGGACGCAATATCAGCTTTTGTAGCTTGTTCTCAAATCCATGGGACATCTGACACCATGGAAGGGAAACTCCCTAGTAAACACCAGAGGTTGGAGCAGGATTTCTCAGTGCCTGCAGAGGAACAAGCTGCATGTTTGTCCTCTGGTGCTTCAGCAGATATTGAGAGGCTCTAACTCATGATTAACAGAGCTGTAGAAGCAGTGTTTGCCGCCAATGAGGCTGGCCCTCCTCCCACAGCTCTTGCTGTCTCTAGAGATGACAAGTACACTGACTCCTCTGATTAAGGCAGTGAGAAAAAAGGAAGATATGTGCAGGATTCTGATTTGAGGGATGTGTTGACTCACATTTGTCAAAAACTCTATTTTTCAGAGCTCTCCTCCTCCTGAGGATGAGGATGTTTTTGCTCAATACAGGAAGAAGGACCCGGAATCTTTGCATGTGCATAAGGCCCTCTGGTCTGTTGGCTAGAGAGTGGGTAGACATAGAAAAATCCACCTTTCTGCAATTCTTGGCAAAACGCTACCACTTGCAGGGGTTTCTGGAGGAACTTCTGACTTTGGTGAAGGTGGACTTTCTGATGGCTTGTCTTGCCTCCAGTGGTACTATTTTAGTTGGATGACGTTTCCCCCCCAACAAGGTAGAAAAGAAGGTGGACATGGCGATTAAGAAATCCTACTCATCTGCTAATTTTGCCCTTTTTGAGCTGGGGCCTATGCTACTTATGCTGTTCAATAGCTATGACCAGATTTTCATACTTTAGCAGAGGAACTTGATCAGGGCAAGGATGTTGATACTCGACTTGCAATAATGGAGCAACAAGTCAGGTTCCTCCCTGGTGTCACATTTGATTCCCTCTCTTCTGCTTCAGCTTTGACTGGCTCTTCCATCAGCCAGACATCATATTTGAATAAGGTCGCGAAAGGTGGAAAGCACCTAAAAACTTCTTTTAAGCAACTTGCCATTGTCAGGAACCAAATTATTTGGACCTCAGTTGGAGAAGTTTGTGAAAAAGTCGGCAGAGGACTGTAAGTTGTTGGCACTGTCCTATTGTCCTTTTAGAGGAAGAGGCTTTGGTTTCTGCAGAGCTTTTGGCCAATCCTCTTCAGCAAGAGGAGGTAATCAGCACTTTTGGAACAGGGGCAGTGACTGGGATGGTCCCTTCTCAGAGAAATCCTTGCAACAAGCAGCAACTACTCCAGTCATCACTTCGACATCAAAGTCCTGACTATCCATGTCATGTCAGGGGAAGGATTCAAGCAATTACTTCAATCTGGAAGAGGGACATTTCAGATGCTTGGGACCTGATTCTAGTACAACATGGCTACAAGATAGAGTCTTCAACTCCTCCGGTGGACTGTTTTGTTCCCACTCCTCGCAATCATCTAAAGCTCCAGGGCTTCTGGTATGAAATTCAAGGATTGTTGGAAAAGGGGGCTATAATTCCAGTTCCCTAGCATGAAAGAGGCAAGGGTTGTTATTCCATCATGTTTGTAGTCTGGAAATCATCAGGGACATTTTTGTCTGTTTCTGGACCTGAAGGATTTCAATCATGTTGTGCCTTATTTGGAGATCAAGATGGTGAGTCTTAAAAATATCCTCCTTTGGTGGCCCGGGGATGTTCCTTGCCTCTATTGATCTAATGGATGCATACTTGCATAGTCCCTTTTGCACTTGTTCTCAGAGATTTTTAAGATTCTTTGTCCTGGTTCATTATTATCAGTTTCCTGTCTTGCTAACTGGCCTGGCTTCATCTCCAAGGGTTTTCACTAAAACCCTTGCAACTTTGGTGGGCAATCTTCACTCCCAAGGGCTGGTAGTCTTTCTATACTTGGATGATAGGTTAATCTGTGCCTCTTCTTTTTCCAGGGTTCAAGAAGCAGTCCAGATCACTTGCAATATGCTCACAGAGCATGGTTGGCTTCTCTATTCCGAAAAATCTCATGTTGTGCCTTTCTAAGAGCTTCAATTTATAGGACTTCTCTTCAAGGCAAATGTGGGGAAGGACTTCCTTCACCCTCCCATCAGTATCACTGAAAACTCAATTCAGAAATCTTTTGAGTCTTGATCAGGTTACAGCAAGGGACTGGTTAACAGTGCAGGGGGATATGACAGCTGCTTTATTGTTGGTACCTTGGGCATGTCTCCACCTATATCATCTTGTGTGTCACCTTCTTTAGTTTTAGGATCCGAAATCTCAGAACTACGAGTGCCTGGTTCCAGTCCTGCTGGAAGTGGCCCTCAAATTATTGATGATTGGAACCCACCAATTTTGGGAACACGGTTCTCCTTTATCCTCCCCTGCCAGTGACTATTACATCAGATGCAAGTAGTCTGGGGTGGGGGGTGACTTTGGAGGATCTTTCAGTCCAGGGGTTGTGGACAGCAGAGGGTTGACACCAGTTTTCCGAGCTTTCTTTACTTTGGCTACTCAGTTTATGGGGATAGCTGTAGTGGTGCACACAGACAATCAGTCAGCCTGAGCATAACTAAATCATTTGGGTGGGACCAGGGTTCATTCCTTGCCTTTTTTGCCCAGAGAACTGAGATTTGGGTGGAGGCTAATCTGATCTCTCTCTCTCTCTCTCAATGATTTATCTTCCAGGGAAGGAGAATGGGTGTGCTGATCTTTTGCGCTGCACATTCCCTTCCTTAGCCACGATGTCTCTCCATCCTCTTCTTTTCCAGAAGACAGTGAGGAGTTATGGGGAGCCACTTCTGGTTCGCTTTGCCTCACCTCACAATGCTTAGCTTCTATAGTTCTGCTCATTGCTCCCATCTTAGAGAGCTTGGAGGGTGGACTCAAGGAGTTTTCACTGGCCAGGTGTCTGCTGTTTATCTTCCCTCTGTTCCCTCCGATGAGCAAGGTTCTTTGCAAGATCAAGGAGTAGGAGCCAGAAATTCTATTGGTGGTGCAAGCCTGGTCCCATTGTCCTTGGTTTCCCCTCCTCAAACAGTTATCACTCCGTCCTCTTTGGATGTTTCCTCTGTCTCTTTCCCTCTCAGGTTCCCATCTCTTCTGGAGAAGATCTAATCGGCGCTTGTCTCTGAGGGCTTGGAGTTCAAAAAGTTTTGACTGGAAGGTTTCTGTATTGCACCTTGTTGGGCTTGGCCTTTTCTACAGGGTCATCCCCAAACTTTTTGCCTTCACCCTCCTGTTTCCTGAACCTGTTTTTGTTGACTTTTAAGACTCTGCACATTTTACCAACTGCTAACCAGTGCTAAAGTGCATGCCCTCTCTCCTTTAAACATGGTAACATTGGCTTACACCTAATTGGCACATTTAATTTACTTGTAAGTCCCTAGTAAAGTGGTACTACATGTACCCAAGGCCTGTAAATTAAATGGTACTAGTGGGCCCGAAGCACTAATTTTGCCGCCCACTTAATTAGCCTTTTAAACATGTCTCAGGCTTGCCATTGTAGCCTGTGTGCAGTTTTAAATTGCCATTTCGACTTGGCAAGATAAACCTCTTGCCAAACCTAGCTCTTCCTTTTTAAGATATATATAAGTCACCCCTAGGGTAGGCCCTAAACAGCCTATAAGGCAGGGTGAAGTGTATTTAAGAATCTGGACATGTACTTTTAAATTTCACATGTACTGCTGGTAGTGAAAAACTCTTAAATTTGCTTTTCACTACTGCAAGGCCTAACTCTCCCATAGGATAACATTGGGCTAACTTATTACTCTTAATAAGTGCTAACTTTCAATTGGGAGCAAGAAGGAATGTCATGGTTGGTGTCTTAAGACTTGTAATTTAAAACCCTCTTAAATGGTAAAGTCAGATTTTGAGTCACAATTCTGAAAATGCCACTTTTAGAAAGTTGACGTTTTCTTGTCCCAACCATTCTGTGCCCACAACCTGTATCCTTGGCCACATGACTATGTGTAGCTGGCAGTTGGTCTTTGATTTTTTGCTCCCAGACAGTTAGCCAAAGGAGAATAGGTGTTGGCAGGATAGGTCATCTATGACTTGATGAGAGGAAGGAGCTGTCACCTACCACACTTGCACATCACAAAGGATTTGACACTAGTCGTTTGTGACCCCAGACAAGCTGGGGCCAGTGCAGGGAGGCAGGAAATTTCAAGCACCTCTGGGGGTGGAAACCTCCAGAACCTTCTCCTACTTGAAAGTGGGCACCAGACCCAACTCTTCAGTACACCTCCGGACCTGTGCAAGACTCAGAAGGGCCACTGTGCTGCTCTGCAAGAAGGACAACTAATCTGTTGCCCTGCTGCTTTGCTGCCCTGATGCCAAAGTGAAAGGACTGGACCAGCATCTTGTTCACAGGGCCACCAGAGTGACGTTGAGGGCAAGTTGTCTGGCCTCCTGATCATACCCTCAGGGACAGAAAAGGCTCCAATCACCTTAAATCCAGAAAATGGACTCTGTCTGCTGTGATCCCTGCCACCGAAGTGCTGCAACCTGAGTCCTGGACACTTGCAAGTGAAACTGAAGGTACTCTGCTAGCCCAGCTGTGGTTCTGTGAGCAGCAATGACACAGCGCGATGCATCACCTCGCAGTCACTTCGGAACTGTTGCAGCGCAATGCATCCCTGGCGCCTGACCTCACATTGCAGCTTGCAGTTTCCTCATTGCTTCGCAACGCATCTTCCGCGCAGGCCTTCGCATTTACAAGCCCTCATCGATGGCAATCTCTGCGATCCTGCAGGGCTCCGCCTCGCAGCCCCGCGGCTTCCTTGGAATCGCCAATGCGCGACTCATCTTCAACACAGGACTTTGCATCACAAGCCCCTCGAGGACAGCATCCTCGAGGACGATGCAGGACTCTGCTTCATAGCCCCGCAGCTCATCAGTAGTGCAGCTGCGTGACGCATCCTCAATGCAGGATCTCGCAACGATCCGCAAACCAGGATTTAAGGTACTTTGTTCAGCGGCCCTAACTTGGTCCCTGTATCTGGCCTATGCTCCAATATGGTCAGCCTGAACATGTGACTTTCTCCTGGTCTGGCACGACCAGATAACCACAGTTTGTGTTTGGGCTTCTATGCACTGTTTTCACTAAAATATTTAGAATTGCATATCTCCGGTTCTACTAATTGGAATTTTGTCATTTTGGTCTCAAATAATTTATTACATTTTACACAATTTTTCTAAATTGGTATGGGAATTTCTTTGTGTTGTGTTTTCACTTTATTACAGTTTGAAGTGCCGAATAAATCCTTTATACATTGCCTCTAAGTAGAGCCTGACTGCTTATGTGCCAAGCTAACCGATGATTTAGAGCAAGCTAATTTGGGGTTTATATGTGTTTCACCCTGACAGAGATTGTGGTTGCTGCTTGAGTAAGGTTTCAGACCCCTCAACCAGTAACCCAATTTCCTACACACCTGATATTGCTCTGTAAGTTCAGAACTCCTGAAAGGGGAGCTGATTGAAAATTGATAAAAAGGCACTGGAATACCTTTTCAGGATGGTGTGTTAATAAGGCCTGCACCGTTTCCATTGTGAAGTGGGGAAGATCTTAGACTTTTTGAGGGACGGTTTCCTTCTGGACTTGGCAGTTGCTATGCTTTGCAGTCAATGGGTAGCAATCAGGGCTATTAGAGGGGTGTCCTTGGCCACTATTCACCCTTTTGTTTCCAGTCTGCTAAAAAGTTTTTCTTTTTGTTTTTCTTTTTCTTGTGGTTCATTCTCCCATGCCTTAATGGGACATTCATCTAGTGCGCCACGGGTTGAAAGAGTCCCCTTTTGAACCTATTGACTCTATTTCAGTAAGTTTGTTGACTTTGAAGGTTTCCTTTTTAGTTGCTGGGACTTCTGGCAGAAGGTCGAGTGAGATTGAGGACCTCAGGCATCATGAACCTTTCATTAGTTTCTTCTCAGACAAGGTTGTCCTCTGTCCTGACCCTACCTTTTTTTCCTAAGATCGGTTCTTCCTTTTATGTTTCTCAAGTTCTTCTTCTCTCCTCCTACTTTCCTTCTCCCTCTTCGGTTGAGAATGAACTTTTCCACATTCTTGACCTTCACAGAGCTCTGTCTAGGAATCTGGAGTGGACAGCTCTATTCAGGCAGGTTGATTTTCTCTTTGTGACTTTTGGTCTGGCAAATAAAGGGCATCGCCTCACGATTTCTACCTTGACCCATTGAATCCGTACCCTTATTAGCTTGACACACCAGAAAGCTGGTGTTTACCTTCCTCGGGGAGTTTAAGGTCGCTCCCCTGGAGGTTTAGCCTTTTCTTATGCAGCTTTTATGGGATGTTCCCTAAAAGATATTTGTGTGGCCGCTACATGGGCTACTCCCACACTTTAATTTCTCATTATAAGTCAAGGATGACGGATGTTTTTTCTGCCTCTTTTGGCTCATCAGGACTATCAGCAGTGGATAGATTTCTGTAAAGGTGTTTTCTGAAATATATGCGCAGTGTTGCATTTCTTATTTTTGTGTATTCCTTTTATTATGAAGTTCAACATAATTTATTTTTCTGATTTGCATGGCTTGGGTACACGCTACATGCATGAAGGCTGGAACGAGGAAGACCAACGAATGATGTAATGACCCACTTACTTACTGGTAATCTTCATTATGCTGAGTCATAGAATTCCTTGTCCCAGCCCTGCCCTTCTCCCATCCCTGGGCTTTGAAACATACTGCAGTAAAAAAAAAAAATTTTAATTCTCTATTTTGTCTTCCTGATGTAGTTCCACAGTTGATTCTAAATACTGGTGCTGACTTGTCATGTTTCAGGAAGTTGCTGTGTAGGCCCCTCCTATTTTCAGCATTTCCGAGAGGAGTCATGTTGGGAGGGGCACTACACAGAAGTTTTTTTAGCTGTGGGGTTGGGAGACATCGCTCCATGTGTGAGGCTGGGACGAGGAAAAAAGTATGACTCCGTGTAAGGGAAGTTTTCAGTAAGTAACCGGGTCATTTGGAGCCCCATACAGATGCTCTAACAAAGTCCTCTTCCCGCACACTGGTCAGGAGGAGAGACCACGGGGCATATCATCAAGGCCCCGCGATAAAATTATCGCCAGGGCCGGACTGGCCGTAGCGGGCACTGGGCGTTTCCCTGGTGGGCCGCTAGGGTGGGGGCCGGTTTCGGGCCCCTGGGGGGCCATTTTTGTTACCGGGGGTCGGCAATATTGGCCCCCTGTAACAAAAATCGGCCAAAACCGGCCCTCGCAAACTGCTCGGCTGCACTCCCCTTCACCCGGGGGGGGGGGGGGCGGCTGAGCAGTTTGCCAGGGCCGGTTTCTGTTCCCAGTCCGGCCCTGATTATCGCTGCTTTAGCGTCTGTTTTCGGGCGAAAAGGGGCGATAATTTTAGCGCACTATCAGCAAGGTCACGCTATCGCGTGAATCCATGCCTTAGCGCCCTTTCCCTTAACGCCCAGCTTTGCATCTCTAATGAGATGCAAAGTGGGCGTTCCTCCCCAAAATAACGTGAGAAATGTCGCTAACAGACATTTCTCCTATCAGCAAGCTGATCGCTAACCTGCATAGCGATAAGGAAAGTAGCGCTAACCGCGGTTATCGCTACTTTCCTTACGCCTGCTTTCAGTCTGACTTAGCCATTATATCCAATGGGAGGTGGATATAATGGCTAAGTCTGCCCTGCCCTATCATCAAGCTATCGCCAAACGTTGTGCGATTATCGCTGGATTTCCAGCGATAATCGCACATTTGGCAGCTTGCGCTTCGAATTTTATCGCTTTGGAGATAAGCGTCGCTGATATCGCGCTCTCTCAGCGATCAAATCCAGCGATAGCCAGCGATAATTATCCTAGCGCTAAGCGCGCTTAGCGATAATTATCGCCGGCCCTTGCTGATATGCCCCCAAATTCCTAGCTACGTAGTAAAACCCTAAATTTTCCTCTGACACATTTTCGATCTTGAGTAAACCCCTTTATCTGTCTTTGCCCCAGATGCAAACGGAGAGTAGAATGTGGTGCTACAAACACATGAGCGCCTCTTCATCTGGGTCGGGTAGTTGTCAATACTGCAGCAGGTCAGTGGAACGGGACCCCGTGTTGTGCCTCATTCATGACTGTTTTTTTTGTGGTTTTTTTGCAACCTGAACAGTTGTTAGTGGGTCCAATTTACCTTCCTAGAATTAGGGCCATTGGCAACTTTGCTACACCACTGCCATTCACGTGCACACACTGGTTTTTCTGCTCACAACTCCACCGGAAGTCGATTCTGGGACCCTGGGACTGTAGTAGTCAGCAGCGTTTACAGTGGAGTGCAGCGCTCCCTCCGTCCTGCAAGCCGTGCAAGCAGGAGCATTAAAATGTGCACGGCCAGAACCTAAATCTCAGAAGCCCCATTTGCTACTTATATTTTCGGCGAGTGTCTGGACTTCAAGACAATTTTTATGAGAGATTTACAAGGGCTATTGAGAATATTAAATGCCTGCAAAACGTCAACAGCAGAGCCCAGTAACGCAGTTTACGAGCTCTGCGACGGCTGAAAGGTTATCTCCGAGTATCATGGGACTGGATCAGGGCCGGCCTGGATTTGACAGCTTTGTGATCCTGGGCTTTTCATCTGCCAGCCCAAGCTTTGACCAGAGAAAACAGAATGGACGCTGTATGGCAAAGGTTAGGCAGTCTGATCCTTGTGGACTACGGGCAGTCTGACTTTCTAGCTTCTGATCTACTGAAAATTTGGGGCTTATTTACAAGCCCCTTGCGCCGCCAGTGCGTCACTTTTTCCCATATTAAAAGTGATGCACCGGCAACATAAGAGGCTTGTAGTAAGCCCCTAAGTCTGCTGCACTCACCACTGCCTGCTGTACTTTTCATGATGGAGCGGGACAGATCTGGGGATGGGAGGGAATCAGGGCCGGACTGGGAACTCAAAGCAGTCCTGACATTTTGTCGGACCAGCCCTCCAAGTAGGTTGGGGGAGGACAGTAGCGGTCCGTGGTAGGAGTGCCGGCCGGGCAGTGACGTGGGGCGGGGGAGGGGCAGGGTGGGGGGGTAGTAAACCACGGATTACGGCCGAATACAGGTAAGTAAACATTTAAATAAATAAAACGAATTTCGTTGTGAGCGCTTCATCGCCAAATGCGATGCAGTGCGTGCAACGAAATTCGTTTCGCTACTGGGGGAGGAGGAGGGTGCACTTATGCTTTTGGTACTGGGGCCGATATTGCAGCACAGCAGCAAAACCGGCCCACAGAATCGAAACCGGCCCCCCCCCACCCTTTTAGCCTCCCGGGGAAACGCCTGATGCCCATTACGGCCTATCCGGCACTTGGAGGGGATAAAATCTAACAGCACTGCTCTTTATCATAAATAGGTTCCCCAGAAGGAGGATGACCTTCTTGGTCCATTGGGGAATTTTTAATGCATGATCATTTGCATTGTGGGCTATAGCAAGCATTGTGAGACAAGAAATCAACACTGTGGTAAAATACCACAATAACTCACCTCTGTCATCAGTGCCATCTTGACCTGCAGGACACCTTGCTTTCAGGGCTAGGCCATGGCCTATGTCAGCAGAGGGTTGTCTGTGCATCAACAAAATGTGTGGTTCAATAATCTAAGCATACAAATTCATTTCTAGGACTGGGACAGGCCAGTTTTAGGACTGGGACAGGCCAGGAGCAAACTTTGTGATGGTGTTCCTATGTCAAAATAAAAACTAAGCTTCCACGTTGCCCTCATTCCACAGCTCCACTCTGCCACTAGAAGGAAGAGACCACTGCCTCAGAAGCTGTCACGGCTGCATGGTGCCCAGAGATAGACTGGCCTACAAAGGAAATTGTTTTGCTCCTTTAAGGGGCGCATCTCTAAAATGTCAGATAGGGCTCATGCAAAGTTGATCCTATCCTAGGGTACTTAGCCTGTCAGAATCTTTAACAAGTTTCCTAAAGGCTTTGTAGCCAGACCTGCTGAACTGGTGGCTGACTTGGGAATGCAAGATTTCCTGCTGATCACTGTATCCTGGACGTTAGTGATTTTGCCAAAAGTTTTGGGAACTTTTAAATTCTGATCACAGTGCCAGAATCCATCAAGGGTTGTGTCATGATGGCCCTGTGCACAGCACAGTGACTGTTTTTTGTTTAAGGTGTCTAGAGTTCAAACATGTAACTTGGAATTTCTCAAAATGAATGCATGAAATTTAAACAAAACAAGTCGGAAACAGAGAGAGGCAATCTCTGCTCACTGTTTCTGACTTGTTCTGTTTAAAGTTCATGCATTGACTTGGAGAAATTCTGAGCTATATGTTTGAACTATACACACCTCAAGTGCAAAAAAACAGGCTCTCATTTCTGTACAGAGCCATTGTGATACGGTTCCTGAATGCTCAAGAAGTGCTCTTCAGATGAGGAAATCCCCTCATCTTGCCTAATGTAGACATACCCTGCATATATCTCTGAAGGGCAATAGTCATAGCATGCTCCACTGCCTGCCAGATCTCCTTTATCACAACCTTTTGATAAAAGTAGTACAACTCCTTGTTCTTTGTCGAGACATGTCTCACACGGGACAGCAACTAAATAATTAGCCACCTAGTCCACCTCACCTACAGTTTAAACAACACATCCACTCATTCCAAAGGCCTAGGTGTCATCATTGTCCACAGAAACTCCACAGCAGTCCCTGCATTGCCTTCCACCAGGCCATTCTCAATAAACAAACTAGCATCTATTATGTTATATCCTCACATACAAATTTACATTGCTATGATCAGATAGGGGCCCACTGAGCCTTCCTCTACTAGTCAGTGGGTGCATCTACACATATCCTTGCCACTTACCACATCCTCACCCTTTGTTCGATAAATTTGATCATGGATCCTTTCTCAGGTACTACTAACATTTACAGGCTGCAATCAGACATCAGCAATGTCGTCCAACTCTCGATAAGTTGGGACACTTCTCATAGACAACGAGGAGAAAGTAAAACTGGGCCAATTACAGCTGGTTGATAGAGTAGGAAAATCTATCTTGAAAATGTATTAACAGAACTGATATTTTCTATTGGACATTAATGTAAAAACACACAGTAGAGTAAAGTGTAGAAAAATGTGCCTTTATTAAACCCACAAAAGCTTGGGTGCAGAATTATCATACAGCTTGTGTTAAAAATGACACATAGATATTGGTGCAAAAATGCATTAAGCTTTCATTTCTATCATATATCCATTGCTAGTCCCAGATAAGGCCTTATTCCTCCTTCTATTTTTCCTTATTTTCTCGCTTTAATAAACAGTGTTTAAAAGATGACCCTTATGTGGCTTGTTTAGACTTGTCATTGCTGTAGAATATGTTGACTTCATAACATGTATTTCTACTTTCTAAGCTACAGGTTCTCATTGTATTTAGATAGTTTAGCTTTTACATTCTGATAAAATGAAGAATAGTGAACAGTATATTAAAACAATATTGCTTACATAAAACGTGAATCTCATGATTTAACCAGGCTGTTGTAAATAAAATGTTTCTATCTTTAGAGTAGTTCATTGTTACGCAGTGGAACACTGAATAGTTAATAGTTAGACATTGCTGAAGCTTCTCATGGGTATTCAAGGCAAATATTACAAGCACATGAATGTCTAGCAAATAATTAATCCTTTCAAGTAGTACCCTGTCAACATCGTGTGTTTACCATGGGAACAGAGGAAGAAACTGCAGACCATCGGATGATTTCTCTTCATTGGTTTGAAATGATCTAACACCGAAATGGATAGATACATGTGTTTTATATTAGTGCATGTTTCCTAGTTAGAGGAGTTCAGTCTCTATTGCTTTCTACTGAGAGAGTTGCTGTACACTACTGCTGACAGCTTTTTGTTACTTGCCACTTTGGCGATGACTTTCCAGATTTACTTCTTTTCTCATGCCTTTACAGGTGTAGCTACTGCAGTATCTGTTGCTTGCATATGGAGGCTCGACTGAGTCTTCCTGAACTACTTTTCATCGGGAGTTCGATTTTCTTAAATGCTCCATCTATCTCACTCTTTTCAAGAACTCTTCATGGATTTTGCCTTAATTCTGAACTGATCTATATAGAATAGGGATTAAATTCCTTTATGGAACACGCTTATCATTTGCTGAATTAGCTTGACTTCAATCATGAGTTTCTTGCTATTTCTGTAACTGGATTTACCTGATTTACCAATCGAATACATTCGACAAAACAATCTACTAATCTCCTAACGAGAAAAAAAGATTTTGAACTGATCCTAAACTCTCATAATTGACTGAATTAATCAACTATATTGATGATGTCTATTAAGATGTTTTCAATTTAAGCTCGAGTCTAAAATGGTGGCAAAGATCCATTCGCCTGTAGAAGAGCGTAGCGTGGAGCTGGAGCTCTCTTTGTAAGGTTCGGGTTGAACTGATTAAATTAAAATTAACTTCTGCAATATCAGTGTGCACACAGTTTCCCACAGTCTGTTCGGAATGTATACATTCCCTTTCAAGATACTTCTGAGAGTCCTCAGATCTTCCCAAGCATGGATGCTATCCAAGTGTACATTAAATTTACAATCCATAAAATCAATTCTCCCACACAATGATGTCTAGACACCACAGATCAGCAGATAGAAAGAAACAGCCTTAATTTTTACAAAGCCAGGACGGTGTTTCTCTTTCTGTGTACCTAGCACATGCAATTCCCACCAGGCATCTTTCCTAAGTTCCCTTAATTCTTCAACCCCTGCACCCATCTTCTCCACCTGATGCACAAAGTTTGTTCCTAGAAAGTAACCAGAGCATGTACACTAAAAAGATGACTGTGTCCAACTGACCATTCAACATCAAAAATGCAGGAAATTCTGTTTCACACACATCTATTTGGCACCACCCTCCATTACTATGCAGCAAGATCTTCACACTCCAGTAACATAAGCCTACACAAACCCATTTTTAGGCACAGACTATGGGTGACTGATGAATGATGGCGTGCGGCCAAAGACACTCAGACTGCCTGTCTTTAATGACCAAAGACAGGTGAATTGTTTTCTCCTTCCTGTATGTCCTCAATATATTTCTCTCCCCTAATTCAGGAGTTTGTAATTACTTGTGGCTCAAGGATCCAACACCATTTCAAGCCCGACTTTAAATTTTTGTAATCTGTGATCTGGTGGCACAACATAGATCATACATTTTATGAATACAATATATTTAGGTGCTAGCTATCAACGGGGTACCCCAGATATTTATTCTAAGAACACTGTATGTTGCTGTGACTTCAGACACCGAAATTAATCCAGCCTGCCATCTACCAAGAAGATACCAAAGGGGATGATGGACGGAGCGTTTGAGCAAATCAAACACTCACCCCCAGTCAACTGATCTGGGTTTAATCCATCACCATTCTTTAGCTCACTCCACCACCCCAGTTCAGACATGGCCATATGCAAATCAGTCTGACCCTGTGCCTCATGGGAACAGTCCAGCCCGAACTGCCAAGCCATGTCTTCCCTGGACCGGAAACAAGCATCCTGGGACCGGTTTCTGGCTATTCAGCCGTCATCAGCCAGGCTAGCTTGAATCCAGTGGCAAAGTGAGCAAGGGACCCACGTCTGGCCATACCCTGCCAACTTAGGGCGAACAAAGCGATACCAAAGGGGATGATGGACGGAGCGTTTGAGCAAATCAAACACTCACCCCCAGTCAACTGATCTGGGTTTAATCCATCACCATTCTTTAGCTCACTCCACCACCCCAGTTCAGACATGGCCATATGCAAATCAGTCTGACCCTGTGCCTCATGGGAACAGTCCACCCGAACTGCCAAGCCATGTCTTCCCTGGACCGGAAACAAGCATCCTGGGACCGGTTTCTGGCTATTCAGCCGTCATCAGCCAGGCTAGCTTGAATCCAGTGGCAAAGTGAGCAAGGGACCCACGACTGGGCATACCCTGCCAACTTAGGGCGAACAAAGCGATACCAAAGGGGATGATGGACGGAGCGTTTGAGCAAATCAAACACTCACCCCCAGGGTCAAGACTGATTTGCATATGGCCATGTCTGAACTGGGGTGGCGTGGTGAGCAAAATAACGATGGATTAAACACAGATCTGTGACTGGGGGAGAATGTTTTGCCAATGTGCAACATTCCGTCCATCATCTTGTGTGTTTTGATGTTCGCCCTATGTGGGAAGGGTATGCCCAGACGTGGGTCCCGTGCTCACTACGCCACTGGAGTCAAGCTATCCTGGCTGATGACGGCTGATAGCCAGAAACCAGTCCTAGGATGCTTGATTCCGGTCCAGGGAAGACATGGCTTGGCAGTTCGGGCTGGACTGTTCCCATGAGGCACAGGGTCAAGACTGATTTGCATATGACCATGTCTGAACTGGGGTGGCGTGGTGAGCAAAATAACGATGGATTAAACCCAGATCTGTGACTGGGGGTGAATGTTTTGCCAATGTGCAACATTCCGTCCATCATCTTGTGTGTTTTGATCTACCAAGAAGAGGCAGAAATGAACGCTGCCACAATTTGTGCCCATTCTGTGCTTCTATACATCATCTGATAATTTTACAGGTTATGTTTGTGAGAATTATGCATACTGTATTTATGCTTCAAATGATAAACAATTGTTTAATAAACTAAAAAAAAACAATAATGCTAATTTAAATTTTGCACAATTAACAACAACACAGGAGGAGGCATAATTATCTAAATGACAGAGGAAATTAAAAGTGGACAGGCTATCCGAGAAGACTGGCTGTGAAGAAGCTAATATCTGATCCAATGAGTAGTTACAAAAAATATCCAACAGTGTTTCAAAGGCAAGCCAGTAACAGTCGATGCATTGCAGAGCTGTCGTGGTAGAGTGCACTTAACACATAGTGAACTTTGCCTGTTTGCGATTCTTTACCACCTGATGCAATCCTATTTCTTGGGAGCGGAACCTCCTACCTCTGGGGTATATTTACAAGCCCCTATCGCCACCACAACGTCACTTTTAGTGACGTTGTGGTGGCGATAGGGGCCTCGCCTTATTTACAAAGCAGCGTTAAGCCACTTAATGTGGCTTAACGCTGCCTTGTAAATAAGGCACCCTTTCACGCTGTACTTAGCTTGGAAGGGAAGGGCAATGGGTGTTGCAGTAGGCGTTCCACCACAAATCTCATTGATTTTGATGCTGCCCCCTATTTACAAGGGTGGCGTAAATAGGAGGCAGTGCCACAATTAAGACCTGGGAAAACCAGGTCTTAAACAGGAGAGACGAGGAGAAATGCTTTATTTCTCCTCGTTTTTGCTGTTTCTATGTGTGCGGCATTGTGCAGCACACATAGAAACAGCAAAACACCATTGATTGATTATGTGCAGGAAGATGTCCCTTCCCGCGCATACACAATCCAAAAAAGTGACGTTTTGCAACTTCTATGTGCGCTGCATTAAGCAGCACACATAAAAGTTACAAAACGCTATTTAAAGATTGTTTTTGTGCAGGAAGGGAGACCTTCCTGCTCATGAACAATCTTCCCCTCAACGACGCAGACACCCTTGAACTATGGTGCAAGGGTGCCTGCGTTGGCACTAGGCTGCTAAATTTAGTGCCAGCGCAGGGGGAAATGCAGGGCTGCACCATACTGTTGTAAATATGGTGAAGCCCTGCATTTCTGAAGTGGCGGAGAGCAGCGTTAAGCCAAGGAGGCTAACTCTGTGCCCCGCCACTTCGTTGTAAATATGCCCCTCTGTGTCCAGCAATTCACTCTTCCTATACCCGGTGTCCCTCCAAATTCCTTCCTCCACAACTCACTTTCAGGAATGGAGAATTGCCTCCAGAATGGCCCTTTACAGTGGACTCAATGGATGGTGTGCATCCATCCTTAGTCACCTGGCATGGCAATGATACAGTGGAAAGATGATGAAAAGGGGATAGCAGGCACGCTGGTGCATACATAGTCCCACATACACATAGGGGCTTATTTATGAGCCCTTGCGTCACTTTTGCGCCGCCGGTGCGTCACTTTTTGTGATGCACCAGCGGCGTAAAAAATGCACTGTGTTGCGTCATATTTACAAAGTGACGCATCTAGGTAGATGCGTCACTTTGTAAACCCCTGCGCCACATTATACCTGCGCCAGGTATAATGTATGCAGGGTGGGTGTTCTGACGCAAGTAAGCCTCGTAGAAGTGACGTAGTGAAATCTATGAGATTTCACTGCGCCACTTCTAGGATGTAAATGCGTCAATATCTTACGCCTGCCTCACAGCAGGCGTAAGACTGACGCAGGCACATTTGAAATGGGACTTGCCCATGTGAAATGACCCATTGCAGAAGTGCCGTCACTTTTGTGACACACTCCAGCAATGCGTCATTTTTGTGCCTACAGATAAGTCATAAATACTGACGTATCTGTAACTCCTTGCGACATGATGCGTCATACTGTAAATATGACGCATCCAGCATGTCGCAAGGAGGGCGCAATGAAAAGTGACGCATTGCTGTTTTCACGCAGCGATGTGTCACTTTTCATAAATGAGGCCCATAGTGTATAGTCACAGCAGAGGGTGCTTGTCCAAAAACAATGCAGCTCCTCTCAAGAATTTGTCCCCTGGTTAAGATGCCATTATGTTGGTAGCCTTGAGATGATCCCAGAGAGTCAAAAGATGGTCTGGGCAAAATTCATTTAATTTGCTGGGAAGAAATTATGTGAAATGTCCAAAAGGTTACGTGAAAGTACCCAGTATTACACAAAATGCGGCTTTTCATTTGGTGCTATTTTTTTTTTTTTACACAAAATGTGTCCTTGAGTCTGTTTTGGAGGGCATTTTGCACAAAAAAGGCGCAAAATCACACGCATGAAAACAGCTGCTCGCTTTCTGTTCATTTGTGTTGTTCCAGTGCTTCTGCAATATGATTTTTACCCAAACGAAATATCAATAATGTAATGTACTACAATAGTGTTATCTGGGGCATTTATGCATAATTTTAAACGTTATGCAAGATTAAGCTGGCATAAACAGAATTTCTCCAGTTTAGTGAAAAGCACACTGGCATATAGGGAAATGTGGCCATTTCCCCAAGGATCAAGTAATCGGGGAACTAGTAGCGTGGAGTAGAGAGTTTGCTAAATGAGGTAGAATCATGCAATAAGTAATCGAGAAGTTGACCTCAAATCCACAGTAAGATCTGGGGCACCTGGATAGCCGACTCCACGAACTTTAATACATGGCAGTCTATTAATTGCTACTCTTACTATGTATATGTTAAGAAGGGAACAGGAGGTGCCAGGGATGAGACGATTTGTTTAATAAAAGTAAACATTAACCATGTTATAAAACGAATAAAAAAAGAGTTGAACTAAAAAGAAGCATGAAATGAATGAGAAAACAAGGAAAACTCACACGAATAAGAATTCGACAGTGAGTGAGAGAGGACCGTTACAGGATGAAATGCAGGGGTCATGAGAGAGATGGGGTGACAGGGGATGTTGAAAAGTAGGCATACCCCAGAACACAGAGGCGCTGGGATGAATACTGAGGGAAAGACATTAAACGCAAGGACAAGTGGGAAGATGTAGCACAGAAAAAGATGTCGAGAAAGTTAGACTGAAGAAAAAAGTGTTGTACGAAAAAATAATGTGACAGGGAAACTTAAAACATGGCAATTAGCTGGAAGTATAGATGGACAGACGGAAATAGATCAAACTAAAGTGGGAAAAAAAAGGTAGGAGATTTAGGGAAGGAGAGATAAAATGGATAGTGGAAATAGGACGAGAGAAAGCGTTTCTGATGGTAAGAGACGGAGAAGAGGGGAGGGAGAGAAAGAGAGAGGGGTAAGATTGAGGGGTAGGAATGGAGACGCCATACAACCAGGGTGTTGAATGGGAGAGAAGAAACAGCCCTGGAGTACAAAAGATGAAAAGGGGAAAATGTCAGCATAGGATATATATAGTAAAGTGTAAGTGGAGAGTTACGCAAGAAAAGTCGAAGGGGAAGAGAAAGAGGGTGAAATTAGGCTGAAGAGCTGATATGAGGGAATGGAGAGTAGAAAGAGGACAAGAGAATGTGTGAAAATAGAGATTTGGTCTTAGGTTGAAAGGGAAAAAAAAGGCAAAAATAGTAGCCAGTTTAATGATAATCGAATTACGGGGCATATTATCAACAACCGGCAATAAATATCGCTAAGCGCACTTAGCGCTAGGATATTTATCGCCGGCGATCGATGAATTTTATCGCTGAGATAGCGTGCTATTAGCAACGCTTATCTCAGAATCGATAAAATTCCTGGCGCAAGCCGCCAAATCTCCGATTATCGCTGGAAATCCAGCGATAATCGCACGACATTTGGCGATAGCTTGTTGATAGGGCTGGGCATACTTAACCATGATATCCACCTTCCATTGGATATCATGGCTAAGTCAAACTAAAAGCATGCGTAAGGAAAGTAGCGTTAACCAAGGTTAGCGCTACTTTTCTCATCGCTATGCTTGTTGGGGATTCCTTGATAATTGGAGAAATGTCGGTTAACGACATTTCTCCAGTTATTTTGGGACGGAACGCCCACTTTGCATCTCATTAGAGATGCAAAGGTGGCGTTATGGAAAAGGGCGATAGGGCAAGGATTCATGCGATAGCGTGGCCTTGCTAATACAGCGATAAAATTATCGCCGCTTTTCGTCTGAAAACAGACGCTAAAGCGGCGATAATTTCTTATCGCCAGCTTGATGATATGCCCCTACATTTTTAAAAGTTTGCGTTAAAGCTAAAATAAAAACAATTTATTTTAAGCAGCAAAATCCACATTCATCTGCATTGCTATCGGGCAGTAATGAAAACTTGACTTTTACAGCATGAATGAGTACCCAGAAGCCGTCAGAGAGAGGAGCCATACTCTCAAAAAAGATGCTTTCTAGTTTGTCTGAAAATGTGTTCATTGCTTCTAGGATGTAGCCTGTGTATGGCACCTCATGCAGACGGAATTGCATCTTCCCATCAATGAAATCACAAAGGGATGTTTAACGAGAGCTTCATCAGCAGATCAATCCGTGGTACAGTGTTTCATGGCAGCAGAGGCGGTTTCTAGGCAACAAGCTATCAAAGTGTATTCAAGAAAGGTTAGGTGAGAAACTGGCCAGCCCCAGTTCACACAGAGTGTCAGCGGGGAGCTGCAGTTTACAGGGACACGTGGGGAGGGATTATAGGTACTGCATCATACCTTGGCCAAAAAGTGGTCCCTGAAAATGATGGAGGTCGATAAAGATAATAAATGTGCTGTCTTTCAGGGGTGTAACCCACTCCCCTATGGCTCAGGGGGCCACGGCTTCAGCCCCCCCCCCCAACCATTCAGGGGGGTCCTACTCAGTTCAAGGCCAATAAATATCAGTGAGTTAATGGAGAGTCAGGGGGCCTTCTTCACATACCGCAGGAAGCCCCATGATTTTGCATTAAGCCACTGCTGCCGGAGTAGAGCAGCTCCAAACCAAATGTGTCAGGGCCTCAAATATAATAGGAGGGTGGATTCGTGTCCCTGATCTGTACAGGCCCTGTTGGATTACTAGGCGTTATGGAAAAATAGGGATTTCCCCCCACAGGCAGTGCCTCTGAATGCAATGTGCAGATGGAGATGAGTGAGCCACTTCAGGCGCACGTCTGACATGTGACTGACTCTACCCCAGCTCCTGTTTCGCCCCCTGCCTTCTTAGTGGCCTTTTTTTCTGCTTGCAAGGGGCCTTGAGTCTCAAATAGAGCATTCTATGGACCATTTTTTCATGTGACACATCGGCTGATCCATCTGACCTAAAAACTCTCTAGTACTTTATTTTTGAGTCTTACTGCCTTGTTTTTGGTAGAGCTCGCACTGTGATCTTAGGCTATGTAGTGGAGTGGCTTTAGTGGTCATTAAATGAGTTGACAGATGACATCTAGATTCTAGAAGGTAATTCTTCTAGGGTGGTGTAGCTTCCACACTGTCAGTACATGTTCCCCAGGCTACATCACACTTTCTGTCACTTTAGCCCATGGTTCTCTCATCTTACCATGTGCCACAGCCTCTTCACAGACAGAGCTGGTTCTGAAGCCAGGAGAGAGTAGGTTGATGCCCTAGGCACCGCCAGCAGATGGGGTCCAAATTGTCCTTAAAGACCTTAAATGTGGCCCTAATATTAAGGAAGAGGTATGATCATTTTTTTCCTGCGGCATTTCTCCCATATCTAACGCTATCTGACCATATGCTCCAACCACCAAACACAATGTTTGCCCATGCCTCGTAAACCTCTCCCGCGGTCTGCCCAGGCGCCCCAAATTTGGCACTCAGTGCTCACTTTTGCCTTCCAGTCTGGTCATGTTGTTTGTACGTAAGCTCCTAACAATCTTTCTGCATGTGTCAACCAATCCACATATTGTCAACGCATCCAAACGTGACATTGTATGGCCATTATGCCAAGTCAGTGTACCCCATTTACCTCATATGCTCTCTCCATGGAAGTTGTCTTTGTATGTGGTCACAATATCCCCCAATATTATCTCTCTCGATACCCAAGGTTCTCTTTCTATACATGTGCTGTAAGCTCTTGTTAGCGTTTGTCTTTTTCCCAAGCACCCCACATTATTTCCTGATTTCTACCAACCTCATTGGGTGTCCTAGGGGTGGAAGCTGACCACACACTCTCTTTACCCAATTCTCCTTACATAGTGCCAATGCCCACATCTCCTCTTAGCAGTGTCTGTGCTGGCATCTGGCTCATATTTTCTGCCCAGGTACCACAAGCTCCATGCCATTGGCACATTTTAACAACATAAACAGCTGGAGTATTTGGAGTGGTGGTCAGGAAACAAGTGAGTGCAGCATGAGTACAACATCATTTGCAATGGGGTGGTGGTAAGATGCTAAGGGGCATTTTAAAGGTATAGCACAATGTATGCACATGTATCTTCAGAATATTTTCAGACAGGCTTCCTGGAGCAGGGGATTGGCAAGTTCTAGCTTCAAAGTCCATGGGAAGACAACAGTGTAGTAACTTTTGTTCAAAAGAGCGTCATTTTCGTGAAATATTGAGAATCGTGTGAAATTATGCGAAAATACATGTATTGCACCAAATGTGGTTTGCCTGCATCTTGCATGAAAGTTTTACGGTAGGGCAAATCTTATGTAAAAATTTCATGCTAGATATCGCGAGATTGGTTCCAGCAGAAAATGTCTCTACAACGCAATGGATTGACCTGCACCTGCATTTGCGCAAAATGTACTAAAGTGAAAATGAGAGAAATTTCTTGAATTAGGACTCCTAACTTTACTACACCTAAACTGAGAAAAATCCTAACTTTAAGACTTTCGGTATTCACAGAAGGCATTTAGGAGTCCTAAAGTTAGGACTACTAACTTCTGTGAATACCGAAATGAGTAAGTTCATTCTGTGAATACCAAAATGAGTAAGTGTATTCTGTGAATACCAAAAAGTACTAACTTTACGTTTTTGACGTGAGTTAGTTCTGTGAATCAGGCCCACTGTTTGCAGGGAATTTAATTTCTTTACTAACCCGCATCTTCTCCTGGAGATACATAAAATAAGGACCACTCTGCTAATTGTACAACATCACTTGTTCATTGTCTATCTTTCCAAAGTCACCTGCCTCGTGTACATTGCTGCTCCCAAACACCACAGCTGACCACCTCCTCAGTTATCATCCCTCATGTATTACACCACTAATATTTAGACACCAGTAACTAAGCAATAATCCCCAGACTAGTGATTTCCCATTTTCCACCTAGCCGCATCATTCCCAGTTTGGGTCCTGACTGATAACGTACTGATTGCATGTTTGCCCTTCCAATTTGTGCACACCACGGGCCTCATTTTTGAGGCCCTACCGGCACTATTGCGCCGCCGGAACGTCACTTTTTTGACGTTCCGTGGCGCAATGTGCCACTGGCATGTTTAGAAGGCCACATAAATCCACATTACATGGCTTTTCATGACCTTATAAATATGTGCCCCTTTCACGCAGAAAACTGCGTGAAAGGGGTGTTCCATTGGTATTGCTGGGGGCATTCCCAGCAAAATCCATGGCTTTTTGACACTGCCCCAGATTTGCGAGAAATCATAAGTCTGAGGCAGTGCCAAAATTGTACACCTCCCAGGGGAGGCGTAAGGGAGGCACAACGAGGAGAAATATTTTTATTTCTCCTCGTTTTTCCTCTTTCCATGGGGCTTATTTACAAGTCCCTTGCGCCGCCGGTGCGTCAACTTTTGTGACGCACCGCACACGCATTTTGCTTCCCCATATTTGCAAGGACAAGAAAAGCCACACTGTGTGGGTTTTCCTGTCCTTGTATATAAGGCACCTTTACACGCAGCACTTTGCGTGAAAGGGGCGTTCCATGGGTTGCTGTGGGGGTACCCACGCAACACCCATGGAACCTGACACATTTCCAGATTTACAAGAAATCGCAAACCTGGAAATGCGTCTGAATGCAATGCCTCCCCAGGGAAGACGTAGGCAGGCGCAACGAGGAGAAATGTATTAATTTCTCCTAGTTTTTGTCCTCTTTCTATGTGTGCCGCATTCTGCAGTACACATAGAACGAGGAAATCACCTCTGGTGATTGTTTATGTGCAGGAAGGTCTCCCTTCCTGCATATAAACAATCATTAAAAAGATGATGTTTTGCAAGTTCTATGTGTGCTAATGCAGCACAAATAGGAGTTGAAAAATGCCATTTTAGATTGTTTATGTGCAGGAAGGGACACCCTCCTGCACATAAACAATCATCCCCGTGACGCAGGCATCCTTGCACCATGGTGCAAGGGTGCCTGCATCGGCGTATGGCAGCAAATTGTGCACCAGCGCAGGGGAGAGCAAAGGGATCCATCATATCCTTGTAGATATGATGCATCCCTGTGCTTTGAAAGTGCTGCAGCGTGGCGCAGCCAAAGGGCTTGTGTGCCACGTTGCCGCACTTTCTTGTAAATGAGGCCCTATGTGTGCTGCATTCTGCAGCACATATAGAAAGAGGAAAAAGCCTCTTGTGATTGTTTTTGTGCAGGAAGGTTTTCCTTCCTGCACAAAACTAATCTTCCCCGCAACGCAGGCACCTTTGCACCATGGTGCAAAGGTGCCTGCGTGCATGGTGTAAGGGTGCCTGCGTTGGCGCACGGCAGCTCATTGTGCGCCGGCGCAGGGGAAAAGAACAGGAATGCGCCGTATCTAATAGATACAGCGCATTCCTGCCCTTTTCTTTTGCTGTGAGGCCGCGCAGCAGAAAGGCCTGCTGCGCTGCCCTATGGCAAAAAAACCCCATAAATTAGGCCCCATGTACTTGTGATATTTGCGCATAGGATTTGCTCTAGGTGATACCAAATAAACATCGTAGGTGTAGATTAACCCTTGGCAAAGCACTACGCTACGCTCGCGTAGTTTGCGTAGTTTGCGCTACTTCGCACAACGCGAATTGCACGTAGCACAGTGCAAACACGCGTAGCGTAGCGTAGTGCAGCGGTCATTTTTTGCTTGCTCGCGGTCCTCAACGTCAAGTTGGCGACCGCGAGCAAGCAAAATGACATCCCGGCGAGACTTTTTCTGCGTTCGCGATCAGCAACATCAAGTTGCCGATCGCGAGCGTGGAAAATAAACCTCCCGGCGAGATTCTCAACGCGGGGAGGTCAGGTTTCTCATTGCGAGTGGTCGCGTATGCTCGCGACCGCTCGCGATGAGAAACTACCAGTCCGCGTTGAGAAAGCTGCCGCTCGAGTAAAAATCTACTCGAGCGGCAGTAAAAGACAGATCGCACTGTGCAAGATGCCGTTTTCAATGATTGCACAGTGCGGACAAGCATCCGGCACTGTGCAATCATCGCGAACAGCGCACTACGCAGTTCGCGTAGTGCTACGCGTAGCTCGCGTAGTGCAAAATGCACTTTGCGTAGCTTCGCGTAGCGCTACTTCGCGAACTACGCCCAGGCTTAGTGTAGATACCCGGGGAATCTGCGATTAACAGGGTATATTTCCCAGATCGGGATTAGACCCTATATGGAACCAGGGCCTCAGTGGAAATAATTCATAAGACTCTCCCTCTCCTCCTCAAACCATCCCTTCTAAATGTACCCAACGAATCTGTAACACTTTTTCTATTTCCCACTGTGTTGTAATGTAAAGCATTTCTGTTCAGCGTGCTCCTGACTTAATAATTAACTAAGAATGCATTTAATCTGCTGGAGCCACGTTTTTTGTGAACCACTTGGCAGGTAAATATAACATTACTGCAACCATGGCGAGGAAATTAGACATGGTTACATATCCTGTAATGGACCGTATTACAATCATTTAGCAAAGTCGCGCCTAAACTCTCGTTTGTGCCCAAACCAGGGCCCCAAGGAGCTTGTAAATTGCACCTGACACAAGTGTTTGCTGCGGTGGTTTGAGAAGACAGAGAAAGGAAAAGTGGAACAGCGAGACAGAGGGTAGGTAGACAGTCATTTCAATAGGGAACAATCAGCTGGGACATGGGGAAGACCACTGGGACAGACAGACAAATATACTTGGGCCAGGAGTCAAAGGTACAGGGGCAGGAAGACACAGACATGGACACTGCGACATGCTCTCACAAGGTTGTGATGTACACTGGCACACACACATTAATACTGGATGTCACTGAAAATGAGACAGGGAGACAGACAATAGGGCAGGGAGGGACACTGTGGCAGAAAGAAACTTGCACTGGAACAGGATAAAATGAATACTTGAACAAGGAGTAGCAGACGCTGGGACAGAGCAGAGGCATTTTAAAGACATGAGCTAGGTAGGCAACTGGCCAGAGCCCCCTTCTTCAAAGGCCCCCCTCGCGAGTGGCCAGGAAAGTCAGAAACAAGGGCTTCGATAACCACCCTCTTTAGCAGCTTTCTATGACTAGAAACTGGACAGTCATAAGTAAGCTGCATGAAACTAGCATGACTGAATTAAAGAGTGAGGCCCAGTTGTTACAGTCACCAGTCACAGTAACCAACCAAGAGAGTGCAGAAGAAATATTGAAAATTGGGAAGCAAAACAGAAGTGAGAGGGGCAAATGAAGTCAAAGTATGAGAGAATGAAAAAACGGAGGAGATGAAAGACAGAAGAAGAGGAAAGAAGAAAAAGTAAAAAAGAAGAAAAGCTGCAAAGAGAGAAATAAAAAATAATGAGGGAAAGAAGTGGTAGGAAAGATGGACAAAAGAAGAAAAGACAGATTGAGGAAAGCAGGAAGTAAGAAAAGAAGAAAGAAAGATGGAAAGATGGAAGCAACCATAGAAAGACAATAGAAACAAAGAAACAAAGAAATTCATAACGAAAAATTGTAAGAAATATTGGAAGAAAATAAGAAAGATGAGAAAAACATAAAAAAACAAGGGACAAATATAAGTGAGAATGTGAGACAAAGAAGAGAGACAGATGCCAAGAAAGAAACCTTAGTTGCATTTGTGGGCACTTGCTCCAGCAGGCCACTTTGCATGCTCACGCAATACTATTCAGAATATCGGTCAAAGTGGAGAGGCGGAATTTTATTTTGATGACTTCCAGCATAACAGTGTGATTAAAAACAAGTTCTTCTTTTAGTTTTATTGCTACCAACTGCCCCATGACACATGACTTAAGGATGGGTTGGCTTTACACCCACACTTGTGGTACTGCTCGCATACCTAGCTGCCAAGGCCAAGAGCATGTGCCTTTTAGCAGAACTATTTGAGTGACGCAGAGGCAGAGTTACTAAGAAGTCACGCAATGCAGCAAGACAACTTGCTGCACTAAGTTGCATGGCAGGGAGAGAGCAGAAATGTATCACAACTACCAGTGGCGTCTGTTAAGTTCTGGAGGGAGGGGGGCGGACGGGACTCACACACGCACACATACACATAACACTCACAGTCATGCATTCACACACGCGCAAACACACACAAACACATCCATTCACAACACTCTTTACCAAACATTCATACATACACGCACGCACCAAACATTAATTTAAAAGAAAACACACACTTACCTGCAGCCAGCTCTGCCTCGGATGTTCCAGGAGGTTTGGGACTGTTGCCTTCCCTCATTGGCTGACCGAGGGAAGGCAGCAGTCCCAACGTCATCACAGAGTGGGATGGGATCAGTGAGACTGCTGACCCCACCCCACTCTGTGATGAAGTGTCACTGATTGACACTCAACCTTGGCGCTTCAGGGCTTAAAACTGAAGCGCCCAGGTGCGAGGCAATCAGAGACGCTACCCCTCAGCACTGAGGGGAGGCCTCAGGGACCTTTGCTAAGCTGAGGACTTCACGCCAACAGGAGCTGTGACTTCCTCAGCCCAGCAAAGTTCAGCTCAGGCAGCCAGGAGCCTGCGCATTTAGCGCATGTCTGGCTCCTGGCTGCCTGACCTGAAAATGAACAGTGTCTGTCAGGCTGACCTTTGTTCAACCTGACAGGGACTGTTCGTAAGGGGCAAAAGGTGGAGGGGCGTGGCCCCTCAGCCCCAATGGACCGGCCGCGGCTGACACCTACTCAGATATGACACGTTTCTGCTCTCTACCTGTGCTGGTGCACTGTGTGCTGCCTATTGCCAATGCAGGCATCCTTACCCCATGGTGCAAGGGGGCCTGTGTTACAGGCCAGATTGTTTTTGTGCAGGAAGGGATACCTTTCTACACATAAGCAATGCGTAAAGGCATATTCCTCTTTCCAAGTGTGCTGCAGGAAGCAGCACACGTAGAAAGAGGAAATATGTTATGTAATGTTAATATAGCTTATAATGCGCACAAATAACCCCAAAGGGGTATGTTGGCGCAGACAGTTAGTGAGCAAGGAGACAAGTTGAATCAGTCCCGAAATAACGCAGCTTTGAGAAGCTTCCTGAAATTAACATAAACTTCACATTGGCGTATGTGAAGTGGAAGATTATTCCCAAAAAAGGGAGCCGGATAAGAGAAAGATCTTCCCCCAGAACAGGATTTAAAAATACATGGAATTTATTTCAATTATTGTACCTCTGATGGTGGCCTTAAGGGCGTCCCATAGTGTGGTGGTGCTGGTCCCCGGTGTGTCGTTGTGTCTGAGATAATCTGTTATGGCCTCTTGGATCTTTTCCTTGTTCTCGGGGTCTGTTAGTACGTCGCTGTTGAAACGCCACCTACGGGGTGCGGTCTCATTGTGACAGCCGCTTAGCGTAAGGCTGATACATGAGTGGTCTGAGACTAATCTAGGTGCTATCTGGGAGTGATCTATTAGATGCGTGTGTGTGCCTGAGATTAGTATGTAGTCTATCCTGCTATATGAATTGTGTGGGTTGGAGTAGAATGTGTAGTTCCTAGTGTCCGGGTGCTGGAGGCGCCATGGGTCTTTGAGGTTGAATTTAGAGCACATATTTTTGAGTGTAGCGTGTGCGCTCGTTGGTTGGTATTGGCAGGTTGACTGTCTATCTATTATGTGGTCTAGTGGGATGTTGAAATCCCCCGCCACCACCGTAAGGTCGTTCTGTGGGAGGTTATCTAGCTTGTGTGACACCCCCTCCCAGAAAGTTGGGTCATCAGTGTTTGGGCCGTATATATTAGCTATGTGGATTAATTCCTCTCCCCTTCTCAGGTGGGTGATCAGCAGTCTGCCCTCTACATCATGGTGTTGTGATTCCAGTGTTAGGTTGGATTTTTTAGATACTAATGTAATGACCCCCCGCTTCTTTCCTTCGGCAGGTGAGCAGGCTATCTGTGATATCCAATTGCCTTTCACCATCTTGGTATCCTCCACTGACAGTTTGGTCTCTTGTAGAAGGACTATGGGGCATATTAGCAAGAAGCTCGTTAAAATTATCGCCGTTTTAGCAGCAGGAAACTGCCGCTAAAACGGCGATAATGGGCTTGCTAATATGCGTTATAGAATTCCAATAGAAGCCCATGTTAGATGTGCAGGACATCTAACCTGGGCTTCTATTGGAATTCTATAACGCTTATTAGCAAGCCATTATCGCCGTTTTAGCGGCAGTTTCCTGCCGCTAAAACGGCGATAATTTTAACGTGGGTCTTGCTAATATGCCCCTATATCCCCCTTAGTCCTACCCAGGTAGTCTAGGATCTTCCTGCGTTTGATGGGGTGGTTGAGCCCTTTAACATTGAGGGGCACTATCTTTAGGTCAGAGGTCAGGTTGAGCGTATTTGTATGGGCCATTATTTATGGAACGTCTGGTGATACTGCCCTGGGATTCCCCTTGCTTGGTAACTTGTCTCCGGGGCCCGGGCTGGCAGGTGGTGGTGTTGCCCCCCCCCTACTCACCCGTTGCTGTACGTGCAGTGGCATTTTGTGGGCTGCGTGTGGACTGTATTTCGTATTGTGTGGATATGAGTGATTGGACTCACAAATAGGCAGGCTATGCTTACTTGGAGGAACCCTTGTGTGGATAGGATAGAGGTGAAGGTGAAAAGGAAAAGATAGGTAAGATAGAAAATAAAGAAAGCCATGCTCTGAGCGCCCCCTCCCCCTTTCCCCCTCCCGCCCCTCCCCCAGACCAAGAAAACATCGTGTGTTGGGCGTGCGACGACAGGGTCGCCGACCCCGTCTCTCGGGGGATAGTCCAATTCACGATTGTTAAATGTCTGTAAGATCCCAAGAGGTTCTATAGATAGTTATTTAGCAGCTTATAAAAATTATACTTCAGTCCTTGTTCATCCCTTATGGCTGTGTTTGTTTTTGTGTGCGTCCCCCCCCCTCTTTTCTCCCCCCCGCTCCTGTGTACGAAAGAGGCTATGTCGGTTGCCCCCGCTGCTGTACAGGCCAAAGGATATATAGATTGTTCCTTGTGTAGAGAGTACCTCACCGGGTACCACACCGGGACAGTCTTGTGTAGAGCGTTACTCTCCGGCTTCTGGTGATGAAAAGTTCTGGATCTGCTTGCCCTCGGCAAAGTCTGGTCCTGCTCCATAAGTAAAGCGATGTTGTGGAGCTTGCTTGCTGTGTGCCTTGAGGTATCGTTGTGTTAGTTAATGAGGTCTCTGTTGAGGTAGCACTGGTCTATGGTTTATCATCTGGTTTGCAATAAATAGGCAATAGTCTAAGTTATTACACCTCTACAAACTTATGCGACCAAAGTCATCCAAACTTAATAATAAGTCTATAGAATATTGGGAAACACAAACCGAAAACACACTCAATGAACAAGATCGGGCAACACTTTGGTCCTCAGCCTCGCGTAATAAAATCTCCCCGGTGTTGTCACAAACAAAGTTCTGGCTACTCCATAAGGCCTTCTGGACCCCGGCATGCCTTTTCTCATTAGGTCTCAGGGAGAACGCACTATGCTGGAACTGTACCAAGGAAAAAGGGGATCTAGCACACCTTATCTACCAGTGCCCAACCCTTAAGACATACTGGGAGAAAACCTTTGCTTTTATAAATAAAATACTGGGATGCACACTAAAAACTGAGTTCGCCTCCCTTGCCACGGCATTTATTACCGCAGAACTAAGATCAGAGCAAGATAAAGACCTTCTCGACCTGCTGCTGACCGCAGCAGTGAAAGTGGTCCTAGCAAACTGGAAAGACACAAGCAGGGCTTCATACAAAAGCTGGTTCAACTGGATTACACACCTCAGAGGTGCGGACAACATTGCACTACAGAATTCACCCTGGAGACCAGCAGCCAGGGGGATGTGGAAGTCACTCGACACATTCCTAGATTTTTACGAACCCCCATGAGAACGTCCTCGAAATAAGTCTCCCAAGCTACAAGCCCCACTATCCCCCTAACCCCTGGTAAGTGCGGTAAAAGGAACTGAACTGAGTGTAAATGCGGTGACCTACGGATAGATTGGATTGACTTGCCGGCCCTTATCGCCACAAGCGGCCCAGGGACAGGCCGCCTGATCAGGCTAAAACAAGACCCACGGATATAGAGCCTCCCTTGTGCCCTGCTCCTCTCCTTTCCTTTCATTCTATCACCTTCTCTCCTTTTTTCTTTCTCTCACTAAGCCACGGCAGGTGGGGTTAGGCAAACTTTGGTCTAGAAGTGATTGCGAAACTGCCATACAAACCACGAATAGCCAACCCTGTAACAGAAATGCTAAAGTCTTTGTATATAAAAATCAATAAAACACTTTGAAATGAAAAAAAAATACATGGAACTGAAAGAAAGGCTTTGTCCCTGGATCTTAGAACTCTACTGTGACAATAGTGAATTAGCTTATTTGAAAGATACCACGCTGACCTGCCCTGCAAGGCCTTGTAAGACAGGCAGCAAACTTTAAAGATGATTCTCTTACGAATCGGTAACTAATGGAACAAATGCAGCAAAGGAGTGGAAGCTGTCCCAGCTGGGAGATTATAAATGATGCGTGCTGCCGTATTTTGAACTACTTGCAGTTTGCTTAGGGCTTTCTCATTTATAGCAGCCAAGAGAGCATTACAGTAGTTCAGGCGACTGATCACCAGTGCCTGGACCAACGTCTTCCTCTCTAAATATGGAAGGAGAGGGAAATAGAGAAAAAAAGAAAGATATTTCTCCATGTTAAGCCACACTTGGGAAGCCGTTCCGATTTTGACGCAGACCCAAGTTTACTGACCTTAGTAAATCTGGGATTGCGTCAAAATCCATGGGTGGATGCGTGGGAACGCCCCAGCTCCACCCATGGAACGCCTTCTCAACGCAGAGTAATGAAAGATAGCGACTTACGCTACCTTGCTTTACTCTGGATTTACTAAGGCATGCAGAGTCAGGCAAATTGGCTTTGCAAGGCTTAGTAAATCCAATTTAAGGGCAACACAAGCCCCTAGTAATTCTGGGCCTCAGTGTCTGCACGTGGTGCCCGTGTACTGTTATATCATCCGCAAGACGGTGTGCAGTCTGCTGATCCTTTTGCAAAAGGAGGGGTCCAGGCTCACTAGTGGCAATAAACCTCCTGTCAGGCGAGATGGCTGCTTGAAAAAGATGAGGAAATTCTGCTCAGGTCACGTGGGGGCAGGAGACATGCTGTGAGACGGACAGGGCAGAGGTGTCAGGTAGCATTTGTTAAGTTATATTTTCTATCACTGAGGTTTTGTCAGTTCAAAATAGCTCATTGTGGCATAGAATGAGGTATACAAAAATCTGTTGACATGAAATACCATATAACCCCACTTACTGCTACTCACATTATTAGCCTTGGAAATATGAACATCTGAATCAGCCCTGGTGAGATTCAAGGTTTTGACCTTTAGGTTAGCTTTATCAGTCCATCAGGTCATCTTCTTGTTATGGAGCCATGCACAATCCATCATCGTCGCTATTACAATTATATTATTGTGATGAACATTTGGGATACATTATGACACAAAAGCTTGGAGATATTCCTCTGTTAAGAAAGCGTCCATATAATACCTCTTTGGCAGCCAACCATGTGTAATACTTTATAGCTCACATCCTAAAGTCCTTGGGAATTATAAATATTAAAATCTATCATTGTTTGAATGTATCCTGTATCAGTAAGGGTTTTGCAACAATTATTTTAACTAAGTTCACATAGTTTCTTTAGGTGATTTATTTTAGATTTATTTTTGAGCAGTGTGTAATTTCCTACAAGCCACCAGCTTTAGCATTTGCAGGAGAAACTAAAGTGAGCTGGAATGTAATTATTATGTTTCAATGGGTAAGTTCTCAGCACTTGTGGTTAGCTCTTTCTCAAAACTGTCATTGTCAGTGGTCCCTAGAGATGAATATATTTCTTCAACGGAATGGAGAGGATGTGGAGTGGAAATGAGCCCTGTTTGTTTCAGTAATGTAGGTCTTCACAGAGTGTCTACTGATAACAACGGCTGAATGAACTCGTGTTAGACAAAGCCCTGCAACTGTAACAGAGTGCCAAATTACATTTAAAAATTGTTAGCCAAACACCGCAGAAAAGGTGCTCAAAACTGTCCTTTTTAAGTACAAATTATTTTTTGTAAAGCATGTACAGTATTACATTGGACCGAACAAATACCCACTTTATCCACAGAGGGGCAAATTTACAAGCCCCTAACGACACCGGAGCGTCACTTTTTTGACACTCCGGTGGCGTTGCACCATTCCCCATATTTACAAGGTGGTCCTAAGCTACTTAACGTGGCTTAATGCCACCTTGTAAATATGCCCCTCACTGCCGCAGTCTACTGCGGCAAAGGGGCAGGTAATGGGTGCTGCTGTGGGCGTTCCACCGCAACCCCCATTGCTTTTTGACGCTGCCCCAGATTTACAAGGGTGGGGCAGCGTAAAAAACTAAGGCCAGGTGATATTTGATCTTAGAATGGCGATACAAGAAGAAATTTTCAATTTCTCCTCGTATTTTGCTCTTTCCATGTGTGCTGCTCATAGAAAGAGCAAATCGACTTTCAAGATTGTTTATGTGCAGGAAAGAGTCCCTTCCTGCACATAAACAATCACCCCTGCAGCGCAGGCACCCCGGCAACATGGTGCAAGGGTGCCTGCGCTGGCGCCAGGGAGTTTTTTTAGTGCCAGCTCCAGGGGAAACACAGGGATGCGCTGTATTTTTGTAAATACAGCGCATCCCTGTGTTTTAAAAATGGCGACGCCTGGCATTGCCAAATTTGCCACAACACCGCGCCCTGGCATTTTCTGGTTAATATCCCCCATTGTTGTAATAAAAGGTGTGCCTCTTCAATTCTGCTCACTCGCTGCCTCAGCTTTCACTGTACCTCACCGCTCTCAACATTGAACCTCTCTCAAAATCACCTCTCTTGAGCTCGCCTCTTTCTCTCTCTGTCTAAACCCTTTCCCTCTCAACCTCATCTCTTTGTCTTACCCTCACTCTTATCTTACTACACCCTTACTCTCGCTCTTCCTTATCTCTTGCTCTCTCACCTTTGTCCCTTTGTCTGTCTGAACCGCTTCCCCTCTCAGACTTCCACTACCTGACGCGAACTCAATCTACCAAATTCCCAACTGAACACTCTCTATCTTTCTATCTTTCTTTCTCAATGTCACTTGTCTCATGCTCTCTATCACCTCCTCACCTGATGTCAATCTTCTTCTTCTCTCCACTTTTGTCTATCTCCCTGTAATTTACTCTTCGACTTACCTTTTCTCTCTCCACTCTACCACTTCCCCATTTCTGCATCACCTTTTGTACTTCATCTCTCTATCTCTCTCTTTCTCTTTTTGTACTTCATCTCTCTGCCTCACCAATCACTAAATTCCCACCCTTCTCTCTGCCTCACTTTCCTGTTTACCCTTCTCTCTGGTTATGACTATGTCGAATATGCCCCTTTATTCAGCTTGCCGTCACCCCGCATGTTGTTACAACGCGGTCGTTACAACGACCGCGTTGTAACAACGCATACCATTACCCTGCAAGTCATTGTTACGGGGGTGCTGGATGTTGGAATAGTATAATTTACTATTCCAACTCCAGTCTGTGCGGACAGTAGGGAAGGTGTTGGATTTTAAATCCAACACCTTCTCCCCCCTCCGCAAGTCGTTGTTACACCTTGCGGGGTAATGGTATGCGTTGTTACAACGCGGTCGTTGTAACGACCGCGTTGTAACAACATGCGGGCTGACGGATTTGTAGTAAGGGCTGTTTACCGTCTATGTCACCTCTGTAAATATGCATCTCTACCTTTATGCCCTCCCTCTGTCTCTCCATTTCACCTCTCTCTCTGTTCCTTATGACTGTGTTTCACTCAGTAGCCAAACTATTTTCTGAGAAGTACATTTTTTTGCAGAACCTTCTGTAACTGATAAATAAGGGTATTACAATAATAAATTGGTGCAAAAGTATTGACTTTCATGAATGAGTGGAAAGTGAGAAATATCACAACTTTGGAAACGTTTTCAAAAGAACTTTATAAAGGTAAACAAATTGTAAAGTACCTTTGCACAACTCTATTTGCAACAAGTGGTAACTCAAAGACCCCGTGCGCCAGTTGAGCATGCCTCAACTTTGAGGCAAACAGACATAAATTATTTACAAAAACTCTGGGTCATGACGAGGTTGTGCTCGCAAACTTTGGGGCTAGCTGATTTTAATTTTGTGACAGCACGGGGTTTACATTGATTGTGAGCAGCAGGAGGTCCAGTCTCCAATGCCTGCTTCAAGCTATCTTTAGAGCCCCTCTATTTGACATTCTGACAGTTATCACCTAGAATGAAATTCAATTTGTTGATTTTTACTTCCCAATAATTAGTTTCAAGACTTCATTCAACACTTTTATGCACTCATGGATTTTTTCTCTCACTTTTGTCCTCCAATAGACTCTCCCTTAGTTAATGTCTTATTTTGTTTGGAATCATCAAAGCGTTGCTTGTGATGTTATGTCCGGGGTAGTAGCACTTTAAAAATATTGATGGATAGCTGTCAGTCATGGAGCTGATTTCTAACTCAGGGAAGAATGACATCATTGACAGTGATGCCCCTGGGAACACATCCTCATTGGCTGATCCCATATGCAGGAGAAAGAAGTCATGGGGCAGCCACATACCAAAAACACTTTCATATCACCTGCTACAATCTTCTCCCTTCTCATATATCAAAAATGATCTGATACTGTGCCTATTTTCCCATCTCCATCTGACTTTCTCTCCCTCTCCCAGTCCAAGGCCATATGCTTCCATCCTTATATGAGAGTCAGAGATCAGGTACTGTGCTGATCCCACCATGGTCATCTTGGAGAGTAAATCCTTTTCAACAACAAGTCTACCAACATCCCACAATAAAAGCTTGTTTTTGAATAGGGTGGTTCATATGAGTGCTGCAAATCACAGATATTGCTTATTCTACCCAATTTAATGGTACTCAAGTAAACAAGGCAGAGATGAATAGGATTTGTTGGCACTGAAGTTTGTGACCTACAGATCACATTTAAATGCCAGTATTGAATATTTAAGTCAGTAAACTTTCCAAAATATGTGAAAAGTTGAAAATCCTGGCATCCTGCCACCCAGCCCCACCACTCACAGAGTATCTGTTGCCATTCCCAGTCAACAGCCTTGATTGGCACTCTCATTTGGAGAGCAAAGATCAGTCCCTGTGCTCACAGCCAATCTGAGAGAGTGGCTGCTGGCTCAGAAAAAAATCTTCTTTCAATCTTGGATCTGCACTGACAGACTGCAGACAAGGTATATGGCATTTGTACGAGGAAGAACATTAAATGCCATTCACCTGCGTCACTCGGCTCTGTGGCCCATTATCCACTATTTCCCCACCTGTTGCTAGTCTGTGAGATCCAAGGGACAAGGCAGGTCAGCACCAGACTAGGCATCTATTCAGAATGTGGGGGCATTTTTACTAGAAAATGACGCATCGCAGTGCTGCAAGCAATCTTGCTGCGCTGAGCTGCATATTAGGAAGGTGCAGGGATGCGTCAAATTTACAGCAACATGACGCATCACTGTGCTTTCCTCTGCGCTGGTGCACAAATGTCTGCCTAGCGCCAACGCAGGCACCCTTGAACCATGGTCCAAGGGTGACTGCATTGGAGGGCTGATTATTTTTGTGCAGGAACGAACACCTTCCTGCACAAAAACAATAATTGATAGTGTTTTTCCACTTCTATGTGTGCTGCAGAATGCAGCACACAAAGAAAGAGTAAAAAAATGAGGAGAAATAAAGGTATTTCTCTTCGTTGCACCAATTTAACACCACCCCTGGGGAGGCGTTAGAATCTGACGCATTCACAGGTTTGCGAAACCTTGTAAATCTGGGAATACACCAGAATCCATGGGTGTTGCATGGGAATCCCCACAGCAACACTCATGGAAAGCCCCTTTCATGCAGAGTAACACATGAAAGGGAGTCATATTTACAAGGCCATGAAAAGCCATGCAGGGTGGCTTTGCATGGCCTTGTAAATATGGCTCAGCATTGTGAATCGCCGGAGCGTCCAAAAAAGTGACGCTCCAGTGGCGCAGGGGCATTGTAAATATGCCCCCTGGTTTCCCATTGCTCTAATGTAAGAGCAGTGGACAGCAACCCTTGTTTTTTACAGCTCTTATGTCAGAGCAGTGAAAAAACAGGTTTTGAATCTGGTGTTATTAGTAGTGGCTCTCTATGGGCCCGATTCACAGAACTAACTTAAGACAAAATCCTAAACTTACTACCATTTTGGTATTCACAGAAGGCACTTACTCATTTTGGTATTCACAGAAGGCACTTACTCATTGATGAGTAAGTGCCTTCTGTGAATACCAAATTGAGTAAGTTACTCAAAATGAGTAAGTTACTCAAAATGAGTAAGTTACTCATGTTGGTATTCACAGAAGGCACTTACTCATCAATGAGTAAGTGCCTTCTGTGAATACCAAAATAAGTAAGTGCCTTCTGTGAATACCAAAATGGTAGTAAGTTTAGTATTTTGTCTTAAGTTAGTTCTGTGAATCTGGCCCAAAGAGAACCATACTCAAGAAAGAGATGGTGCATATAAAATATACCATTGTGTCCTTATTATAATCTATGTTTTCTCTACTGATCCTAGGAATATTTTCAAAGTGTGCACAAATAATTGGCTAGCCCAAGTAACTCTCTCAGACCAAGATTTACTAACGCTTTGCAGTATGTTTGTGTTGCTTTTGTAAGACAAATACAGTGTAAAGTGGTGGTATTGACTTTGCAACACAAATCAGGATTTGCATTGGAAAGTTGGCCAAAGTATTGCAAAGAAGTGCTATGCGGTACTTTGTGTCAAGGGCGGGCTCCCTGAGTGCTACATTATGGTTCCCATGCAATCAGCCATGGGTTTTAACTCGAATCCCTATCTACTAAACTAGCAAATTGTGCCAAAAACCTATGCCTCCTCAAGGCAGACATAACCCTGGGGCACGTTTTAAAAATGTCGGCATTTTTCACACTTTGCATGTGTGCTTTTCTATACAACACACAAAAAAGTGGGAAAAGTATTAAAGCATAGTTATTTGTTTTAAAAGGGTCCACTTGCAATACAAAACCTAACCTTGGTAGAACACACACACCCTTGCACTATGGATCAAGGCCATGTGCTTTGGCGCATGAACCCCCTTTAGTGTGCCAGTGTGTCGGCGCATGAATAGACAAAGCGACATATCTTAGCAGATATGGTGCTCTTCTGCTCTCTCCCTTTGATGCAGCACAGCTACTTCGGATTCTGTGCTGCGTTGAGCGACATGTTAGTAAACTGCCCCTTATTTTAAATGTCCAGGATCTCATTCTTTGTGAACCTTCACTCATACATCATCTTGGTCGTACCGAAAATGGATTCCGCCGACTCTGGTGTAGGCAATGTGTGGGTGCTCAGGTGTCCATGTCTGGGGTTGTTTGGTATCCTGCAAGTGACTAGTGTTGATGGTGATGCTGAGGGACATGCTTAATGATTTTTGGAAGGCACACAAAAGAGCAAGCCCCATCGCTTGGGTAGCTGGTTGGCTTTCTGCTTAAAAATAACTGTCCAGGTCATCTTTATAACCTATACAAATTATTGAGGGTTCTCTCCCTTGGTCAAAGCTGCCCAAAAAAAAATCAAGTTGGTGCATTGAGTTCTTTCTTTTCACTTTGTTTGTTGTTGATTAGAGGTAAGTCTTCCCAAGAATCTGCGAAGAACATGATCCTTTATGACAGCTTGTGTATTAAATTTATAGGAATTGGTGAACAGTGGGGCATATTTACGAGCCTCTTTACGTTGCTTCTGCACCATGCAACATGGTGCAAGAGTGACGCAACTTAAAAATTTGATTTATGAAGCCATGCACAACCACCTTGTATGGCCTTGAATGGTTTTATAAATCTTGAGTAAAGCAACTCAGCGCAAATCGCTGTGTTGCATTGCATTACTCTGTGCCAGGAAGGCATTTCCAGGGTTATGCATGGGTGTTCCCACTCAACATTCATGGATTTTGACGCATTTCCATATTTATCAGAAGTTGTAGACCTGGGACTGCGGCAAAAATCTACGCCTCCCCAGGTGAGGCGTAACAAGGAGAAATATTTCAACTATTTCTACGTGTGCTGCATTCCACAGGTCACATAGAAAGATGAAAAATCTTGAGGGAATTGTTTTTGTGCAGGGAGGTGCCCTTCCGCCACAAAAACAATCCTGCTTACAACACAGGCCCCCTTGCCCCATGGTGCAAGGGTGCCTACATTGGTGCTAGGCAGCCAAAAGGACGATAGTGTAGGGAAAACGGCAGGAATGCGCCACATTGACTTAAATACAGTGCATTCCTGCCTTTCTCTGTCACTCAGCGCAGCAAGGTGACTTGCTGCACTGCTCTGCGTGACTTGGCCATAAATATGGCCCTGTGTGTTTTACATGACAAATTACACTATAGTCTATGTGTCTCCATCTCCAGAAATAAATAACTCTGTACTTTTTTAAATAAACAATTAATGCACAGGAAGAACACAGGGACCATCATTGGTCTTTCATTGATTCTGTGGCGTATCATGCTGAATTAACCACACTATGACAATAAAAAAACAGATGCTTTTTGTCCGACCAATTGTTGTGCAAAGGATAAAAAAAACTCGAGAGGTAGACTCTTCTGCAATTATGACTTAATTCTGCAACCCTTTTCTTTGCCATTTGCCCTACAAACAATGGAGATACCACTTGTCACAAAAGTTATTCCACTGATATTTTGAGCTTGAGAAATGCTAAGGGGGTTATTATAAGCACCTTGCGCCACTGGTGCATCACTTTAAATATGGGAAAAAGTGACCCACCGGTGACACAAAGGCTTGTAAATAAGCCCCTAAGTGTACAATCAATGCAACAGCTATTTAGTGTTGAATCTACTCAGGGCCTCATTTACGAGGTTTTGGCACAGGCCATCACAGCAAGGAATCTTGCTGCGCTGCGCTGCCCTGCGTCAATGGAAAATGGCAGGAATGCTCCGTATATACGAGATACAGCGCATTCCTGTCCTTTTCTCCTGCGCTGGCGCACAATGGGCTGCCATGTGCCAACACGTTGCAGAGCTGATTGATTTTGTGCAGGAAGAGACACCTTTCTGCACAAAATCAATCAACCAAGGCGATTTCCTCTTTCTATGTGTGCTAATGCAGCACACATAGAAAGAGGAAAAAATGAGACCTCCCAAACACCACCGCTGGAATGGCAAAAGAATCTGATGCATTCCTAGGTGTACGATTCCTTGTAAATCTGGGAATGCTTCAGATTCCATGGGTGTTGCGTGGGAACACCCACAGCAACATCCATGGAATGCCCCTTTCACACAGTGTTCTGTGTGAAAGGGGCACATATTTACAATACTATGAAAAGCCACGTAATGTGGCTTTGCGTGGCCTCGTTAAATATGCTGGGAAACACTTCGCCACCGGAGCGTCTAAAAAGTGATGCTCCGGCGGCGAAAAAAGTGCCACAAGGGGCCTTGTAAATGAGGCCCTCAATGCTCAAACCCCATCAAAATTGGGGCCTTATTTAAAAAGTTTGGCAAAAGGGATATTGCGTGAAAACTGAAGGGCTTATTTACAAGCCCCTTGCGTCGCCGGTGCATCACGTTGCATGACGCACCAGCGGCGCAACCTGCTTCGTGATATTTACAAGCACACATAAAGCCACCCTGCGTGGCTTAACGTGTGCTTGTAAATATCACCCCTTTTTACACAACACTTTGCATGTTAGGGGCGTGACATGGGTGTTGCTGTGGGTGTTCCCATGCAACACCCTTGTCCAGTGATGCATTTCCAGATTTACGAGCAATCGTAAACCTGGAAAAGCGTCAGAACTCTACGCCAGGTAGGTGCAACAAGGAGAAATTTTTTCAATTCTCCTCGTTTTTTCCTCATTCAATGCGTGCTGCATTCAACAGCACACATTAGAAGAGGAAATCGCCTCAATTGATTGTTTTTGTGCAGGAAGGTGCCCCTACTTCCACAAAAGCAATCTCCCCACAACGCAGGCATCCTTGCACCATGGTGCAAGGCTACCTGAGCCGCCGCATGGCAGCGGTTTGTGCACCAGTGCAGGGAAGAGCACGGAGTTGCGAAATATTGTGGTAAATATGTCGCATTCCTGTGCTTCGAACCTAACGCAGCGCGGCGCAGCAAAATGACTTGCAGCTTCGCGCTGCGTTAGTTTCTCGTAAATAGGGCCCTGAGTGAATATCCCGCATTTCAAGTGCCATAGGCTATAATGCACTTTTGCTTCTGCAGACGGGACATACGCCACATTTGTGATGTAGTATCCAGTACACAGACTCTAAATAACGCTCTTGCTATTCTATTGCTCTTTGTATCCAACAATATATAAGGCTTGTAAGAGGTGTTATTTTGTGTAATTGAAATAGATATTTTTAAAGATTTCTGAAGGCAGCTGGCACCGGAATCACTGTGGTAGGTTGTTCTCCTGGGCAGACACTTTGCAGCCACAGTGCACTTGTCCATGATGCTTCAGGTAAATACATTTTTCAGACAGCTTTGTGGCATTTTCACTGCCATGGCGTCGGTCTGAATAAAATGTTTATTCTTCTATAAAAGTGCGAACTAAAATTTCAAGTGAGGATGTGGAGGTGGGAAGCCGAGAAACATACTTCATTTGGGTCCCGAGGGTTTCTGATGACATTATGAAAATCTAATGGGGAAGGGAGAGGTTGTGTGACTGTAACAATGAATTTGTGCCTCTCAACAACCTCACAGAGCCTGCAGCATGTAGATTATGAGTGCGAAAGCTCAGTTTGGTATACACGGGTGAGATCACAGTTGCCCACTCGATTGGTGGAAACAGGCTAACTGCTTTATTAATGTGCAAAGTTCTCGTTTAAACAAGTAAGTTGTAATTAACATACGTGGCCTTAAGATAAATATGAAATCTCTCACTTTCCCCGAGCATGGATATGATTAAGTGCACCCTGGTGTGCGAATCGCATTTTAATGAGTTTTCCGTCGTGGGGTTTCCTTCGCAGGCGGGTTTTATAAATTCGTTTAATTACCAGGTTCTGCTGGGAGCAGTAGCGCCACAGAGCACCACGGGGCCGGATGCAGGAGTCACGCATTGCAGGGATTTGCAAGTTACTTGGGTTAAGGCGTTAAGCCTCTCACGCAGCCATTTTCTGGGCCCGCGCCGTGGCACATTGCAACCATCTTCTATAATACAACATCGCAAATGAATGGAAGAGCTGGTACATCGACCCAGTGGTTCTCTGCTAGGGCTCCAATCAGATTTTGAGCTACAGGGAGCCAGGCGACTTCAGTCTTTATCGGGCAGGTCATGGCTGGAATAATTCAATGCTGCAGTCCACATAATGGGATTCGTGGATGGTTGAAAATGGTATTTCATCAGTCATTACCTCCTCGTAAGTTTTCCTGGCCACCAGAGTTTACAAAGTAAGCTTCAGCGCCACACCAGAACCCTCCAAAGCAAAGTTAGCATCCCATGCCTCCCATCCCTCCCCAACATGGCTGACCACCGTCACCCTTGACCCAGTATAAGGGGAGGGTCGGCCCACCCCACTACCTGTAGAACTACCAAGCCCCAAGAACCAATAAAGCTGATAGAAAAACAGGGAGGGAGGGATGGGAACTCATGTGGCGAGGAAGACAATACTCGGAGTAATGAAGATTACTAGTAAGTAACCGGGGCATTAATGTTAATAATTGTGCAGTCCTACTTTTATGTCGGAGCTTGACGTTTACAGCTTTTGTATTGTCCCTCAAACAACAATAAATACAACTCAACAAGCAAAGCTTGAGGTGGAACTAAGACCATGACCAAGATGGCCATGACTCCATGAGTCTCCCGTCGTTAATTTCTCCTGAGGCCTTCATGCCAGCTGCGTTGCAGCAATGCAGCAGAAAGAAAGGAGCCATGTGAGAAAATAGGGTTCAGTGCTCCTGACAGTGCTTTTTTGATTCATTTGTATGCACCGTGAGAGAAGGTGTTGGCCGGCTTTAGCGCTGGTGGCGCCCAGTGCGACAATCTTTTTTGGTGCCCCCTCGTGACCTCCTCCTCTGATTCCCTCACTGCCTACCGGCGAAAGTGCCCTCATCTCTCCATAGCCCTTCTCTCACATACATTTCATTTGTTTTCAAGCCCTCGTAAAGGCTGGCTTTACTAATCCACTCAGCTATCAACATAACATACAGATCTGTTCTTTGCAGCAGGCAAATTAACCCTCTGTGCTACTTTATGGTGAGTGAAAACTGCCACTAGACAGAACTCGATCTCTCTCTCTAGCAGGAACATTAATCACCAGAGTTATCGTGACATTTTTACCGCTGCCTGAAAGCTGGACGCACAAGGAACTTTGCAGCAGTTGTTTTTAAATCTTAAGTTATTGCTAACAGCGCGCTCTCTGAGGTCAGTGCACCCCCTTCAGGTCAGCACCCAGTGCAGCCACACCGGTCGCACCGCCCTAAAGCTGGCCCTGCTGCTGGTGCAGCTTGTCCCTGCAAGCATGGCTCAGCAAGGTGCTGATGCAGGAGCGAACGAACAGTCCGGTAGGCCGCTGTGTCTTGCGGTTCTGTCGGACGTATCCGACTTTACCCTCCAGACCATGATAATAATTGGTGATGGGGCAGGCAGATGAGGGTGCAACATGGTACGGTCCTGAACTGTCCGGGTTCAGGTTTGAAACCTTGGGGGTGACTGCTGATCTTAGAAGGACAGCAATGAAGGAATCTTTGTGTGTAGGTGTGGAACAACAGGGTCCTCAAGCTTCCATGGCACCCATCTGTGCAGAGGAGAAGAATAGTACCTGTAAGTGTTTGATGCGGATAAGTCAGCTGTTTTACAGTGAATGGCAGGAGAATGCAGCAAAATTTGGAAAACTCATGCAGATATTGTTTTGAGCACAATATATTTGTACTTGATTTGACTGCCTGGATGAACCATAGCAGCCCTTCCCCTGGTGGCTCTCTAAGCACTTTATTGGAGAAGAAGCCACGGAACCAGATACAATTTACTGGTCTGAAATTTAAAAATGTTTTCTGCTCACAATTTATATACCCTTCTGCACTCTCTTCAGAGGATAAAGAATTATTTGTGGATTTGAAGTTTTCGTCGTTGTCTATTGAACTAAAGGTCAGGCTTGATGGTGACATAGCTGAAGAAGAGATTAAGGAGGCAATTAGCTATGTACAGTCCTTAAAAGCTACAGGGAATGGTGAGAATTTTATAAGATGAATATAGACCTGATAACACCCTTATTGCTCAAAGTATGCAAAGCGGAGGTGGATGCTGTCTCCATAAGACAGGGGTTCAACAGGGCTATTTTCAAGCTGCTGACAAAACCAGGTAGAGTTCAGCTATCCTGAGCCAGCTATAGTCCATAGCATTACTTAACTCTGAAATGAAAATACTGGGTAAGATAGGGGCAACAAGACAAAGAGAAGACAAATCCCTGCACTGACTCATCCATCTCATGTAGGCTCTGTACCCGGTACAACATCCCGAAATGAGCAGTGTGCACTCCACCCTCTAATATGGTATAAATACAGCTCCCAAGAAGAGCTGCTTTCATCATCTCAAGATGCACAAAATGTGTCTTATAGGAAGATACTTATTCAGAACACTAAACAGACCTGTCCTGGGCAGTGGCTTTATGAACAGAGTAAAATGTCTATAGAACAACCCTGGGCCAGAGACAATAACGGGGACTTATTGTCCAATTTATTTATTTATAAAGTTTTATATAGCGCAAAATTGACCCTAGAGGGTATCAGAGCACTGTACATATGTTTAGGCAAAGAAGAAACTGGTAGAACAACCAACAAACATATATGCTTAAAGTGCAAGGTATAAATCAATTCAAGGCCAGTAGATTCAAAGGCAAGAACACAGGAGGAGAGTGATAACCATGTGTGTAGACACTGCGTCATGTCAGTGATTCTCAGTCATTCAACATAACAACAGGTATGCCTCAGAGAAGCCCACTGTCACCACTACTGTTTTTCCGTCCCTTTAACCTCTGGCCACAGCCTTCAGATAATCAAGCAACATTCATGGAATCCCTAAAACAGCAATTCCAAGGAAATTGTTTATGTTCTGCAATCATCCATTCCTAACTTGTTAGCCCTGATGGCGTAATTCTCACCATTCTCATGCTACGTTAATTCGACAAAGAGCAAAGATATACAAATATCCAAATGCTCATCTAGGGACTCAGTCAGCAGTGGCCCCTACATTAGGGCGGAGGAGCACCGCCCCCCCTTGCCACCACCCTCAAATAAAACAATAATAAAACGGCTTTTAACCCTGTTTTACTATTGTTTTATTTTAATACCCCTGGACCCGCCCCCAGGACTCTGATGAGTCTTGGGGGCGGGTCCAGGGGGATGACACTGCTGGTGGGGGAGTGGTGGGCACTGTTACAGTGCGCAGGACGGTTTGGGCGGCCGTCTCAGGCCGGTCAAACCCTCGTGTGCACTGAAGTTATCTCCAACCTCAGCTGGCACAGGCTCCCAGTTTGCCTGGGAGCGCAAGTTGACAGCGCTCAGGCCAATCCTGATGCTACTTTCATGCTACTTTTTATTTTACTATTTCACTGGAGATAATCTGTATATGTGAAGGAAACAAATGAAGCTGCCTCTCAATTCAGTCCTAAAGGTCCATGTTAATGTTATGCTATGCTACATACTTAGATAAATACTGCTTACATTTTCAGTTTGTATTGTCCATCAAACTTTTTGCAGAGATTGACCCTAATACAGCTGATGTGGGGTAAGGGGAGAAGGAGAGTGGCCCTCCAAAACATTATGAGACCTTTAAATGAAGGGCGGCTCCAAATTATGATGCCTACTATTTAGCTGCTCAACTACAGAGGTCTATCCGATGTCTGTTGGTGACCGACCAAATTGAAGGGAAATTCGAACCACGTTGAGCCCTTTGACATTATATGAGGCAACCCTTGGGAGTATCCCCCTCCCAGATGGCTGTTGTCGAGCATTGTCAATGGCCCAATGGTGCTGCAATGGGCCAGAAATGATTGGTTCCGAGGAACTGTATGCCCTGGAGTTCCCTCTTTGGTCCTTCTCAGAATACTACGCACTGACTACATTTCATAATCACTGTTCTCAGTTCTGGTTTCTATGCTGCATACTCTAATTGCTCGGTAATTGCACCTAATGATATAAAACGAATAAAACATTAACAAAAAAGGAAAGTAAAAACATGGCCAGCTCCATATTTTCATGTTGAACTGAGTGCCAACTTTACAGAGTTCCTCTTCGCTTCTCCTTGTGCAGTAAAAAGGTTCCCATTGCAGTCTTGATGTTAGTCAATAACGATGAAGAGAAAGTGTACAACTCACTTCTAGTTTTTCAGAGAATGTAGAAACTCCTTGCACAGCGAGCGCAACTGTATTAGGCCTGGGTGAAATTTTTTATTCCGCTGGCGGAATTTTGCAATTTTGCGTTACTCTTGTAACACGGAATTACTAATAAATTCTGCCATTCCGCTGGCAGAATTAATCTGCATTGTTTGGTTTTTAGGTCTCGCCTAGGCGTGCGCATGCGCTGCTCTAGGAGGACCTTTAGCCATCGGTCTTCACTTTTCAAGCACTGCACTCGTGCTTGTGGCGGCATCCACCTTGCGGGAGCGAGCAGCGGCGCGCCACAAGCACGAGTGCAGTGCTTGAAAAGTGAAGACTGCTCTCCCAAGCGCGCGCGCGCACCACTCAGCGCGAGGCGTGCGCGCTTGTTTTAACTTTACCACGTGAGTCATGTTTTAACTTTACCGCGCGAGTCACAAACTTAGCTTAACGCACAACCATCTGTGAAGGAAAAAAGGTAAGCAGACATTGAGCCTGAAAAATAATTTTTTATGGAAAGGGGTACAGCATATCTAAAGGAACCAATTTACCATGTTCTGCCCTTTTGTTCGACTGGTTTATGAATTTCAATAACTACCGTACAAAACGACTTCCTTCACTGCTGCAAATTCTTTAGTGCACATGAACGTCTGTCAATGAGAATAGCGCCCTGCGGATAACCAGCAGCACCAAAGAGGTACCTTACACTGCCGCTCCTGCAGCCTTAAGGACTCTGATGGCAGCTTTCAGACCTGTGTAACCCTCTTAAAAACGTTAATATTTTTGGCAGCTGAACTGCAAGCTGTAAAGAGTTGACAGTCTCACGTTATTACATTATCTTCTATGCTTCAGACTGTAAGAGTATCATTAAAATGACTAGAAAAAACAGATTGTGGTAAAATAAACCGCACATGAGCTTGTTCGCATCTAGCCAGAACACCTCTGCAGTGCACACTGCCTCGTTTTGCTTTTCAAGAAAAAGAATCCTGGGCTGTAGGTGTGGCATTCTTAGGGCGCACTTTCTTGTTCATGGAGTACTATAAAAGGGGGATTGCGAGAGGGGAATGGCCGTTAGGAGAAGGAATTGAGGGAGATGGAAATAACTATAGCGGTGCTGTGTGCTTACTGTTGTTGTACCCACCTGCTTCTACAAATTAAAGAAGGATCGTATGCTGTACTTACCCGAGTGCCGTGATATCTGTCAAACAGTGCTTTTTCCGTGCAACAGTGCCCCGCCCCCCCCCAACTATGATATTCACGAGCCCTAAAAATGCTACCCATACCAGCATATCCAGTCTTCCTGTAAAGGATGCCCTCCATCAATCTACAACCCTTGTCCTCTACAAATCCCTTTCTTCATCCTCGTTTAAAGAACCGTGGCAGTACCACAGTTCAATCTGAGTGGAAGGTTTACATAAGCACTTGGTGTATATTTCTTTAGAATTGTGTCTCGAAATATTTGATGTTGCAGCAAGTGTTCTGATGCCGTCATCTGACTGTTCTTAGAATTATACATAAACATCCAAACAAACTAATGCGATTTCTTTTGGTTCACGTCTAGAATGAGAAAGTGAGATATGCATAATGCCAAGGGAGATAACAACTACAAACGTGCACCTTTATTTGGAGATCTGATGAACTAATACTATAAATATATTATAAATATAAGTGAGGCAGGAAGAGATTGGAGAGGGTTTTTGTTACTCTCTTTTTATCACCGTTGGAAACACTCAAATGGCTGACCGCAGAAGCCCTTAGACCCGAAGTCGCAGTAGTGTGGCGTTTTTGTTTCAATTGAGACGTTTCTTCACCTGCGGCAGCTGCTCTGGCCAAGCAGAGAAGTACTAAGCACTTCACAGTAGTCCGGGGGTGTGCACGGTTCCTCGGGCTGCTGCATGTATGTTAATATTGAACCCTAGAATAGTGTCTGTCTTGGTGGGCTGTTGCAAGCGCCATTGTATTGTTTGTGCATTAGAGTTTTTCTCTGTCAGGGGAGATGCCACTTTTATGACCATAATCAAATCGTCTTTAGGCTCGAAACCTTTGCCACTATATGATGACCCAAGTATTCAATTTCTTCAGCTCTATCGTTACACTTGTCTTAGCACATAGTCATGCCACGTTCTTGTGAAATGCTCAGAATATTGCATAAAATGTCATCATGTTGGTCAATGTCAGAATTAAAAATTAAAATGTCATACTGATATGAAAAAAACACTTGAACAATTCCTAAGTAGGTTATCCAGAAGTCTTTGAAATACATTGGCAGCTGATGCCAAACCGGAAGGTAATTTGAGATACTTAAAAAACTCCAGATGGCATAATAAAAGTGGTTAGTTTTTGTGATCGTTCTGTTAGTCTTATCTAATGATGGGCTGTTTTTAAATCTATGGTGCTAAAAATGTTAGCTTCTCCAATTTGTGCAAGTATCATTAGAATTTTTGGAAGAGGATGACATTCAACAACTATATTTTTCTTTAAAGAACGAAGATCCAAACACAATCTGTTTTACCCATTCTTTTTCTGCATAACAATACTTAAAACCCACTCTAATCATTCAATTGGAGACATAATGTTTTCTTCACAATTTGTCAAGAATTTGTTTAGGATCATTATGTGCGCTAAGGGAAACATCCGTTACCTTATATGCAACAGGTTTGAAATGCTCTTTTAAAAAACTGTCATGGAAAAAGCATTGAACAAAACCAACCTCATTCCTAAAAACAAAAGGAAATTCTTCCCATACCACATCAATGTTTGAATCAATATCAGTCACCACATGCATTAAAGAATGTAAAGAACACTCTTCAAGAATGTTAACATCAGAGGATTAATTCACCCAATTTGAATCCAATTGAACAGGATTGTCAGAACCTGATTTAGGAATGATACCTAAGCGTCCTTGATGCAACCAGCCAAACAAATCCTTACCATTGATAGCCACATATGTTTTGTTTGTTATGCATCTTACTTGTATGACTAACGTATCACAGAACCAACCAGACATTTGCATTTCAAATCCACCAAAGGCTTTAGGACAGATATCACTTTTGTGCCAATATTTCTCAATCCACAATCTTTTGAATGTGTTTTGGTCAAAGATATTGATTGGTGAGGCAGAATCAGCCATTACAATGATTTATATATTACCAATCTTAACTTTTCAAAACGGCCTTTCTTTTTGCGATCAATCTTCATCTCATTAGAGAATAAGAATAACGTTTCTAAATTTGTCCTGATATTCATCCAACTCTGACTCACTTTCACTTTGTTCAACAGATATAGTAGTACTTTTCTCACTATTTCAACTGATAGCCGCGTTCTCTTTAGAAGGGCAACACTTTAGAGAAGTGACCAATTTTATCACATTTTAGACACCTTCACTAAATGTGTTTGTGACCCACAACAGTAACAATTTAATGTTTCCCCCAAAATCAACATTTTACCCATACGTTCATCCATGCATACTGCGTTCACATTCATTTCCTCTTTATGTTAATTAATTGCAAATCCTTTAGTTGACAACATGGATCTTTCAATCCCTTTAGCTGTACATATTAACGCTGTTAAAATCAGGTAAAAAGTACTTAAAAGTCTTTCTCGTATTTTTTTTATGGAAGCATCCTAAAACTAATTGATTGTGAAGATAAATGTCAATGTTGGGGCTAAAATCACAGGACAAATTTAAAATCTTTAGTTAGGCCACAAATTCATCACTTGTTTCTTCACCACTTTGTTTACATGAAAATAATTGAACCTTACAACAATAAGATTTGTTTCTTCCTCAAACTGCAGGCTGTAGGTGTGAATACCACTCTTACTGACTTTGACATACTCCAGTGGAGAGGGTCACAAACCATTGGCAGTAAGGCAGGGGACCCTCTGGATGTCTAATGCTCATGCATTGAAACTCTGCCACCACTGCTCTATTTGTGTCTGTGCCACATCCCCCTATCTGTTCTTTATCTGCAGAGTCTGGCAAGAGACATATCTGGAGGAAACAGAGTGGAGGAGACACAGATAGAGGACAGTGAGAGCAGCACATAGAGGGAAAAATGCATGAGAGTAGGCATTGGAATAAAACAATGGATCAGCAGAAGGAAAGGTGGCACGACAGTTAATAGAAATGGGAAAATGGCAGAAGTAAAGAGGACAGATAGGGCCCACAGAAGAAGACAGGAGGAACAAAGCATAAGGAGAACTTAGAGGGAGAAAAGTGATAGCAGAGCGAGGGTAAAACTGTCAGTTGAGTAGAAACAGAAAAGCACACTGAGTATCATCAGCAAGGTAGGGGGAACTCTGGGCATTCAAAATGTAAAGTGAGCAACAAGATGGCAGAGGAAAACAAGCATTGGCAAAGCCAATAGGTCTCGCCTATGCGAAAGCTAATGGCTTTGCCAATGTGCTTAGCCATTATGTACACCAGTGCGGCTGCTGTTCAGCATGGATAAAAGTTAGTGGCATGGAGTGGGATGGGGTAGATTGGACTGGGGTAGATTGGGGCAGATTGGAAAGGGGTACAGTGGAGTGGGGTGGGATAGATTGGTGAACAGTGGAATGGGGTTAGAGTGAGGTGGATTGGGGTTGACTGAGGTTGATTTGAGTGGGGTAAATTGGGGTAGAGTGGAATTCGGTAGAGTGGAATGAGGTAGATTTGGGTAAAAGCAGAGTGGGGTAGATTGGAGTGGGGAATTTGAGTAGATTTGCATGGTAGATTGGAGTGGGGTAGATTGGGGTGGAGTGGGGTAGATATAAATGGAGTAGATTGGGGTAGATTAGCGTGGGATAGATAGGAGTAGGGTAGATCAGAGTAGAGTGGAGTGGGATATACTGGTGTAGATTGGAGTGGGATAAATTGAGGAAGAGGGGTGGATTGGCGTAGACTCAAATGGAGTGGGTAGAGTGAGTGGATTATAGTTGGGTAGAATGGAATGGAGTGGGGGCAGATTGGGGTAGCTTAGAGTGGGGTAGATTGGGGTGGAGTAGAGTGGGGTAGATTTGGGGAGTGGTGTAGATTAGAGTGGTGAGGGTTAGATTGGTGCGGGGTAGATTTGAGTGCAGTGGAGTGGGGTAGATTGGAGTGGGGTAGATTGGGTGGATTATAGTAGGGTAGAAAGGAATGAGGTGGCAGTAGATTGGGTAGTTTGAAGTGGGATAGATTGGGGTGGAGCGGGGTAGACTGGAGTGGGGTGGAGTAGGGTATATTGGAGTGGAGTGGAGTACATTGGAGTCGATTGGGTTATATTGGAGTGGGGTATATTGAATTAGGGAAGATTAGGGTGAAGTGGAGTAGATTGGAGTGGAGTGGGTTAGATTGGTGAAGGGGGGTAGATTGGAGTGGGATAGATGGGGTGAATTATGGTAGGGTAGATTGGAGTGAGATAGATAGTATTAGGGTAGATTGGAGTTGCGTGGATTGGATTGGAGTGAAGTTGGATAGAGTGGTGTGGGGTAGATTTAGATGGAGTGGGGTAGATTGGAGTGGAGTAAATTAGGTTAGAGTGGGGTTGACTGGAGTGGAGCGATTTGGGCAGATTGGAGTGGGGCAGAGTGTGGTAGATTGGGTAGAGTGGACTGGAGCTGGGTAGATTGGGTAGAGTGGAGTGGGGTAGATTAGGTAGATTAGAGTGGGGTAGAATTGGAGGGGAGTGGGGTGGGTAGGAGTGGAGTGGAGTTGGATAGATTGAAGTGGAGTCAAGACTGGAGTGGAGTGAGATAGATTGGGTAAGAGTGGAGTGGGGTAAATGGAGTGGAGTGGAATAGATTAGCATGGAGCCGGAATGGAGAGGGGTAGATTGGACCCGAAATGCATTGGGTAGCATCTTGTGAGCGATTACTCAACCAATTGTGTAAAGTAACACATTGCTTTAGAAATGGATTCGATGAAACATGATGATTAATAATGGATAAAGCTTGATTCATTGAAAAAGTTTAAACAGTGGAGAAAAAAGAAAAAGTATGGAAGAAGATTAAAAATAAAAAACCATCGGTTTTGATGTTAAGTGCGATCAGCGGCCAGGGAGTGGTTGTTCCACACCTAGCATTCTTCTCTTTAGTATAAGCGAATGCGCTTTCCAGACACGGCGCACATAAGCTGGATCCCACACTTGTGAAACGAAGAAAAAAACGAAGAAAACTTCAGAAAAAAGAGTGCATTCTTGTAAAATTATTCTTTGATTCATGTCTGTTGAACCACAGTGCACCACACAACATATTGTTTGAAGACATAGCTCAACTTACAACTAACAAAGCAGAAACTTTAGCATTTTCAGCCGAAGCAGCAACTGAAATTTAAGATTTGATACAGGAAGCCAGACGATTCAGTCCTCATGCAAGCTCCACTGCACAACTATTTAAACAACTCGAATTTTTGAGCAGAAAAGAAATCAACCAGCGTTTCCATGCAACAACATTAATTCAATACCATAAAGCCAGAAGAATTCCATGAGGTTTCCGCATCGCTTTAAAGCCAATGTTATGCAAAACTAATGAAGCTTTTATGGAAAAATGGTATTCGATTTTAAATCATCACAACCGTCCACTAGCGAAGGGGGCTATATACCTCCAAAGATATCTTTTTTATCCACAAATCCAGCAGCAAACGACCAACCAACCAAAAACATGGGAAGACCCGGAGAAGCCAGAGAAACCAATCCAGATCAAGAGAGAAGAACCTTGCGCAGCAAAACCAAGATGACCTAGTGATTAACATATCTAAGGTATCACTAACTCCAGAACAAATTAACCTTTTGAATAAAGGTACTTTATGTGTCCCTTCTTATCAAAGCAACATCGCTGAAACGCAAATTGCTATTTTTAAATTTACTAGATCAATGAGATTAAAATATTTCTTTAGCAAATTGGATCCCCCAATGAATATACAAAAAGAATCAGAATACAAAGAGTTTAAAGCAAAGAGCAACTTTTGTTCACCTATTTCACATAAGGCTATCGACACATTTGAACATTTGGTCACGATGGACATAAATAAAATCAATTTTAAAGAAGACAATGTGAGAAGTTGGCCTGGTATATGCTGTCCACTAATTAAAGTGGGCACCTTGCACCAGTCCAAACGACCCTTATTGATGATTAGGTCAAAGATAACCTTTATGAAAGCTATCCTAGTGGTAGCTATGGAGAGCAGCCTTCAGGCTTAATCTTGAAGGAATGTAAAGCAGCTTGTTTTACCAGAATATCACCTCCTGAATGACTAAATGAAAGGAGAACCACACAAGTGTTATATAAAAATATGTATTTATTACTAAAACACTCACTACTAATCTCTACCCGAGATTAGAATATACAGTACACAATATTAAATCAATAGAATGACAGTAAATAGCACAATACACAGCGGGCTCCAGGGGGAGACCGAACCATATACTAAGAAAGTGGTATAACAACCATGACTTCAATAGACACAGTGCCTAGAGCATGTAGAATTGCTGGGACCCCAGGGAACCACCCACAGGAGTGACACAGGGAGCCCACGGAGGACGGGTGCAGTGTGGGAACACAGACGCGAGCTCCGTACAACTCTATGGGAAAGTCGCAGTTGGAAAATCACAAGTTAAGGACACTTCGGAGAGGACTTCAAGCAAACCCTTTGGAACATAGAAGGTTCTAAGGCCAGCACCCTTGTGAGTACTGAGGTACCCGTGTTACCTATCCCAGAGGAGCCGGGTGCATAGGGGTCAAGTGGTGTCGGAAACCCTCGTCGTTTTCAATGGCGTGATGTGAAGAAGTACTGCTGCCGGGAAGATGAAAAGTGTCCGGTGGAATCCAAGCCTGGATTCGGAGTAAGAAGAACCTGAAAGCAGAGGGGACAGAGTCTGGGTCACTTCACGTGACCAGGGGCTCGATAGACAAATGCCCACCGATGTCGGGTGCTTCAGGTGTGAAGATAGGATGCTTGACTCTGCAGCCACGGGTACCAGGAGACGTCGACGACAACCAAAGTCCGGAGGTGAGCTGTCCCATGAAGGATGTCGAGTGCTGAGGGGTCAGTGTCCGGATTGAACACCAACAAACCTTGGCAAAGGCAACCCACGTGGGCAGAGGAAACAAGTGACAGTATAGACCAGCAAGGTCCAGGAGACTCTCCAAGCTGTGGAGAGTCAGGGCACGTCTGGAGCAACAAGGGAAGCCCAAGGAAAGTCAAAGTGACCCTCGCCAGGACCCACAGGCTAACGGACCAGGGTTCGCGAAGGGACCTCGAGCTGAATCACAAAGCACCAGCCCACAGAGCACTCGTGGAGTGGAGGCCGGAGATCTTTGGTGGAAATGCTGCTCGGGGTCTGGACTATACGTAGTCCAAAGCACAGCCTCAGGGATCGCCGAAAAGCATATGCTGCTGCAAAAGTACACGGTGCACGGGGGTTTGGGTTGCACGGTCCCCACGAGGGATACTGGTCTCAGGATTGCTGAGAGAGCAGATCGACAAGGGAGGAATCATACCTTCCACACCAGTTACTGGTGTGGAGGTATGATTCCAAGGTGTTTGACACCAAACATAACATGTTTCTAAGCAGCCGTTTTAAAGTTAGCATTTACCGCGAGGTTATAATGCACTTAAGTATATATGGTTGGCTGTATCACAGACAACCCCGGAGAATATATTCTGAAGGCTGCAGAGGGGCTCTGCTCATGCAGGGGCACCCTCTCACACAAAACCCAGCACCCAGCCTTCAGGATTGATAAGGCCTGCCATAGGGGTGACTGATAGGTTTATATGTGCAGTGATTTAGAATAGATATAGGTAACCTATATCTAAGTAAGGGGTGCATGCACCTCCTTACACAGGTTGCAGTAGCAGACCTGTTGTATCATTTTGAATGGCCTCTCAGGGGTGGCACAATACATGCTTCAGCCCCTGGGAGGCCTCTGGGGTACCTATGCCCTGGGTACATGGTGTACCATGTACTAGGGACTGATAAGGGTACCCCAGAATCCAATCTGGAGTGTACCTAATGTACATGCAGTCAATTTAGGGAAAAAGCTGATAGACTGGGGTCCTGAATAGCAGGATCCCAGTCAGACTAGTCAAAAACCAGCAAAACACCAGGAAAAAAGTGGGGGTAACCATATAGTCAGATTCCACCTTCCTACAGACAAAACTCCCAATTTGACATCCAATGAATGGAGCACTCTCAGATCCATATCTAACAATCACCAGTTAACTTTACAAAAAGTTGATAAAGGAGGAGCACTAGTGGTGATGGACACGGAAGACTATGAAAGTAGCGTAATGACACATGTGAGAGACTCGAATATTTATATACAACTAGAGCATGATCCAACAAATGAGTATCAAAGTATTTTGAATAAAATCTTTAAAAAGCATTAGAAATGGAATGGATCAACGACAAAACGTTCAAGTACTTGAACACTGAATATCCAAGTCACCCGCAATTCTATAAGTTGCCAAAAATACATAAAAATCCCGAAAAACCTCCATACAGACCAATAGTATCAGCTTGCGGTTCCATCTCAGAACCAATTGGGAAATATTTGGATGTTTTCCTTCAACCCATAGCGCAACAAGGACAGACATGCATTAAGGACACCACAGCATTCTTGAACGTTCTGACCACAATAAACAAGGATAAGATGGAAAACTGGTGGTTATGTACCATCGATGCAACCGCACTATACACATCTATCCCTCAAAATGAAGGGATAGAAGCAATAGAATGGGCTCTGTTAAATCAAGGCGATATAGGAGCAAATAAAATCTTTTTACTGGAACTGTTGCACTTTGCGTTATTTCATAGCTACTTTCAATGGAAACAACACTTTTATGCTCAGTGTAATGGAACTTCAATGGGGTTTGCAGGAGCTCCGTCTTATGCAAACATTTTCATGACAAAATTCGAAGAAGATCATATACTCAACAAATCAACCTGGAAAGATCATCTGGTATTATATAAGAGATACATTGATGATATTTTCATCATTTGGAAAGGTGAGTGGAAACACTTGCAAGATAACATCGTAGAGCTCAATCAAATACACGATCACATCAAGTTCACCTACCAGATTGACAAAAGAAAGATTGCGTTTTTGGATGTATTGATTCAAATAGATTCAGGAAGTATGAAAACCAACGTATACACAAAAGAAACGGACAGGAACAACAGTCTTCACTTTAAGAGTTTTCACCAGCACTCTCTTAAGCAACATTTACCATATTCTCAGTTCATTCGACTTAAAAGAATAGTATCGGATCCCGATGAAGCGTCGGTTACCATCAACCACTTTGCAACACGCTTTAAACAACGTGGATATCCCCAAAAATTAATTGAAGAATCTATTAAAAAAGTTGCAGCATTAAACAGAGAACAACTACTTAAAAACACAAAGCCTACCACTAAGAAAGAAACTATATGTATTCTAAAACATTCCACCAAAGCACATCAAAGCCATCATCAATAAACATTGGGCAATTATTCAAACGGAACCTGATTTGCAACATTTATTGATCAAAAACCTACATTTGCCTTCCAACGGTCGAGAAATTTAAAAGAACAAAGCCATAAAACTGATCAAACCCAACATAAAGGAATGCAGAGATGTGCAAATTGTGTGCACTGCAATAATGTTATCATCAGAAATAAATTTACACACCCCACGAAAGGCACCACCATTCCATTACTACATTCAAGTACTTGTGATACATCTAATGTGATTTACGTGTTAAAATGTCAGTGTGGAAAATTATATGTGGGGAAAACTGAGCGCAAAATCAAGATCCGCATAACTGAACATAAAAGCAATATAAGAAAGAAAAACGAAAATTCTACAGTGGCAACACATTGGTCGCAAGCTGGTCATAACATTGCACAATTACGTTTTACCATTCTACAATCCATAAAACCACAACCAGGTTTAGACCCACCTAAACAACTGTCGAAATCTGAATTCTTCTGGATTAACATTTTTTATTCAATGCAGCCAATAGGAATGAACGACAGATTGGAATTTGCATGTTTTTTTATGAGTATAATTAACATTTGTTTCCTTAACTATGCTAACTGACGATCATACTCAGGGAGATAGCATCACCAATCATATAAGATCTGAATGATTTTGTGATCAATGTATTAACATTCGTTCAGTCAGGCTTACATTCGGCAGCTGATTATGAGAACCCAAATCACTAATTTAGATTTGTTCATTTGTTTACTTTAACGTTGATGAATAAAGTTCCTTTTGAATACACGTCATCACGCACGTTACGCAATGTCATCACGCAATAAACTAACCAAGGCATTTGGCTCCGCACGTTCGCGCACTATGCACGGAAGAGGTAGAAACTCACGCTCAAACTACTAGGTAAGCCGGTTGTTCACCAGGTCTTTTTAAATTGGGCACAAGATTTCACAACTAATGTTTCTTATTATATTTTGATTTGTTTATCTTAACATTGATGAATAAAGTTCCTTTTGAATACACGTCATTACGCACGTTACGCGGTGCAATCACGCAATAAACTAACCAAGGCATTTGGCTCCTTACGTTCGCGCACTATGCACGGAAGAGGTAGAAACTCACGCTCAAACTACTAGGTAAGTCGGTTGTTCACCAGGTCTTTTTAAATTGGGCACGAGATTTCACGACTAATGTTTTGTCGTATATTTTGGTAGAGAGAGTACACGTCATTACAGTCATTCTGAGTGTGAGGGAAAGGTGATCATTTTAAGCACTAACTCTTCGAAGGTATGTTCTTTCACGAGTCGAGTGAGTTGTTTAGCATACACGCTGGTTTGTTCAAAAGTGTTGCATGGATTTCCGTTCACAATTGACTACTGATGTTAACGGCAATTTCAAGCACGGTTTCACACATAATAGTGCATGTGTATATACACAATCTTTGAACTACATATATGTCATACACGGAAGGCCGCAGTTATCATCACTTTTATCTTGGTCTATAATCTACTGTATTTGATTGTCACAATTGTCCGCGGACTGGACTGATTAGTTTTCTGTTTCGAGTTAAGTTGTAGAGATTGGAATTGGAAGACCCCTGACGAAGGGTCCATTTCGTCCCGAAATGCATTGGGTAGCTTCTTGTGAGCGATTACTCAACCAATTGTGTGAAGTAACACATTACTTTTGAAATGGATAATAAAAGATCATCGCATTCGATGAAACATGATGATTAATAATGGATAAAGCTTGATTCATTGAAAAAGTTTAAACAGTGGAGAAAAAAGAAAAAGTATGAAAGAAGATTAAAAATAAAAAAACATCGGTTTTGATGTTAAGTGCGATCAGCGGCCAGGGAGTGGTTGTTCCACAACTAGCATTCTTCTCTTTAGTAGATTGGAGTGGGAAATATTGAAGAGGGATGATTGGAGTGAGGTAGATTGAAGTAGAGTGGGGTAGATTGGAGTGGGGTGGGTTGGATTGGAGTGGGGTAGAGGGGAGTGGGGTAGAATGCAGTGGGGTGGAGTGGGGTGGAGTGGTGTAGACTGAGGTAGATTGGAGTGGAGTTAATGGGAGTGGAGTAGATGGGGTAGATTATAGTGGGTTAGATTGGGGTGGGGTAGATTAGGGAGGGGTAGATTGGGGTTGAGTGGAGTGGGGTGGGGTAGATTGGAGTGGTGTGGAGTGGGTTAGATTGGAGCATAGTGGGGTAGATTTGAGTGGATTGTGGTAGATTGGAGTGGGGGATATTGGAGTAAAAAAGAAGTGGGGTAGATTTGAGTGGAGTGAAGTGGAGTATGGCAGAGTGGAGTAGGGTAGATTAGAGTGGATGGGGGTATATTGGGTGGATTGGAGTGCAGTAGATTGGAGTAGAGAAGGGTATATTGGAGTGGTATCGATTGTGGTAGATTGAAGTGGGATAGATTGTGGTGGAGTGGGGTAGATTGAGGTGGAGTGGGGCAGATTGGGGTGGAGAGGAGTTGGATAGATTGCAGTGGATTATGGAGTGGAGTAGGGTAAATTGGAATAGAGTGGGGTAAATTGGACTTGGTAGATTGGAGTGGAGTGGAGTAAAATGGAGTGGGGTAGATTGGATTGGATTGGGGTAGATTGGAGTGGGGTAGATTGGTGTAGACTGAGGTAAATTGGAGCAGAGTGGAGTAGATTTGACTGGAGTGTGGTAGAGTGGTGTAGAATGGGGCTGATTGGAGTGGGGTGGGGTTGATTGGGTGGGTTAGACTGAGTGGAGTGGGGTAGATTGGAGCGGAGTAGATAGGAGTGGGGTAGATTGGAGTGGAGTGCGGTAGACTGGGTGGAGTGGAGAGGGGGAGAGTGGAGTGAAGTAGATTGGGGTAGATTGTAGCGAAGTGGAGTGTGGTAGTGTTGACTCAGGTGCATTGGAGTGGGAGAGATTGGAGTGGAGTGGGGTAGATTGGAATGGGGAAGAGTGGAGTGGGTAAGTAGTGTGGAGTAGAGGGGCATAGAGTGGAGTGGCATGTTGTGTCATGAAGTGAGTGATGTAGATTGCAGTGGCGTGGCTTTGAGTGGCATGTTGTAGAGTGTCTTAGAGTGGTGGGGCATAGTGTGGAGTAAAAGACACACAGATGATGGGCGGAATGCAGAGCAAATCAAACATTCACCCCCAGTCAATAGATCTGGGTTAACTCCATCGTTCTTTTGCTCACCATGCCACCCCAGTTTGGACCCACCATATGCAAATAGAGTGGAGTGGCATGTTGTAGAGTTGAGTGGAGAGTCATAGAATGAAGGGGTGTGGCATAGAGTAGAAAGGCATAGAGTGGAATGGAGTAGTGTGGAGTATGTATGGTGTGATAGAGCACTGCCATTACAGACAACAGATTTTCAATTGAAATGACCATTACATTTGCACCAAAATAAACATTTTTACTGCACACAAACGATGTGTGCAAATGTCTTCACCTAATGTATTGATGTATTTTGATCATATTCAAACATTTGTTTCCACCACACTTCAGAGTGACGAAAAAAATGTTTCATTTGTACTAATTCTGATATATTCTGAAACATCAGCACGATTCATTTTTTTTGTGTGTGTAGAAAAAAAACATCCTACACCCTCTCCTCTTACATGGACAAACAGCAGGATTGTCACATAAGTTCTCTCACTTTCAAGTCAGAGAAAGAAAAGTAAGCACCGAGCTCCCTAGGAAGGGAGAGCTTCAAATTTGACCTCTGCCTTGAATGCACAGCAAATGTGACAAGGTAAGAACAAGATATAAAGGTCTGTTTACAGAGAGTGAGTTTGTGAAAAAATACAGTAAACAAGGTTTGGGCAACGGGAGGGACAAACTCAAGCTGGAGAGCCTAAAGCAAATCAAGCTAGCAAATAGAAAGACAGAAAAGAAAATGTGAGTTAGAAACCACAAAGCCAATGATAAGCAATGGGCAGAATGCATTCCTATGTAAGCTTTCTGAATGTCCCCAAGATGTCTTTAGCAAACCTGACAACTGTGCTGTCTGGTAGGTGGTGGCCTAAAAGGTAAAGAGAGCAAGAGCAGCATTATGTCAGAGTGACCTGCCCTCTAGATGACAGCCCAAAGACTTGCAGTAAAGCATGTAATACCTTTGGTCATCTTTTTTGGGACCAGACATCTCAAACTATGAAAACCTAAAGAAGCCATGATAGAGTCAGACTTGTGCTCCAGTACTGACAAGTGAAACAAAGATGGTTGCTGCATTCAAAAGAAATAAAAATGTTGCTTTATGAAGAGAATGCATTTGTTAAAGAAGACATTGATTGTGGTTGTGGCAATAGTATGATGCTTGATTGGTATTTTCAGACATAAAGTCGTCCCTCATGCATTACAATGGAAGCACATTGTTCAAGATGGCTAGATACACCAAATAGCCAACAGCGTGATGATGAGAAAGATATACTCATATGGGAGGAGCTAAAATGTGATTTACACTTTAACAGTGGCAGAAGAGAGCTCACACAATGTAGCCAATGCCTAAATGAGGCTGACCCAAAGCCCACTTTTCTTTTTATAAGTTAACTATATATAGCAGGCAGCTGTGCTGCCAAGCCAGAAGTCTAAAGGGGGTGATTTTTTCTGATTTCCCTTTTCAGCACAACATTCTGCCACACCATTACTGGCATCCTACAAGTAACAAAGACTTAAACAGAGATTACCTTTGCCAATATTCTAGTGTTCAGATTTAAGATGGTAATTGTTGGACTTGGCCCTTTTTGGCTAAAGTTCCCTAAAACGTTTTGCCTTCCCCCTAGAACTTCTTTTTTCTGACATGGTGTTGCCAACTTAGATGCTTTAGGCACTTTGCCACTGCTGATCATTGTCAAAGTGCAAGTGCTCCTTGTGTAAAGTGTAATGGTAATTGGTTGTCCATAATTGGTATGTTTGCCTTACTAGTAAAGTCCCTAGTAAAGTGCACTATGTGTGCCAGGGCTGGTAATGCAAATGCTACTAGTGGGCCTGCAGCACTAATTGTGCCACCCACTCCAGTAGCCTTAAAGAGAGATCTCAGGCCTGCCACAGCAGTGCCTGCGCGCAGTTTGTTAAACTGCCATGTTGTCCTGACAAGTGCACCCACTTGCCAGGCCTTACCCTTCCCTTTTTATGCACATCAGACACCACTATGGTATGCCCAAGGTGCCCCCTGGGCAGGGTGCAGTGTATGTGAAAGGTAGGACATGTACTAAGGTGTCTACCATGTCCTGACAGTGAAATACTCTCCATTTCGTTTTTCACTGTTGCAAGGCCATCTTGCCCATAGGACAGAATGGGGACGGCTGTGTAATATGTTTCCAGCCTATCTTCCCATAGGCTTAAGATGGAGAGGTGAAGTTTAGTGTGCCTGAATTCACAATTTAATAACACATCTTTTTCTGAAGGCGGTTTTACATTGTGTGTTTAGAAACCACACTTTTAGAAGTGGCTGGTTTTTTTGTTCTAACAATTCTGTGTGTCTCTGCCTGGTTGTGGATTGACTGTCTGGATTTGAATGTGATAGGATCTAGGAAATGTCCTGACCCAGGGGAGGAGATGAGACAGCAACAGGCTGACCTGCATCTGGAGTGTATGGGGGAGGAGTAGCCCCTGGAGGTGAAGAGGCCTGGGCTGCCGCCATAAAACAATGGCTCCATCTCCTGCTGAGTGATTGAAGACCCAGACCCCCACTATCAAAGGGAAAAGGTCTGATTGGCAGGGAGACACCCAGAACTGGTTTAGACAGGGGTCAGTGCCCCCCTGAACACAAAGACTTCAAAGACATTTAGGGGTATAACTATGAGAGCTGAAACCCCCGAACGTTGGACTGATCAAGACTGAAAAGGATTTAAACTACTTCATGGTCAAGAGGAACCTCTGCCAAGGAAGAAACAGCTGAAGAGACTGAAGGAAAGGACTGACCCTTGCTGTGTGTTCTGGGGCTGGCCTGCAGTTTGCTGATTTAACCAAGGAGAGGCTAAGGGACTTTGCTGGGTGCTGTGTCCCCCTGCTTGAGAGGACTTTGCTGTGTGCTGTGTCCTGAAGTAACTTGTCCCCAAGGGCCCGAGGAGGGCTGGCTCCCTGTTGTGGAAACTCAGGAACATAAAGGTTTCCAGGTGGGTCTCAGCGACGCTGTGTGCGTGTGCTTTTTGCAGCCTCAGACCTCCATAAGAACTGCCCCGTGATTGTGTGCACCCGTAGTCCAAGTGAGTCTCAGCGACGCTGTGTACGTGTGTTTCGTGCAGCCTGAGACCTGCGTAAGAACTGCCCCGTGATTGTGTGCACCCGGAGTCCAAGTGAGTCTCAGCGACGCTGTGTGCGTGTGCTTCGTGCAGCCTGAGACCTTCGTGAGGATTGCCCCGTGATTGTGTGCACCCGGAGTCCAAGTGAGTCTCAGCGACGCTGTGTGTGTGTGCTTCGTGCAGCCTGAGACCTTCGTGAGGATTGCCCTGTGATCGTGTGCACCCGGAGTCCAAGTGAGTCTCAGCGACACTGTGTGCGTGTGCTTCGTGCTGCCTGAGACCTTCGTGAGGATTGCCCTGTGATCGTGTGCACCCGGAGTTCAAGTGAGTCTCAGCGACGCTGTGTGCGTGTGCCCTGTTGCAGCCTGAGACCTTCGTGAGAATTGCCCCGTGACGGTGTGTCCCGGAGCGGTCTTGTTCTCTGCGTCGATCGAGCAGTGTGACCAGAGCTGCTGCGATCGTCATTGCCATCGCCCCCGACCGGCATCACCAAAGGAGCTGTGCCGCCGGCCCGAGCCTGCCTTTGCCAAAGAGAGACCTCGAACCATCATCGTCGGGGGTCCGAGATCCACTGCCCAAGATCAACGTAGTCGCACCGGAGGCCCAAGTTGCGAGGAGAGGAGAGTGAGATCGCACCCCCCAGGTAACGCTCAGCGAGCGTGCGTGTGTCGCCGCCTGGGGCGGGGTGCGGGCTCCGAGAGAAACGCTCTCGGCCTTTCCCATCTTTGCAGCGTGAGCCTCCGCTCAAGACCGTATCGCTGCCCGTACTTGCCGAGGAGTGGCAGTACCGTGGCCGGAGTGTGGAGCTACACTTGTTTTCCATCATAACCGTGTTGGGGGCATGTTTTGGCAATAGCTGACGGCGAGTCAGTAAGAGTAGCATAGAGACCGTGCAGAACACCGCGATCGGTGCTGAAGTATCTTATTTTTGCATTACGAACTGCCTGATTGTTGCATTACGAAGTGCCCTATTTTTGCATTACGAACTGCCTGATTGTTGCATTACGAAGTGCCCTATTTTTGCATTATGAACTGCCTGATTGTTGCATTACAAAGTGCCCTATTTTTGCATTACGAACTGCCTGATTGTTGCATTACGAAGTGCCCTATTTTTGCATGACAAACTGCCTGATTGTTGCATTACGAAGTGCGCTATTTTTTTCATTACGAACTGCCTAATTGTTGCATTACGAATTGCATTATTGTCGCATTACGAACTGCCTGATTGGTGCATTACGAATTGCCTGATTCTTGCATTACGAACTACATAGCATTGCATTAGGACTGCATTAGATCATTGAGAATTGCTCATTAATACTGCAAGAACCTACCAGTGCTTGCTGGCCTAATAACCGGCAAGGTGAAATGTTACAAATACGCATATGTTGGATTTTTATCATGTGGTCTCATCGTATATCTTTTTTTTATAAACATATAATTGTTTTTATGAAACTCGTGTGGAGTCCATTTGTGGTGTCATCACTGTGTCACTGAGAGCGTGGATGCAAATACTTTACACATTTGCCTTGGAGATAAGCCTGGCTGCTCGTGCCAAGCTACCAGGGGGTGAGCAGGGGTTATCTAAAGGTGTGTCCCTCCCTCCTTACCCTGACGTAGAAGCAAGGGTCCCTTTTTGGACTAAGGTACATACCTCAGCCAACTAGAGACCCCCAGTTCTAACATTGGTGGTCATTGTGGGATTGGAACGTGTATTTGCAAATTCACTCACAGTGATTGGTGTACATCACTAGTTTAGCGCAGACCACAACGCAACCACATAGTGTGTTTTGATTTTTGGTTCTATTTTTGAGCGACCTTTAAGCCACACATCATGTCTCAGAGTAGTCAAGTAGCCAGTGAGGTTGCAGAATTGGAGTTCGACATTGAGGCATTACTTACCTACAAAGTTGATCAATTGAGGCAATTCTGCAGAGCTTTGGGATGTCCCATGAGAGGTAGCGCCTAGATGGAGGAGCTGCAAACGGCCTTGAGGGCCTGGTGGGAAGCCAAAGAGGCTGAGGAGACAGGTGATGTTGAGGTGGATGAGGATGAGGATGACCCAGGGAATGGATTTGGTCCACAGGATTTGCCGGTGGAAGGACCAGCCTCAGGGGCTGGTAGTAACCATTCAGGGAGGAGTTTTTCCCCAGAGGAGCTGGAGGAAAACCAAAGGGTCAGAGAGCATGAGTTGGAGGTTTTAACACTTAAGGCTCAAGCAGAAGAGAAAAAGCTGCTCATTGAAAGTGAAAAGCGAGCAGAGGAGAGCAGGAACGCTCTCGCCTTGGAAGAGAAGAAGATTCTCTTAGCTCATGAGTTAAGCATGAGGGAACTGGACATTAAGACTAAACGGGTGGAGTCCAGTTTGAATGGTGGCAGCGCACAGCCAGTGCCGAGTGTGGATGAGTACACGCGTGCGCTGGATGATTGGGTGATGGTTAGCATGGTGAATGATTACAAAGGATTGCTCAGTTTGGGCTCCAGGGATCCTAGGCTCAGTAATTATTTTCCAGGGTTGCGCCAACACTTGTTAGGGTGCGAGCTCTTTCATTCCCGGGAGCTGGCACAAAGCCCGACCCCTGGTCATGGGTCCAAGGGTCTGAGGAGGCATTAGGGAGGAAAGAGAAGCAAAGTAGAGCAGTTAGGTCCCAGAGTAGTGGGGGGGGGGCATTAGGGTTAGCACCCTGTCTCAAAGGAGAGGGAGGGAGTGTGAGCAGCGTCCCCGGGGGTCCCCAACTTCACCCCAGAGACTGGAGGGATCCTTAGAGGAGCACCAGGGTGGAGGTCTAGAACCTACCTGCCAGCAGTGCGAGGAGGAACACCTAACGTCAGGAGGTCGCGGGGCGTCTGTAACCAGAGCTCCCGCGGTCCTGAAGTTTGTGGGTGCCATTCCTAAGTGGCAAGCACAAAAAGCTAAATGGAAGGTTAAGGAAGGGAGGTGTTCCCCCGTGGGGAAACCCGTGGGACAGTGCCCAGCCAGTAGGGCTAGGTCCCCTAAAAGTGACCGGGGTAACCCCACCTCTAACCTGGAGGGCCGGATAACTGGAGACAGCATCCTGGCCGATGGGTCTTCCAGGGGTACCGCTCTAGGTGGGAGTTGGCAAGGGACCAGCACCCCTAGAGGGTCCCCGACTGCCAGGAAGTACCCGTGGAGCAGCATAGTTGGCCCAGGGAGTAGTGACCAAGAGAACCCCCTGGGGTCAGGAAGGCATAGAACAGGAGGGTGTCCCTGCGGTGCGGGCCTGCGTCCGCGTTCTATCGCCCCAAGCAGGGAAGTCCATCAAGGTAGTTGATTGGTCTACCCTGGCTTTAGGCTGGGAGGGGGTTGTGTTGGACTTGGCCCTTTTTGGCTAAAGTACCCTAAACTTTTTGCCTTCCCCGTAGACCTTTTTTCTGACATGGTGTTGCCAACTTAGATGCTTTGGGCACTTTGCCACTGCTGATCAGTGTCAAAGTGCAAGTGCTCCCTGTGTAAAGTGTAATGGTAATTGGTTGTCCATAATTGGTATGTTTGCCTTACTAGTAAAGTCCCTAGTAAAGTGCACTATGTGTGCCAGGGCTGGTAATGCAAATGCTACTAGTGGGCCTGCAGCACTAATTGTGCCACCCACTCCAGTAGCCTTAAAGAGAGATCTCAGGCCTGCCACTGCAGTGCCTGCGCGCAGTTTGTTAAACTTCCATGTTGTCCTGACAAGTGCACCCACTTGCCAGGCCTTACCATTCCCTTTTTATGCACATCAGACACCCCTATGGTATGCCCAAGGTGCCCCCTGGGCAGGGTGCAGTGTATGTGAAAGGTAGGACATGTACTAAGGTGTGTACCATGTCCTGACAGTGAAATACTCTCCATTTCGTTTTTCACTGTTGCAAGGCCATCTTGCCCATGGGACAGAATGGGGGAGGCTGTGTAATATGTGTCCAGCCTATCTTCCCATAGGCTTAAGATGGAGAGGTGAAGTTTAGTGTGCCTGAATTCACAATTTAATAACATCTTTTTCTGAAGGTGGTTTTTACATTGTGTATTTAGAAACTACACTTTTAGAAGTGGCTGTTTTTTTTGTTCTAACAATTCTGTGTGTCTCTGCCTGGTTGTGGATTGACTGTCTGGATTTGAATGTGATAGGATCTGGGAAATGTCCTGACCCAGGGGAGGAGGTGACACAGCAACAGGCTGACCTGCATCTGGAGTGTATGGGGGAGGAATAGCCCCTAGAGGTGAAGAGGCCTGGGCTGCCGCCATAAAACAATGGCTCCATCTCCTGCTGAGTGATTGAAGACCCAGACCCCCACTATCAAAGGGAAAAGGTCTCATTGGCAGGGAGACACCCAGAACTGGTTTAGACAGGGGTCAGTGCCCCCCTGAACACAAAGACTTCAAAGACATTTAGGGGTATAACTATGAGAGTTGAAACCCCCGAACGTTGGACTGATCAAGACTGAAAAGGATTTAAACTACTTTGTGGTCAAGAGGAACCTCTGCCAAGGAAGAAACAGCTGAAGAGACTGAAGGAAAGGACTGACCCTTGCTGTGTGTTCTGGGGCTGGCCTGCAGTTTGCTGATTTAACCAAGGAGAGGCTAAGGGACTTTGCTGTGTGCTGTGTCCCCCTGTTTGAGAGGACTTTGCTGTGTGCTGTGTCCTGAAGTAACTTGTCCCCAATGGCCCGAGGAGAGCTGGCTCCCTGTTGTGGAAACTCAGTAACATAAAAGTTTCCAGGTGGGTCTCAGCGACGCTGTGTGCGTGTGCTTTTTGCAGCCTGAGACCTGTGTAAGAACTGCCCCGCGATCAAGTGCACCGGAGTCCAAGTGAGTCACAGCGACGCTGTGTGCATGTGGTTCATGCAGCCTGAGACCTGCGTAAGAACTGCCCCGTTATCATGTGCACCCGGAGTCCAAGTGAGTCTCAGCGACGCTGTGTACATGTGCTTCGTGCAGCCTGAGACCTTCGTGAGGATTGCCCCGTGATCGTGTGCACCCGGAGTACAAGTGAGTCTCAGCGATGCTGTGTGCGTGTGCTTCGTGCAGCCTGAGACCTTCGTGAGGATTGCCCTGTGATCGTGTGCACCCGGAGTCCAAGTGAGTCTCAGCGACGCTGTGTGCGTGTGCTTCGTGCAGCCTGAGACCTTCGTGAGGATTGCCCTGTGATCGTGTGCACCCGGAGTTCAAGTGAGTCTCAGCGACGCTGTGTGCGTGTGCCCTGTTGTAGCCTGAGACCTTCGTGAGAATTGCCGGGACGGTGTGTCCCGGAGCAGTCTGGTTCTCTGCGTCGATCGAGCAGCGTGACCAGAGCTGCTGCGATCGTCATTGCCATCGGCTCGGCATCCCCAGATGAGCTGTGCCGCCGGCCCGAGCCTGCCTTTGCCAAAGAGAGACCTCGAACCAAATTAAAAATAAAACAATGATAGAACTGGCTCTGAGCCAGTGGGGCGACGCTCCTCCGCCATTACGGAGGAGCTGCCCCTGCTTGTTAGGCAATACCAACCTTTGCAGACTGTTTTTCTGCAATTTAGCCTTTTCATACTTAGTAATGGTATAGAGGCCTGGATTGTCTTGTGGAAAAAATACTCTTAGGGGCATATTCACAAGGACCTACCGCCGATTTATCTCCACCTTAACCCATCAAAAGTGGAGATAGATTTAACACCCCATTCACAAGCGGGTGCAAACTGCAGACATCGCCAGTATTCCGGCGACAACTGCCCCAAAATTTATCTCCACGGTGGACACCACCAACTAACCCTAATGAGATGCAGAGTAGGCGTTCCCGTGCACAAACACACGAAAAAACCACACCACCACTTTCACAACAAACTGCCAGATCTGCGATGCGAACCAAAAACAGGCGATAAGCCGCGGTAGCAGCAGGGATTTAACACCTGCCTTTTGCTGGTATTAAGCAGGACGACTACCTGCAGCATGAAAGGGAGCCCAGCCAAGAGCCACATCTGAAGACCCACAGATGCCATGGAGACAATGATCATGCAGCTCCAAGACCCATGAGGGCCACAACACCCACCCCCACCCACCCCAGGCCCGCCACCACCCCCAGGACCCGTCCCGCCCCCGGGAACACCACAGAGGCAGCGTACACAAAGACAGCAGACCCACCTGAAACGCACCTGCCGCCCAGACCCAACGCCAGAGGAGGACATTGCCCACTACAGGCCCAAAAGGACAACCATCCCCCGCATCCTGACCCACATCCCCCACCTGCTGACGGGACCAACCCAGCGGACAACCAACATCCCTCCGCAGACAAAGCTGCTGGCTGCACAGCACATGTCGGCCTCTGGTACCATCCAACCCACAACTGCCAGAGTCGGAGGAGTCACACAGCCAGCCCCATCCAAGGTCATCACACCTGTCCTGGATGCCAACATCAGCCTGGTACCCCAGCACCTCCACGTCACCCACACTGCGCAGGAGCAGCTGGAGACCAAGCAAGGCCCCTACGCCATAGCTGGATTCCCTCATGTGTCAGGGCCAATCAACTGCACACATGTACCCCTCGTGCCCCCTGCCGACACTGCACACAACTAACACAACAGAAATCACACGCATACCATGAATGTGCAGGCAATAGTGGACCGCCCGGGACTCCTAGACAATGTCGTGTCCAACTCCCCAGAGTGCATGATTCTCACATCTCCCGACAGTCCATCATCACCCAGCGCTCCCAGGATGGCACCCATGGAAATGCAGTGCCCGTTGGTAAGTCCAAAATGAACACACCACACACCTCCAGCCCACAGTCATGCAACTCACGACACTGGCAATGGGCACACAGCACAACTACATTTAACATGACACACAACATGCCAACCGACCAGACACGACAACACAACTCCATTGGGAATCTGGCCTTGCCATGCCCACAACCCAGCCACGGCATGGCACCACAGACACACAATAGCAGAATGTGAGGAGAGGCATGGAGCAGGCATGTGCGAGAGTGGCAAGTGACTAAGGAATGTGAACCTACCCAATGCCAGGTGTGGCATTGAGGTGCCGGACAGACCACAGAGTGCAAACCACGGAAATGGCCATGTGGAGATAAACTGCTGGTGCATGGAGTGTAGTGGCCAGTGGACGCTACCATGTCCCCACAGGCTGTGGGGTAGAACGCGGAAATGTCGCACGTTACGTCCCCCCCTGCATGCGCGTGCGTAGTGGGTTGGACCTGCGTACGCCGGGCCTGCGTAGGGGTGTGAACAAAAAGCCTGTCGCACTGGGCGAGGTTCTCATTCGGAATGGACAACGCGTCTGCCAGGGCGGCGCCTCTCAGCCCGCCACGAGTCCGGCGCCGAGCGCAGCAGGGCCTGCGTCCCTGTGCGCCTGCTGCATTCCAGGCCGCTGGTCCCCAGACCCGTAATGCCTGCCCCACCGCACCAATGAGGCTCTGCTCACCTGCCTACACCGGCGTGTGTCAAAGAGGGCCCACCACGTGCCGGTGCAAGCTCCAAGCACCAGTCCCGCGATCTGTGCAGCCTCCGCAGACCATCGCTGGCCCCCCCGACACTGGCCCACATTACTCCTTTCTCACTGACATACTCCACCGGCATCCTCTTCGGCCCAGTAGGTCCCACATGTGGAACTGTGTCCTGAGTCCTGAATGGCTGTGACCCCAAGTCCGTGGCAGCGGCCACAGCACCAGACTCCCTTCGATCAGTGAGGCATAATTCCATATCGCAGGCCTGCGACACGTGGTGCCACCAACCCTGTTCAACGCAAGCCGGCGACACGTGGTGCCACTAACCCTGTTCAACGCAAGCCAGCGACACGTGGTGCCACTAACCCTGTTCAACGCAAGCCAGCGACACGTGGTGCCACTAACCCTGTGCAACGCAAGCCGGCGACACATGGTTGAGGGCTCAGGTCTACACTGCGCTCCAGTAGGTCCCACATATGGAACTGTGTCCTGAGTCTTGAATGGCAGTGACCCCAAGTACGTGGCAGCGGTCACAGTGTAGGAGAGTAGGATCTGCTTCACATGGGTACCCCCACTTTTTGCTGATGCTTCACTGTTTTTCGACATTAGTCTGGCTGGGGCCCTGCTAATCAGAACCCCAGCCTAGCTGCTTCCTCTCTAAAATGGTTTCCATGTGCCTTAGGCACATCACTGATTGGGATCTGGAGTGCCCTTATAAGTCCCTAGTATATGGTATACTATGTACCAAGGGCATAGGTACCTCAGAGGCCTGCCAGGGGCTGCAGCATGTATTATGCCACCCCTGGAAGGCCATCCAAACTGACACCACAGGTCTGCTACTGCAGCCTGGGTAAGGTGGTGCATGCACTCCTTACTGTGATATAGGTTACCTATATCACTAAATACATACACACATATAAACCTATAAGTCACTCCTAAGGCAGGCCTTATCAATCCTAAAGGCAGAGTGCATGGTTCCTATGTGAGAGGGTGCCCCTGCATGAGCAGGGCCCCTCTGCAGCGTTCGGAGACCATCTCTGATGCTGTTTGTAGTGCAGCCTGACCATATACTCTTAAGCGCATTATATCCTCGCGGTAAAATGCTAACTTTGGAATGGCTGCACCTAAACATGTCGTGTTTGGTGTCAAACATCTTGGAATACTACCCCCCACCAATCCTGGTGGCGGGGGTAGCATTCCACCCTTCTAGAGGGAAAGACATGTTAACTCTGACTAGTCCGGTAACTTCTTTCCAGAGCCCTGGCATCACAAAATGGATGCTGCTGCCACAGACACGAGTCTGGCCTCCTGCTGCTGGACGAAACTCCGGCAGGGGAGGCCTGGACAATAGGTTTCCTGTCCCAGGGAGGTGTGAACACCTCCCCAGACAGGATAATGTGTATTGGTGCTGGGCGGGAGCACTTTCGGGTGCTTTGAAGTCCTGCACTGGGGGCACATTTGGTGTCCCTGTGCCAACCCCAGTTCAAACCGGATCAGGGGCTTGCAGCCCCTGCTTTGGCGCGAACTGGACAAAGGGAAAGGGGTGTAGCCACCCCTCTGCCCTGACCCACCCATAGGTGGGGCCACAGAGTAGTCCAACCCTATCTTTAGTATAAAGGTAGGAACCCAGTCCTTAGGACTTTAGATTATCCCTGGATGAAACTCTGTAACTGAATCCTGGACCTTCGACGCTCTACTCACGATTAGAGGACAGAAGAATCTCCTTGGGGTCAAGGAGTGACTCCCCTGCTTGGCAGGCACCAAAGAAGCATCTGTCCGGTTCGCATTTCTGAAGCTCCCGTCGGACGCCGAAGTCATCGCATCACCAGAGGTGGATTCTCAGACTTCCCCGAGGCTACCCTGAGTCCCCAGCAAAGCTGAGGCCTGTAGCTATCGTGGGTGACTTGAGACGGTGACCCCTGGACACCGAACACATTTGCAAGTGCATCCTCTTCTGGGTCTCCCAAGAAGTCGTGCTTCCGAGTAGCCCTAGCCTCCAGCACCACCTGCACCGAAGATCACTGGCCCTCACTCCACGAGTGTCCTGTAAGCCAGATCCACGTGCGGCGTCACGAGGCTCCTTCGCAGTCGCTAGCCCGTTGGCTAGTAGCCCTTAACGAAGGCCAATCCTTTTCTAACTTGGCATCCTGGTTGCTCCAGGCCTGCCCTCACTTACCCTTGCTGGGTGAGTTCCACAGACCTTGCTGGTCTGCACCATTGACGATCTACATCTTCACCGAGACTTGCCGTTGCCAAGGCTTGTTGGGTCCAATCCGGTCGCCGACACCTCAGCACTCGACAGACATCGTGTACCAGCCCGAATCCTGCTCCTGGTCACCGACAATGCCTCCTGGACCTCGTGGCTGAAGAGTCAAGACGACTGTCAATGCACCTGAAGCACTCGACATCGGTGGGCATCTGTCCATCGCCTTCCTGGTCACTGGCTAGTGACCCAGACTCTGTCCCCTCTGCTTTCAGGTTCTTCAGAAATCCGATCCACTCTTGGATCCACCCGGACACTTTTCTCTTGGTCGCCAGCAGCACTTTGCAGCAGATCGCCATTCGAATCGACGACGAAACCCGACCCCGAAAGGCACCTATGCACCCGGCTTCCCTGGGTGAGGTAACACGAGTACTCCGGTGCTCCCGTGGGTAGAGACTCTTCAAAGTCCTAGATCTCAAAGGGTTTTGTCCAAGTCCTCTTTTAAGTGTCCCTTTTCTCTAATTTCCCGATCCCGACTTTCTCCATAGAAGTCAACGGCGTATCGCGGTTGTGTATTTACACTGCACGCGTCTCCCGTGGGTCCCCTGTGTCACTACCTTGGGTGGTTCCTTGTGGTCCAAGCACTTCTAGAGGCTCTAGGCCTAGTGTCTAGTTCAGTCGTGGTTCGCATACCACTTTATTGGTATATGGTTTGGTACGCCCCTAGGGCCCAAACGTGTATTTGTGCTATTACTGTGTTTAAATATCTTCTAACTTATGTACTTCGAACTCTAGCCTCATAAAGAGACTAGAGGGGTGTGTTTAGCAATAAATACATATATTTTGAATATATACCTGGTGTGGTGCTCTTTCATTTGATCACTCAAGAGATTATAGACTGGTAAAACAAGCTGCTTTACATTCCTTCAAGACTTAGCCTGAAGGCTGCTCTCCATAGCTACCACTAGGATAGCTTTCAATAAGGTTGTCTTTAACCTATCTCCAATAAGGGGTTGTTTGGACTGGTGCAAGGTGCCCACTATAATTAGTGGACAGCATATGCCAGGCCAACTTCTCACATTGGTGTGCAGCGTGTGGGATTCCAGCTTGCTATTGTTTTACCAGATAATCTCAATTGAATTGATCAACTGAAAACCACTAAAGGTACCTAAGGTACATATAATTTAAGCTTAGAATACAGTAAGTTCTACTGAACTTAGAGTTGTGTGTTAAGGGATAGCACAACCCTTTCTACAACTCAAGAGAGTTTAGTAGGCCACACTAGAGTAGGTAGTGCATACACCACACCACACTAGTAATGTCTTTAAGGGTAGGATCTAAAGAATCCTTGCAGGAAGCCATTGAGCTTCCACCCTCCAAGTATGATACACTCCCATTCTTGGAATTGAGAGCTTTATGCAACTTGAGAAAACTAAGGACAGGCCAAAGCCCCACCACCCAACACCTCAAGGAGTTGTTGGTGGCTTATGACCTTAGTAAGCCCTTGGGGACTGAAGGGGTAGGAGCTGAGGGTGGGGCAGAGGAAGAGGAAGAGGCCAGGGGTACCAATACCCCCAGCCCCCTCTGAAACTGTCCAGGAGGGTGACAATGACCCTGACCTGGATAACCCAATCCCTCCTGTGGAAGATGATGAGGATGATCTGGATGATCCCCACTTTGTCCCCCAGGAAGGATTAAGAGTGTGCCCAGAAAGTCTAGATCTCCTTCTCAGGAGTCTAACCACTCTGGCACCTCCATAGGGAGCTCTATCTCCTCTCACAAGAGGGAATCCTCTCATGAGAGAAGAGACAGACTGGTCCAGTATGAGGAAACTCAGCTGGAAATCAGAAAAAAGCAATTGGCTTTAGATAGGGAATCCCTAGATCTCCTTAGGGAGAGAAGAAAGTTGGGACTAGAGTCCCATGGTGGCAGCTATGTCCCTAGAGACAGGGAAAGGTCCTATGACCATAGGAACCTGAGCAAGATTGTCCCTCCCTACCAGAGTGGGGATGACATCCACAAATGGATAACTGCATTAGAGAGGGCCTGTAAGGTACAGAAGGTCCCTCAGGAGCAGTGGGCAGCAATCTTGTGGCTCTCCTTTGCTGACAAAGGTAGAGATAAGCTCCTCACTGTTAGAGAGGAGGATGCTGATAATTACAAGGTCTTGAAGAGTGCTCTTATTGATGGGTTTGGCCTAACCACTGAACAGTACAGGTTGAAGTTCAGAGACACCCAAAAGCACAGACTCAAGACTGGGTAGACTATGTGGATTGTTCTGCCAAGGCTCTGGAAGGCTGGTTGATGGGCAGTAAGGTGTGTGACTTCTCAGGATTGTACAATCTGATAATGAGGGAGCAGATTCTTAATAACTGTCAAAATCAGCTGTTGCATCAATACCTGGTAGACTCTGATCTGACCTCTCCCCAAGAATTGGGAAAGAAGGCAGACAAATGGGTCAGAACCAGGGTGAAGCAGAAGGTACAGAACCAAGGTGGGGAAACCAAGAAGCAAGATGCTAAGAACTCTGAAAAGGGTGGGGAGAAGGGTAAAGATCAAAAGTCTTCATCAGGCCCCCAAAAATCTTCTTCTGGTGGGGATTCACAGTCTACCAAAGGGAAAGGCCAAAGAAAACCATGGTGCAAGGTCTGTAAGCAAAAGACCCACTGGACCAGTGATTGCACCAAGTCCAAAGACTCCAGTCCAGCACCCACCAATGCCCCTAAGGCACCTGTTCCCCCTAGTACAGTTGGTGGGAGTGCTCCAGCCAAGGGTTTAGTAGGGTTCACCCTGGGAACTGAGTTGGGCTCTGACCTAGTCAGAGAACTGACTCAGGCTGTGTTAGTCTGTGATGGAGGCATGGATGTGACCTCCACTGTGAGTCCCAGTAATCTGGGCAAGTACAGACAACAGCCTTTAATCAATGGACGTGAGGCTTTGGCATTTAGGGACACAGGGGCAAGTGTCACAATGGTGACACAAGACCTTGTGAATCCTGGGCAAGTTATACTTGGTGAGATGTACCAAGTGACCAATGCTAGCAATGTCAGAACAGACCATACTCTGGCAGTTGTTAACTTCTCCTGGGGAGGGGTAACTGGCCTTAAGAAGGTTGTGGTAAGTGCAAACCTACCAGTCAAATGCTTGCTTGGCAATGACTTAGAGACTTCTGCTTGGGCAGAAGTGGAGCTCAGGACCATGCAGAAATGCTGGGGATCCCTGCAGATGTGTTTGCTGTGACCAGGTCACAAGCCAAAATGTCTAGCACTGAACAGGCCTTGGATCCTGGAAGAATGGACCAAGTGCTTTCTGCGGCGTTCCACAAGGATCCTCACTCAGCCCGACCCTCTTCAACGTCTACATGAGCCCCCTCGCAGCCATCGCACGCCGACACAACCTCAACATCATCTCCTACGCCGACGACACCCAGCTGATCCTCTCCCTCACCAACGACCCCACTACCGCCAGAGCCAACCTGCACGACGGGATGAGAGACGTCGCCGACTGGATGAGGAACAGCCGCCTTAAACTGAACTCAGACAAGACGGAAGTCCTCATCCTGGGCTCATCACCCTCCGCCTGGGACGACTCCTGGTGGCCCCCGGCCCTGGGCACCGCACCCAAGCCAACGGACCACGCACGCAACCTGGGCTTCATCCTGGACTCCTCCCTATCAATGACCAAACAAGTCAACGCCGTCTCATCTTCATGCTTCAACACCCTGCGCATGCTCCGCAAGATCTTCAGATGGATCCCCACTGAAACCAGGAAGACCGTCACCCAGGCACTCGTCACCAGCCGACTGGACTATGGGAACACCCTCTACGCCGGAACCACAGCCAAACTTCAAAAGAGACTCCAGCGCATCCAGAACGCCTCCGCACGACTCATCCTGGACATCCCCCGACACAGCCACATCACCGTACACCTGAAAGACCTGCACTGGCTCCCCGTCAGCAAGAGAATCACGTTCAGACTCCTCACCCACGCACACAAGGCCCTCCACGACCTGGGCCCAAAGTACCTCAACGACCGCATGTCCTTCTACACGCCCACACGCCAGCTACGATCAACCAGCCACGCCCTCGCCACCGTACCACGCATCCGCAGAACCACCGCCGGAGGAAGATCCTTCTCCTACCTGGCGGCCAAGACCTGGAACTCCCTCCCCACTCACCTTCGGCGAACCCAGGACCATCTCGCCTTCAGGAAGCAGCTCAAGACCTGGCTGTTCGAGCAGTAACTTACCCCCTCCCCCAGCGCCTTGAGACCCTCCCGGGTGAGTAGCGCGCTCTATAAATGCCGTGATTGATTGATTGATTGAGTGCCTTCCAAGAGGAGGAGTAGTAGGGTTAAGGCAGTGCCTTCCCCCTTGGCTCAGGAGGAAGATCAGTCCCTTGAGGGGGATGATCTCAGCCCTGAAGAAGGAACTGTCCCAGTGGAACTTGAACCTGACCAGGTTGAGTTCTTGGGGACAGGGGGACCTTCTAGGGCAGATCTGAGCCAGGAGCAGCCGAGCTGCCCCTCCCTTGAACCCCTCAGACAGCAAGCTGCTGCTGAGGCTGCTGGGAAAGCTAGTGGTCCCCATACAGTGTATTGGGATGATGGACTCCTGTACTCAGAGAGTAGAGACCCCAAGCCTGGTGCTACCAGGAGGTTGGTTATACCTCTGAAGTTCAGGGGCTTCCTATTGACCCTAGCCCATGATATTCCCTTAGCAGGTCACCTGGGCCAGAACAAGACTTGGGACAGAATTGTCCCTCACTTTCACTGGCCCCACATGTCTGAAGACAGTAAGGAGTTTTGTCGCTCCTGTGTAACCTGCCAAGCCAGTGGCAAGGCAGGTGGCACTACAAAGGCCCCCTGATACCACTACCTGTGGTGGGGGTGCCCTTTGAAAGGGTAGGGATTGACATTGTTGGTCCCATGGATCCCCAAACAGCCTCTGGGCACAGGTTTATCCTGGTGGTAGTGGATCATGCCACCAGGTACCCAGAAGCTATTCCCCTCAGGACCACTACAGCACCTGTGGTGGCAAGGGCCCTCCTGGGAATCTTCTCAAGAGTGGGCTTTCCTAAGGAGGTAGTATCAGACAGGGGTGCTAACTTCATGTCTGGGTACTTAAAAGCAATGTGGAAGGAGTGTGGAGTGACTTATAAGTTCACGACACCCTATCACCCACAATGCAATGGTTTTTGTTGAGAGATTCAACAAAGCCTTGAAGGGCATGATTAAAGGGCTCCCAGAAAAGCTTAGGCGTAGATGGGACATACTCTTGCCCTGCCTTTTATTCGCATATAGGGAGGTGCCTCAGAAGGGGTTGGTTACAGCCCTTTTGAACTTCTGTTTGGCCACCCTGTGAGGGGTCCACTGTGCTTGGTGAGGGAAGGATGGGAGTTACCTCTCAAGCCCCCAAAGCAAGATATAGTGGACTATGTACTTGGTCTCCGCTCCAGGATGGCTGAGTACATGAAAAAGGCAACCAAAAACCTTGAGGCTAGCCAGGAACTTCAAAAGGCCTGGCATGACCAAAAGGCTGTTCTGACTGTTTACCAGCCAGGACAGAAGGTGTGGGTGTTGGAGCCAGTGGCCCCAGCAGCTCTCCAAGATAAATGGAGTGGACCCCACACTATTGTTGAGCAGAAGGGTGAGGTCACTTATTTAGTAGACCTAGGAACACCCAGGAGTCCCCACAGGGTTCTCCATGTCAACAGGTTAAAACCATATGTGGACAGGGCAGACATGGGCTTGCTCATGGCTACTGATGAAGGGCAGGAGGAAGAGAGTGACCCACTCCTGACCTGCTCTCACAGAACCCTGACGATGGGTCAGTTGATGGTGTAGCCTTGGCAGGCAGCCTCACTACCCAGCAACAAACTGATTGCAGGCAAGTCCTCAAGCAGTTTAGGCATATGTTTTCACTGACACCCAGTCAGACCACCTGGTGCACTCATGAAGTGGACACTGGGGACAGTCTGCCTATTAAAAACAAGATTTATAGGCAACCTGACCATGTCAGGGACTGTATCAGGACTGAAGTCCAGAAAATGTTGGAATTGGGAGTTATTGAACCCTCAGATAGCCCTTGGGCTAGTCCAGTGGTCATTGTACCAAAACCTCACACCAGTGGTGGAAAAAGAGAGATGAGGTTTTGTGTGGACTACAGGGGTCTCAATGCAGTCACTAGGACTGATGCCCATCCAATACCCAGGGCAGATGAGCTCATAGATACTTTGGCCTCTGCCAAATATCTCAGCACATTTGACCTAACAGCTGGCTACTGGCAGATCAGACTAGCTGATACTGCAAAGCCCAAAACAGCATTCTCAACCCCTAGTGGGCATTATCAATTTGTGGTAATGCCCTATGGTCTGAAGAATGCACCTGCCACTTTCCAGAGGCTGGTGAATACAGTTCTCACAGGTCTGGAAGCCTATAGTGCAGCATATCTAGATGATATTGCTGTCTTTAGCTCCACCTGGGAGGATCACCTGGTCCACCTCAGGAATGTTTTACAGGCCCTGCAAAGGCAGGCCTGACTATCAAGGCCACTAAGTGCCAGATAGGGCAGAGTCAGGTTGTGTACCTGGGCCACCTTGTGGGTGGAGGCCAGGTTCAACCTTTGCAGAGCAAGATCCAGACCATCATGGACTGGACTGCTCCCACTACCCAGACTCAGGTGAGAGCCTTCTTAGGCCTGACTGGGTACTATAGGAGATTTGTCAAGGGGTATGGATCAATAGTGACACCCCTGAATGACTTAACTTCTAAGAAAATGCCCAAAAAGGTTCAGTGGACAGTTAGCTGTCAAAAGGCATTTGATGACCTGAAGCAGGCCATGTGCACTGCTCCAATTCTGCAGAGTCCTGATTACTCCAAGAAGTTCATTGTTCAAACTGATGCATCTGAATTGGGGGTAGGGGCTGTACTGTCACAATTGAATGAAGAAGGTCAGGATCAGCCAGTAGCTTTCATTAGCAGAAGGCTGACCCCTAGAGAGAAACGTTGGTCAGCCATAGAGAGGGAGGCCTTTGCTTTGGTCTGGGCTCTGAAGAAGTTGAGGCCATACTTGTTTGGTACACACTTCCTGGTTCAGACAGACCATAAGCCCCTCTTATGGCTAAAACAAATGAAGGGTGAAAACCCCAAACTGCTTAGGTGGTCCATTTCCCTACAGGGGATGGACTTTACAGTGGAACATAGGCCTGGGAGTAACCATGCGAATGCAGATGGACTCTCTAGGTATTTCCACTTAGAACATGAAGACTTAACTGGGCAAGGTTAGTTTAATGTCCCTACATTTGGGGGGTTGTGTAGGAGAGTAGGATCTGCTTCACATGGGTACCCCCACTTTTTGCTGATGCTTCACTGTTTTTCGACATTAGTCTGGCTGAGGCCCTGCTAATCAGAACCCCAGCCTAGCTGCTTCCTCTCTAAAATGGTTTCCATGTGCCTTAGGCACATCACTGATTGGGATCTGGAGTGCCCTTATAAGTCCCTAGTATATGGTATACTATGTACCAAGGGCATAGGTACCTCAGAGGCCTGCCAGGGGCTGCAGCATGTATTATGCCACCCCTGGAAAGCCATCCAAACTGACACCACAGGTCTGCTACTGCAGCCTGGGTAAGGTGGTGCATGCACCCCTTACTGTGATATAGGTTACCTATATCACTAAATACATACACACATATAAACCTATAAGTCACTCCTAAGGCAGGCCTTATCAATCCTAAAGGCAGAGTGCATGGTTCCTATGTGAGAGGGTGCCCCTGCATGAGCAGGGCCCCTCTGCAGCGTTCGGAGACCATCTCTGATGCTGTTTGTAGTGCAGCCTGACCATATACTCTTAAGCGCATTATATCCTCGCGGTAAAATGCTAACTTTGGAATGGCTGCACCTAAACATGTCGTGTTTGGTGTCAAACATCTTGGAATACTACCCCCCCGCCAATCCTGGCGGCGGGAGTAGCATTCCACCCTTCTAGAGGGAAAGACATGTTAACTCTGACTAGTCCGGTAACTTCTTTCCAGAGCCCTGGCATCACAAAATGGATGCTGCTGCCACAGACAGGAGTCTGGCCTCCTGCTGCTGGACGAAACTCCGGCAGGGGAGGCCTGGACAATAGGTTTCCTGTCCCAGGGAGGTGTGACCACCTCCCCAGACAGGATAATGTGTATTGGGGCTGGGCGGGAGCACTTTCGGGTGCTTTGAAGTCCTGCACTGGGGGCACATTTGGTGTCCCTGTGCATACCCCAGTTCAAACCGGATCAGGGGCTTGCAGCCCCTGCTTTGGCGTGAACTGGACAAAGGGAAAGGGGTGTAGCCACTCCTCTGCCCTGACCCACCCATAGGTGGGGCCACAGAGTAGTCCAACCCCTATCTTTAGTATAAAGGTAGGAACCCAGTCCTTAGGACTTTAGATTATCCCTGGACGAAACTCTGTAACTGAATCCTGGACCTTCGACGCTCTACTCACGATTAGAGGACAGAAGAATCTCCCTTGGGGTCAAGGAGTGACTCCCCTGCTTGGCAGGCACCAAAGAAGCATCTGTCCGGTTCGCATTTCTGAAGCTCCCGTCGGACGCCGAAGTCATCGCATCACCAGAGGTGAATTCTCAGACTTCCCCGAGGCTACCCTGAGTCCCCAGCAAAGCTGAGGCCTGTAGCTATCGTGGGTGACTTGAGACCGTGACCCCTGGACACCGAGCACATTTGCAAGTGCATCCTATTCTGGGTCTCTCAAGAAGTCGTGCTTTGGGCTCCAAGTAGCTCTAGCCTCCAGCACCACCTGCACCGAAGATCACTGGCCCCCACTCCACGAGTGTCCTGTAAGCCAGATCCACGTGCGGCGTCACGAGGCTCCTTCGCGGTCGCTAGCCCGTTGGCTAGTAGCCCTTAACGAAGGCCAATCCTTTTCTAACTTGGCATCCTGGTTGCTCCAGGCCTGCCCTCACTTACCCTTGCTGGGTGAGTTCCACAGATCTTGCTGGTCTGCACCATTGACGATCTACATCTTCACCGAGACTTGCCGTTGCCAAGGCTTGTTGGGTCCAATCCGGTCGCCGACACCTCAGCACTCGACAGACATTGTGTACCAGCCCGAATCCTGCTCCTGGTCGCCGACAACGCCTCCTGGACCTCGTGGCTGAAGAGTCAAGACGACTGTCAACGCACCTGAAGCACTCGACATCGGTGGGCATCTGTCCATCGCCTTCCTGGTCACTGGCTAGTGACCCAGACTCTGTCCCCTCTGCTTTCAGGTTCTTCAGAACTCCGATCCACTCTTGGATCCACCCGGACACTTTTCTCTTGGTCGCCAGCAGCACTTTGCAGCAGATCGCCATTCGAATCGACGACGAAACCCGACCCCGAAAGGCACCTATGCACCCGGCTTCCCTGGGTGAGGTAACACGAGTACTCCGGTGCTCCCGTGGGTAGAGACTCTTCAAAGTCCTAGATCTCAAAGGGTTTTGTCCAAGTCCTCTTTTAAGTGTCCCTTTTCTCTAATTTCCCGATCCCGACTTTCTCCATAGAAGTCAAAGGCGTATCGCGGTTGTGTATTTACACTGCACGCGTCTCCCGTGGGTCCCCTGTGTCACTACCTTGGGTGGTTCCTTGTGGTCCAAGCACTTCTAGAGGCTCTAGGCCTAGTGTCTAGTTCAGTCGTGGTTCGCATACCACTTTATTGGTATATGGTTTGGTACGCCCCTAGGGCCCAAACGTGTATTTGTGCTATTACTGTGTTTAAATATCTTCTAACTTATGTACTTCGAACTCTAGCCTCATAAAGAGACTAGAGGGGTGTGTTTAGCAATAAATACATATATTTTGAATATATACCTGGTGTGGTGCTCTTTCATTTGATCACTCAAGAGATTATAGACTGGTAAAACAAGCTGCTTTACATTCCTTCAAGACTTAGCCTGAAGGCTGCTCTCCATAGCTACCACTAGGATAGCTTTCAATAAGGTTGTCTTTAACCTATCTCCAATAAGGGGTTGTTTGGACTGGTGCAAGGTGCCCACTATAATTAGTGGACAGCATATACCAGGCCAACTTCTCACACACAGCACCAGACTCCCTTCGATCAGTGAGGCATAATTCCATATCGCAGGCCTGCAACACGTGGTGCCACTAACCCTGTTCAACGCAAGCCAGAGACATGTGGTGCCACTAACCCTGTGCAATGCAAGCCGGCGACACGTGGGTGAGGGCTCAGGCCTACCCTGCGGACCAGTAGGTCCCACATCCAGCACTTAGTCACGAATCATGAATGGCAGAGTCCACACCAGTGAATGCACGGAGAGGAGTAAGAGGAAGATGCGGCTCAGTCCGGACGAAAGCGGATCAGAGTCTCGGAGGTGATCGAACACTATCAACAACTGACCTGGTGCCATCAACCCTGTTCACCGCAAGTCTGCGTCCCGTGGTGCCACTGAACCTGAACTACGCAGGCCGGTGGGGCCATCCAACCTAAGCCGATGACACTCGGTGAATGGCCCGTGCTGACCGCTGCCTCAGGCCTACACTGCGGTCCAGTAGGTCACACATGTAGAACTGTGTCTTGGGTAAGATGTGGAGGAGTCCACACCATTGGACATGCCTCATCGCAGGCGGCATCCCCTAACAGCACTGGTGCCACTAACTCTGTGCGCAATGAGTCATGGGCACTATCTGGTTGGACCTTGGTGGCGTCTGAGTCCATGGCCTGGTGGTTTTCTGCATCTTCATCTGGCTGGACCGGACTTGGTGTCCGACATGTGTCTGTTCCATTCATCTCCACCATAGTGACTGTTTCAGCGTGGTTCTGCCCTCTGCATCATGCCCTGGGGTACACCTTCCACTGTCCACCGAGACACTCCGCGACAAGCCCCTTTGTCATCTACGGAAACCTGCTCTGCACTCGTGACTCTGCCCCAGTGCCCCGCAAGTCAGCAGCCCGTGGCGGTAGGCCCGTGCAGGACGCTGTGCATCCAGGGCCACTAACTCTGTGCAGCACAAGTCATGGGGCCTTTATGGTTGAATGGTTGTGTCCTTTACGATGTACACTGTTGTCGATTTCTCACTGCACCAGGCAGCCCTTGCCGGCTGGTGTGCACACACCCCACACACATCCAACACAGGTGGCACTCGAAATGTGTATCTGCTAATAAATGTGGCCAGGCGCACATGCCCGTAGCCATTCACACCATCTGAGCAAGTGTGTCCGTGTGGTCATTGTGTCAGCATGATGGGCACGGGCCCTGCAACATCACTGTGTGCTGTCTTCAGCGGAAGATACCATGTCACCTCAGCATTGGCAGTGACCCTGGACATGTAGCTTCGCACGCCCCCCCCTGCATGCACAAGCGGCATGTGCTGGTCTGGCGTACGTCAGGTCAGCACAGGGGTGTGCTGATTCGGCAGGGGGAGCAGGGCGCTGCTCAGACCTGGCCTTGGGCAGGATGTGCGGTAAGTGTGTCTCTGTGTTGGGGTGTTGTCGCCACCAGGGCCACAGTAGTCGATGTTGCAATGTAGCATGCACCAGGAGGGCGGGCCCGCACGGACGGGGAAATGTAGGCGCGCAAGACCGCTCGGGGTCTTGGCACATGCATGCCAGGTGTTATGTGTATGAGTCCTGCGGCTGCATGAGTCAGTTGCCTAGCCTAATTCGCAGCGCGATCACAGCCAGCCATGGACTGTACACCTGTGTCCGCCCTGTCCGGACCATTGGCCTACACTCACGTGGCCGCACACCTTCAAAGGCCAGCATCACGGTGTTGTTGGCATGCCGCTGGACATGCGCGGACAGGCATGACAATGGTGTGCTGTAGGAGTGCACGTGATACAACCGCGCAGCGCACACAAGTGTGGGGGCTCGTGGGAGGGAGGAGCAGCTGTGAGGCAACGTAACACACTGTGAGGCCACTCATGTGCCACGTGCTGGGCATATCATCCATGATTCCCAGGGTCGCAGACATCCCACCACACCCACGACAGGCCTCTGTACATCTCCTGAATGCATGCAGATGGTGAAGTTACTGTAGGGATGAAGGGTCCTTTGTCTGTACTATCAGGCAGTGGCACATCTGCAGCTCTGAGCATGTGGCCAGCACCCCCTGACAGATACAATAGCATTTACTTGCGACTCCCACACTACGTACTGCCTGACGTGAGACCAACGTGTACACATCCCACACGCAGAAGTCCTTGGTCGTAGTTAGCGTGCATGAGATGGCCTTCACACGTACTCCCACCCCACCCCAGGCCTGCACCCATTGCACACAGACACTGCTCATTGCTCCGAGCTGAGCCATTTCATCCACAGGACTGGTGCAGGGCAAGCCAGTGCCGCTTAAGCAGAGCCACTGACGCAATGGCAGACCATCCCGGACACATGCTCGACTCCAGTCACGTGGACCTGTGCCGTGCACGTCTGCTGCATGTACTGGGGGCACTGCCGTTGGCAGTGCTGTGGATCAGTTACCGGCTGAGCTTCCGCCTTGCGAACGTCACCTGCGTTCAGCCTGTGTTGCATTGTCGCTCGTGCATATTCGAGTGGACCATGGATGTCTGCCTCTCCAATGTGACTGTAGCTGACCTGAATTTCGACATGTGTGTGCGCCCCCTGTTGGCCCACGACCAGGAGTGTCACTGTGATGCCCGTTTATGGCATGCATGGATGTTTGGCATGCATGCTGGCAACTGGACCTGGGAGATTGCACGAGTCGTCGTGTGCAGTGAGCACATTGAGCCGCTACCCGATTGGGTTTTGGTGCACATTGGGGCCAGGGGTTGGAGTCAGCACATCTGTCCGGGTCAGCTGATGGATTACGTCGACGACATGTCAGATGTGGTGGAGAACGATCTCTCATTGGAGATGTTGGCCTACGCTGCTGCACTCGCGTTCATGGACGAGTGACAAGGTATCTGCAGCCACAACTGGATGTGACCCATTGCACGTGTCCCGACGCCTGGTTGCATGTTGGGAATCTGGTCACATGTCCCAAGACGACAGTGGACATGGCTGCATTGGCCTGGACTCCTGTTCCATGCGCGGACAACCAACGCGGGTTGGCACTGACTTGTGTTGGTGATGGACTCCCCCGGGGTGGACATGGGCGCTTTCCTACGTTCCTCATTCAGACATGCTGCTGCATTGGTCTGCATATCGTGGCACTTCTCTTGGCCGTACTGACACGCACTTGTTGATAAAGTTTCCGCACTTTCACTTGTCTCCAACTGTGTTGTGTCTTGATTTGTATGCCAATGTGTGTGTCACGGACTCTCTGGCTCCCTGCCATACGTGCATTGCTCCCCCATCAGGGCTGTGGGTTTGTACTTGTGCATTATCATATCCCTGTTTCGTGCTTTGCCAGATGCGTATGGCCGTTTGCCGGCCACAAGCGGGTGCACTTGTGTCCTGTGTTCTGTTGTGCAAATGTTGGTGTTTGTACCACATTGTGTTCGATGTTGGGGTGCTCTGCTTCCTATGTGTGTGTGCTGCATTGTGTGTGAGATGTCCCTTCAGCTCTGATTTGGCTCACCCTTCTCCCTTTGAGGCAGTGTGGTTTTCACTTCTGTGCTTGTTCAGTGGTGTGATATTGCCGGGTTGTGTGACTTGTGCTCTTGGTTGGTATTGTTACTCTTGGGCATGGTTTGTCTGCAGTTGTCCTGTGCTTAATTGTGCATGTGTGCCATTGTGCCCATCTCCCCCCGTCCCCCCAGTCCCTGGTCGTTCATCTCCTTGTTGCTGTTGTGTCTGTTGTTTTGGGGAGTTTCCGGTCCCCGGGTTCTGCCACCATCTCCAGACTGATGTGGTGGACACCATTTCCTCCATGTCATCCAGCTCCTGGTGTGGCGCTGGACTCCGGTGTGCATTGCTGCCTTCTTGTTGTTGGCGTGTTTCTGCTTGTTTGTGCGTTTCGCATCATTCCTGCTGTTCTGGTTTTCTTCCATTGTCCTCCTCCGCTCTCCGGCTGCATTCACCTTGTCCACAATGGCCTGCCATGTACAATGTTTTGTTGCCAATGGGGCTTGTGGGGTTGTATACTGGCTCCAGTTGCCTCCATTGTGCTTGGCTGTTGTTTTCTGTTTGGTTTGTCTTTCTTTTTCAGGCTTTTGTTGTGCTTATTCCCGCCTGCTGTGTGTGTGTCGCGGGCCTGGCGGTGCTTATCGCTGCTTTCCTCATCGCGAATGGGCTCATCGCACGTTTTGTTGTGTTGTGGTTTGTGTTTTTATCTCCGTCGAGGTGGTTGTATCGCGGACATTGGACGCGTTTTCGGCGGACTATCGCATGGTACTGCCGTGTTGTGAATTCCACGTTAACACAGGGTTATTTTCCCGCGATAGGCTGCAATGTGTAAAGTTGCGTTAACATTTTTTGGAGATGTTTAGCACACGTTCTTGTGAATATACCCCTTAGACTCTCAGACAGTCATGGGCTAAGATGACATCCCTGATTAGCTTTTCCACAAAATAGGAACGGGTAATTCATTAGGAACCTATGTTGTGATGCATTGACTATCTAGTTCTATTTTTTTTATTTTTGCCAATAAAGTACAACTGAGTTAAATACCAATTAGCAACAAATCAGAAAAGGAGATAAAGGCATAAAGAGGGACAGAGCGAGTAAGACAAAGTGAGGAGGAAATACAAAGGGGAAGGTTGAGAGCGCTAGATGCAGTGGTAGAGGGCAGGGTTCGAGGGAAAAGGAGGAATATGTGAACTGCAAGGAAATAAATGTGAGGAAGGAACAGTAAGGGAGGGGGAGAGTGGTGGATGCAGATGGGGATTAATGAGGTAGTCTTTGAGGAGAGGAAAGACAGAGATATAAGACAAGGATTGTGTCTGCTTGTACGAGAGATAGACCGAAGAGAGAGGGGGCCTGGAGAGAATCCTATTAGCCTCGCTGAATTAGCAGTATTTAACAAATCCGCTATTAGTGTCAATATGTATGCAGAATAAAGCTGAGCAGGACCCCAGCGTTTTCAGGCTCTCACCTCATCTTCTGAAGGTCTCCTGCGCCACATTAATTCAGATGGCGCGCGCTCCTGTAGTTGTTGTTCACGCAAATGGGCTCGAACAGACCTGGAAGTATTCATGAGTTTTGGCTTACTTGCTACCGTAATCATGTTGTCGGCTTAAAATTCACATTTAATTAACCTCCTCACCCAAGGCATAAATCAATAGTAAAATGCCAATTGCTTACCATATTGAAAGTGATTTTTCCTTTCTCAAAGCGACGGCTGAAAATAAGGCACTGGGCTGGTGCAACCTCGTAAAAAGGGGGGGGGGACATATAGCCTGCAGGGCGATGAGGAAGCGGCACAGCCATCCGCGACAACCCCGTTAAGCGACTTCTTTAAGGATACGTATATGTTATGTGAGAACCAGGATTATTTCGATAACGCTTGGGTGGATGGACCTTGTTCGAGGGTAAATGGAGAGACACTGCAGTGGTCACACATGGCTTACCAGCTCACGAGAGCAAGACCTGCGCTCTGCTCGTTCTCTGAGAAAAAAGGAACAACAGTGTGAAATATAATGGCACTTTATTAAGCAATTCAATAAAACAAGGAACTGTTCATCGTCGAATGTTTCTCATGAACACATGAGAAGGATGAAAATAAAAGAATCAACAATCATATAGATCATATTCTAAGTCACGAATGGGCAGAGCAAGAGGCCATCCAAGAGTACACAATTTAAGCTAGGATAAATGCAATGACTTGGGTGTGGATGAGCTAAATTAGAGGGGCTGACAAAGCCAAAAGGCTGGTAATCAAAGAAGAGCATTACCACCTCAGAATAGGCTTCTAGGCCCTAGATAGATCGGTCGACCGGGAACTCAAGTGCTGAGCACTATAGGAGGAGTTCGGGGCGTTGGCCTAGGTGTAGACCTTTTATATGGCTAAATGCAGAACTCCTACCCACGTCTGACGTGGGTTCTTGACGTGGGCCTTGACCGCACGCTTACTGTAACTTCGGAAAGTTTTGAGAGAACAGAGAAGTGGTATCATGGTAAAACAGGGGCTTTTTGCAGGTGGTCAGTGCTCTTGACCGTAAATACCTAAAAAAAAGATAACTTTTAACGTGCGATGCTCGGAAATTAATATTTCTTACATTATTTCTATGCCAGGCAGCCAGACAGCCAGACAGCCGTCGGTTGGTGTCGCTTGAGCAAGCTTGGAAAGTTACTTAACTAAAAATATTGCAAACATTGCTTGTGAAACACCAAGATGTACCAGCCGAACCTTGCCTACGTGTTATCTGAGCTATTCTTGCAGCTGTGGAAAATTTCCGTGGTTGGCCGGGCTGCCTCGCACTGCTGTTCATGACAGAAATAAGTTTTTAAGATCAATGGGGCCTGGTAGATTTTATTTATTGAAAATGACAAAAGGGGTAATGAGCTTGTGCCTATGTGTGTATGTATCTAAAGAGGTGGGAACTGTTATGGGACCTACTAAATGTTTGAGATAAAATGGTCAAGTTAACACACTTCTTAAGTTCTGACTGGTGGGGCCTATATGTGGGTTTCATGCTGCCTGAGCAGAGCAGGATTCTGCATGGGGGATTTTTATATGGTAAAACGGGACCCTGCTTCATCTCCCTCCTCTTGTTCAATTTCTTGAACAAAATTCTTGCACTTAGTGTAGTCCCATTGTTGTCACTTCTACAACTTCTATAAGTGCTAAGTTACTCACATTCCCTGTTCTATCCTTGCTCTCCCTTTGCTAATTCTGCTATTCTCGGGAGGTGCAACAGCGGACATGGTGTGCTGACTGAAGAGCATATTGTACATTAGGACACAGCCCACGTATTTGGAGACAGGTATGACATTGTAACACATGCTGTTTTCTGTGTCTGTAGGCCGGTGTGTAACATCCTGCCCTCTCAACTGTCCCCCTGTCCCTTCTTTATCAATGGCTATTTCTTCACTTTGGTACAATATCTCTGTGTCATTTAAGCAGTATCTCAGGTATAATACTGTGATCACAACACACTTTAAGGAGCGTAGTCATTATAATGGCAGCAATGGTGGTCAATGCTGCTAGCAGCATCCATGATCATTTTCTCTAATTGTTCTGAAAGTCTTGAGCAAGTCTTGAGGCATTGTTCCAATCGTTGGTACGTGTGGCTAGTGTGACTAGTTGGAAGAATGTCTTATCTTCTGCTGTACTTTTACTCTTTTCAAAAAGTCTGCTGAGGAATAAGGTAGAGCCTCAGAGATGATACCTGCAAACAGAAAAAGTAACCGTTGGTGCCTGTCTTCAAGTAATTTGAGAGGTTACTAGCACTTCTATTACTTAGGCACATTCAATATGAAGAAAACAAAGTGATGAAGAAGGTAAAGAAGGTAAAGAAGTCTCGTTGTCACAACTTGTAGACTGAGGGGTTGGGGCATTGATTTTTCCAGACGTCTTTAGTTGATGTATCGTTGGTGTCCGCTTACACACTCTTCCTTTTTCTTTAGCACGTGCAACCCTTCAGGATGAGCTTGGGATACCATTCCCACTTGGTAGTTTCCGTTGAACACATGTATTTTCTGTGTGGCTCCTTGCCCCTTGCACAACCCCTCAATCACATGTGAGATGAACGCCGGTCCATTGTCAGAACCCAAAAGCATAGGTACTTTAAAGCGCGGTATGAACTCTTTCAGGAGGCATTTGGCAATAGTTTGTGTATTGCTGTTCTTGGATTGGCATGCCTCAGTCCATTTGCTGATCACGCACACAATAACCAACACGTACTTGTAGTTTGAGTAGGGGGGAAGCTGATGAAGTCCATTTAATGTGGGGAAATGAAGTGGCCTGGGCGAGTGGAAATACAGCATTAGGAAAACAGTCTGATCTTCCCATCACGTCCTACAAGTGATGAACCATGAAAAAGACGGGCCATGGGACCAAGCATTATCGTTGGTAAACATATTTTTCCATTTGGGCCTATCCGTATTCCTTTTCTTTTTGCATACATCCTCCCCTGTTCCCTTCTGCCTTTTCTTCCACCCAACCCTTTCAATAATATACTTAGGGTCATAGTACATATCATCATCCTTTATCTTTATATCATGATCACCTGTGTAGTAGAAGCAATCTGAACCATTGTGTACTCACAACCAGTTAATGCTATTCCTTTTTTGTACATCTGCATCAATAAATTATTTACCAATTGATACATAGTCCTTGGAGGCGGTGTGTGCAGCACATTCTACAATTGAAACTTTGGTAGCAACATGTCTTTGCAAAAGGTGAGCTATTAATGGTGCACGCTGCATATGTTGGCCAGCTGAGGTAAGGAGGGGACTCCAAATGAAGGAAAGAACCTAAAAGTTATATTGCAATCCCTGTACAAGACCTTAAAAAGAAATTCATTATCTCCAGAAGCAAAAGAAGACTTAAAACATTGTACTATAGCTTGTCCCAACAGCAAACACAGATCAAAATCTCTGTTACAGTATCACCTTTAGGAATCAAAACACTCATAGTTGTCAAACTGTGCCCTATAGCCCCACGCCCAGGACATATTGTTTGAGGTCAAGGGCAACAAGTTTTCATGCGTATTTTGTCCTTGGGACAAGTAGGCCCAACCCCCTACAGCACAAACCCTTTGGCTGCCAGTCTACAGTACCACATTATGGATCAGGGAAAGGCATAGTCTTTATTTATTGTTCATTAATGCAAAGGCTTTATTATTAGGGTGAAGCTCAGACTGCACTATTGACAGTGGTTAGAGTATAGAAATGTGTACACACGTTTTTCAATATTTAGCAATGTGAGGCTATGGATACTGCTCTCAGAATGCTCGTTAAACTACTGGAATAAGGTAGGTACCATTTCTTTGCAACATAAAAATGAACAAGCATTGGTAAAGCCAGTAGGTCTGAAATTGTTGGTCAGCCTTTTGGCTTTGTCAATGCACAACTTGTTTTGGCAATATTTCTGTGAAACCTCATTGGTGCGGGAGCTGCTGGGCCCTCACCATTATAACAAACATTAGCAAAAAGCAAAAATTGTTTTTGTCTCAAACATCACACATTGCTCAGTGGTTCCTGGCGCTGAATATCATATTATCCTTTTACATTGAAATACACTTTATATATGAACTTTTATTTATTCCTCACATTTCCTAGCACTGGGGCGTGTGTGGAGGAAGTCGTTTTGGCTGCTATCTGTGGTAATCTATTCCTACGGATCTCTGGTCGTTGTCTCATATTTTGTATGCTGCACAGAGCTGCACATATCCCACAACTTATTCCTTCCCTCCTGCCACACAGCTACACTCATAGTGCCCCTGTGTTAGGATGGCCTCTAAGTGTCACAATTTAGAACACCAGTGAATTAAAATTTGATATAAAAGTTACAGTGTCTGTATCACACATACATCACGTGTCAATATAATGAAGGTGATACAGCAAGCTATCTTTTGGCATTTTTGTTTTAATTAATATGAGACATCAAGTAGACCTATCTGTGCTATACGGGCACTAGAAGGCCATTTAGTGACCACACAGATGAATATAAACAAATCATTCTCAACTCCCTATCAGAATTTGTACAGGGCAACTTGTTTTCTCCCTCACAAACAAAGTATGCATTACAGAACGTCTAACCCAATATAGACCACCACTGCTCAACAAGCAGCTTTACTTAATTGAAATCTAGAGGTGCAGGCGGTGCAACTTCACTATAAACCAGCCAGTAGGCGGAAATGCTCCGGAGTTATACTTATTACCTTCTGAATTTAACACCATAAAAAAATGTTCAACACATTGGTGTGGCCCTATCTTTTTGTGGTACTGACATGGACAGGGCTTCCTGGCCTCTTATTGCTCTAGATCTAGGTGTTATATATACTATGGATGGCCAGTGTTCGTACCTGGTAGGGTGTATTCAACTGGAGGACATATTTTCAGGGGCCCCAGTGGGACCTCCAGACAGAGGTGTCTGCTGTCACCCATACTAAGTACATGCATGATAAGGTACAGATGATGCCTTGCCTATTCTTAGGGACCCAATAACACGCGTATCCCCACTAATCTTGTTATTGCTGGAATTTTGGTAGTAGGGCCTGGCCTCAAAGGCAATTGTGATAAATCCTGATACTGAACACCACCCATCATATGTCTGGAAACTTTTAAATATCGAGGAATCCAAATTTATTTCATAGAGGAAAAGTTGAAGGGTGGCAATCTAGATAGATGTGTGTCTGGAATTCGATGGTGGACCATATTCTGGACAATGCTACTGCTGTCCCCTTTGGGCAGAGTATCAATCATTAAAACAATTGTGTTACTTATAATCTTTTATTTTTCACAGCACGCCTGTTTGTCCAACCCGTGCTATTACTTCCAAAATCTAAGGCCTATCTTGTCAGAGCTGATCTGCCCTCAGCATAAGTGATGTCTCACTCTCTCCATAGAAAAGGTAATGCGCCCGAACCCATCACTTTTCCTCATCACCACTCTAACCCATTTAATTGATGCCAGGCAAAGATGTCGCTGGGCAGTAGTGTGTCCTAGGGGAGCGAAGTATATATATACATATATATATATTCACATACCCAGTTACTAAACTGCGTGATCCTGGGCAGTTTACTTCTCTTGTTCTCGTGTTCCTATTTTTCTAACTTAACCCCAAGTTCAATATAGGCATGTCTGCCACTGTGGGGGAAGAGAATCAGTCTCTCCCCATATTCGTTCTTTAACACAACTATTTCTTTTAATAATAATAATATTTCTCAACGCACTTGACATAAATTGTTTTACTGGACAAGGAAATTATACACTAAACCTATCTTTCTCTCCCTTACATGCTGTTCATTTATTTATTTATTTATTTATTTATTTATTTAAGGGTTTTATAGAGCGCCTGAATCACTCCCGAAGGGGTATCTCTGCGCTGAAGCGGGCCGACAAGCGGGCTGAGGACAGATTAAAACAGGGAGGCTTTAAGCAGTTTCCTAAAACGAAGATAGTCCGGACATTGTCGGAGCTGAAGGGGGAGCTCATTCCAGAAAAGGGGGGCGAGGAGGGAGAAGGATTTCCCACCAAGTCTAGCTTTCCTGACCCTTGGTACCTGCAGAAGAAGTTTACCGCTAGATCTCAGGATCCTATACGGAGAATAAGGCTTGAGTTTGCTTGCGATGTAAGAGGGACCTTTATTATGGATGGCTCTGTAGACTATACAACCAACCTTAAACTTTATCCGCTTACGGACCAGTAACCAGTGAAGTCTGCGTAACAGCGGCAAAGATGGAGTTCCAGGTGTGGAGTTCGAAATAAGCTGTGCAGCAGTATTCTGGACCACCTGAAGCCTGTTTAAGGAAGACTCGTTTGCAGAAAGCTGAAGAGCATTACAGTAATCTAGGCGGCCCAGAATCATAGTCTGAATTAGAGTTTTCCGTGTGCAGTCTGGCAAAAAGGGGAAGACACGATGTAACATGCCCAACACATGGTAGCAATTGCTTACAGTTCGGGCAACATGCTCCTTCAGTGTAAGTGCCTGATCAAGATGGATGCCCAGATTCTTAACTAAGGTTTTGGGAATGGGGGGAGGGCCAAGAGCGGCCGGCCACCAATTCGGAGACCAGAGTAAAGGGGCATCACCGAAGAGCATTATCTCGGTTTTTCCTGCGTTTAGTTGGAGAAAATTTCTCCTCATCCAGTCTGATATAGCGGTCATTCCTTCAGCGAAGGATGACAGAGCATGTGTTGAAGTTTTATCAAAGGTGAAGAGAAGCTGAGTATCATCAGCGTAAGAAATGGGCAGGAAACCATGAGACCTAAGCAAGTGGGCCAAGGGAGCAATATAGATGTTAAAAAGCGTAGGGCTTAAACACGAGCCCTGCGGGACGCCCTTGGTCAATTCCGTGGTCTTAGAACGGAAAGGACCCAGGATAACGGTCTGAGTATGAGATGACAAAAAGCTGGTCATCCACTGTAGGGCCACTCCGTTAAGACCGATCTCCCTCAATCTCATAAGCATAGTCTGGTGAGATATCGTGTCGAATGCAGCAGAGAGATCCAATAGCACAAGTATGGTGGAATGGCCACTATCAAGAGTCATTCTGATGTTATCCGTGACTTCCAATAGGGCCAATTCTGTGCTATGATTAGGCCTAAAACCAGATTGTGAAGGGTCTAGACAGCTGTTAGTTTCTACATAAGTTGAAAGATGAAGGTTAATATATTTTTTCAAGACTCTGCTAAAATGAGGTAAGAGGGAGATGGGCCGCAGATTGGACAGGTCAGTCATAGAGGCCTTGGAATTTTTTTGAATTGGAATGACCTGTGCCGCCTTCCAGGTTTGTGGGAGATAACCCTCTATCAAGGAGAGATTAAGGATGGTACTAACAGAAGAAGAAAGTACATTCGCCAAGAGAGTAGCCACTTTTGCAGGTATAACATCTAATGGGGAGCCCGATTTGAACGATCGGAGTAAGTCAGCCGTCATCTCATTAGTCATAGGGGGGAAGTTGCTTAACCTTTGTGAAGCTGAGGGTACCTCAGTGGAAAGGGAAGATGGGGTTATGGATTGTTTCTCGGCAAAAGCAATTTTGTCATAGATTAGATCAATTTTATTAGTGAAGTGTTGAGCAATGTTGTCACAAAGGGATTGCGAAGAAATCTCTGGTTTTTCACAAGCCTTCGGATTTGTGAAAGATTTTAATATCTGAAATAAGGCTTTAGGCCTATTTTCGGCAGAGTCGAGTTGCTGGGCGATGAACTTTTTCCGTGCTCCTTTTATACTGCTGTGATAAGAGGAAATGGCAGCCTTAAAAGTTTCTTTATCTTTTAAATTATGTGACCTACGCCAACGTTTCTCCAAATTTCTACATTTTCGTTTTTCAGTGCGCAGCTCAGGGGTAAACCAGGCTGTTTGGGAGCGGTTAGTGGCATTGGGCATGGATCTAAGCGGCGCCAGTAGATCAAGGGTCCTAGTTGCAATTGAGTTAAACCTTGCTAATCCCTCCTCAGTGTTGGTGGAAGCATCGTTAATTTCCCAAGTAGGAGAGAAAACTGCCTGAAAACTATCAGGAGAGATCTTATACCATTGTCTGCGAATAGCAGACAAATTCGCAGTATTTTTGGTCGTAGCGTGACGACCCTGGATGGTAAATTCTATGGACGAATGATCTGTCCATGTCAAGGGATGTGGGGGTTCACATCTGATACCGGGGTTATTAGAGAAAATAATATCTAGTGTGTGACCTGCAATATGCGTCGGGCCCACATTGTGTTTGGTGAGGCCTAAGGAGGCAAGATCAGTGAGGAGCGCAGATGTGTCTGAGAGATGTGTTCATTCAGTCACACAGCTCTTTGCGTTCTGTCAACTGTGTACAAAAATATATATATATTCATTTTCAACTTTCCTGTTCTGTTTCTTTACTCAGGAAGTCGTATTCACTGTTTCTTTTCCTGCCTGGCTCAACGCCCAGACTCTGCGGCCAGCGTTAATATAACGGCAGCCCAAGAGAAATCCTTTAACCCTTCAGCACCACTTAATATCTAAAAACATGTGTTGTCTTTAATTGTAATATGCAAAATATATATATATCTTATTTTAAAATAACATGGAAATAACATGTAAAGCGCACGTTCACGCAGAATGGTATTTTGACGCTAAACAGCAGATCCTTATTGTTCCCTCAACTCAATGGTACTCATTTCATCCACCTCAGAATGATGAAGGGTTGATCAGACCCCGCATCTATCCACCTTAGAAGGATGAAATGTTCAATAGACCTAGTAGCATATGAACCTGTGACCATCAAGTCAAACACAGGCTCACGCACGTTCTCTGTGTGTTATGCACGTTGTGTAAACGCCGTATATTCTAGTCTTTTCTCCTAAAGGCCTATAATAATTGTATTGGACCTATATTATTAATCATATTATTGTTGTATATAGCTGAATTAATCTGTGTATTTGTATCAAAGGTAAAATGTCCAGGCAATAACTGACCTTTAACCTTCTTTGGGTAGCAGTACATTTTCTTTGAGAAGGACAGGGCTGTTAACATACCATTCGGCTTCCCATAGATGAAATGAAATTTCAGTCTTTTCTAATCACTGGGAGCTACAAAACATTTTCCATCAGACAAGTACAAGTGGTGTCTCATTTGGTGCTTGCAAATTATTCTCCTAATTTGTCCAGTTTCAGAGGTGGACCCCAATGTGCACTACCTCTCCCTCCTTTCTCATGGTACCGCTCTCCCGTTTCTTGGCACTTCATCTTCTCTACTCCCCCCATTAGTCCCGCACTTGTTAGCCACTGGAAGCATCTTATTTATTTTAAGGGTGAATTTGTTGAAATGTGAATTTCGGGGACTTTACATCTCTTTCATAAACTTCTTTTACTTTATCATTTATTAAAAAATGGGTGTAGTTAGTGTACATTCCATTCCATCAATTTGTCTCCTCTTTTCTCTCTAATAATTACCATCTGCTCCGATATGTATGTTGCTCTTAGTCCAATGTCACTAACTTCCTTGGCCACGAGACACAATTTCAAAATCTTTTCTACTAGCTAACCCCAACTGTGTGTGTTCTGTAGCTGTACTTCCTGGATCTGTTCTTGTATTCGGGCTACCTGCTCGTGCCTGAAGAGGTGGCACTTTTCACTGCCTGGGCTGTTGAATTGGACGCAGGTAGGAGTAAATTATTTGGGTCTTACTTGCCTTGTGTTGCGGCAGCATGTGGGGTGCAACACCTTGCATGTTGCCTGCTAATGCATATCACAGTATTTTGCAGTGTAAATGCATCTATATGTCTGTTTTTCCTGGTAGTTATCAATCATTACGTGTGTGAGCCTTCCCAGTGCTCATCAACAACGTAAACCGAGTGGTTGCCCTTTGGCTCCGTTCCAATGTTCTCTTCTTAAGTACTTCCTTCCACTCCTGAGCCTATTTTTGTAATTCCTAATATTTTTATTAACAGGAATTGTAGGCCTGTGTTTCCAGTTAAACGTAACAATGTATTTCAAAGCATTTATAACCTACCGTCATGACATGGAGCAGGGGGTGTCTTTGTGTGCTTTAGCTAATCAGGGAGTTTAGCTACTTATGGGACCGTAAATGTAAATGTAATATTAACTGTGATACTGCGCCACTTTAATTATTTATTTATTTAATTTCTTTTTTGGTATTCTAACTAGCAGGGTCTCATCGCCATCGAATGATGATGAGACTTCAGCAACACGTAATGCTTTGAAAACAGGATATACTAATATAACAATAATATTCACGTGAACTCAAGGACTCTCAACTTGCATGTTTAAAAATACATTTGCAGTCCTAGTTATTCTTGTCTCGCTAAAACAGATGAAATACAGTTATTTAATCGGTGTACAAGCCACCGGTCTTGATACTGAAAACTACACAAAATAGAACATGTGAACACGAAATAACCACAATCTGAATATTAAAGTGGAAGTGTTGGAAGAATCAGATAGATGGAGGGGGTAAGGGAGCTGACAAGAGGACTGGAGATACGACTCCACCCCCTTTGGCTACCAATTGGCTCGGACAAATGGTAGGCAAAAAGTGTGAGAGATAGAAAAAGAGGCGCAATGAAGGTGCAGCGTGCAACGAGGGTAAGTGAACAAATACCTAGCGGGATTGCTGCTAAGGAGGAAAGACAAGGCTAGTGACCGTGGAGTTGGCAGGGCAGCAACAGGTGGGGCGGGGCTGGGAGGCAACTGCAGCGGAAATTAATATTTCTTACATTATTTCTATGCCAGGCAGCCAGACAGCCGTCGGTTGGTGTCGCTTGAGCAAGCTTGGAAATGTACTTAACTAAAAATATTGCAAACATTGCTTGTGAAACACCAAGATGTACCAGCCGAACCTTGCCTACGTGTTATCTGAGCTATTCTTGCAGCTGTGGAAAATGTCCATGGTTGGCCGGGCTGCCTCGCACTGCTGTACATGACAGAAATAAGTTCTTAAGATCAATGGGGCCTGGTAGATTTTATTTATTGAAAATGACAAAAGGGGTAATGAGCTTGGGCCTATGTGTGTATGTATCTAAAGAGGTGGGAACTGTTATGGGACCTACTAAATGTTTGAGATCAAATGGTCAAGTTAACACACTTCTTAAGTTCTGACTGGTGGGGCCTATATGTGGGTTTCATGCTGCCTGAGCAGAGCAGGATTCTGCATGGGGGATTTTTATATGGTAAAACGGGACCCTGCTTCAACTTCATTCCTCAAAAAGTATTCTTTTTATCGTACTCCAAAGGAGTGAAATAGGCACCCAGTCCTGTACCCTGTAAAGGGATTTTGGTAGTGCCAGTGCCTCTACTCACTTGAGTGAAACATGAAGTGTGTGCAATCCTTAAATATTAGTTAGGTGTGCAGATCACCACACATAAACCACATGAAATAGTGCACCTTGCCAATGGTAAATACTCAGGCATGGGAAGCCTACTCCTGTTATGAAAGCACAGCTAATAACACCATTGGTTGACAGAGACCTATTCTCTTCCCTTGGCCCTCATTTAACTTTAGGTGACCTAAGGGTAGCAAGTGTTCTGCAAAGGATTGTACCTCCTGTCTGTTGGATATTCAGTGCGCACATTATGAGGCCTCATTGTCCCAGAGCATGGGTCTATAATGTGACCATGTACACAGGAAAAGAGGACGTTCTTCAGTGCTTGAGGGCACACCACTGTCAATGATGGAGCACACCATTTCCTGCCTGTGGCTCCTGCCATTGCAGCCAGGTATTCCTTGTTACAGAATGGTTCCTGTGGTGCTTTCCATAATTTGAAACTGCCCCCCTTGCAGGGAGTTAGTGCAAGAATGTCCCCTGCAGGGTGTGCAGTCATGTTTCCTTGCCCTTAGTGCCCGACTTAATGTACCTGGTGTCCTAGTTTTTAGGGTGCGGCCTGCAATAGAATGTGCCAGTGCATGTGTCTCGCTTATGGGACACCATTGTTAACAAAAAAGGACTTGGAGCCTGCCCCTTGCTTACAATTTGTTGACTTGTGTGGCACTCTTCTTTACAGCCTCGCAATTGGTCACTGCAGGCCATGCATCATTTCCGTTTCTTTCCTTGGCGTAGGGACCAAACACTGATTGATTCAACTTAATTAGTGCCCGTTTGCTGCTCCTGAAGTGATCAAGGTATTATTTTGTTCTTTTTAACTTCTAGGGCCCTGCTAACAGAAGGCGTGTGACTGGCAAAACACGTACTCAGCAGAACAAACAAAATTGCAAAGTTTTATTTTCTATAGTTAACTTTCTTTTATTTTGCCACCTCTTGTTTTCTCACTTTGCACTCATGTTTTGTTTTGCTTTTGCTCAGGAGCGCTGTTGTCAAAAAATTATGATTGAAAAGCAACATTGTTTCTTTCTTATGAGTAATTTCCAAAATGATGCTGTAACACTAATCATGCAGTACACCCAAATCCGCCCTGCTCCAATCCATCTCTATCCAATCCACCCCACTCCCATCCACCTCACTCCACCTACCCCACACCAATCCACCCCAATCTACTCAACCCCATACGAATCCGCCCCAATCTACCCCACTTCAATCCAATCCTCCCTACTCAATCAAATCCACCCCAATCCAATCAATTCCAGACCAATCCAATCCAATCCAACCCATGCCAATTCATTCCATCCCACTCCAACCCAAACCACAATGTAGCCCACTGCAGTCCAACCCACTCCATCCCACTTCAATTCAATCCAAACCACTCACCCCAATCCAATCCACCCTGCCCCAATCCATGCCACTTCAGTCCTCCCAACCCAACCCAACCCAACCCACCCCAATCCAATCCCCCCAATCTAATCTGCCCTACTTCAATCCACTCCAATACAATCCACCCACTCCAATCCATCATAATCCAATACAATCCTCCCCACCTCACCCCACACCAATCCACCCCAATCCAATTCACACTATTCCAATCCAATCCACCCAACTCAGTCCAATCCATCCCAATCAAATTGTCCCCAAACAATCCAATCCACCCCACATCAACCACTCCACCCCACATCACACCAATCCAATCTACCCCCACACCAATCCAATCCACCCAACTCCAATCCATCCCCATTCCCCAATCCACCACACTCCAATTCAGCCCAATCAAATCTGCCATGCACCAATTCAATTCACCTCACCCCAATCAACCCACCCACTCCACACAATCCAATCCACCACACTCCAATCCAATCCACCCCACTCCAATGCATCCCACTCTATTCTACTCAACTCGAGTCCACCCCACTTCAATTCAATCCAAACCACTCACCCCAATCCAATCCAATCCACCCTGACCCAATCCATGCCACTTCAGTCCTCCCAACCCAACCCACCCCAATCCAATCCCCTCAATCCAATCTGCCCTACTCCAATCTACTCCAATCCAATTCACCCTTCTCCAATCTAACCATCCCACTCCAATCCATCCACTTCAGTCCAACTCACCCCACCCCATTCCAATTAATTTCATTCCATTTCAATCCAACCTACCTCTCCAATCAAATCTGTGCCACACCAATCCATTCCACCCCATTCCAATACAATCCATCCCACTCCAATCCACACCAATCCAATCCACCCTTCCCAATCCAATCCACCCCACTCCAATCCAATCCACCCCATCCAACCTACCCATTCCACCTCATGCCAATTAATCCACCCTGCTCCAATCCACCGTAACCCAGCCCACTCTAGCTAACCTTAAACTATCCCACTCCAATCTAATCCAATCCAACCCGCTCCAAACCAATTCACCCCACTCCACCCAATCCACCCCACTCTTATCCCATCCACCCCAGTTCAGTCCAATCCACCCCACTCTAATCTAATCTACCACAATCCAACCCACTCCAATCCAGTCCAATCCAATCCAATCCACTACAATCCAGCCCACCACTCTATAATCCAATCCACTACTATCCAATCCGCCCCATCCCACTCAAATCCACCCCAGGCCAATCCACCCCAATCCAAAAAATCCTCCCGATCCAATCCTCCTCACGCAATCTAATCCACCCCATATCAATCAATTCACCCCACCCCACCCCACAACAATCCAGTCTACACCACACCATCCAATCCACCCCACTCCCCAATCCACCCCACCCCAATCCAATTCAGCCCAATCAAATCCACCCCACTCTACCCCAATACACCCCACCCCACTCCACTGCAATTCACCCCACCCCACCCCAATACACACCACTCAAATTCTCCCAACACACACCAATCCAGTCCATGCCACACCAATCCACCTAATTCCAATCTGCCCTGCTACAATCTGCCCCAATCCAATCCACCCCACTCCAATCCACACCAATCAAATCCAATCCACCAAACCCAATCCAATCCACCCCACTCAAGGTCAACTCACCCTACTCCAAATCAATCCACCACAATGCAACCCATTCCATTCCAATCCAATACACTACAATCCAGTCCACTCTCTCAAATCCAACCCACCATTATCCAATCCAATCCACCTCACCCCAATCAGAACCATTCCAGTCAAATCTACCCTACTCCAAAAATCCACCGCACTATAGTCCAATCTACCACAATCCATTTCACCCCACCCGAATCCAGTCCAATCCAATGCAATCCAGTTCAATCCAATCCAAATCACCCAATCTGAATCCACCCCACTCCAATCCACCATACCATGACCCATTCCACCCCAATACACCCCAATGCACCCCAATCCAATCAAATCCAATCCAATCCACCCCACCCCACCCCAATCCAGTCCATCCCATCAGGGAGCTGGAAGTGCAACGCAACAAGGAAGAAGCGTGACGCCGCCGCAGCAGTTGCCGTCGCATCGCCGAAGAAGCGTGTCGCCGCCGCAGCTGTTCGCCATCGCATCGTCGAAGAAGCGTGTTGCATCACCGGAGAAGCGTGCTGCCGCCGCAGAGGTTGCCATCGCATCACCGGAGAAGCGTGTCGCAGGGCCTGTCGCGGCTCCAAAATTCATCCATTTCGCCGCACGGCCGTCGGGCGTGCACGCATCGCATCTACGTTGTCGCATCGCATCAAAGACGCCATCTTGTCACATCGCACCGGATCGTCACATCGCATCGAGGCGCCATCTGGTCGCATCGTCACCGGGCCACAGTAAGAAACGACGCATCAACTCCCCACACAGTAAGGAAGTGACGCATCACCTCCCCTGCGCTGCAGTAAGGAACCGACGCATCCACTTCCCTGGGTGTAAGGAACGGCGCATCAACTTCCCTGCGACTCTTTTGTTTGCATTGCGTGACGCATCCCAGGTACTTTGAGAGTAAAGTGTCGCATTTACCATCTAATTGGAACTAAGCTATTTCTACCATCTGAAAGTCATATTTTTGAGTATTGTATTGTAGATTTTTGTCATTTGGTCTTGTGTTAAATCTAGATAAAGATTACTTATTTTTCAAAACTGGTGTGGTGTCCATTTGTAGTGTTTTCACTGTATTACTGTATGTGTTCACAAATGCTTTACACACTGCTTCTGAGATAAGCCTGCCTGCTCATGCCAAGCTACCAAGGGGATGAGCAGGGGTTATTTAGGAGTGTAGCCCCCTTACCCTGACTAGAAGCAAGGTTCCCTACTTGGTCAAAGGTACCTACCTCTGCCAACTAGAGACCCCCATTTCTAACATTGGTGGTCAGCAGTGAGGATTCTGGACTTGCATTTGTGACTCATATACAGTGATTGGTGTACACTACTAGTGAGTGCAGACCATAACGCGACCACATACATTTTTGGTAGAACTTTTTTCTTGGGACTTATATTTTTGTTGAGAACTGCCAATTTCCTTTCACCATGAGTAAAGCAGCATCAATTGCACCTAAAGATTTTGATTTTGAGGAAGAAAAGGTTGTTGCCACAGCTGAAGACCATCTGCAAAAAGTTTAATATCTCTATGAAAGGCCTCTCCAAGAAGGAGGAATTCCAAAAGGCGCTGAGGGCCTGTTGGAAGCTAGAAAAGCCACTGCGCATACTGAAAAGCCTGGAGAAGAGGCAGAGAATACAGATGGGCAGCTAGATGGGCCATTGGGCCTGACCGGGGAGAAGGTACCTTCCAGGCCTGGTAGCAGTGTTTCTTCCAAGGGCCTGTCCCCAATAGAGCTAGAGGACAGGGAAAGAGATAGGGTGCATCAGATGGAGCTAGCCAAGCTCAAACTAGGTGGGCAAATGGAGTTAGAAAATAAGAAGTTGGCCCTGGAGGAAAAAAGGATGCATTTAGAGCATGAGAGAATGTTGAGGGAATTGGAGCTCAAGGCTAAGAGCTTAGAAATTACTCCCTCTGGTGGCAGCGCACCATCCGTGCCTGTAGAAACAAGAGTGTTTATTCTCAAGGATGTGATTAAGGAGTTCCATAGGCTTGAAGATATTGGGCAATGGTTTAAGGCCTATGAAGTGGCCATGACCTCCCACCGGGTCCCTGAGAAGGATTGGGGAGCGGGGTTGTGGTGACGGTTCCTCAGTGATGGGCGGGATACTTTGTTAGACTTGCCCTCTGAGGACCAGAATTCCTACGTCCACATGAAGGAAGCCTTAATGTCCAGGTATGGGTTGACCCCAGAGCTTTATAGACAAAGGTTTAGGAATTGTAAGAAACTGGAGTCAAGCACATGGGTAGAATATGTTTCTTTCTTTGGCAGAGCATTGGATGGTTGGGTGAAGGGTAGCAAAGTGAATGATTTTGAAGCGCTCTTTAATTTGATTGCATGGGAGCACTTGTCCAATAATTGTTTTCCAGAGCTACGCCAGCACCTTATTGATAGCAAGCTGACTAACCCTAGGAAGCTTGCTGAGGAGGCAGACCGCTAGGTCAGCACCCGGGTCCACAAGGGTCATGTGGGAGACTTCGCCAAAGGTGTACAGGGTCCCCAGCAGAAGAGTGGGGGGGACAAGGGTAAACAGAGGGAGTTCCAGAAAGGGCCCCAAAGTAATCCCCAAGGGAACCAAGGGAAGGGTTCCCAGCCTCCCCCTGAGAAGAAGTCAGGGGCCCGACAGATAAGCCTGTTCACAAGGGACCCCCGAAATGTTTTAAGTGTGGTCAGGTGGGCCACTGCTTTTATGATCCTAAGTGTCCCCTGAAAGCAAATGCAGCACCCACGAGTGCACCGCCCCGGCAGATGGCTAGTGTAGGCCTGGGGGAGGAGTTGGGTGCCCAAGGTGGGTGGGGTCCCGCAGAGATGTCCCTAGCTCTTTAGGAGACAGTGAGATGGTCCCTAGGACCCGGCTGCCTGATAACACTAAGAAGTACAGGCAGTGGGTGACCATCAATGGCCATAGGGTGGAGGCTCTGAGAGACACTGGAGCCAGTGTGACAGCTGTCAGTTGTCGGCTAGTGTCTGAAGAGCAGGTGATCCCCCATGCATTTTACCCTGTAGTTGCCGCTGACAACTCGGAGAGCCACTGTAAGGTGGCCCAGGTTCCCTTTGAGTGGGGGGGGTCTCAGGTACCTTTCAAGTAGTTGTGAGGCCCGCCATGCCTGTTGATTATCTGTTAGGCAATGATCTAGAAAGCTCCCTTTGGGCTAAGGTGGAGCGAAGAGCTCATTTGGAGATGTTGGGTCTGCCTGAGTGGGCGTGTGTGACCACCCGGTCCATGGCAGCCAGTAAGGATGTTCAAGAGGACCTGGAGCCTGAAAAAGTGGCCCAGGTGCCTGCCTTAAAGAGAAGAGGCAGGGGGCGCGGGAAACCGGCCCCCGAAGTTCCCACGGTCCAGGAGGAGGCAGACCTTGAGATGGATGCCCTGGAACCTACAGGGGAACAAGTAGCTGAACTGGGGGACCTGCCTGAGCTGACCCATTGGCAGCAGGAAGGAGGGCCCTCCAGGGAAGAGTTCTGTGAAGAGCAGAAAAAGTGCCCTTCTCTTGTGGGTTTGCGGCAACAGGCCACAAACCAGGCAGCAGGTAATCAGTCTGGATCACATTGGATCTACTGGGAGAATGGTCTCCTGTATAGTGAGCCTAAGGTTGCTGAGCCTGGGTCAGCCTGTGTGCTGGTGGTACCCCAGCGCTTCAGAGCCTTCCTACTGGGTCTGGATCATGATGTGCCTTTAGCAGGATATTTGGGGCAAGACAAGACTTTTGAACGGCTTGTCACCCACTTTTATTGGCCCCAAATGCGCAAGAGTTCAGATACTCATTGTAGGACCTGTCAGACTTGCCAGGCAAGTGGTAAGAGTGGGAGGAAGCAAAAGGCTCTTCTCCAGCCTTTCCCTGTGGTCAATACCCCCTTTGAACGGGTGGGCATTGACATTGTGGGGCCTCTGGATCCCAAGACAGCCATGGGCAACAGGTTCATCCTGGTCTTGGTGGACCATGCCACCCGGTACCCGGAAGCCATCCCTCTCCGGTCGGTGACGGCCCCCGTGGTGGGTCGTGCGTTGATAGGGATTTTCTCCCATGTAGGGTTCCCCAGAGAGGTGGTGTCAGACTGTGGTACCAACTTCATATCCAAGTATATGAAGTCCCTGTGGCAGGAGTGTGGTGTAACCTACAAGTTCACCACTCCTTACCACCCCCAAGGTAATGGGCTGGATGAGAGATTCAACTGGACCCTGAAGGGCATGATTATGGGTCTTGAAGAACCCATGAGGCGTAAGTGGGACGTCCTCTTACCATGCCTTCTGTTTGCTTACAGAGAGGTGCCACAGAAGTCCTTAGGGTTCAGTCCCTTTGAACTGCTGTATGGTCACCCTGTAAGAGGACCTCTGAGTTTGGTGAAAGAAGGCTCGGAGAAAGCTCCCAGTAAACCTCCCCAGGATGTATATAGCTACATGCTGGCCTTCAGAAACCAAACCCGGCGTTTCAGACAACTCGCTCAGGCGATCCTGGAAGCCAGCCAGGAAGAGATGAAACAGTGGTATGATCAGAATGCCACTCTGATCGAGTTTCAGCCTGGACAGAAAGTGTGGGTCATGGCCCCCGCGGAGCCTTGTGCGCGCCAGGAAAAGTGGACCGGACCATTTGAAGTGGTGGAGCGCAAGAGTAATGTCACCTACTTGGTGGACTTGCGGTCTCCTAGGAACCCTTTGAGGGTCCTGCTTGTCAACCGCCTGAAGCCCCACTTGGAGAGGTCCGAAGTGGGCATGCTCCTAGCAACAGATGATGGAATGGAGGAGGAGACTGAGCCTCTTCCTGACCTCCTGTCTGCAACAGAGCAAGATGGGTCAGTGGATGGTGTAAACCTCTCTTCCACCCTGACACCTGAGCAGCAAGATGACTGTCGCCAACTGTTGGGACAGTTTCCTGATCTGTTCTCCCTGACTCCTGGTGTCACTGAGTGGTGCGTCCATGATGTGGACACTGGGGACAGTCCTCCTGTTAAGCACAAAACTTACAGAGTGACTGACAGGGTGAGAGCTTGCATCAAGGATCAAGGAGGAGGTCTCCAAGATGTTTGCATTGGGGGTGATTGAGTCCTCTAACAGCCCTTGGGCCAGCCCAGTGGTCTTGGTCCCAAAGGCTGCCACGCCTGGCGCCACACCCGAACTCTGGTTTTGTGTGGACTACTGAGGACTCAATTCAGTCACCAGGACTGACGCGCACCCCATCCCCAGAGCTGATGAGCTCCTTGATCGGTTAGGGGCTGCCCGGTACCTCGGTACGTTTGATTTAAAGTCTCGGTACTGGCAGATCGCCTTAACTGATGAGGCAAAAGAGAGGTCAGCATTCTCCACACCAGATGGGCACTACCAATTACGGGTCATGCCCTTTGGGATGAAGAATGCCCCTGCCACCTTTCAGAGGTTGGTCAACCAGGTGTTGGCTGGACTGGAAGATTTCAGTGCCGCCTACCTGGATGACATTGCAGTGTTCAGCGCCAGTTGGGAAGAATATCTGCGCCACCTCTGGGAAGTGTTGATGGCGCTGCGGATGGCAGGCCTCACGATCAAGGCAAGTAAGTGCCAGATCGGGCAAGGTTCTGTGGTGTACTTGGGACACCAGGTTGGGAGCGGCCAGGTGGCGCCCCTACAGCCCAAGATTGAAACCATCCTGGCTTCGGGACCCCCCAAAACCCAGACAGAGGTGAGAGCCTTTTTAGGACTCACAGGGTACTACAGGAGGTTTGTCAAGGGGTATGGCAGCATCATTGCACCCTTGACTGAGCTGACTTCCAGGAAGCAGCCCAAGAAAGTGAACTGGACTAACACCTGTCAGAAAGCTTTTGATGCCCTGAAGACTGCCATGTGCACACCACCCGTGCTCCGGGCGCCCAACTTCTCTAAAGAAATCATTGTACAGACAGACGCTTCAGAGCATGGTGTGGGGGCTGTTCTTTCACAGATGAATGAGGAGGGCCTAGACCAACCCATAGCCTTTATTAGTAGAAGGTTACTTCCACAGGAACAGAGGTGGAGTGCAATTGAGCGTGAGGCATGTGCTGTGGTCTGGGCACTGAAGAAGATGAGACCATACTTGTTTGGGACTCACTTCCGGGTTCAGACAGGCCACAGGCCCCTCAGATGGTTGATGCAGATGAGGGGTGAGAACCCAAAGCTGTTGAGGTGGTCCATTTCCCTACAGGGGATGGACTTCACGGTGGAACACCGCCCTGGTACAGAAAACACCAATGCTGATGGTCTGTACAGATATTTCCGCCTTAGTGAAGAGAACTCCGAAGAGGTAGGGTAGTTCTCCCCACATTTCAGCTGGAGGGGACACGTGTTAGACCTGGCACCATTGGCGTGGGTCTCCTTTCCATTTTTTGCTGTTGCCTCCTGTGTTTTTGCTATGTTTTTGCTGGTCTAGATGCTTTGGGCACTTTGCCACTGCTATTCAGTTCCAAAGTGCAAGTGCTCCCTATTGTAAATTATTGTAATGGATTAGTGACTCCATGATTGGCTTATTTGATTTACTTGTCAGACCCTAGTACAGTGCACCATGTGTGCCCAGGGCCTGTAAGTCAAATGCTGCAGGTGGGCTTGCAGCACTGATTGTGCCACCCACAGAAGCGGCTTGTAAAATATGGCTCAGGCCTGCCATTGCAGAGCCTGTGTGCAGTCTGGGACTGCCATGTTGACTTGGCAAGTGCACCCACTTGCCAGGCCCTAAACCTTCCCTTTTCTACATATTAGTCATCCCTAAGTTAGGCCCAAGGGCAGGGTGCATTGTATGTAAAAGGTAGGACATGCCCTGATGCGTGTAGCATGTCCTAATAGTGAACTACAGCCAATTTCGTTTTTCACTATTGCAAGACTATCTGATCCCATAGGCCAAAATGGGCAGTTTGATTATAACATCTTATAAACCTAACTGACCCTAGGAACAAGATAGAAAAATAAAGTTTAGTATGCACGAACTCAGATTGTTAAAATACATCTTTTAGTGTGGGTGATTTTTACATTCTGTGTTTGAAAATACCACTTTTAGAAAGTAGGTATTTTCTTGCCTAACCATCCAGCATGCCTCTGCTAGGTTTGTGTATTCCATGTCTGGTTTGTGAGTGACAGGGGTCTGGAGAGGGCCATGGCTCCAGCAGTCTGATGGGTCAGGGCTGGGCTGAATAGGATCTGCATTGAATAGAGAGTAGGGGGAGGAGATTTCCTTTCACCAACCTGAGCCCTCATAGAATAGAGAGTAGGGGGCAGAGATTTCCTTTCACTGACCTGAACCCTCATAGAATAGAGAGTAGTGGGAGGAGATTTCCTTTCAGCTACCTGGGCCAGGTCTGCTTTCAACAATGGTGTCTCCACCTCCTGCCAGGAAGCTGCACCAGGGAGGACAGAACTGGTTTTGGCTGGGCACAGACACTCTCTGCCTTCAGAGAACAAAGGATTTAGTAGTATAAATATTGGGGCCCAGACCCCAGAACTTTGGATCACTTCTGGGAATCAAGACGGACCTTTGTCAAGGAGAGAAACCGAGGAAGCTGAAGGAGGAGACTGCCCCAGTGCTGGTTGCTGTCTGGGGTTGGCCTGCAGTGGTTACTCATTTCCAAGAAAAGGGAGAAAGGAACTTTGTGTACTTTTATCATCTTGAGGAAGATCTCCAAGAGCTTGAAGCAGAGCTTGCCTCCTGTCTGAAGTCACAGGGACACCAAGACTTCACCACCAGCTCCCCCTGAATTTCCTTGCTGAGAATTCTACCTGCAGAGAGGTGCCTGCTGTTGTTCTGGGTACGTCTAGTGTCTGCGTGTCGTTGGGAGCTGGAAGCGCGACGCAACGAGGAAGAAGCGTGACGCTGCCGCAGCAGTTGCCGTCGCATCGCCAAAGAAGTGTGTCGCCGCCGCAGCTGTTCGACATCGCATCACCGAAGAAGCGTGTCGCATCACCGGAGAAGCGTGCCACAGAGGTTGCCGTTGCATCACCGGAGAAGCGTGTCGCAGGGCCTGTCGCGGTTCCATAGTTCATCGATTTCGCCGCACGGCCGTCGGGCGTGCACGCATCGCATCTGCATTGTCGCATCGCATCAAAGACGCCATCTTGTCACATCGCACCGGATCGTCACATCGCATCGAGGTGCCATCACAGTAAGAAACGATGCATCAACTCCCCACACTGTATGGAAGCGATGCATCACCTCCCCTGCGCTGCAGTAAGGAACCGACGCATCCACTCCCCTGAGTGTAAGGAACGGCGCATCAACTTCCCTGCGACCCTTTTGTTTGCATTGCGTGACGCATCCCAGGTACTTTGTGAGTAAAGTGTTGCATTTACCATCTAATTGGAACTAAGCTATTTATACCATCTGAAAGGCATATTTTTGAGTATTGTATTGTGGATTTTTGTTGTTTGGTCTTGTGTTAAATCTAGATAAAGATTACTTATTTTTCTAAACTGGTGTGGTGTCCATTTGTAGTGTTTTCACTGTATTACTGTATGTGTTCACAAATGCTTTACACACTGCCTCTGAGATAAGCCTGCCTGCTCGTGCCAAGCTACCAAGGGGGTGAGCAGGGGTTATTTAGGAGTGTAGCCCCCTTACCCTGACTAGAAGCAAGGGTCCCTACTTGGTCAAAGGTACCTACCTCTGCCAACTAGAGACCCCCATTTCTAACACCAGCCCAATCAAATCTACCCCACACCAATCCAATCCACCTCACCACAATCAAACCCACCCACTCCACACCAATACACTCCACTCCATGACAAACCAATCCCCCACACACCAATCCAATACACCGCACTCTAGTCTACTCCACTCGAATCCTAACCACCATACTCCAATCCACCCCACTCTAATCCAATCCACCCTGGTCCAATCTAATCCCCCCCACTCCAATCCACCCACTCCAGTCCAACCCACCCCACCCATTCCAATTAAGACCACTCAATTCCAGTCCAACCTACCTCACTCCAATCAAATCCATGCCACTTCAATCCAATCCACCCCAATCCAATCCAATCCAGTACAAACCACCCCACTCCAATCTAATCCATCTCACTGTAATCCAGCAACTCCAATCCATTCCACCCCATTCCAATACAATCCACCCCACTCCCATCCAATCCACCCCACACCAATCCAATCCACCCTACTCCAAGAAAATCCACTGCAGTCCAATCCACTCCAGTCCACACCAATCCAATCCAATCCACCCTCCCCAATCCAATCCACCCCACTCCAATCCAATCCACCCCACTCCAATCCACCTTAACCCAGCCCACTCTAGTCCACCTTAATCTTTCCCACTCCAATCTAATCCAATACAACCTGCTCCAAACCAATCCACACCACTCTTTTCCAATCCACTGCACTCCAGTCCAATCCATCCCACTCCATTCCACTCCACTACAAGCCAATCCACCACAATCCAACCCACTCCAATTCCAATCCAATCCACCACAATCCAATCCACTACAATCCAATCCACTACAATCTAGCCCCCCCCTCTCAAATCCAATCCACCACTATCCAATCCAATCCACCCCATCCCAATCAAATCCATCCCAGACCAATCCACCCCACTCCAAAAAGATTCACCCCAACTCAAACCAATCCACCCCAATCCAATCCTCCCCACACAATCTAATCCACCCCATATCAATCAATCCACCCCACGTACAACAATCCAGTCTACACCACACCATCCAATCCACCCACTCCCCAATCTACCCCACCCCTATCCAGCCCAGTCCAATTCAGCGCAATCAAATCAACCCCACTCAATCCAATTCACCTCACCCCAATCAACTCCACCCCAATACACCCCAATACACCCCAATACACCCCACTCCACTCCACTTACTTCAATCCAATCCACCCCACTCTAACCCACCACTCTCTAATCTACTCTAGTTAAGTCCTAACCACCATACTTTAATCTTCCCCACTCCAATCCAATACACTCCACTCCAATCTAATCCACCCACTCCAATCCACCCACTCCAGTTCAACCTGCCCCACCCCATTCCAGTCTATGATACTCCATTCCAATCCAACCTACCTCATTCAAATCTAATCCACCCACCCCACTCCAACCCAACCCAATCCAATCCAAACCACCCCACTCCAATCCAATCCACCCCAGTCCAACCGACCAACTCTAAACCATTCCACCCTAATCCAATTCTCCCCACACAATCTAATTCACCCCATATCAATTAATCCACCCCACCCAACAACAATCCACTTTACATTAGAAAAAAGCTGTTACAGCACACCCATTCATATGTATGATAATCCAAGTACAGTGTTGGACAAATAATGAGCAAAGTCTGAATTCAAATGCCTTCCTTGACATATGTTAGTAAGGACAATCCAATGAGACAATGAGTATGCAGAACGTGCAAGTAATCCAAAGACGTCATCAGGCAATAATTCTTTTCACTTTTTATTATTTTTTCAAAAGATTCCCAGCACACTATTTTGCTGGGACCGCAGAGACTGCCTCATATGACTGCCATGGGACTGGATTACCAGCAACGAATTTCTGCCTTGAGAAAGCCCACGGCCGTCGGGCCACACGGGCGAAACACGTGTCGGCTGTTCTTTGCTTTATGTGTGAAAATTCACAATAAACACATCGGTTTTGAAAACAATCATTGAATTCTGGAAATTATTCCACTCATGTCCAACAAATCAAGAAGGCACAGTCCTCTATCTACTAGCTAAACGAGGAAGCAAATTGTACCTGGTAGCCCCAGGCACCGTTGGATCAACAAACAGCAGCTCCTTATTAGCTCGTATTTCTGGGGGGACCGCTGCATTTAGCACTTCATCATTTTCCAAATCCGTTTGGGTCCAAGTTAACTTTGCATCACTGAAGGGGATGAACTGAGGCACCTTCTTGCACTCAGAGTCCCCTATCCCGTCCCTCACCCATTGGTCATAGGGCAAGGGCAAAGGTATCCTGCGGCAGTGGGTAGCATGCACCCAGTTCTTTCAGCCGGCGACCTTCACTGTAGTACGTGTAGCCAGGAGGACCTGTTCTGGTCCCTTCCAGCGAGGCTCTAAACTCTTCTTCCTCTGGAAATTACGGATCAGGATGAAATCGCCAGGCTGAATGTCGTGTCCGGGCCCCTCTGCTGTGGGTGGTAGGGATTACCGGACCTGTTGGTGAATAGAACACAGATTTTTAGTTAACTGACAGAGGTAATCGATCAACAATGGCAACTCAATATCTGAAAACCGTCGAGGACGCGGGATGTCCCAGACATTTGCCGGACGTCCAAACACGACGTCGTACGGTAACAATTCTGTCCTAGAATGTGCTGTTCTTGTCGACAAGAGATCCAATGATAGAGCATCTGGCCATTGTAACCCTGTTGTCTCCTGAATCTTTGCCAATTTCAGTTTGAGAGTACCATTGTACTTCTCAACCAATCCTGCTGACTGTGGGTGGTTTGCAGCATGAAACTTCTGTTTTATGTGCAAACCACGGAAAATTAGCTGAATGACCTTGGCATTAAAATTACTTCTGTTATCACTCCAAATCAAACATACTTCAAATTATTACACCTGTCTAGCTCTATGTAGTCCATCTGAAGGACCTCAAAGGGGAAAGTAGGAGGTGCAAAATTACCCGATGGTGTAGGGGTACTTCTTCCAGGATTGTGCATCATGCACACCATACAGTATTTCACTAAATGTGCAGCTGTTTTTGAAATGTTGTCATTCTGCCATAGAGGGTCTAACAACTTGCAGCTACCTTTAGCGCTGATATGGGCTGCGCCATGGGCCATCGTGACCGGGAGAACATATGCATCTGGCAACATCCATCTCTGTTTCCCTGACTTGTCATTTCAACATCCCTCATCGTTCAATTGTGCCGGGCTTTCTTGCCACGTTCCTAATTCTTCTATTGTACCCTCACTCTGTATTTCTTTCACATTCTCAAGCGTATCCTCAAACATGGTAACTTCAGGTACCCACCTAGTAGGACCTGCTACAAACATTTTCTTCATTTTAGTCCGTGCCTTTTCCTTAGCTGTCAGGTCAGCAAAAGCATTCCCCCTCCCTACATCATCAGTAAATTTCCTATGGGTGCTACACTTCACTATTGCCAACTTCTTAGGGAGCGTCAACGCAGACAAAGGCCTCAATATAAGGTGACCATGTTGGATCTTTGTACCATGAGAAGTAAGGAACCCTCTCTCAGCCCAGAGTCACCCAAATGTGTGCGCAACCCCGAAGGCATACTGGCTGTCAGTATAAATATTGACAACCAGTCCCTCGCTCAATTCACAAGCTCAAATAAGGGCGGCTAACTCAGCTGCTTGGGCTGAATGATAAGGGACTTGTGATGTCTCTACGACTGTATGCAATGTGGTAATAGCATAAGCAGCAGTTGTAGTGCCATCTGGTAATTTGAAACAAGAGCCATCAACATATAATTCCCCTTGTGGGTCAGATAAGGGAACATCAGTCAAGTCTACCCGTCCTTTCATCTCTTCTTCCATCCGGAAGATACAATTATGTTTCTCATTTTCATCATTTTCAGAAGGGAGGGGCAGTAACGTGGCTGGATTCAGAGTGGCACATCTTTTGATCGTAATGTGTTTGGCGAACAATGTAAATTCGTAACCTGTCAGACGTGCACTGGTGAGGTGCTGTGTCTTGGTCTTATTCAAAAGTGTATCCACAGCATGGGGTACCATAACTGTGAGGTCAGTATCAAGTACACGCCCAGCCGATTGTCTTATCGAGACGTCTTAGACAGGTCGGGAGGGCTCTTGTGACAGGGTCAAGAAGTGCAGAGAAATAAGCACACGGCCGTTGCTTATCTCCAAATTTTTGTGTTAAAACAGAAAGTGCACAACCAGCCGTCTCATGGACGTACAACACAAATGGCTTGCCATAGTTGGGTGTGCCAAGCACAGGAGCCAAACAAAGTGCAGCTTTTAATTGCTCAAAAGACTGCTGACATTCAGGTGTCCAAGGCAGGGGCTCATGCACATCTTTAGTGGTTAGTGCAAACATGGGTTTGGTTAGTAAGGAGTAGTTAGGTATCCACTCCCTGTAGTAGGAAGAGATACCTATGAACACGCGCACATCCTTCTGAGTCTATGGGATGGGCATTTTAACAATGGTACTGATGCGTTCAGGAGTCAATTTCCTACCCTCCTGCGACAGTAGGTGACCTAAATAGATGTCCTCCTGTCAACAATACTGAAATTTGGAATGGGACACTTTATGTCCGTGCTGTGCCAAATGCAACAACAATTTAACTGTACTATCCCTGCAAACTTGTTCTGTGTCAGAAGCGATGAGGAGATCGTCAACGTACTGAACCAATACATTACCTTCAGGAAGCGAAAGGGAATCCAATTGGCTCTTTAAAGCTTGACTATAGATACTTGGACTCTCAGTATAGCCCTGAGGAGCTCGACAGAATCTAAAACTTCCACCAGCTAGTGTAAAACCGAACAAATACCTGCTATCTGGATGGATAGGAACACGGAAGTATATATTTTTCAATTCAATGACAGAGAAGAATTTGGCAGTAGAAGGAATCATTGTTAAAAGAGTAGTAATGTTGGGGACCACAGGAAACTGGGGAACTACTATTTTTATAACTTCACGCAAATCAATCACATAACGATAAACATCTGCATGATCATCAGAGAAACCCAAAGGTGTCCATTTTAGAATGGGAAGAATAGGGCTATTACAAATATTAGCAGTCGTCTCCTCAACCACGCCTTTTTCAATCAAATCCTGTACAATTTACAATAAAGCTCGTTAACCTGCCTGCGGTATTTTATACTGAGGGATACAAGGCAAAATAGCATTGTCTTTACCTTGGATCGAAACCAGCAATATCTGTAACAGTCCCAAATCTGTGGCGCCTGTTGCCCAAAAAGTGGGCGGCACATCTTTAAACTCAGCAGGAAGGGGCGCATCTTTGGACAGACACTGTTTAGCGCGTGCCACATCCGGACCCATTGTCATGTAAACACCTGCCGGGGAGCAATAAATCGTAGCATGCAATTTCTTCAACAAATCCAAACCCATCAAATTCTCTCCACAATTAAATGTCAATAAGAATGGTGAGTCCACGGTGAAAGGACCAATAGTCAATGCAAGAGGTCTTGAAATGGGGCTCACAACCGGTACCCCAGAGAAACCTACCGAAACATTATTATGGCCAGACAGAGCTGCCCAGGGAACAAAGAACGAGAAATAGAACTGTTCATTGCACCTGTATCCACCAAAAATTCCTTAGCCGAGCCATTCAAATCCGAAGTAACATAAGGACCGCGCTGGTCTACAGGTATCGGAACTGGTCCCTCACTCTGTCCCTGGCTGTCCTAGCTGTAAGACATTCCTCTCACCTCATCTGTGTCATAATCATCATGATAATACTGTCCGCCCGAGGGTCATCAAAGTAATTATTATCAGAACGACCCTGTGAGGCCGCAGCATTTTGAGCCTTATCCACTCCACTAGCTCCACGATCCAGTCCACAAGAACCTCGTCCTTTAGGGACCGCCACCTTCTGCAACAACACGGGACACTCGCTAGGCCAGTGCCCCTCCTCCTTACAATACCACACTGATTCGGCCCTAAAGGCGTAGTATTCGGCAGCCTGCCAGTGCGTGGAAGCTGATGGGCCAAACCACCACGTCCTCTACCATTCCCTCTAGAAGCCTGCTGCAACAACACCTTTGTCTTCAAATCCTTGTGCTTCTTCTCTGTCCTCTCCTTATCCTCATTTTCCCTATGCTCATAATACTGTGCCATATTCAAAATAACAGAAGGGGAAGAGGTGGACCAAGTGCTTTCGGAAGTCTGCAATCGAGTCGCAATCTCGGGAAGCAAATTTGAAACAAATCTATTAACAAACAACCGGACACCTCCCTCAATAGACAAATCCTGCCCACTATAATCCAGAAACAGGTCTTCAAACTGAGTGAAAAAATCAGACACGCTCTCATTTTTCTTCTGGCGACAAGCTGTTAACTTGTTCCAATCAATCTTTCTCTGCGGAATAAGAGAATGCATATACATGATAATGCGGCCTGGCAAGGCAAGTATCTCTGCCCTAGGCTTATCATCGGGCTTCCTCTCCTGATCCCATGCTTTAATTTGATCCCATGTACCACCCAGTTCTGCAACATGATCTTGTGTGTGCACCTGCCTCCAAATATCAACCGGAACCAGTAAACTAAAGAACATTTCAATATCCGCAAACGTCATTACTGTTGAAGAGGCAGCTTCAGTCAATTCTTTATAATATGCAGTAGGATTTTTCCTAGGATCAGGTAACTGAGTCTTAAGAGACAAAACTTCACTCCTTTTCCATGGAGTATAAACCCATTGTTCTTGGAAACGGGCCACCACACATGGTCTAGTGACAATACCGTGCTGATCCGTTAGCTCTGGTATTTCGGGGTGATATATAGGATGAACCTCCCGCATCGGGAACTGAGATACCAAAGTGGGGCTCTTCTCAAGTAGCCTACCCCGGTAAGAAAACAATGTCGTAATACTGCCAAAAACTTGACCAGGCTCCATATTAGTAACATATACATGATCTTTAATATCATATAAAATCTTTGGTGCTGCATCTTTGAAACACTGCTTTCAAAGACTAATCAGAGTAGCAGACATATGCTTAAGGGCATGCTGTTGTACAAAGGCCTCATAATCTTTCATCACATTCCACACATCTTCCACACCGTAAATGGGGTTTCAGGCCCACTGCGCAGCCTGGTTAGCCACTAACTTTTTCTCTGCATCCCCCACTTCAGATCGCACATACGGACCCATGCGCACTTTAAACTTTGTCCAATCCCCGTCTCCAAACCCGCGCACAGGCGTCCCATCACTCAAGGAAACCGGGAGATGAAAAACCAGGGAAGGAGAGGCAACTGGAGTGACAGGTATCAGCGATGCTGAGGGCTGCGTTACAGGAGGGGATGCTGGGGAGAAGGATGCTGAAACAACGGGCGCGAGGGGAGTGCTAACAGTCACAGTTGCTGTGGGCGGCAATGAAGCAGGAGGAAGAGAAAGAGGAGAAGGAGCCGATGCCACGGCCATTGAAAAAGCAACAGTAGATACAGGAACAGAGACAGTAGAAGCAACTGTAACAGGCGCCTGTGAGGGTAGGGGAACAGTGGGATATATCTTTTGTGGGGTGTACGGAGGTGGGGGTCGACTATCTAATAATTCCTCCACAAAAGTATCATTTTCTTCTTGGGCTACATAAGATTTATCAATCTGCAATCGAAACCTCCTATCTTCACGTTCAATCCCTATCTCTTGTTTCTCTCTATCATGTGCCACAGCTTTCTGAGTCAATGTTTGCATTCTCCCCTTTCGTGCCTCCTTTTCCATCTTTAATTGTCTCTGTTTAGACTCCTTTTGCCACGTTCGTAGAGAATCAAACATAGACTGCCTACTTCACTTCGCAAACAATTTTTCCTGTAAAAACCCAATTTTTTCTTCATCAAAAGTGCCCGTCAACGGCCACTGCAACTCGGCATTGTCCCTGGTATATTTGTGCCACAATGTACTAGGCATAATAGGGCCAAGACCATATCAAAATCTAGTTTGGTCAGAGTATTTTACATTTGTCTCCCTTGATGTCAATGCATTATATACATGCATACCTCTTGACAAGGGAATGGATGCGCTCACATACTTCCTATCTAAACGAGATGCAACCCTATATAAACACACACAAATGCTTTTGGATCTGACACGTGTAACCCTGGACAACAACTATTTTTTGCACAATGGACTATGGTTTAGACAATCATCCGGGGTAGCCATGGGTTCTAAATTTTCCCCTTCTTTTGCTAACATCTACATGGGTTTTTTTGAACAATACCATATATGGGGTAATTGCCCATTGGACCTAACAAGTTACATTATATATTACAGACGTTTCATGGATGATATTCTTATGATATGGAGTGGTGATGGTGAGAGTCTGACAGAATTTTTATTACATCTCAATAATAATAGCTATAATTTGACCTTCACCAACCAAATCAACAAGAAGGAGATTAACTTCTTGGATATCACACTCTATGTTGAGAATAATAAAATTGCATCAAAACTATATCGTAAACCTGCAGCGTGCAACTCAATCTTGCACGCAGAGAGTGCACATCCAAGTGTACAAATTGAGGCGATTCCCTTCGGGTGATGACAAGACTTAGGAGAAATTGTAGCAATGATTCAACATTTGAGCAGGAACTGGAATATCTGAAACTCCGTTTCCTAAATAGGAGCTACAATGGAGGCACTCAGGACAGGGCACAAATAAAAATAAAAAAGAGGAGCCGTACTGAACTCTTAAAAACAAAGAAGGGAAACAAGACGCAGCAAAACAACATTGCGTTTATCTCACAATACAACGTGTGTAGTCAGAGTATTTTCAAAATACTACACAAACATTGGTACCTTTTAAAATTTGATCATAGCCTGGATCAATATGTATCAAGGAAGCCTCGAATCACATATACTAGAGGCATGACAATTAGGAATTGTTAGAACTGGGGGTCTCTAGTTGGCAGAGGTAGGTACCTTTGTCCAAATAGGGACCGTTGCTTCTAGTCAGGGTAAGGGGGTACACTCCTGAAATAACCCCTGCTCACCCCCTTGGTAGCTTGGCACGAGCAGACAGGCTTAGTTCAGAGGCAGTGTGTAAAGCATTTGTGAACACATACAGTAATCCAGTGACAACACTACAAATGGACACCACACAGGTTGTATTATAAAAATAAGTATCTTTTATATAGATTTACCACAAGACCATAAACGACAAAAATAATCCACAATACTGTACTTTAATGATGGTAGAATTAGCTTGAGTCTCTTAAAATGGAAATGCAACACTTTGAGTTCAATGTACCTGAGATGCGTAACGCGATACAACAAAAGTGGTGCAGGGAAGGTGATGCGTCGGTTCCTTACACGCAAGAACGGTGATGCGTCGGTTCCCTACTGATGCGCAGGGGACGGTGATGCGTCGGTTCTTCTCGGCGTGGGGAGGTGATGCGTTGGTTTCTTACTGCGCTTCTGTGGTGATGCGACAAGCAGCGCCGTGATGCGATGAAGATCTGGTGCAAAGAAACAAAATGGCGTCTTCTTGATGTTGCGACAACAAAGGGGTGATGCGTGCATGCCCGACGGCTGTGCGGCGATTTCGATGAATCTTTGGAGCCGCGACAGGCCCTGTGGCACGCTTCCCTGGCGATACGACGGCGTCTGATGCGAGGTCGACGATCTTCTCCTGGGATGCGGGGCGCCTCGTGATGCGATGCGTTGGCGTCTGATGCAAGGTCGATGCTCTGCCCCGGGGATGCGACGGCGTCTGATGCGACGGCGACACTTTTCTCCGGTGCTGCGAGGCGCTTCAAAGGATGCGAGGGTGTCAGCGGCGCGCTTCTTCGGGGATGCGCCGGCGTCTGATGCGACGTCGACACTCTTCTCCAGCGATGCGAGAAGCAGCGGCTGCGGCACCGACACGCTTCTTCGTCTTGAGTCGCGCTTCCAGCTCCCAGCGACACCCAAGTGTGTCAGAAGGTCCAAATTCCCAGCAAGGGAATATAGGGGAGCTGGTGGGTGAAGTCTGTTGTTCCTGAGACTTCAGCAGGAGGCAAGCTCTGAAATCAAGCCCTTGGAGATCCTTCACAAGTTGATGAAAGTACACACAAAGTTCCCTTCTCCTTTCTTTGGCAGTCAGGCAACCACTGCAGGCAGATCCCTCTAGCTTAGGGATAGTCTTCTCCTCAGTTTCTTCTTGGTTCCGCTCCTCAGCAAAGGTTTCTTCTTGTTTCCCAAAAGTTATCTAATTTCCTAGGGGTCTGGGTCCCCTTTTTATACATTTTTTCTCTTTGTTCTCTGAAGGCAGAGAGGCCTTTGCCTAGTCCAAAACCAGTTCTGGTCAGTTCTGGAGCACTTTGTTTACAGGACTCCTTCTTTCCTTTCAGAATGTGGGGCAGGGTGCTCAGCCGCCCAGCAGGAGGTGGAGCCAGCATTGTGGAAGGCAGGCACAGCCCTATTCAGACACAGGTGCAACTCCTCCCTCCACTCTGGATGCAGATCTCTCTATTCAGCCCTGTGCTGACTCACCCTGTCTCCTGGAGCCACCCCCAGCCCCTGTCACTCAAACTCCAGACAAGGAATACACAACCTAGCAGAGGCAGGCTTGGAAGGTTAGGCAAGAAAATACCTACTTTCTAAAAGTGGCATTTTCAAACACAGAATGTTAAAATCAACTTCACTAAAATATGTATTTTATCATTCTGAGTTCAGGCATACTAAATTCGTTTCTCTACCATGTTCCCTGGGTCAGTTAGGATTATAAGGTGTAATAATCAAACTGCCCATTCAGGTCTATGGGGAACAGGTAGCCTTGCAATAGTGAAAAACGAAAATGGCTGTAATTCACTATTAGGACATGCCACACACACCAGGGCATGTCCTACCTTATACTTACAATGCACCCTGCCCTACGGCCTACTTTAGGGGTGACCAACAGGCAGTAAAGGGAAGGTTTAGGGACTGGTAAGTGGGGGCACTCACCAAGTCGACATGGCAGCCCTAGGCTGCACACAGGCTCTGCAATGGCAGGCCTGAGACACACTTTACAAGCTGCTTCTGTGGGTGGCACAACCAGTGCTGCAAGCCCACCAGCAGCATTGGATTTACCAGCCCTGGGCACACTCAGTGCACTGTACTAGGGACTGACAAGTAAACCAATCATCCAATCATGGAGTCACAAATACATAACACAATTTACAATAGGGAAAGCATATGCACTTTAGCACTGACCAGCAGTGGTGAAGTGCCCAGAGTCATAAAACAGCCAACAACAGGTCAGAAAAAGTATAGGAGGAAGGCGAAAGGTTTAGGGATGACCCTGCAAAAAGGGCCAAGTCCAACAGGAATAGAGTATGTTCATCATACTTGCCCCCAAGAAGGGCAGAAGAGCCACTAACAACATGGATACCTAAGAAACCTAAAGGATTCTATAGATGCACTACATGCAGCGTGTGTCAATACGCTGCCAATAAAACATTGAATTTTAAGTATAACACTGGCCAGGTTCATACCATTAACCAATTCATTAACTGTAACACAAGATTTGTAGTGTATTGTATCATATGTCATTGTGGCCTAATATATGTGGGAAGCACTATTAGGCTACTGAAGGAACGAATCCAGGAACACATAAGAGCTATTCGAAACAGGAATACGAATTATCCACTCGCTGTACATTTTAATGTAATGCATGCTTCTTCAGAAATCTTAAAAATTTGTTTCCATGGCATTGCTGTAGCTGAAGAAAATGCACCGGGAGGAGACAGGGTCCTAGCATTGAGAAAACTGGAAACGAAATGGTTGATCAAGCTTAGATCTGTAGATCTAGGATTAAATGTCGACAGAGAATTACATGTATTCCTTCGCGATTAATGTAAAACTCAGCAAATGAGAAATTTTGAATTTGTCTCCTCCTGGCTTGTGTGTTCATTACAATAACATGTAACTATCAATAATCATGAGAACTTTCTGGCTAAACAATTTGAATTGACATATGTTGATCAAACATGATTGGGCTCATGAGACTAATGTATGTACAAACGATGTTATGTATCTATGGAGGATGGTTCTAAAAACTATAACTGTATTCCATGCGAAGTTATGTGTTCTGACCATATGCTTCTCAATCTCTTTCACTTTAACTGCTTTATGCATGTTTCTTACGCATCACGTTACTTACACCTAAAACCTGGTGTTTGTTTAACTATTAGGATTACAACTTTGTGGTAGAACTGGCCTACCAATAGGATACAATGGTTCTAGTACTTTGAAGAAGTTTTATGTGTGCCTTTAAATAGCTGATACTCGCGGGAGAGTGCACTCCTTCTATCACCTCAAGATTTGGGCTATGACAATCGGTGTTTTTTTTATACATGAGGACGAATACTTTACGCCTTGCACCATGTTACAACATATTTGATTGTATTTTAGTTTGCAGTAAGGATTCGCAATATTAGATAGACATTTAAACCTCAAATCACAACTATATGAGTTAAAAATAATGAAACAATAGCACATTTAAGCATGCCAAGATGGCGGTGCTATTGGTCGTATATCTGGGACTGACACACAACATGGTGTCCGCGCCGGATGGAGAAATCACATGACTCGGGCTGGGCTTCAAAAAATAGAGCCGGGAAAGACGCGCTGGGTCAGACAAACAGATTCGCGTCGTGGATAGACCGTGCAAGCTCCGCTCGGTGGAGTCACATTTATAGTTTTCTTTCTGCCTTTACAAAACATATAGAATGTCTCTTTTCTTGTGATGAGGCCGTATCCTAATATAAATGCATATTATGCGTATTATATTTTCTACACAGCGAGGAGGCTTATCAGGGACTCTTGCGTGGCGCCGGGAATTACCTACATGTAACGCGGATGTATGGACTTAACATCACGCGCCAAGGATTTCAGCAATAGACTCACTATTTCTGCAGTACAAACCGGTAATTAGGACATTTGTATTGTTTTGGCATTTTACGGAGCAAGACATAGGATTCCGGTTGTTTAATTTAAACTCTTATCAAGACTATGAATAGATGAACTATGAGTCGAGTGTATTAAGGTTATATGGCGATCTATAAATACAGCAGTAGGTACGCCATACACCCGTTTAACTCAAAGTTTTTGAAGTATTAAGTATATAGCACCAAGTATTTGTGCTAGAACGGAAATGAGCTACTGTTGGTATGGCCACTTTTTCTGGATTTGGCGGAATTACATGGGCTCTACAATTTTGGAGTTTGGTGTTTTGCTTCTTATAATTACTTTGATATTAATGTTAACAATCTGTTCCTTGCAGCAGACTTGTATTTGCATTGAAAACGACTCACCGACATGAAAATTTATGCATCGGGATAGCGGTAACCAAAGGCCAGGGTGCCTTAGAATACAAGATTATCTATTCGGTGGGTTTATTCCCCTATAACAATAAGTTATTGCTCACAATTCACATTATGGATGGAGACTTATGTGTTCTTCTTTCTGTTTCTCTCTCATTGTTTCCACAACAACACTCAATATGAGAGGGGCACCTCTTTTAGCTCTTTCACGACTTTATGCACTTCTTCTTTGATCCATGCACTATGTAACCTTTTGGAATAGGGATATAACTTTATTTGTATCCTTAATCTTTTCGGTGTATCATGTTTTCTAATAACCGCATGGAATGTAATTTTCCAAAATATTCGTTCTCCTTCTCTTTTTTCTACTTTCGTTTTCCTCTTTTCTTTTTCTGTAATTTGACAATATAAGAAACTCGGCTGTTTCTTTTCTCCTTTTTAAAAAAAATCAAATAAACTGAAATATATTGCAATTGTTTCCATTTTGCATATTAGGATGCATATGTATTGACATTGTGTATTATTATTATTCCAGCCTTGAAAAAGTCTTGAAATTAAGACGAAACACGTGTCGGCTGATGTTTGCTGAGCTTCACCAATAATAAACCATCAATGGAAACAACAAACTCTTTGGACTTTTAAGAATTATTTCTGTTTATGAGAAAAGAAAATACCACCTTGAGATATTTGCATTCGAATGGGAATACTGTGGACAACTAAATCCACACAGTGATCAGAATTAGGACTTATTTGTCTTCTGGCTTACTAAATAGAGAGTGCTGCATACCGGTTCTAATGTATGTCATGTTTGTAGCATATTAATTTGTTAATGTGCAAGTAGCACCTTTGGTAGTAAGGTGCCGAGCCTATATAGCACCTCGCTGGACTTTAGACTTTTTTCTCACACAGTTTTTGTCATAACAATTATGTATTATTGTGTATGATGTGTGGTTAACTCCCTTGTAGGAACCACTACTACCAACCTTGTGAATTTATTGTCAAAATTAGGAGTGCCTTCTGGAGGCGCCGGCTGAGCTTCTTCCAATCGAGCATCTGCAGAACAACAGCGACAGCACAAAGAAACAAATTTACTTACTCCAGGCATTCTCAAAAGAAAACGAATTCACTATTCTATGCCTGGCAAAACATTTGCAAACGTTTATAATCAAAATGCGGCCCCTAGACCGTACCAAATACAAACCAAAATGGTACCATATCCGAAAAGAACCAAAACAAACTCACCTGATGTATGCAGGCCAAAACAAATCTATTCTCCACTGCCGACTCTTCAGACCATACAGTCAGATCCAAGGGTTTCGCCATTCAGGACTACAGTCAGGATGACCACTGGGTGAGGCACCGTCCGGCCAGACAGAAGGGGCAGCTGCGAGTACAGGAACTCTCTCATGCAGGGATCCCTGATCCGTCCGCCCGACCCGACAATAGCCTCGACCTCCCCAACTGTCCGTGGAAGGGGATGGGTCACTCACGCGAAGGAGTCCCTGTTCGGGTGCCAACTGAAGGAAGTGGGCTGTTTAGGGTCACCTGGGTCACTCACAACCATCTCTCAGCCTTCCATACCAAATGAAGAGTCGGCCAGACAGTAGAGAATACAAACCAATATATGTTTATTCAGATTCGCTCAAGCGGAGCCCGGTCTGCCCAGTCTCTTAGGAGTGCTGCAGAGAGGGACTGACCTCAGCAAGCATAACGATACATTATGTACATTTCAGAACCAATGAGGGCACGCCCACAATGGAACTTTCCAAGCAGATGCAGCTAAACAAAGAAGTACAGCAAGATAGGTTTCGATTCTGAGGCCAGGCACACATTATCTCCTGCTCAAGGTCACTCTGTCCGTGCCCGTCACTAGACTAGTGGGAGAAGGCCTCTATCTAGTGAGAAAGGTATGCGCTAATAAGAACAGTGTATTCATTAGCAAAACAAGGCCCAACCTTAGAGAAAGGAAAATTACCACAACCCGTTCCTCGAAAAGGCGGGGAGCAGTTTCGAGCATGATTCAAAATGGCGGCCAAACATAAAATGGTGCTGCGAATGCTAACTTACATAGAATAATGCACAAGCAAAGTTAACGGAAACATTTCTATTCCCACACCACTCCACTCCAATCGAATCCACTCAAATCCAGTCCACCCCAATCCAATTCACTCCAATCCATGCCAATCCACCCCACTCCACTCCAATCCACCCCACTCTACTCCAATCCACCCGACTGCACTCAATCCACCCCACTTTACCCCACCCCACCCCAATCCAACCCACTCTACCCCAATACAATCCACCCCACTCAACACCAATCCAATCCACCCCACTACATTAACCCACTCCAACCCATTCCACATTATGCCACCCCACTCTACGCCACTGTACTCTATGACACTGCATTGTATGGCACTGAACCTCTGAACTCTATTCCCCTCTACTCCACTCTATGACACTGTGCTTCCCCACTCCACTGTACACTCTTCTCCAACAAATCCACTCTACTACACTCTACTCCTCCTACTCCACTGTACAACACTCCAGGCCACTACTTTTTAGCCATGCTGAACAGCAGCCAAACTAGTACACAACATGGCTCAAACACATTGCCGAAGCCACTAGCTCTTGCATTGGCGAAACCTACTGGTTTTGCCAGCGCTTGTTGGTTTTGGTCCTGACGTCACGCTAATCTAGAATGTGATCAGAGGCTAGGCCTGTCCGTTGACATGAGTCAGAACCTGAGCCTGTCCTGTGACCTGGAGGGGCACATTCAGCATACCCTCATTGAACAGACAGTGTTCTGATTCCTTTGTCATTTGTTTAATATATAGAGCAGTGGTGGCAGCATACCATTTTTTTGTGAATCCATAATTGTGACCAGACATTTTTATCTGTGTCACCTGAGTAGAACTTTTGTGTAAAGTTCAATTTCTATGCATTTATCCAGATCCTAGTGCTAACAACCCAAGTGTATGTTTTGGCTGTTTTTGTCTGTAGCCTTCATCGTACATGCATAATATGTGTAAATGAACCTGAGAAATGGAGGCCCGTGGAGTCCATTTTCAGTTCTCCTGGTCTAGCCTTTTACACAAGATGACGTTGTTTTCCCAGACAGTTGAAATGTATTGCTGACATACTGGAAGCTGGAGGGAAGATTCAGTTAGCTTTATGCTGAGCAAGGAACTGCTGATTAGGTTTCATGAAAGCACCGTCATTTGGTAGAAGGTGGGGGTGAAGGAAGGGACTGCAGGTGAAGTGGGCCCCTTAAATGAGACCCAACTGTTTCATCTACTACTGTACACTCCTTCAGTTTAGCTGATGATAGCCAGGTACAGAAAGCTTACACCTCTTTGTGTTGAGGATGGAGACTTCCCTGTTGTGAGATGCATCACTCAGCACAAAGGCTGTGCCTGGACAGCAGTCTAGAAAGCTGTAATATCCTGTCCTGTCCATGTTAATGTTATGCCACTTTCACCACCTGCTCAGCCAGTGTAATGTTGCAGTGATGATGCGCTTAGAAATGTTGGGAGCCTGTGAGTAGAAGTCACAGTTGAGATTGGGCTGAGCAGCATGCTGGCTGCTCCTGGTGGGGCTGATCTACAGAACATGTAACTAACTACAATAAAACATCCTGAACTACATCAACCTGCGTGGACTTCGTCACTACAAAAGCGCACTTGAAAGGAGAACCAACTCAGACCAGTTTGACAGTGCAGACAGTGGACACACATCTCATGTAGGGGTATGTAAAATTAACATAATTTGCTTTTAAGTAATTATGAGAAATTTCAGAAATTTATGCAAAATTATGTATAATTACACAGATAATACACGAAATGCAAATCCCTCATTTTGTATAATGCACCCTTACGTCAATTTTTGATGCAAGGAAGCATTTCACATTAAAAAATAGTGCAAAACCCACGAAGCACTACGAACCAACGCTTATATTCTTTTGTTCACGTGTGCTCACTGTAGATTTTTACAGTAAATGGTGCATAATTATGTGCAGTGATGTAATGTCATAGTTCGGGGACTTTCGCATAACAAGTGTAATGCAAACTTCCCAAAATTATTCAATTTATGGTGGCATTATTAAAATTTCATTCAGGCCTAAACGCCTGTTTGATTTTACAGTACAAAAGTAGAACCCATTTGAGCCAGTTAAAAGTTCTCCATGACGAAGGAAGTGAGTGTTCCACAGAACACTAAGAGGACTGACACACAGCTGGAACTGTTCTCTGTCTTACAGCCAGATTCCCAATGATGAGGGGATATCACATCAGTCTACCCCTAGTCGAAGAGCTAGTTCAACTATCCTGAAGTACCTGGAAGTCAGCCTGTCTCCCTAGAGAGGGAAGGGGCATGCCAATCCTGCAGGAGGAGTGACTGTCCAGGAGAGGCAAGGTGCATGGGAGTCCCCAGTGCGTGGGGTCTGAAAATCAGGAAGACCGCGTACAGCGATCTGCATGCCCTGGTGTCAGCGGACACCAGACTCTCCACTCAGATTCCTGGTGGGAATTATGAAGTTGTGACTAGAGCCTCTGTGCCTGAATCTTCAAGCTGGTGTATGACCTGAGTCACTGAATGACTTGAGACCTCAACATGACCTGAGATTTGGTCCCCATCCAGCCAGTGAGCCCCGTGCTAGGCCGTGCCCCCTCGTCGAGCCTGGCTTGTGTGTGACTGCTCTTATCTGGCCCAATCAGCCCAGGCACTGTTGCACTGATTACCCACTGGGCCAGCAGGGAGGGCTCCAGCACTTCCCTAAGCATTTGTCTCCAAGAGCTGAAATTGCCACATCATGATTGGTGCAACCTCTGAGCAGACTCCTGCTCAGCCCAGAAGAGGGAGGGAAGACGAGCAGAGAAAGTGCAGGAACTGGCCATGGACTGAGAGACACCATTGAGAAACAGTGAACTGAAACGAAAGTCTGCACAATAAGATTACAGAGGTTGTCTGCACTTGAACCTAATCATGCTAGGTACTGGCCTAGGGAGGGCACCACCTGAACCACAGGGTGGGGACTGAGGCCAATGGCAGAAAGAGTTGCAGACATACTCCAGTGCCAGGACGCTAAATTGCATTTGGCACATTTTGTTTGTGTAGTATTTCGTTCTAGTGTGCATTAAAATACTTTTCTTCTTGAAAATCAAGAACCGATGGGACAATAATTTATTTTACTAATGTGTGTTTGTTGAGTTCCGAGCACGAGTACCCCCACCTACGTCCCTAAAAAGTCTGTGACTCCTCACCATTGCTACCAATGAGAGTAATGTGCTGAAAGGGTGGTAGTTGGCCCAGTTTGCAGAGACACAGTGAGACAGTTCCTGGGACATCAGAGGCAAATTAACACAACCTCCATGGTTGATGTCTGGTGGCCCTTGCTTGTCCCATGGCGTCCTGGCCATGATCTGACACAAAGTATATACATTAGAATGCCCTTTGCATTGAGGGATGACACAGCTTTAGTTCTATGGATGTTTGTGTTCTCTTTAGGAAGGACTGACACAAAATACCCTCATCCATCCACCCGCAAAAAATAAGATGCAACACAAATACCAGAGGCTCTCTCTCCAATGACACACTCTATCGCTCTCTTAGGACACGAGGAAAGAATATCAGTACCTTAACGGAGAAACTCACACTCTCCAGAATAGCACCCTATGCAACTCAAAGAGACCCACTGCACTCTGTTCTATATACCTTGCACAAAACAGCCATTATCATGACACAAAATGGGATTTCCGACTTGGATCTTCTCCCCTGTCTCTCCCATTACACGTGACTATGAATCTCTTTCACACCACTCACACTAGCCTTTGATCTGCCATCACTCCCCCGCGAATGCACCTGTGAATATCTCTCCCATCACTCTCTCTACTATGTGATCTGCCACCAGGGTGCTGTATCCACCTCCCTTTTAAACATAATCTATTGCATGAATGCCATTAAGCCATAGGCACACTTATCATACCCCTGCATGAATCAAACTCAAATTCTATTAGCCATGACTCCTAATCCATATCATAGCATGGCTAACCCACTCAACACCTTCACTTTAGACTCCATCCCCTCACCTTATTACAAACCTAAATCACCTAACCTCAATCTACAGCATGAAAAGATATAGGTCTATAAAACATGTCTAAAACCTTTAATCCCTGACCATAGGAATAATGCAAGAGACAGATTCCATCTGATGTGAACTGGTTCAAATACTTAAACCACATTTAATCATTGTGCCAATCACTACCCTGCTACTCATCATAAAAAGCTCTGCCACGCCACCTCAGATGTAGTAAGTGCTGTATAAGTGCAAAACTAATTTTAAAATGTCAAGTCACATCTGCGATTACATAGAGATATTACAATTTCTGAGGTCTGAAGAGGTTGCACTCAATACTGGCTGCTCAGAATCAGAACTATTGGTCCGCCTCTACCCACTGGATTCTTGTGTTTGCATTATCGGCAAACCATATAGGAAGGCCTTGTCTTAAAACAAGGACAGATAATTCTACTTGAGCAAAAACTAACTTCAAACACATCACCCTCATGCAATGTACTCTACACTTTATGGGGCATATTTACAAGGGGATTGCGCCACATGAATGTCGCTTTTACTGAAGGTTCCTGTGGCGCAATGCCCTGCTCCATATTTACAAAGTGGAGTTAAGCCACTTTTTGTGGCTTAACCTCACATTGTAAATATGGTACCATTTCACACAGTTTTCTGTGGACATTCCACCACAACACCTGTTGCTTTTTGACACTGCCCCATATTTACAAGGATCTGTAAATCTGAGGCAGTTCCAAAAACTAACACCATGCAATAGCAGGCCTTAACTTGGCACAATGAGGAGAAATACTTTTATTTCTCCTTGTTTTTGCTCTTTCTATGTGTGCTGCATTTCTGCAGCACACATAAAAATAGCAAAATGCCATTAATGATTGTTTATGTGCAGGAAGATGTCCCTTCCTGCACATAAAGAATCATTCCCTACATCGCAGACACCCTTGCACTATGGAAGCCCTAGGGAAAACACTCAGGTGCACCATATTGTTGTAAATACGGCGCATCCCTGTGTCTTAGAAAGGGCGGAGCGCTGCACTCCCAAATTTGGCACAGCCCCAAGCTCCGCCATTTCCTTGTAAATATGCCCCAAAGTACCTGCAGGTTCTTGGATCTCAGGGGTGGGCAAAATTGCAATTTTTAAACTGCGTGACATGGATAATTTTAGTGGTCTTGGTACACTTTACACTTGTTACGTGAAATACATTTCACCAGTTGATTGGGTGCAAATGATTCCAAAAGGCATACTTTGCATATTCAAATCACATGAGAATCCGTATGAAGGCTGGTTCGAGCAGAAAATGTCTTGCTGCTGTAGATCATATTACCTAGGGGTGGGCGGAACGCTCCAGTGGCATAGCAACGGGGGCTGGGGGGTGCGGTCTGCCCCAGGCGGCACAAGTTTTGGGGGCTACGGCCTCCCACCGCTCTTACCTGCAGTCTCGGGGCGGGCACCTCAGCCCCCCGCTCTTCAATCGGCCACTGCAGGCGGCAAACGAACCGGAGATCTCGCCAGCACCCCCGCTCTTCTCTCTGGCCACGCGGGGCGGTAAAATCCGGGGGACCGCCACAGGCGGCCATAGGGCTAGCTACGCCACTGGAGCTCTCGGAGTTTTACTCCGTGGAATTCGGCAGAGTTACAGAAAAACTCAGTGAGATTCTGCAGAATTCCACCAACAGATGGAAAAAATGCAGCTCACTCTGCAATTCAGTAATGGTAGCGTGAGCAGTGCTGACAATCAATGCGAATGGACCCATGCCATTCAAGTAGATTTTGCTGCTGCTCGCGTAGAAAATCTACTCAAGTGGCAGCAAATCTACTCAAATGGCAGCCCTCTGACTACGACAGCTCTGGAACACAGGTGACCGTCTGCATTAGTAATTCACAGTAGTGAACGCCAAATCTCGCTCATGTTCGCCTGCTCGCATATCCTGGAGAAAAGTTCTGCCACGATGCAATTTGCAGAATTTGGCCAGAACTCCGTGTTAAAGAGTAACGTGAAGTGGACAAAATTCAGCGGTGGTGCGAAACGTTCCACCCACCCCGAATATTACCTGGTAATTTGTACAAGACAATTTCTACTTAAATCAGTTTCCTGCAGACAAAACTTATGCAAAAACAAAAACTTATTAAACACATCAAACCCAACACTTGATCAGTAAGTGAGATGCTGCTTGATTTAAAAACAAAAACCACGTCAACCTAGTCTCTTTCTCCTATAGTGAGTTCTCGAGGTGTTTGACTTGCCAAGAAAAAAGCAAATCAGTCCTTAGTCATCATTACCATCACGCTTGGTAGGCGGGCATTGTCCACTGTGGTGCCCAGAGTACGGTAACCACGACCCAAGATCATTTCCACCTCACTTGCAGGCAGAATCTCTTCAGAAATCTTTGCAAGAATATGTCTATGCTTGTCCTGCAGTGTATTTCATTATATTTACATCCCACGTTATGTTTTTGTTACTTAAATGCATTTTATATTTTGTTTTTAAAACGTCCATATATATTCTTTGCAAATGTTATTGAAAAGGGTTTCGAGGGTTAGCACTGAAACATATAATGCTCACTACAATAAACATTTCGCTAGCCAGAGGGCCACAGCAGGCTTTGTTAAGGCAGAGACAGGGCGAGAACTGCAGCGGTCAGGACATGACTGCCCCCGAAATGTGTCAGCCAGCGCAAGGAGACATCTTCTAAAGTGGTAAGTACCCTAGAAAAGAGGAATAACCAAAGCTGAGATGTGTCCTGAAATGGCATGCGCGCCTAGTTACGTCTACTTCTGTCACATTTTTAACACGCTAAATTCTTTTTTAAGTTCAAGAATAGGTTTATTTGAGAAGGTTAACAGGGTAATAAAAACAATACTTCGTACAAGTAATCAATTACCACTGCTTAAGTACAAGAAAAAGAAGTAAAGAGTAATAATGGTATGCAGTAACAGTTGAAATAATAGAAAAAACACAATAAGCAATGTAAATACATTCAAAACACAGAAACTCGGTTAACACGAATCTTAAATAGTAATACTTGTTAGAAATGCATAATCTAAAGGATAACATTAAAATGATATATTAAGCAAAGTCATATTCAATCAATAAGAAATCAAGGAGGCTTAGTAACTTCTTGCGGTAAGGGGGTAAGTAAAGAAGTTTCCTTCACGCTATCATCTAAGAATTGTGTGATGGGACACCAAAGGTGTAATCGTTTTTTAGCAAGAGATATAGGATGTACAAGTGCTGTATCTAGGCGGTGATTAAGGCAAACAGCATACCACCAAGCTAGATAAGACAATTTAGAGGCATCCTTCCAGTTTTTTGCTATCTGCTGAAAGGCCACTGCTAGTAACAAATCAATAAGTAACAACTGGGATTGTCCCCTCTCCCAGTCTGGGGCCAAACTTCCTAAGAAAAGGTTTGTGAAGGAAAGGGGGGCTGTAGTGTTAAAACATTTCGCTAGCCAAAGGGCCACAGCAGGCTTTGTTAAGGTAGAGACAGGGAGAGAACTGCAGCGGTCAGGACATGACTGCCCCCGAAATGTGTCAGCCAGCGCAAGGAGACATCTTCTAAACTGGTAAGTACCCTAAAAAACAGGAATAACCAAAGCTGAGATGTGTTCTGAAATGGCATGCGCGCCTAGTTACGTCTACTTCTGTCACATTTTTAACACGCTAAATTCTATCTGCTCTAAAGTGCTCACTGTTCCAGAGAGCTCAAGGCCAGTAAAAAAACAAAAAATACTTTAAGGCATGAAAAGCGGTGTAGGAATGCATGCTGATAAATTTAGCAACAGACCTTGTGGAAACAATAGGAAGAAGAGGAGGATAAGAAGTAGTAGCAAATACTGGGAAGTGAAAATGGTGGGCGGTGGTACATCTATGGTATGCATTAAGTTCTGTAGTAATGCACCACTCGGTAAACACCCTTGGGTTTGCTTAGACTACATTGAGCAACAGTCCGGGCACACTGGGCCATTTAGACTGAAGCAGTTGATAATGTCAATGCAGGTTAGCAACAAAGCAATGAACTGACAGGACACCACTGCCACAATTTTGAGTTGTCCGACTGCCCAGAGTTGAGGTACCGCCAACACCACAGAATAATAATAGCAGTTGCTATTTGCTTTCTCTGGTTTGTATAATTGGGCCCTTCCCTCCAACCTCTTTCAAGAGCATGGAATAACAGGTTTCTTGCTTCTCAGAGTTGTGCTAATTCTACTGTGGTTGTGGCTGGCTTGCAAAAAGGTAAAAATGTGAGCTTTCCATTATATTAGGGTCATTTTAGAAGAAGAGGCTTGCTTTGCCAGGAGGCGAAGGGATGCAGCGTCATCCGGTGCACGCCCCCTGTCCGCATGCATGGAAACAAGTCAGGACAGGTATTGCAGTGCTACAGCCATGTTCGATCCCATTGTTTGGATCCAACCATTATTACAACAAAATCAATAATGAGGAAACCAAGCGGGTATAGTTCATGTTCGTAGCCCTGATGAGCTGTGTGCCTGACTTCCAGCCTAGTCCACCCCTGCATTGCAGGCTGCCTGGCTATGTTAGACACTATTGAAAAACAGACCTTTCCCCAACCTCCCCAATTTATTGACTATCATGTGGCCTACCTCCAGCTTATGGAGCTTGAAATGAAAGGAAGTATCTGCTTATATGGCTTGCATTATCTACACAAGGAGTGTTTCTTTCCTTTAAACAACTTGTGGCATATTTACAAGCCCCTATCGCCACAGGAACGTCACTTTTTGTGACATTCCTGGGGCGATAGGGGCTTCGTCATATTTACAAGTCAGCGTTAAGCCACTTAATGTTTAATGGCTCCTTGTAAATAAGGCCCACTTTCATGCTACACTTTGCGTGAAAGGGGTGGGAAATGGGTGTTGTGGTGGGTGTTCCACCGCAACATCCATTTGATTTTGACGCTGCCCCAATTTACAAGGGTGGCGTAAATAGGAGGCAACACCAAAATTAAGACCAGACCGTCTTAACCTGGCGAAACGAGGAGAAATGCTTTATTTCTCCTCGTTTTCGTTGTTCCTATGTATGCTGCATTATGCAGCACACATAGAAACAGCAAAACACCATGAATGATTGTTTATGTGCCATTCATGACGTTTTGTTGGAAGGTGTCCCTTCCTGCACATAAACAATCATTAAAAAATGATGATTTGCAACTTCTATGTGTGCTGCACAATGCAGCACACATAGTAGTTACATTTCACCATTCTGGATTGTTTATGTGCAAGAAGGGACACCTTCCTGCACATAAACAATAATTTACCCCAATTCAGACACCCTTGCACTATGTTGCAAGGGTGCCTGCATTGGTGTTAGGCAGCTAGATTTAGCGCCAGCGCTAGGGGAAATGCAGCGGTACGCTGCATTCTTGTGAATACAGTGCATCCCTGAGTTTTCAGAATGGAAAAGCATAGAGTTAGCAATGTTTGCTTAACACCACGCTTCTCCATTCTGCTGTAAATATGCCCCCTTGTGTCAATGTCTAGAGTAATCTGAGATAGTTGTCAGGTGCAACAGGGCTAATACGATAACTGTAGTCTGGTCAAAGGGTTGTCCATACAGTGGAATGACCCATGGCTGTTCCTTTTTTGTTTGGATTCTTGCAGCTTCCTTTGAGTAGAAGCAACTAAAGATCATGTCATGGTGCCAAAAATGCCCTCTATTCTTAAGTCTAATTTATCCTCATCCTATCTAAATTGAACATAAGAGAAATACTTCTCTGAGACACATTTCGTCTTTTTGAAAATTAGTGTTAGATATAGGGTCTCTAGTTGGCAGTCGTTTGCACCCTGTCAAAGTAGGGATCCTCACTCTAGTCAGGGTAAGAGAGTCACACAGCTAAGATAACCCCTGCTCAACCCCGTTGCAGCCTGGCACGAGCAGTCAAACTTATCTCAGAGGCAATGTGTAAAGTATTTGCACATACACACACAGTAACACAGTGAAAACACTACAAATGGAGTCCACACCAGTTTAAAAAAAAAGTCAATATGTATCTGAATAAAACAAGAACCAAAACGACAACAATCCAAAATACACAAGTCGAGACATCACTTTTCAAAGATTAAGCAAGTTCAGTCCATAGAAATCTATAATGCATTTCTTTTAGCACAAAGAAGATTGGATGCGTCAAAAATCAAAGACAAAACAGGCACAGGGGAGGTGAGGAGCTGGAAAAGCAAAGCAATGCCTTGATTCCTTACTTCGCAGGGGAGGTGATGCATCGGTTCCTTATTGTGATGGGAGGTGAAACCTCGGTTCCTTACTGCTAGGCAGGGGAGATGAAGCGTTAGTTCCTTACTGTCAGGAGAAGTAATGAGTCAGTGCCTTACTGGAAGGGGAGGTGATACGTCGATCTCCAGACATTCGGCCTTGGTTCCTTACTGCTGGAGGACGTCAATGAAGAGACGTGTTAAGGGAAGATGTGTAGACGTTCCAGGCGCGTTGCGTCGATGCGACGGCGGCAATGCAGGTGCAGGCTTTTAGAACCTTATTGTGAAAGATCCAATCTCACTCTCCTGGGGGATTTTAATTTTCACTTTGATAACCTTGATTGCAAGGCCACCCTGGGTTTTTTGGATACCTTGAATTGCTGTGGTTTCCCACAGCTGGTCAAGAAGCCTACCCATCAAGTGGGGCACATACTTGACGGGGTCTTTTCTAATGACCCACGTGTAAGTGTGGGGGAACCTATCCCTCTAGCTTGGTCTGATCATTTTGCTGTCCCTTTTGATCTTCATTTTATGTCCTTGGCGTTGACTATCTCTGGTAACATGACTTTGGACGAAAGGAGGAACTTTAGCCTCATAAGTAATGAGTCTCTTTCTAATTTTCTTAACAATCTTGAGCTCACTAAGCTTCATGACGCTAATTTGGCAGCGGCAGAGCTATCGTAACAATTGTTAGCAGCAATGGACACCCTTGCACCTCTTAGTAAGTACTACTCAGCAAGGAAAAAACCCTCTGCTCCCTGGTTTACGGAGAGGCTCAGAACGCTGAGACAGGGCTGTCGCAAACAGGAGAGGCACTGGCGCATAGACCTAGATCCGCTGAGTAGGGCACTACATAAGCAGGGCCTCAAAGAATATAAAGCTGCCGTCATGGAGGAAAAGAGATTATATTTCTCTAAGACTACTGATTCTATGAGATCCTCTAGGGATCTCTTTAAGATAATAAATTCTCTTACCTCTCCCCCTGCTTCCGACCCTTCAGATTTTTCCCAGGAGCGCTGTGATAAAATCTCTGACTTCTTCCATACTAAGATTTCAGATATTTACTCCTTGCTCGAAGCCTCCAACCCCATTGCGGGGTCATCTGTCCGATCCACCTCCCATCCCATTGGGGCCGCACTCATCGAGGGTCGCCCAGTCTTCTTACCTTTCCTATTATGTCTTCCGAGGTGACCGATCGGATCCTCGAAGGGGTTAAATCAGGTTCCCCTTTAGATCCTTGTCCCCTCAAGGTGCTAAAATATGGTCGTGAAGTTATTATTCCCCATCTGACTGATGTTTTTAATGTTGCCATTTCAGAGGGGCAATATCCCACTCTGTGGAAGACGGCTGTAGTGAAGCCACTTTTGAAGAAACCTTCTCTGGATCCTGGTGAACTGAAGAATTATCGCCCGATCTCCCTACTTCCGGTCCCAGCTAAGATTCTGGAAACTTACCTTAACTCTCATCTCAGTACTTACCTAAAGATTTCCATCTACTTGATGGCTCGCAACAAGGATTCAGAAGCCATCATAGTACGGAGACAGCATTGACGGCTGTATTTGATAATATCCGGGTTCAAGTGGACGCAGGGCACACCACCCTCCTTGTTCTACTGGATCTTACCGCAGCCTTTGATACCTTGTCTCCCTGTAGATTGATTGATCGCCTCAGAGAGATAGGTATTGGGGGCTCGGCTTTGGGGCTCCTTGCTTCCTTTCTCACTGAGCGGGCACAGATGGTTAAGCTTGGTCAATTTTACTCAGCCCCCAAACCCTTGCTGTGTGGTGTTCTTCAGGGCTCCTCCCTGAGCCCTACTATTTTTAATATCTATGTCGCTCCTCTTGCGAAGGTTGTGAGATCCTTTGGGTTGGAGGTGTTGTCCTATGCGGACGACACCCAAATTATGGTGTCTATTTCGCATAGTATAAAGGATTCAGCCCTTAATTTTAGGAACTGTATGCAGGCAGTTTCCTCCTGGATGGTGGAGAATTTTTGAAATTGAATGGAGAGAAGACGGAGGTCTTGATCTTCGGGAGTAAACAGGAAATATGGTCCAGTGACTGGTGGCCGGACGCGCTTGGCGTCTGTCCCTCTCCGGTCTCCCATGGTAAAAACCTGGGAGTTATCGTGGATAATTCACTGTCCCTGAACTTGCAGGTTAGTAGGACAGTTTCCACGTGTTTTGGGATCATTAGGATCCTACGGAAAATTTCCCATTATCTCTCTTTTGATGCACGTAAGCAGGCTGTCATTGCACTGGTAACATCCAGATTGGACTATTGTAATGCCCTTTATTTGGGCATTAACAAAAGCTTAGTGCGACGTCTGCAGATGGTGCAGAATGCCGCAGCCAGGCTGGTGATGAACTTACCAAAATATCATTCAGTCACAGCCGCTATTAGGGTGCTGCACTGGCTGCCTGTGGACCGTAGGATCCTCTTCAAGACCTTGTGCATGACTCACAATGCCTACTACGGGTCAGGTCCTGAGGCGATTAAGGCTATTGTCCATCGTTATGTTCCTAGCAGGTGGCTCCGGTCTGCAGATAAGAATCTGCTTATAGTACCGAGATTCAAGAAGGTTACATGGGGAGGTAGAGCCTTCTCCACTGCTGCTGCTAGACTGTGGAACTCCCTCCCGGAACAGCTCTCAAGTCAGGTGTCCCATTCTCTTTTCCGCAGGGCCATAAAGACCTGGCTTTTCTCACAGACCTCGGTATGAGCATGTCTCTTTGTCTGCACCCTTAGGTCCGCTTATAGCGCCTTGACGCCCTTGGGCTTAGTTCGCGCTTTACAAATTTCATATTCATTCATTCATTTCAGAGCTGCGAAGCAGGTGTTGCATCGGTTCTTCAGCGGTGAAGCAGGTGCTGCATCAGAGTCAGATCGGGTATCACAGACATTGGTGACACGTTGCTCGGGACTTGGGCTGCAGTGATTTTTGTAGCTGCAAAGCAGTCACTGGGTCGATTCTTCAGCCTCACTACAGGTGCTGCGTCCAGAAAACTGGCACTGAGAGTCGCTGAATGGATATTCTCACCTGGTTACACTTCCAAGGGCCCAGGAACTGAATTTGGCACCACTTGGCAAGTCCGGGCTCTCAGCAGAAGAGCCCAGGCAATGGTAGGTGAAGTCTTTGATGGCCCTGAGGTTTCTGAACATGAGACAAGCAGCACGCACAAACCCTTGGAGAACCTTGGAAGCAGGATACAGAGAGCAAAGCCCAGTCTTTCACTCCCAGGACAGAAGCAGCAAGCAGCAGGCCAGCACAACAAAGCAACAGGCAGAGTGGCAGTCCCTCCTACAACATCCAGCTCTTCTTCATGGCAGAATGTCCTTAGTCCAGAAGTGTTATGATTTTGGGGTGTCAGAGGTCCAATACTTATACCCCTTTCTGCCTTTGAAGGAGGCAAACTTCAAAGGAAAGTCTTTGTAGTGTGCAAGACTCTGCCTCTCCCTGACCTGGCTCCAGACACTCTACATGGGGTGGAGACAGCTTTGTGTGAGGACAGGCACAGCCCTATTCAGGTGTCAGTGACAACTCATCCCACCATTCTAGCTCAGGAAGACCTATCAGACTGGTGATGGCTCATCAGGATATGCAAGGCACACCTCAGCTTCCTTTGTGTGACTGTCTAGAGTGAATGTACAAGATCCCAACTATCAGCCAACCCAGATGTGTATTCTACAGACAGACATAGGCACAGAATGGTTAAGCAAGGGGAAACAGCGTTTAGATTGCATGCGATACATCGCATGCCATTACAACGCGGTCGTTACAACGACCGCGTTGTAACATCGCGAACCATTACATCGCAAGTCATTACAACGACTTGCGATAGGGGGCACAAGGTGTTGGATTTACAATCCAACACCTTCCCTGCTGTTGCACAAACTGGAGTAGGAATAGTAAATTATACTATTCCTAAGTCCAGCGCGGGCCCCCACAGCAAGTCGTTGTAACGACTTGCGATGTAATGGTTCGCGATGTAACAACGCGGTCATTGTAACGACCGCGTTGTAATGGCATGCGATGTATCGCATGCACAGTGAAGAGACATATTCTAAGCAAGAGAAAGCCCACTTTCAAAAAGTGTCGCAAAAGCAAGGGGTTTACCCAAATTACCCTCCTATACCTGGGTATAGAATACTATCATATGTAAAGAAGATAGGTACGGAGGAATTAATATCTTATTTATTTTGTCACAGGGCACAATCAATTACCCTAACGTTAGTACAAAATGCTATAAGAATATCTTTGTAAAAATTAATCCAAAACACACATGTGCCATGGGACCGATCTTTGAACATAAATCATTCTGAAATTCATAAACACAAGGACATACAAAAATACATATATATTTGACATAAAAAACACAAACACTTATAAACTGAACTCTACGTTGCCAATACGCACAAAAGGTTTTTGATGATAACTAGTGTTCACGCACTAAATCTGGGTGATACACTCAGAGGTAGTCTTTAAAGCACATGAGGTATAACACCTCTATACCCTTTACTCTACTGTGCTTCAAACTATTAAGTCACACTTTTTTATTTTAATAGAGACTCCTCTACAAAGAATTGTCGACGCGGATGCGTTTCAGCCTTCAATTTCTTCTTGGCCTCCTCAGGACAAGGGCAATGGAACCAGTCTAAGAAATCCATAAAATATGTATATTAACATACACATCTGTCCCATTCATTATACGCAGCGTGCTGGGTCTCAGTTAAGCTACAAAACAGAAATATACCAAAGGGCCAACCAAAAGAGTGAGAAAAACGGTAAAGAGGGGAATAAATAAGAATAATAGACCCAATCCGTGTGGAAAGAAAAAAATGAATGAAAAACTGAAGATCTTATGAAAGAATGGCTACCATTTAGTCTGCCACCGTGATTCCAAAAAGCCTGACGCGACACGTGCACCCGTAGAAACCATGCTTTGAGAACCAGAATGGGCATACCTCTTACAAGTGAAATATCATGTGTGGGTCGCAATTAAAGCAACCATCTTCCTAAGGGGAACCACTCCCTGAATCCAAGACCCTCGGGTTGAACCTCAACCCCAGGTGCAAACACCTATGAATACAAAAAAACAGGATGATATAACACACTGTTCTCCGCTATATAAATTACAACCATATTCGCCTATATGTCTGTGCACCAAAAAACAATCGTCACATACCTTTCTCAACGATGACTATCTGCTCCTAGCGAGTCCTCGTGTCTCTCATGCAGACACTGTTGCCCTATGTTAAAAAGAAGAAAACACCCTATCACTATACTAATTGTACCACGAGAAATGCTGCTTGCGTAATCAAAAGAGGAATATGTCATTCTCACCTATTTGTCAAACGGTCTATCTCGACAGTGTTCTTTGGTCCTTTCCAGCAGCGTTTCCACGTGTGCCAGACCAGGACGTGGAAGTGACATTGCTTTATGGCAGGCCGGCCGGCGTATCGAATTACGTAAAGACGTAAACGAAAGTAAACACGGAAGACAGACTCAGTATAGTCTGTATCGTAAATGCTGCTAAGTCATCCCTGCATCACTGAAATGATCACGGACAACTCTAATCTTAAAACCGGAAAAGCGAATAGTGTGACAAAAAATCAATGTAATTAGACAAACAATATCTAGAGCGATATTGTTCTCCCACAATGAGGATCTAAAGGCCTGAAATAACCACTGATTACTCATTCAACCATTATACAATCATGTCTCTCAAGAGATACATAATACTAGGGCAATAAAATGACGGAGTCCACCGAATACATCCAGTGTCATGAGTAGAAATAAAATAAAAAAAGTGAAAAATAAAATAAACTAAACTGTCGTGAACAAATACTTTCCATCTGATTCCCCAGCACGTTCTGTGTAATATGGACTTACATTCTAATATACAAAACAAACATATGAAAATACAATTATATATACAAAGTTGCGTATAAATATATACAGTGGTCATACAATATGTACAGAGAAAGCGAAACTTTCCTCCTAATGATCACACACAAATACTGCAATTTTATAAGAATACTTCAGCTAAACCTATTTCTGGTGGTGTCAGACCTTAGATCAATGCCCAGATTTCGTCGCGATCATTAAGACCTTCTATCGCTGTCTGGTATTTTTCAATCATGCGTGCCTCTAGGCAGTTCAACGTCATTTGAAGTTGGCCTTTATTTTGTGGTCTCACTACTAAGAGTACTGACCAACTTAGGTAATTCTCATTGTGTCCACATTGCACATAATGCTGGACTAATGGGGCTCCCTGTGTTCTACATCTTATTCGCAATTTATGTTGTAATATTCGCATTTTAACAGCCTGGGTCATCTGCCCGATATATGCCTTCCCACATGGGCATATCACGCAATACACAACATTTTTCGTGTTACAATTCGACAGACATTATTGGATATGTTTTTTGTTATTAATCATAATGAATTTAGAATCATTCGTCTGTGGGCATGCAGCGCAGTTATTGCATCTGAAATGCCCTAACAGAGCTGGAAGACCCAATACGCCCCTCACCTCTTTCTTAACTGGTTGTGAGCGTGCTGCTCTCACTAGATGTTGTCGTAGATTTCTACCTATACGAAATGCAAAGAGTGGTTTGGGAATATTGAGATGTTCGACCAACCTCCAATTGCGTGAGATAATTTGCTTCACTTTGTTAGCCTTGGGATTGAATGTGAGAACGCATGTCAATTGTTCACAGTCTTGTTTAGTCTTCGGTGTTAAAAGGCTTTCACGCGGTGTAAACCAGGCCCTTTTAAGTGCTGCCCGGACCACTTTCTTGGGATAGCCTCTATCACACAATTTATGTTGCAAAATTTCTGCATTCTTAAAGTAGTTGTTTTTGTTTGAACAGTTCCGACGAATTCTCAAAAACTGCCCGTAGGGCAAATTGTCTTTGAGATTCCTAGGATGTCCAGAGGTGTATTCCAACAGAGTGTTTCGATCAGTTGGCTTGGTATACAAACTCACCTCTAGTTTTCCATCATTTTCAATTATCCAGACATCCCAAAAATTTATTTGGGCATTACTTGACGATTTTGTAAATCTCAGGTCTAAGGTGCGGGAGTTTAGCCATATATGAAATTGTTCTAACTCCTCTTGGTTCCCCTTCCAAACCATAAAAATATCATCAATAAATCGCACCCATTTTAAAATGTGCGATTTAAAAGGGGTGGTCTCTTGAAAAATGTATTGCATTTCGAAACAATCCATCACAAGGTTGGCTATTTCCGGGGCGAAGCAACACCCCATAGCCACACCTTTAACTTGTAAATACAAATCATTTTTAAAGGTAAAAAAGTTATTCTTTAAACATATCCTGGCTAGGGCTATTAAGAACTCAGTTGGTACCTGATGTGGTCTCGGTCTCTTGTCCAGTACCATGGTCATAACCACCAGCGCTTCATCTTGGGGAATGTTTGTGTATAAACTTTCGATGTCGAAAGAGACCAACAACTGTTGGTCCCTATCGAAAACCGAATGTTCAATTTTGGAAATCAAATCCATGGTGTCTCTTATATACGCTCTCGTCTGAACCACAAATGGTTTCAGAAAGAAATCAATATACTTCGCCAAGGGTTCTAACATAGACCCACAAGCCGAAATGATCGGTCTACCCGGCGGTTGTTGAACGTTTTTATGTACCTTGGGAAGTACGTATATATTTGGTATTTTTTGTGTGGTAAAATTAAGGTACTCATATTCTTTTTTACACAAATATCCCAGCTCTAAGGCCTCCATTGTAAGATGTAAAATTTTGCTTTAAGATGTGGTGTAGTATTGTCTGAGATGGGGCGATAGTGTTCCTGATTATTAAGTTGGTTCATAATCTCTTCATCGTATTTGTCGCTATCCCACAAAACAATTCCTCCTCCCTTATCGGCAGGTTTGATTACCGTAAGGGAATTCTCTGCCAGATTTTTTAGCGCAATTTGTTCGTTTTTTGAAAAATTAGGTTTAAAGTAGATCCGTCTGGCATTTAATTTATCTATTTCCCGCAGTATTTGATCTTCAAACAATAGCATTTCATTAGGCAGGGTGGCACTATCTGGACAAAAAGAAGACTTTTTCTTAAGACCACTAATGTTTTTTTCTGTGACTTCACTGTGGTTTGAAAAAAAGACTTTGAGTCTAATTTTCCGTAAAAATTGAAGGACCTCTGTTTTGGTATCTACTGGATCTTGTACAGATAATGGAACAAATGATAACCCGTTTTGTAGTATCTTTGTTTCCACATTTGACAAAGGGTATTTGGATAGATTGTAACTAGGCATCAGCTCATTGGTAGTTTGACCATTCAACATCAAATTTTGGTCTATCGTCTGTATACTCTCTGTCTCGTTCTGAAGTAGCCCTGTTCTTGATTCTGTTGTTGGACTGGAGCTCGCCATCCCCCTCTGAATCCCCTGCCCCTGTTTCCACCTCTGTCTAAAAAAGGAAGGGCCCTGGGATATTGATAATATGGTTGGTGTGGCTGATAATACGGTCCAGATCGTTGATCAGAGTCCGAGGAGGAGTCCGAAAAAGTCAAAAACTAAGTACGTGATCTCCCTCTATACTGTAAATTTAAAGTGCTGGGATTATTATTCTTGAAAAAATCCTCTTTCAGATAAGGATATACTGAATCCAATTTGAAGCTCTTTATATCTTTAGTCACTTTAGAGGTTTTTAAGTTTACAGTATGGGTCTTAAAGTCTGTTAATGTTTTCTCAATGGTTTCCAATAATGACTTGGCGTCAGCTATAGTTGTATCGCTCCCAATTTCTTCTTCTAGTTATTTAATTTCCTTAAGTTCTTCTTTGCTAATTCTAAGCGCTGTCTGGATAGAAAGTACAATCCAGTCTCGAGAGCATTTAGTGCCCACCCCACTGAAATCAAGCAGATATGGTTTATCGTTCACAAAAATTACAGGAATGTTTTTTACCTGCAGTCCTGCAGGAATAGTATTAGTTTTTAAGTATTCTAATAATACTTGCGCATGGAGTTGTGTTCTCGTATTTTTCTTTCTCAATTGTATGAGCCGATCTCCTTTATCAGAGCTAAGGTTACCAGATCCCACCGGATCTCCACCTAATAAGGATGGGATTTGCTTCAATTTGTTTATTTCCTCCTCAGAGTAGCTAATCATATGCAGCTCTGTCATTATATATAACCACGTGTATGTATGAATAATGCAAAGAAAAAATGCAAAGAATAAACAAATAATCATACACTCATCAAGCACCAAAGACAAGCAACCACAGCATGTGAAAAGTTTTTCAAAAATTTTTTTTGACTAACAAACCAAATGAAATATTTATACTCAAAACCCTCACACTTGAAAAAGTGTAATCAACAATGTCACAAAAGCAAGGGGTTTACCCAAATTACCCTCCTATACCTGGGTATAGAACACTATCATATGTAAAGAAGCTAGGTACGGAGGAATTAATATCTTATTTATTTTGTCATAGGGCACAATCAATTTCCCTAACGTTAGTACAAAATCCTATAAGAATATCTTTGTAAAAATTTATTCAAAACACACATGTGCCATGGGACCGATCTTTGAACATAAATCATTCTGAAATTCATAAACACAAGGACATACAAAAATACATATATATTTGACATAAAAAAACACAAACAATTATAAACTGAACTCTACGTTGCCAATACCCACAAAAGGTTTTTGATGATAACTAGTGTTCACGCACTAAATCTGGGTGATACACTCAGAGGTAGTCTTTAAAGCACATGAGGTATAACACCTCTATACCCTTTACTCTATTGTGCTTCAAACTATTAAGTCACACTTTTTTATTTTAATAGAGACTCCTCTACAAAGAATTGTCGACGCAGACGCGTTTTAGCCTTCAATTTCTTCTTGGCCTCCTCAGGACAAGGGCAATGGAAGCAGTCTAAGAAATCCATAAAATATGTATATTAACATACACATCTGTCTCATTCATTATACGCAGCGTGCTGGGTCTCAGTTCAGCTACAAAACAGAAATGTACCAAAGGGCCAACCAAAAGAGTGAGAAAAACGGTAAAGAGGGGGATAAATAAGAATAATAGACCCAATCCGTGTGGAAAGAAAAAATTGAATGAAAAACTGAAGAGCTTATGAAAGAATGGCTACCATTTAGTCTGCCACCGTGATTCCAAAAAGCCTGACGCGACACGTGCACCCATAGAAACCATGCTTTGAGAACCAGAATGGGCATATCTCTCACAAGTGAAATATCATGTGTGGGTCGCAATTAAAGCAACCATCTTCCTAAGGGGAACCACTCCCGGAATCCAAGACCCTCGGGTTGAACCTCAACCCGAGGTGCAAACCCGTATGAATACAAAAAAACAAAAAAACAGGCTGATATAACACACTGTTCTCCGCTATATAAATTACAACCATATTCGCCTATATGTCTGTGCACCAAAAAACAATCATCGCATACCATTCTCAACGATGAATATCTGCTCCTAGCGAGCCCTCGTGTCTATCGTGCAGATACTGTTTCCCTATGTTAAAAAGAAGAAAACACCCTATTACTATACTAATTGTACCACGAGAAATGCTGCTTGCGTAATCAAAAGAGGAGTATGTCATTCTCACCTATTTGTCAAACGGTCTATCTCGACAGTGTTCTTTGGTCCTTTCCAGCAGCGTTTCTACATGTGCCAGACCGGGACGTGGAAGTGACATTGCTTTATGGCAGGCCGGCCGGCGTATCGAATTACGTAAAGACGTAAATGAAAGTAAACACGGAAGACAGACTCAGTATAGTGTGTATCGTAAATGCTGCTAAGTCATCCCCGCATCACTGAAATGCTCACGGACAACTCTAATCTTAAAACCGGAAAAGCGAATAGTGTGACAAAAAATCAATGTAATTAGACAAACAATATCTAGAGCGATATTGTTCTCCCACAATAAGGATCTAAAGGCCTGAAATAACCACTGATTACTCATTCAACCATTATACAATCATGTCTCTCAAGAGATACATAATACCAGGGCAATAAAATGACGGAGTCCACCGAATACATCCAGTGTCATGAGTAGAAATAAAATAAAAGAAGTGAAAAATAAAATGAACTAAACTGTGGTGAACAAATACTTTCCATCTGATTCCCCAGCACGCTCGGTGTAATATGGACTTATACATAACAAACATATGAAAATACAATTATATATACAAAGTTGTGTATAAATATATACAGTGGTCATACAATATGTACAGAGAAAGCGAAACTTTCCTCCTAATGATCACACACAAATACTGCAATTTCATAAGAATACTTCAGCTAAACCTATTTCTGGTGGTGTCAGACCTTAGATCAATGCCCAGATTTAGTCGCGATCATTAAGACCTTCTATCGCTGTCTGGTATCTTTCAAGCATGCGTACCTCTAGGCGGTTCAAAGTCATTTGAAGGTGGCCTTTATTTTGTGGTCTCACTACTAAGAGTACTGACCAACTTAGGTCAACACACAATTTAAAAACCAACTTCACCAAAAGATGTGTTTTTAAATTGTGAGTTCAAAGACCCCAAACTCTAAGGGGCCGATTCCGATCTCGGCCGGTAGGGCTCCGAATCGGATTCGGCTTTACCGGATCCGATTCGGAGCCCTGTTTCCCGACCGATCCAGTACGCGCGTCCCGGACGAGCGAGTACGATGCGAAATCGCCGACCGACTCGTCCGGGCATCGCGACCGCTCCGACCGACTCGCTTCCCGGCTCGAACCGCACCGACCGACTCGCTCGGACTCCGACTCGCACCGCGCAATGGAGACGTTTCCGGCCGGGTGAGTACGATGCGCGCCGCGAGCAGTCCGACCGAGCCGCGCACTCCGGCTCGGAAGAGCTGTCGGAGCCGTACTTTGGGGGTCCGTGTCGGACCCCCTGTACGCGTGAGCCGCGCGAGTCGCACACAGGGGGACCCATGGGTCCCCTACCTGTGCGTGTACGGCGCGAATCGCTCGCCGCGTACCCGCTGTAGGGGCGCACTTGTCCGCCTCGCACCCATTGAGTCAATGGAGCCCGCGTCACGCGTTGTATGACAGGCTCCCATTGACTTCAGTGGAGTCCGACCGACTCGGGTCCGATGGCATACGTGCGCATCGTACTCGTTCGGTCGGACTGCACGGGTCCGATTCGGTCGGAAATCTCTCCGGGTCCGGCTCGGTCGGAGAAATTTCCGGCCCGAATCGGAATCGACCCCATAATCTATATCTGCTCTGAATGGGAAACTACATTTAAAAAAAGTTTTCAAGGCGATCCCCATGTTACCCTATGGGAGAGATAGTACTTGCAATAGTGAAAAACGAAATTAGCAGCATTTCACTATTAGGACATGTAACACACCACAGACATACCTTTTAAATACACTGCACCCTGCCCATGGGGCTGCCTTGGGCCTACCTTACGGGTGACTTGCATGTAGTAAAAGGGAAGGTTTGGGCCTGACAAGTGGGTGCACTTGCCAGGTCGAAATGGTAGTTTAAAACTGCACTCACAGACACTGCAGTGGCAGGTCTTAGACATGTTTGCAGGGCTACTCATGTGGGTGACAAAATCAGTGCTGCAGGCCCTCTAGTAGCATTTGATTTACAGGAGCTGGGCACCTCTGCTGCACTTTACTAGGGACTTACTAGTAAATCAAATATGCCAATCATGGATAAACCAATCACCAATACAATGTACACAGGGAGCACTTGCACTTTAGCACTGGTCAGCAGTGGGAAAGGGCCAAGAGTCCTAAAACCAGCAAAAACAAAATGCAGCACACAGTCAAAAAACAGGAGGTCAGAAGCAAAAAGACAGGGGAAGTCATGCCAAAGATGCCAGGTCTAAAAATCAGCAATAGTGAAAGAGTTGCATAAAGGCCACACCCTTGCTGCAGATAAAAATGGTCATGCTAGCAACAAGGCCCGTCCTTCAATAATGGTGCTAAGCATTTCTTATTGAACTGCCAGGGTCATGCACTGCTTTATATCTCCAAGGCCCCATTTTTAAGTATTGGGGTAGCTGCTTTATAATTTAGAAGGCAAATGCAGAATGGCAGTCTATCCATAGTTCTCTGATTTGCATATGTTGTGTGTCACTCAACGGTCATTCTAGTTGGTTCTGCCGGATTGGGCAACATCTCATTTTTTAACTGTACATTTTTGCTGCTCTGCTTCACTCTTATCCATAAGGCTATCCTTCAAAGAAAAAAAAATAGAAGTGGAGAGTTGATGCAAGGACAGGCCACATTTTCACTTAAACAGGTCTACCTTGGTAGGCTGGTTCCTTCTTGTTCTAGGCAAGGACTTCCTTTCAGCTCATGCCAATATCCCATTACCAGCCGACAAAAAGGTTGTTGGCGGAGTTCTTCTCCTCTGTACCCACGCTGTGAAAGATAACAAGGCTCGCATACAAAGAATGGCAGTTAGTTGGGCCGGCAAATTATACGCTGCAATCCTTTATAAAAAAAAATTCCTGACTCGATCTTTTCCAAGAGTTCTCAAAGGCTATATGCTGAGACTTTCTAAAGCATATGTGAGCAGCAGCCTTAAGATATTTTCCAACCCGCCTTTTCACCCTCTGTGCCTGCTGCTAGATCACATTTTAAAGCAAACTGTTTCCTTAATGCATTTAGTTGAAACATTCCAGACCAATTATTTTTTAAAAAGACGAATGGTACATTTTAAAGCCTATCACTGGGTACATCCTGAAATACCTTTCTTGTGTGGAAGAGGAAAGAGGGAATTGTTGTCACTGTTTGTGCATGTTAAAAGACCTGCCAAATCACCAAATGGAAAATGGTACTGTAGCGTCCTCCCCAGCCTCAGAGCATGCAAATGATTACGCCACACATGGAGCTTGGTATTACATGTCTTTATTCCTCAGCGTGTAACTGTTAACTGAACTTTCTACATCATGAATTCTATCAACCACACCCCACGGTTCTATGGAGTCCATCAGAAACCAAAAGGGTCCCGTCATCTCTAACTCACAAGACACTGCATCTCCCCCTTTGTTAAATGAAAAGTGCAAATAGTTATATATATATATATATATATATATACATCACAACTCTTAAATAAGTAGTTTTAGTGCTCGAATCAATCACCCAGATCTTGTCATGTGATGCTGCGGAGATACAGGACAAGTATCCATGACTGGCACTGGTGACAGAGACACAGGTGCAGTCGTTGGGCTCTTAGGATTCTCAGGTGGAGTAGTCTCATTTCTTACATCAGTAGTTGGTGAATGTCGAGGCAGGTGCTTGAAATGCAAAGAATATCACTTAATGGACTTTCCAAGATGGTGAGCAGTCACCATGTGTCCTTTACTAGTCACAACCCTCAGTGGGTTAGCATCAAAAGGAGAATCAGACTTGTATTTTCGTTTCTTTCTGATAAGTACTCTGTCTCCTTCTGTAAAGCGGGTGTTCCTCACACATCGGCGTTTGTCTGTATAGGTCTTCATTTTTTGTTTGTGACATGAAACTGTTTGATGAGGTTCATCATCATCAATCAATCTTTTAGTGGTCCATTGTGGCAACTTGGTCTTCGTGGCTCTCTCAACCATCAGGGTTGTAGGCATTTCACATGCAATTGAATGAGGAGTCGACCGGTATGCACAAAGAGCAGAATGAAGAGCTGATTTGAGTTCAAGCTTTTCCAGTGCAACATGCTGAAAGGTCTTTTTAAGGGTGCTCATAAAACACTCAACAATGCCGTTTGCTTGTGGCCCAAGAGGTGCGCTTTTCTGATGCTTGACATTCAGATGAGTAAGAAAGTCTTTGAATTCTCAACTGTTGAAAGGTGGGGCATTGTCGGACTTCAGAATTGAAGGAACGCCCCATGCTGCAAAGATACCACCTAGCCTCTCGATAACCTTTTCCTGTGTGATTGACAAGATGTCTTCTACCAAGAGAAAATCTCATCAATGACTACCATTAGATGATGTCCATTGTCAAGGGGTCAAAAAAAGTCAACAGCGATTCTCTCCCACACATGCTTTGGAAGATCAGACATGTTCAATGAATGTTGTGTTGTTTTGGGAGATAAACAGTTGCACAAATGTGCTCAATTGGTTAGAGCGGCAGACCCTGATGCAGAGATCTGGCCCGGGACCAGGGTTCAATTCCCGCCTCGGCGGGTCTTGGGCTCAATTTCCTCGGACCTGATAATTCTCGCCTCGGTGCCTATTCTAATCATGGGTCCCACTCTGCAACTCTGGGCAATAGCTTGCTTAATCTCCACAACGGCCCCAACAGCGCTGGGATGCCTGGCTTCACCCTGGGGGTGCCCAGGAGTGGACATTTCACAGGGAAAAGCCAGGAAGGGTTCCACAGCGGTATGCGTACAGCGCCAGGACACCCCTTTGGGGGTATAAGTGCGCTTTACAAGTACAAATTTCATTTCATTTCACAAATGACAGGCCTTAATTCCCTGTCATCAAGATGAGGAAATCAAACTCAGACTCTGAGAGCTCACTTAGAGGTTGACAATTTCACAATGTCCCTCATGTGCACTTCAATTACTTGCTGTCTCAAACTCTCTGGTATGATAATTCTCGAACCTCAAAAGGTTTTACCTGGTCTTAATCTGGCGCTGCCTCCTATGCATGCTGCCCTTGTACATAGGGGGCAGCGTCAAAATCAATGGGTGTTGCGGAGGAACTCCCACTGCAACACCCACTGCCCACCCCTTTCACGCTAAGCATAGCGTGAAAGGGGGCCTTATTTACAAGGCAGCGTAATGCCACATTAAGTGGCTTAACGCTGCCTTGTAAATAATGCTAAGCCCCTATCGCCACCACAACGTCGATAAAAGTGACGTTGTGGTGGCGATAGGGGCTTGTACATATGCCCCTTAATCTTTTATATCTGAACAAATCAATATGAGTAGAAAAGGTAGTAATGTACCTGCAATTTTCTACTGGTTCCAATTGATGATATCCTTTGTTCAGATCAAGGCGAGAGAAGACTTCGGCACCATTCAGCTGTGTGATCATATTAGCAATGTGTGGACCTGGATGTCATTTTCTTTCAATTGCCTTGTTAGCTTCATGCAACAGAGTCATTTAGCTCCTTCACTGTCCTTCTTTTTGTTCAACAATTTTTATTAATTTAAGAGAGAGATATAAATAATTAAGGTACTACAGCATGTAATACATAAAAGCCATCTTGACCAATAAATAGTTAACAAAAAGCATAAATATGAGCAATATGATAAATAATGGGTAAAATCTAAAACCAGCAGGAATATAAGAACCTATTCATGTGAATTCATTTGTATTACATTAACTAGCAAGGAATGAACACACAAAAGAAAATAAAGAAAGAGAACGTAAACGGAGAAAGGAAAAGAGGAAAAGAGACAAATGGAAAAAGAGAAAGAAAGAAAAAGAGAAAGTCAAGTCAAAGTCAAATAAACTTTATTTCGGCTGTACAGCCATAAAAGCACAATAATAAAAGACATTTAGAAGAAAAAAAGAAAAGAAAAATTTGTTGTAGAAGAAATTAGAATTAACAACAAGTATAATTGGCAAAGATAATAAAGTAGTATTAGCAGAAATTCATTAATAGGCTACACAGATGCAAAAATTAATCCTAACACCAAGTCTGGGTCAAAAAACTTTAAACAATTAAAATTTTAACTTTTAAATTCTAGCCTTCTCAAGAGAATAGATTAAAACTAAAATTAAAAATTAATTAAAAACATTAAAACCACTTGTCCAAAACAGCATTGTAAACAGCTTTTTCTCATTTTAAAAGAAAATACAAACAAATGCGATGGCTTATCTGGGGAGGAGCAGATTCGTGTTATTACCTAACTCTTTTGACTTTATAATGCCTCTACGTATATTCCACATCGCAAATAAAAATCTTGAGATAACAGTTACAAATAGTGGCTGCATCTCATATTTAAAAAGCCTAAAAACTTCAATGTAATCTCTAATCCCCAGGTTCCTTACATAGCTGGAGTACCCACTTAGACCTTGCCCTGCCATATGCAGGGCAGAAAAAGATGACATGGAGTTCTGTTTCTTCAAGGTGGGCACATCCCGGGCATTCTTGTTTTGATGCTCCCTTCCATTTATTAGTAAAAGCCCGCAACGGGAGCGTCCCATGCCTGAATTGTAAAACAATTTCTTTGCCATAGATAGTTGGATACTATCCAAGGCAGGCTCTAAAAATATTGTTGCTTAACGTCCAGGAACCTGGACGTTAGGGTTGAGGATTCTAAACTCTGAATAATTTGGCCAATTTGTGATTTTTAAAAGTAATAGTTAAAGATTTTTTTGTGATGGTAGGGCAAGTCACTTCTGGAGTTGACCACATATTAGCCCACCCCATGTGGTGGCACGTATTCCTAATATAGGTCAACCATGGTAAATTACCTGCTCCCAAGTATAATTGGCAAAGATAATAAAGTAGTATTAGCAGAAATTCATTAATAGGCTACACAGATGCAAAAATTAATCCTAACACCAAGTCTGGGTCAAAAACTTTAAACAATTAAAATTTTAACTTTTAAATTCTAGCCTTCTCAAGAGAATAGATTAAAACTAAAATTAAAAATTAATTAAAAACATTAAAACCACTTGTCCAAAACAGCATTGTAAACAGCTTTTTCTCATTTTAAAAGAAAATACAAACAAATGCGATGGCTTATCTGGGGAGGAGCAGATTCGTGTTATTACCTAACTCTTTGACTTTATAATGCCTCTACGTATATTCCACATCGCAAATAAAAATCTTGAGATAACAGTTACAAATAGTGGCTGCATCTCATATTTAAAAAGCCTAAAAACTTCAATGTAATCTCTAATCCCCAGGTTCCTACATAGCTGGAGTACCCACCTAGACCTTGCCCTGCCATATGCAGGGCAGAAAAAGATGACATGGAGTTCTGTTTCTTCAAGGTGGGCACATCCCGGGCATTCTTGTTTTGATGCTCCCTTCCATTTATTAGTAAAAGCCCGCAACGGGAGCGTCCCATGCCTGAATTGTAAAAACAATTTCTTTGCCATAGATAGTTGGGTACTATCCAAGGCAGGCTCTAAAAAATATTGTTGCTTAACGTCCAGGAACCTGGACGTTAGGGTTGAGGATTCTAAACTCTGAATAATTTGGGCCAATTTGTGATTTTTAAAAGTAATAGTTAAAGATTTTTTTGTGATGGTAGGGCAAGTCACTTCTGGAGTTGACCACATATTAGCCCACCCCATGTGGTGGCACGTATTCCTAATATAGGTCAACCATGGTAAATTACCTGCTCCCAAGATGGACAAAACGTCCTTCAATTCCTCCCTATATGTTTCTAACTCCGGCGTACTCCAGAGACGTCGCCAATATTGGAGAGGGCGGGAGGCAATTAAATCAGCTATTGGATCTATTCCCAAATCCATCCTAAGTGGGATTAGAGGAGTACTTTTGGGGAGGCCCGTCAACTGCCTAATGAAGGTATTCTCAGTTTTTATCAAGCTGTTAGACAAACAATAACCCCAGAGTTCGGCGCCATATAGCGAAGCTCCCTCGCTTGTGTTTTATAAATTTCAACTGGGGGACCTAAAACTTTAAGAAAACAATTTTTATATACCTTTAAAATTCCCCCTGTTGACTGTATTAATTTAAGATCTGCTTTCTTTACTTGAGTGTCCCAATCCATTGTATCATTTAGTGTGAGTCCCAAGTAATCAAAGGTGGTCACACGCTCTAAAGATCTACCATCCAATCGAGGATGGGGGCAATTTCTGGTATTAGCACCAAACACCATGTACTTAGTCTTCTGGAGATTTATCTCGAGATCTCTTCTCTTACAAAATAGACTAAATTCATCCAGTACACGCTGCATACCCATAGGGGACTTGGATAAAAGCAGTGTGTCATCTGCAAACATTAGGGCTGGCATTTTACGATTGGCTAACCTTGGAGAATCTATATCTTTAACCAAGAGTAGGGTTTTGATTAGACCATTTAGAAAGAGGGAGAACAGGGTCGGTGCCAAGACACAGCCCTGTCTCACCCCCTTCTCGACCGGAAATGGAGCTGTCAGTTCCCCGTTCCTACCCTACCTTATCCTTGCATAAGTGCCTTCGTGAAGGCGCTTCAGAAGATGGCAAAGATAAGCTGGGGCACCCATATCTAAAAGAAGGACCCATAGCTGATCACGCCGGACCATATCGAACGCGGACTTAAGGTCCACGAAGGTTAAATAGAGACTGCCACCCTCCAAGATAACCGTTTTCCAAAGGATCAGCTGCAACCTAAATAATTGGTCTATAGTTGACGTTTTAGACCTAAAGCCAGCTTGTAGTGGAGTTAAGACTGTCATCTCGTCCATCCACGATTGCAGTCGACCCAGAAGGACACGGGCGAATAGAGAAAGAAAGAGAGAGAAAGAAAGAGAGAGAGAAAGAAAGAAAGAAAGGGAGAGAAAGAAAGAAAGAAAGAAAGGGACTCCAGCCTTAGTAAAATAAAGAGGGAAAATCAACCAGCGGTAGAAAAAGGGTACTGAGCGACTAGGCCCTGAGAGGCTAAATGGATATATTTATCAAGCGATCTCCAGACACCAGAGGAGATGGAGGGAGTATAATGTTTCTCCTCCACCGAAGTGTGAGCACCACGGAGAAATGATACCCATGCCCACCATGTATGATACGATAAGGCATTAAATGATTTCCATTCTGACAAAATAATCTTAACAGCTATGGATAGCAGTAAATCCAAAAGTTGTAAATCTAACTCGTCTAAAGGAAGTGGAGATTGAGTTGCCCAAGGACCCAACAAGACTAAAGGAAAGGAAAGCTCAAATTGTATATCAAAAATTAATAATAAATGCTTATGGATGAATTCCCAGAACGTATGGAGAAGGGAGCACTCAAAAAACATATGTTGAGGAGTACCAGCAGCACTTTTACAATTCCAGCAAAGATCATCATCTTTAAGTTTGAGTGTATATAGACGAGCTGGGGTCCAATGTAGAAGGTTGATAGTAAAAAACTTTGATTGAATCAGAGAAGGAGCAACTTTATTCCATAGGGAAAGTTTCCCAATAGTTTTCCAAGTGTCCGATGTAATATGTTTGACTATATCAGCGTCAAAATGGTGCATCCATTTGAGCTGTGTGACCGTAGAGGGTGATGACGGAGAAGTGAACAAAAATGTATATATCCTAGAAGCCATATGTCCTAACTTACCCCAAAGCTGTAGGAGAGAAACCATATGCGAATCTGGATGAAAGGTACTCTTGGACAGAGCTACTTTAATTTTAAGGAATGAATAGAAATCAATAGAATTAAGACAGTAAGCTGAGGCCAACGAGGAGAAAGGCAAAGGATCATTGTTAGCATTATAAAGATGCTTGACCAATGTAACACCTTTATTGGCCCAATATGACCTTGTCTCCGCGTCCAACTGAATCTTAATCTTGGGATTGTGCCACAAAGAAGACCACCTGGAATTTTGAATGTGTAAAGAAACTCTCTTATCAATCCTTTTCAATGCGAAAATGGTGTCTGCTATGATACGTCCAGAGAAAGGAAAAGTCAATGTAGACGCAGTCATCAAAGCTGAGGTGGGTAAGGGAGAGCACAAATGTTGTTCAATACATATCCATGGTGGAATATGTCTAGTATCAGAAGGAAACCATAAGGCCCCCTGAGAGGCTAAAAACGCTGACTGATATAAATTCCAATCTGGGAAGTTACAACCACCCATATCATAAGATTTCCTTAATTGTTTGTATGCAATCCTAGCACTTTTGTCGCTCCATAGAAATTTAGAAGTGATCACATCTATCTCATGAAAAAAGGAAGAGGAGAGATTTACAGGGAGCATGGATGACACAAAATTGACAATAGGAGTTATCATCATTTTTAATGACTGGAGCCGTCCCCACCATGTGATGAACTTAGGCGACCAAGCCTCCAATAACTTTTTTACTTTATCCAGTACCTGAGATTCATTGTAAAAGATGGTATCCGATAAATTCGCAGAAAACCAAATTCCCAAATATTTAAGCCGCTCAGACTGCCATTTAAATCCTGCATCTCCCATGTGAGAAGAAAAGCATAGCCGATTAAGAGGAAACATTTCGGTTTTGTCTCTATTTAAAGTATATCCTGAGACAAGAGAAAATTGTTTGATAATAGTGGAAATAGCAGGAATTGCTCTTTCTATATCTTCAGAGAAGATAAGAACATCATCCGCATACGCGGCTGTTTTAATGCGCTGTGAACCAAATTGAAACCCCCGAATGTCCTGATTAAGGTTAAGTAGGCGAAGTAACGGGTCAATAGACAGTAAAAAGAGAAGTGGTGACAATGGACAACCTTGTCGAGTGCCCTGGCCTAGATCAAAGAAGGGTGAGGTAATTCCATTAATTCTAATATTAGCCTTAGGTTGAGTATACAAGGACATAACCATTCCAATAAATACATCCCCCAGGTTATGGGATTGAAGCACAGCCTGAAGAAAAGGCCACGAGACCTTATCGAAAGCTTTCTCGGCGTCAAGCGCAATAGCTGCCGCCGGCGAACTAGAACCCTTAGCTTTCTCTAAGATATGGCAGAAAGTAAGGATATTATCCCTAGCCAATCTTCCCTTGACAAAACCCATCTGGGAGGGATGAATGAGAGTAGGAATATGAGACTCCAATCGTTTTGCCAAAATTTTTGCAAAACTTTTTGCTTCCATGTTTAGCAAAGAGATTGGGCGGAAATTCTTGGGGTCCGAATGATCCTTACCTTCTTTGGGAATAACCACTATAGTAGCCTCTGTTGCCGAACCCAAAACCTTCCTAGAAGAAACAAAGGCATCAAAGACCTGTTGCAGACGTGGTACTAGAGAAGAACTACATTTTTTTTTAAACTCAATAGAAAAACCATCCGGTCCTGGCGCTTTCCCTGATCTAGTTGCCTTAATGGCTTGATCAATTTCCTCTGACTCATTCGGTTTACTTAGAGAAACAATATCCATGTCGGCAATGGTACTAGTAGGAATAGAAGTCAGAAATTGTTGGCACTGCGCTAAAGAAGATTGGTGTTCAGGGGTGTATAAATTGGAGTAAAAATCACGAAATACCTCCAAAATATCTTTAGTCAAAAATTTCCGAGTTCCCGCAGTATCTGTGATACAGGTAATCTGAGTTGATCAAACATTAGTGTCCTGATACTTTAAAGTAGCTGCCAGAACTTTACCTGCTCGGTTTTTTAGTAACAAGCGCTTTGATTTTTGTAATTGTACCCCAATGTGTGCCCTCTTGGTCAAGATAGAATTATACTTATATTTAAGATTTTTGATTTCCTGCAGTATCAATTTGTCTTTAGAACCTCTATATAGTGATTCTTTATGTTTAATATTGTCTGTAATCGAGAGGAGCTCTTTTTAATAATACTGTTTCTTCGTGCCATAGTTTGAATAATGTTGCCTCTAAGGGTACATTTGAAAGCGTCCCATAGTACTACAGGAGATGTCACGGATGATTCATTCTCTCGGAAAAAGTATGTATAGCTGCATCAAGCAACTCAACCTCTTTGTCGTCCTGTAAGATTTCTGTATTGAGACGCCAAGTACGCGGTCCACAACTATCTGTGAGATTAAGAAGAGTGAAAGAGACTGCGGCATGATCAGAGACAACTATAGGGTGGATTATCACATTTGTAGTATGTTTCAACATATTAGCTTGAACCAAGAGATAATCAATGCGAGAGAAGCTAGAGTGAGGAGAAGAGAAAAAGGTAAAGTCACTGCCAGTGGGATTATGCATTCTCCACACATCAATGAGTCGTTGGGAAGAACACATGTTAAGCATTTGTTTGTGCGCCCTGGGAGGACGGAATCGGAATGCAGAATATCTATCCAAGATAGGATCCATTGGCAGATTGAAATCTCCCCGACAATCAGTTTGTCACTAATAGATATTTCGGAAAGCTTCTTGGTTATTGTTCGCCAGAAAGAGGGGTCATCACTATTGGGAGCATATATATTCATAATATAGAGATCAGATGACCCATTAGACAATCGCGTAAGCAGCCACCTACCTTCAAGATCATGTTCAGCCGAAACAATGGACAATCCCGAACTTTTAGAAATAAGAGTAACCACCCCGTTCCTCTTCCCAAAAGCCTCTGAGCACGACACATCAGAAACCCATTGCTTACGCAAGAATAAAGCCTCCTTATACGCTATCTTAGTTTCTTGCAATAACACAATATCAGTAGAAAGGCCTTTGCAGTAATCCAAAATTTTTGATCTCTTTACTGGGTGGTTCAGACCACGGACATTAAGTGACAGCACATTTAAGCCAGCCATGAATAAGGGAGATCAGTAAAGATAAGAAAAGTCAGTAAATGAAAAACACTAAGGGATGTATGTTGCATGAGATAGACGACACGGGAAGAAAACTTATACACATAAAAGTAAGAGAGTAAGGCTGAAGTCCGTAGGAAGAAAGAACTCAGTACAGCAAGAAAGAAACAGAAATGGAAGAAAGAAAGAAAAGGTGAAAAGAAAAACACAAACTGCAAAAATAAAAAGAATAACCCCACCAGGGGAAGTCTATAAGAGACCAGAACCATATATGGGGGAACATGAAATAGCAGCCAAAGAGGCCATTGTTTACCACTAGCCATAGAAGGGATAGAGTATAAACAGTATATAACATAATCCATTCATTATTATAGGTTACACAATGTTTGTGTAAATAAACATCAGACGAAATACAAATTAGCTAACATGTACTATATTATTTCTACAATAAGAAATTCATCCAGGATATGAGTGAACACCCTTATGATTGATAAAGAAGGGGAAGACGACTAGAAAGAATTAATGAGTATACCAGCAACATTACCATTTGATAAAAACCTGAATAGCAAGTCACATTTTACGTATCATACAAATAGTATAAAATAAATATCTAAGAAAGAGTTAAATAAATACATTCTTAACGCCTGCGGAAAAAAGGATTCGACAAGGGCATCCAACTGTCACAATAAACATATCACCTAAAAAACAGTTAATGTTTAGATAAGCAGCCACAAAGTAATCCTCAGCAACATCTAGGAAATAAATTACGCTATGAAACAAGATAATGAGAACTGTAAGAGCGTCACACAAGCTATCAATACACAATGAAATGAAGAAATGGAAATTCCTATAACCACTCCAGTTAAAAACCTGCAAAGGAAAAAGAGTTAATGGAACATACCTATATAAGGCAATAATTAGATAAGTGAATAAAATACACTAAACAAAGGGCCTCATGTTACTCGAACTCTAACCTTCCCTTAAAGAGAGACAGCATTACAAGCTATAAGTGGAGAGAAAAACCTGCAAAGGAAGGATTAATACGAGGAAAAAATATGTAAATAACATGAGGGGTGCATATATGCGATAAAAAAACGTTCCAGCGACTACCTGTGAAGGAAAAAAAAAGGAGTTATTGGAACACACCTACAAAAGGCAATTAATATATCTTGAATAAAGAACACTAAGAGAAGGGCCCAATCTTATTTTGACATCAACCTTCCCTCAAAAAGATATCGTTATAAGCTATAAGCGGAAAGATGAACCTGCAAAGGAAAGGTTAATACACAAAAAGAAAAAAGATAAAGATAAACCTGAAAGGCCCATAACCATGGATGAAGTAAGGGAACCTCCAACTTCCCACAGGAAAAAGGAGCCTCAAAACCTGTAAGAGGAAAAATAGGCACAGAAAATACTAGAGTCCAGCCATAAAAGCAATGATCCCTTCAAGAACCAGAGGAGACTGAGGGAGAGTCAGATTCCATTCGCGATTCAGATTGATTATCCCAAAAAGTTGTTAACTCTGATGGTTCATAAAAAATCTGAGAGCGACCTTTAAACGTTATTCTGAATCGTGAGGGACCAGCGAAGGAAAAAGGAATGTTCATGTCCAAAAGCCTCCGTCGAAGGTTTAAAAACCTTTCCTCCTGATGACAGTATCTCTAGCAAAATCCTGAGATATAGCAATCCTGTGGCCTTCCCATGTAATCGATCTGATCTTCCTCATCTGAGACAAAATAAGTTCTGAGTGTTGATGCCGTAAAGGCTTGAACACTATAGGCCTAGGATGCGACGAGGACTTAGGGCGAAAAGAGGGAACTCTATGGGCACGTTCTATTTCAAAGTCTGTCTGAAAGGAGATATGGAGAACCGTAGGGATCCAGTCCAGCAGAAACTCAAGCATTAAAGGAGCACCTTTCTCCGCATCTTCTGGTAGACCAAAAATACGTAAGTTACTCCTACGATTCCTATCTTCCTGTTCTGTAAGGTCCCTCCGCAAAGAAGCCATAGAGTGCTCCAAATTCTGTACCTGCCTGGCCTGCTGATGAGATGTGTCCTCAACTGTGCTTATGCGAGATTCTGCATTTGAAACACGTAATGACAAACTTTTGAAGTCACTTCTAATCGCCGCAACTTCAACCTGAAGTAGGTCTGTATTTGTTTTAGTACTCTGCGCAATATCATGAACCGTATTTAGACGTAGAAGGATTGTGTCTAAAGTAGTAGTAGATTCCTTAGATGTTACCTCTGGCGTGGGAGACGTTTGTTTACATCTCTTAAGTGCACCTTTTGCATCCTTATCTTTTACAGGGAGACCCATATTATCTGCCATTGGAAAAGACAAATGTAGGTGAAAAGAAAAACAGCACTACCAACCACTCCCTGTTCCAGACCACCAGAGCGCTACCTGGAAATATGGTGGAGCAAGCCCCTCAGAGGACAAAGAACAATGACCAAACACATAAACTGTACCATACAAAATGTCACTGTCCAGACAGGTAGCAACCTCTACCTCGTGGTTAAAGAGCACTTAAATAAGTGCGCGCCACTGAGAGACTAGTGTCCAACCAGCGATAATGGTAGAGGAACAGGTGCAGATGCAGAAAAACACAAACTGTTGACACCGTAGCAAAACCAGCTCATTAAGGAGCAGGTATTAATCTTCTGCCACTCCAAAACTGGTAGACAAGGTTATCATCGCAGTACACATTATGAACTTTCAGTCAGATTTTAAGTGCAAAAAGGTTGTTGATGATCCTGTTTTAAACAATGCTCCACATATTCAGATGGTGAAGAAAACAACATCCAACAGCAGCGCACATTCAAGGATCCTTCATATTAAATGTGCTGCCCCTCAGGAGAAACATATCGCCTCTGAAAAGAACAGCGCTTTATTTATAGGTGAAAAAAGCTGCAAATATTCACATTCTTTTGACCCCTGGAGTTCCCCTCAGGGCAAGCAGCACTTCCCATAAGCAGCCACTGTCAGTTTACACACACAGAGTCTCAGCGCTGCTTAAAAGAAACTTCATCTGAATGGACTTCAACTTCAAATTCCTCAGAGCATATATTATCCTTCAGCAGCAGCGTGCTATGTGATTCAGGCGAAACGCTCTTACTTTAACAACCGCTGTATCCTGGAACATCCAAGTTGTGAGGGTTAATGCGCCCGTGTTCCTCACGCCGCCGCCATCTTAGGCGCCACCTTGAGGAGAACACAGATACCGCTGGAAAAGGCACCAAAAGCGCTCCAAATGCGCCGCAACTTCTCCTGCGTGCCCTCGCTACCTTCCGCTGCCAATACACATCACCGAAACCAACCTTCCAGGACTCCGTTCACTGGAAAACCGGACGGCCTCACGGAGGCTCTCCGGAGCTTAAACAGGTGCGGCCATCTTGTCTGCGTGCGCGTCACGCCCCTCCTTCACTGTCCTTCTTAGGCACTACCACTATGGGCAAAACCCAAGGTGTCGGACCAGTAGATTGCTCAATGATATCATGCTTTAGTAATGTCTCAAGTTCTTTTTCAACAGGTTCCGGCAAATGAAATGCAACTCGACAATGTCGCTGAGCAACAGAACGAAAGTCCTCATTAATATGCAGTTGCATTTTCATTGTCGTAAGTTTTCCTAATTCATGAAATAAGGATGGAAACTGACTCACTATTTAGTGATGAGCATTTATGTTGTAATTTACAGATATCAGTCCCATTTCAGCAGCAGTACTGAAACTGAGTAAACAAGCAGTTGCCGACGTACCTTGAAGGACATTAATTAGTGCTTGTACTTACGCCTTTTTGTGCTTCATGTTTGCTACAGATGTACCTTGACTTTTTAATGGCATCGATGCAGCTCATGTATACACTTTAGTCTTCGTCAATGTTAGACGGGGCACTGGAGACAGTTCGTTGTACTTCTCCTAAGGCATGATGTTTACCGACACACCACTATCTATGATAATAGGTATAGAACAAGCATTCACTTTTAGTGTGATTTTAGGATAGTGTTTAAATGAATTTCGTAACTTTACTTGCAGACCTTTCTTCAATTTGTATTCTTCCTTGCATGGGTCCAATCCAACATGCACACTTTTCTCTGTAGTTGACAGTGATCTTGCAAATCCATCTTCTTCACTCTCGCTTGACAATCACGTTGAAAAACACTTGGACAAAGATTTAGGTGATGATTGACTTGGTTTAGTTTCCATTTGCCTCAACTAATGTGACAGCTTGGACTTGTGGGTGTGAGTAGAACTTTCCGGGGTCCATTTTGCTTTCGCGACGTGACGAACTTAGGTATTCCTTCACTTTGCAAACCGTTAAAAAATGGTTCTCTTTACCACAACCCTTGCATATTTGTCCAATGGTGGGACATTTATCTTTAATTGGAAAAGAAAATCTGAATCTGAAGCCCAGTTTGTTTTTATTCGGAGACATCACTTTTTGGCTCTCAACCTTGTGTCTCTGCTTACTTTTCATGTTCAGTGCTGACTCACTCTGGACTCCTCCAGCCTCCATGTCAACAGCTTGTTGTTCTGCACGTTCCTCGGCTCATGCAGCCAGGAGTACTCGCTCAAGACTGAGCATTTCTCTCAGTATTCGTCATCTGAATGAATCGGAAAGGCAACCATCCATGACTCTGAGACATATGGCATCTTCATCCTTGAATTCATTGAACTTGCAATGTTTGATGAGAGTATCAAGTCTTTTGACCAACTCGTCGATTGTTTCCCCAGCTTTCTGACTTTCATGATTGAAAATGTATCTTTCATAATCAACATTCAGCATTGGATTGAACTTGATATATAGCGCCTCTTTGATTTAACAGTATGAGACTTCATCAGCGTGTGGATTTTCTTTACTATTTCCTTTACTCGTTCACCTGTAAGTTTCATGAGATATTTGATGATCATTTTACTATCTGCTTCTTCCAATGCATCGAGGAAATCATCAAAAGTTTAGATCCAGGTAGTCCATCTGGTGCCAATATTCTGCTTCTTGGCGGTTTCAAATGGAAGCAGTGGTTTCAGGAAAACGGCAGTGTTATAACCTGTTGTGGAACTCACTGACAATGAGAGTATTCAGACAGCGCTTGATTGGCACCTAATTCAGTACCTTCTGGAAGTACTGGCTCACTCACTGGACGTGCAGCGCCTCCTTTCTCTTATACCGTAAGTTCTTGTTTTGTCTCTTGCATGTGTTCGTTACCATTTTCAATCCTCTGCATTGTACCTAGTTTCCACTGCCTTTAAAGTTTCTCTGTCTCTGGCTATTTCTCTTCTAGCGCTTCCTTGCAACTGGCTATCATTGCCTTTAGCGCTTCTCTGTACCAGGCTGTTGCTGCCTTTAGCGTTATCGTTCCGTATGGCTTATGGCTCTGTGTTGCTTTGTGGCATAGTACCTCTTTCACGGCCTCACCAAGAAATTCCTGGCTGATAATACACAAATTTCTCTGTAAGGCCTTTGCATTCTTCGAAAGCTTTGCATTGGCTGGAGCGGTGCTTTGACTCCTCATATGCCAACCATTTATCTTCATTTTGACGGAGGCACATGTGGCATGCACAATCATTTTGCTGGACCATGGCACACTCTCTGGGAGAGCACTGTCAGTTCATCAGGTTACGTATCCCATATCTTGTCTCCAGTTGTAGCGTCCTAACCAGCCATGGAGCATGTAAATGATTATGCCACACGTAGCTTGGTATTACACGTCTTTATTCCTCAGCATGTAACCATTAACTGAACTTTCTACATCGTCAATTCTATCAACCACACCCCACGGTTCTATGGAGTCCATCAAAAACCAAGCACTAACTTCACTGTTCTACGGAGTCCATCCGGAACTAAAAGGATCCCGTCATCTCTAACTCAGAAGACACTAGAGATACTAGTAACGATGAACACTGGGGAGGATTGGATACACCAAGTGTAGGGGCTTTCCCCACAAACATGTCTCCATCCTCCTATTAAGTGTTGATTTCTAGATACAGAGGTACATTTGTATTCTCAAAAATTGGAACTTGAGTAGCAACAACAATGATGAGATCACTTGACATGCTACAGGTGAGTGCATTCAAAATCTTCTCACGGAGGTATCCAAACAAATACAACAGTTTGTGCTTGACCTCAGAACTTTATTGTACTTATTTTCTCTATTAATTTAAATGTTCAGTTCATGGTTTCAGTCTCTAGTGTTGCTCAAGGTTTAGCCAGCTATATCTTCAGAAGAGAATAAGGGTGTCCTCTGTTGAGCAGACCTCAGGAGCCTTCAATAAAACTGCCTTGCTTTTGTAATACATGGACCACATCGTTCCCCAAGTATTACACTGTCATCATATCCCTTTCTTTGAGCACATTGAAGGGCCAAGAACTGCTGCCGTTTTCCCTGTGGAACCTGATTTGTTTAAAAACTAAAATGTGCTGGGAAAAACTGAAATTGCACTACAAATGCAGCCAGCTCATAGAGATGGGAGCACTCACTACCAACGGGAGTTCAGTTTGACGGAGTGAAGACCTTGGAAGGGCTCTCACTTCTTGGAATATTCAAGATCTACTTGGGGGGTGTGCACAGTTTTATAAGGATGTCTGGATACTTGCTTTGATTTGGACTCTAAAGTCAGAGGCTTTAGTGACCACCCTGGGGTCAAGTGGTCTGCTCACCTCACTGTACACGTCTGAAAAGGAGAAGAAGGGGGGTAAAAAGTATTGCTCAGACTCTCAGTGGATTTTAAGGGTTGCTGTTACATCAAAAGGACTGTTTATGCTGAACACCATACCTGGGAAAAGTGAGGCATGTTAGGACCATGCTGCCAATGGTTCTCTTTTCTCTGGTGAATGCTTCATGAGTGAAAGCCCAGAAACAGCTGCTGCTAATGTGTCAGGAAGGCCAGGTTATACTCCCTCATGTGGTAGACCAGATCACCTCAAGATGCCCCCAGAAGGATTGAAAAGCCACTTTTCTCTATGCATCCATCCACCGTCACTGCTGGGATCCCAGAGAGTGCCAATAATCTGGGGTCTGGTGGCTTAGTGGACTGATGCATCCACTCTAGAAGCCTGTGATCAACCTCATGGGGACAGGATCAAATCTTGCTGGGTCTACTCTGCCTATCATCCTTCTGAGGTCGACAAAATGAGTACCATTGAGTAGGGTAGCAATAAACACCTGTTATTCAGTGTCAAGATATCCTTGGGTGAATGTGCGCTTTACAAATACACGTTATGTTCATGCTATGATTCCCCACCATATTGTGTTCCATCTGTACTTATGCCCCTGCACCATGTCAGTAGACGCTGCTGCAACCTGTACAGGGAGTTAAACATTCATGCTTTTCCCTGCTGCTAGGATGACCCATGAGGGTTCATATAATTGCATCATCTTCTTATGGGGAATGGACAGCTCGCATGGCAAATTTGACCAGGAACTTTTGTACTTTGCCTCAGAGACATTGTTATGTTATGTTATGGGAACTGGCATTTGTACAGTGAACGTTCACCATAAGGTTTCTTGTTGCTGAGGGACTGCGCAGTATATCCAAACCATGAGCCAAAATCCATATTATGTGAGCTGATAGGCTTGCCTGAATAGCCAGGTCTTAAGTTCTTTCCTGAACTTCAAATAGTCTGTCAACCTGCTTACTGTTAAAGGCAGTGAATTCCAAATCATGGAAGCTTGTACGGAAAATATGATACCTTCCATGATTTTCTTCTTAAATGTAGGTATAATCAGTAAATTAGAAGAAGAGGAATGGAGTTTGAAGGCAGGAGTGTGTTTCTTCAATCTGGTTTTAATGAATTGAAGTCCTTAGTCTGATTGATGGAGCTTTGAAAGTGATACAGCAAGTTTTAAAAGCAATCCTTTGTCCCAGGAGGAACCAGGGCAGACCTCTCAGTATTAAGGTAATATGGCAACTCCTGGATTGCCTAAAAATAAGCCTGTCTGCTTGGTTTTGAGCAATATGTAGTCTGTGTGAGAAGCTGGCTTGGTATATGGTGTACACTTATGTAAGTGAGCACCTTGCACCAATCCAGACAACCCTTATGGTGATTTTAGGGGTCTTAGACAACCTTAGAAAGCTCTCTAAGTGGTAGCTGTGGAGAGCAGCCTTCAGGCTTAGTCCAGAAGGAGTATAAAGCAGCTTGTTTTACCAGAACATAATCTTATAGGTGTAGATTAAGTGAAAAAGAACTACACAGTGTATTCATAAAAATATGTATTTATTTTAAAACACTCACTTTCACATACAGATATCTCCTAGCCGGAGATATACACAATGCACACAATACTTTTCAATAGAAACAGGTAAGTAACACAAAATACACATTGGTCACCAGGGGGTGACCAAACCATATACTAAGATAGTGGTATGCAAACCACGACTCAAGTCAAGACTATACCCAAAAGACGTAGCAGTGCCTGGGACCCAAGGAACCACCCAAGGTAAGTAACCACGAGCCCCACGGAGGCCGTGTGCAGAGTGGGAACACAACCGCGGGATCAATGCAAGTCAATGGGTAAGTCGTGGTTTCAATTTTAAAGAAGAAGGCCCCTTTCCAGTGGACACTGAAGGAACCCCGTGGAAGACAAAAGGTTGGAGAGCCACCCCACCTGTGAATACCCTAGGAGCCAGGATACCTACACCAGGGAAGCTGTGTGCATAGGTGTGAAGTGGCTTTGGAAACCGCCGTCGAACCCAATGGAGGACTTCAGGAAGATGCCACTGCTGGATAAGATGAAAGTGTCCGGTGGAACCCAAAGGTGGATTCAGGAAGAGAAGTACCTGCAAGCAGAGGGGACAGAGTCTATGCCACTTGGAAGTGGCCAGGCGGCCCGGCAGACGAATGCCACCGAAGTCGAGTGTTACAGGGCAGCTGACGGTGACCTTGGAACTGCAGCTGTGATAACCAGGCGATGCTGTGGATGACCAGGAGCCAGATATGAGCTGTCCCACGTAGGAAGGTGACAGTTGAGGGGTCGGTGTCCGTCAGAAGCAACAACAAACCTTGGCAACTGCAACCAATGTGGAAGTCGAAGAAGGTACAATGTCGGGACCAGCAAGGTCCAGGAGACTCACCAACAACAGGGGAGTCGAGGCAGGCCCGAGCAATCAAGGGAGCCCACAGAATTCAAAGATGACCCTCCAGAGGACCCACAGGCCGGAGACACTGGAGTCGCAAGAGGACCTCGAGCAGCTCACCAAAGATGCAGGCCCAAGGTGCAAGTGATGTGGTGAGGACAAAGATCTTGGTCACAGGAGATGCTTAAGGTTGGGGATACTTGGAGCCCAAAGATCTTGGTGGACGGAAGCCAACAAGCCTTTGCAACTGCAAGTCAAAGTGATGCACAGGGGTTTGGTTCCTGCAGCTCTGATGAGGGACACTAGTCTCAAATTTGGTGAGAGGACAGGGCAGGCTTCGGGGGATGTGAAGAACCACCACCTGTGTTGCTGAGCCTTTCAAAGTCCGTGGGAGCCCAGGATCAGCAGACCGGTCAGCTTTGTTAAGGTGCCTGCAGATGCAGGGAAGTGACTCCTTCACTTCAAGGGAGATTCCTTCAGGTGTCTTGGATGCCCACAGGCCTTGGAAGGTTCCTGTATGGTGCACAGGTACAGACGTTGCAGCAGACAAGCAGGGCAACGAGATCAGGAGCAGCAGGAGTCTTCCCAGTTGCAGCCTTGATGCCAAGAGCGAAGTCCAGCAAAGTCCAGAGTGCCCAGATGGTTGAAGAAGAAGTGGTGTCTTGAAATGAATCTTGTCCCATGACAAATCTAGGGATCAACCCTCAGATAAGTCCTTCCGTACTCTAAGGAAAGGGTTGGGACGATTCAGTGTTCCCTCCCATGGGATACTCCCATGTCCTTTCTCCAGTTTCGTGCCAGAGCGGGAGCCAACGGCTCCCTGAGAAGATTTGAACTGGACTATGCAAGGAGGGCACCAAATGTGCCCTTCAAGCAGACTGAGTGGTGCTGGCAAGTGCTCTCACCCGGCCCCAATACACTAAACCCTGTCTGGGAGGTGGTCACACCTACCTGTGACAGGATAACTATTGTTCTGCTTTCCCCTGCTCGAGCTTGGCTCAGCAGCAGGAGGGCAGAATCGTGCCTCTGATAGGCAGCAGCCATGTTGTGCTGTCCGGGTCTAGAAGACTGGTACCAGGAGCACTGAGGGCTTCCCGGAGGAGCTTTACAGTGCATGGAATCATAGTGGGGGTATGATTCCAACATGTCTGATACCAAACATGATAGGGTTTGTTACAGCCAGTTTAGAGATGGTCATCGCGTAATGACGCATGGCCACTCTATGTATCGTAATGGCTGATGCACTTACAGCCCGGGAGAATGGACTCCGAAGGCTGTAGGGGTGTCCTGCTCATGCAGGGGCACCCTCACACTTAGAACCGAGCACCCTGCCTTCAGGATTGAAAGGCCTGCTTTAAGGGTGACTTATAGGTTTTAAGTGCAGTGACCTTAGATATAGGTAAACCTATATCTTTCATAAGTGGTGCTAGTACCAGCTTACACAGGCTGCAATGGCAGGCCTGTAGTTACAGTTTGGGTGGTCCCTCATGGGTGGCATAATACATGCTTCAGCCCATGGGGGACCCCTGGTGTACCTATGCCCTGGGTACCTCAGTACCATATTCTAGGTACTGATAAGGGAATACCTGTGTCCAATCTGGGATGTACCTAACTACTTACCATACCAATTTAGAGGAGAAAGCACAGAGACTGGGGTCCTGGTTAGCAGGATCCCAGCCAGACTAGTCAGAAACCATCACAGCACCAGGCAAAATGTGGGGGATCCTAGCTTCCTACAGTCTGCATAATTGATTTTTTGGAAGGCCAATATATAAGGAGTTTGCATAAGAGTCTGGAGGCTACTAATGCCATAACCGCCAAAACCAGAGCCTCCTGGATGATAAACCTAGAGTTCTTTTTAATTATTTAAAGGTTCAAGAAGCAGAACGAATTCACAGAGCCAATTTGAGATCTTAGTGAGATCTTGTTGTTATTATTGTCTCTGAGACATTTTGCAGAAGTTTTGGGGATAGGAGGATTCACCATTTCTGTGGGTGAAAAAGAATGATTCCAAATATCAATTTTGTTGTTCAGAATAACAATCTCGTTTTTTTTCTGTGTTAAGTTTTAAAACGTTTGGACCCATCCAACCCCATATGAAACACATTGTATTGTGGAAGTTTCTCTGAGAGGGGAGAGAGCCTTCTAGTCTGAAAAGTAACTGTGAGTCGTCTGCTTAATTATAGATTTTATAGTTCTTGTTGCCAAAGGCCTGAATAAAGGGTCTAATATAGATGTTAAACAGATGCTGAGATAAGGAAGAACCCCGTGAAGCACCGCAATTAAAATGAACCACAGGGGCCTTGTAAGGGCCTAGGCAAACCGACAGAGCTCGGTTTCCAAGAAAGATTTTAGCCAATCAAGAGCTGGGCCTCGTAGCCCTACAACCTCCAAACGGTCTACCAACAGATTATCAGTCGACCATGTCGAAGGCCGCATAGAGGCCTAACAAAACTAAGGCAGACTCCTTTCAGATGTCATCCATTGCTGACAGTATAACTGACTTAGTGGGCTGAGTTTGGCGAAATCCAGCTTGGCACCTGTTCAAAAATTGCGACTCTTCGAGATGTAACTAAGAAGCTGCGCAACATGGGCTTCTAAAATATTGACAGGAAAGTGTGCTGTCAAAATGGCAGCTCCAGCGGCACAATCCCAGAGAAGGAAAATGGCCCCCGAACACCCAACGAGCATCGAGAAACAGACTCGAGAAGGTAGCTGAGGTTAACACAGAACAGAGTATGAGTCCCAAATGAGCTCTTTCAAATTCAAATGTCAAATGTCAGATTCAAAATTCATTAAGAATTAATTCCAGTTCATTAAAACGCAATTTGACAGTTAAACTCGGGTCTAAAAATGAACTGAAATGTGCAAAATAAGCAGTTCGACAAAGAAATGTTAAGCTGTCCCTTCTATGGTCTGTGCGTCCGCGCCATGGCCAGGTTTAAATAGAGTGGGGCAGCAGTCAAAACAACTAGCGCATTCCATCTTGTTCCCCTTCCCCTAAATCTGACTATGCAGCACCGAGTGACCATTGCTGGAGAAACATGCCTTCATCACACCATCTGATCTCAGAGGCAGACTATCTATGTCCATTTTTAGTCTTGGATCTCTGGAAACCTCCACTTTGATTCTACCTCATCTCCCACTGTTTGATCCCCTCGGCTGCCAGGTTCTGTACATTGAACCATTCTGCACCCCTTCACTAGGCATTGCCCGGTCTACCATCTGTCACACCCAGGGCGCCCAGATCACCCTTGCATATTTTTTATTCATACAATAGGCAACAATAAATTAGGTCTACATCATCAGCTGGAGCCATATGTTCTACCTCACAAATGGAATCCTACATCAAAAAAACAAATAAACAGACACACATCAGTACAACAATTAACAAGGCTGTTCCTTTCACCTCTAGCAACCTTCCATGGATTCTTCCACTTCTGACAGCCCCAAGCAGTACAACATACCTTGGATCCACTCCTTACCTAAGAGATACAATACTTTTATACAAATGTCCAAACTATGATGACAATTGTGTACGAACACTGGGAAAAGTACTTCAGTACTGGAGATCGAATGAAGTACCTGTGCCACATATTGAAGAGAATAATTATTGTTTGCCCCTAAAATGCTTTGTTCATTTACTTTGTCTTCAATAACTCCGTATTTTAGCTTGTTCCACGGATGTGTACTGTTCCAAGTTTTGTCACTTTTAAGACTCTAATGACTCATTGTGTACTGGCCTGAACATCTCACCATAGAAACATAATTCTTGGTAATATGACACACATTCGTGACACATCCATCACCATGTGAGAGACATGACATAAGAACGAGAGGGGATGTGATGGAGTCGGGGCTGGGGAAAATGAAGATTATGGAATATGAGAGAAGGATGAGCGAGAGGTATGTGAGAGAAAAGAGCAATTTAGTGGAAGGCATTGGAAGAAAAGAAGGGTATATGGGACAGTAGGTTGCATGTGAGGGGAAGATTTCAATAAAAGACGATTATATCAAAGAAAAGGTGGGTAATAGGATGGGTTTATGGAAACAAAGAACATTTTGAGAAGGTAAGACTAGATGTAAGAAGGGAAGCTGTGACAGACATGATAACTGATGATGATAAGAGGGTAGTGGTTCATTTGTAAATAAATAAGTGCTGGGGTTCTCGACAGGAGGCAGATTGCACCAGCTGTTAGCGCTGCCTAAAACAGAACTAACCACTAACCATGAAATTGGGGAGAGGATGTGGCTGAATGGCCAGAGCTGCTGACTTAGGAGCTGGGGAACCAGTTTCGAGTCTCAGCATGGACTCAACATCCTGTGATTCTGGGCAAATCACTTAATTTCCCATTAAACGAATGTGTACTTAACTGGTGCTCATGAAAAGCTCTGGTGCTGATGATTAAGTGCCGGTGCTGAACACCGGAAACCACTGGAACAGGGTGATGAACAGAAAGGTGTGTGAGAGGTAAATTATGTGAAATGAAAGGGGTGAGAGTAAGGGAGAGTGAGATAGAGAACGTACAGTATCAATGGATTGAGACATAAGGAAAGTGTGAAAGAGTAGCATATGAAATACAGGGTTTAGAAATCAATGTACTTGAGATAGTGGAAGGTGGTGAAGGTGTTGAGAAAGAGAAGAGGATGGGAAGACGTTGTGTGTCAGAATGGAATATAAATGAAACAGAAGGGATCAAGAAGAGACAAGATGTAAGAAAGATGAAGTAAGAAAAAGGGATGCGTAGGAGGCAATTTACATGGGACATCAATTTAATCTGATTAAAAAAATATATATATTCGGCTCAAAATATGGCCATAAAAGATCCATAAATGAAGACATTTGTGTAATACATTCACTTAAGATCATATATATCATCATAAAAGGATGAGACATACATTCTTAAAAATAGGAATACAATAAATAAAATACATAACCATATGCAATAACGTGATCATAAAATAAAAGAGGGGACAGAAATATTTAAATAGAAGATATGCTCATAATTTGCAATTGATAATACATATGAAACTGGCTAATGGTTTACATGAATTCTGGCACAGAAGGGCATTTACTAGGAAAGCTCCAACAGCAAAACAGACTGCTGAATCTGGTAACATTCGTAAACAAGCATTGGCATAGCCAATAGGTCTCGCCTTTGGGGCCTTATAAGTGTTTAGCCAGAGCTATTGACTTTGCCAATGTCTTCAAGCTGTGCTGTAGAGAAGTGTGGCTGCTGTGCGGCATGCTGAAAAGTTATAATAAAAAGTGTCAGAAGCATTTTTGTTACTTTATATATGACCAAGAAGGCATTATGTAAAACTGAACGACCATATTAAAAAAAGTATTTACAATAAAAAATTTCCTTAGTTTTCTTTTGTTCTTGCAATGCTGGCAACTTGTTTCTGCCTATTGCAATGGTTGTTTGTTAAAGCTTTTTTTTTGAGGGGGCATAAACAATCGGAGGGTGAAGGTTGGGAACTAGTACCTGTATTATAACACTAGCAGCGGCCAGACGCTAGGGAGAATCAACAGATGCCAGATTCCGAGAGCAGGCTGAGGTGGTGCTGAGTGATGCTGAGGTGGTAGTGGTGGTGGTGGTGACTGTTGCGGAGACGATGCTGAGGTGATGCTGAATGATACTCAGGTCTTGCTGAGTGATACTACTGTGGTGCTGAGTGATACTGCTGTGGTGCTGAGTGATGCTGTGGTGGTGCTGAGTGATATTGTCTTGGCGCTGAGTGATGCTGTGGCGGCGCTGAGTGATGCTGTGGCGGTGCTGAGCGATGCTGTGGTGGCGCTGAGCGATGCTGTGGCGGCGCTGAGCGATGCTGTGGCGGCGCTGAGCGATGCTGTGGCGGCGCTGAGCGATGCTGTGGTGGCGCTGAGCAATGCTGTGGTGGCGCTGAGCGATGCTGTGGTGGTGCTGAGTCATCCTGTGGTGGTGCTGAGTCATCCTGTGGTGGTGCTGAGTGATGCAGTGTTGGCCCTGAGTGATAATGTGGTGTTGCTGAGTAAAGCTATGGTGGTGCTGAGTGATGCTGTGGTGGCGCGGAGTGATGTTGTGGTGGCACTGAGTGATGCTGTTGTGGCGCTAAGTGATGCTGTGGTTTTGCTGAGTAATGCTGTGGCGGCGCTGAGTGATGTTGTGGTGGCGCTGAGTGATGCTGTTGTGGCGCTAAGTGATGCTGTGGTTTTGCTGAGTAATGCTGTGGTTTTGCTGAGTGATGCTGTGGTGGCGCGGAGTGATGCTGTGGTGGAGCCGAGTGATGCTGTGGTGGCGCGGAGTGATGCTGTGGTGGCGCGGAGTGATGCTGTGGTGGCGCTGAGTGATGCTGTGGTGGCGCTGAGCGATGCTGTGGTGGCGCTGAGCGATGCTGTGGTGGCGCTGAGCGATGCTGTGGTGGCGCTGAACGATGCTGTGGTAGCGCTGAGCGATGCTGTGGTGGCGCTGAGCGATGCTGTGGTGCTGCTGAGTCATCCTGTGGTTGTGCTGAGTAATGCTGTGGTTGCACTGAGTGATGCTGTGGTTGCACTGAGTGATGCTGTGATGGCGTTGAGTGATGCTGTGATGGCGTTGAGTGATGCTGTGATGGCGTTGAGTGATGCTGTGATGGCGTTGAGTGATGCTGTGATGGCGTTGAGTGATGCTGTGATGGCGTTGAGAGATGTTGTGTTGGTGCTGATTGATGCTGTGCTGGCTCTGATTGATGCTGTGCTGGCTCTGATTGATGCTGTGGTTGCGCTGAGTGATGCTGTGGTGTTGCCGAGTGAGAGATAGAGTGAAGATATAAGGCCCAATTAGAGAGGGTGGTGAGAGAGAAAGAGAGAGAAAGGGTGTACATAGAATAAAGAGTGGAGCGGGATAGAGAGAGAGAAAGAAGGGGGAGAGAGAGTGAATGAAGGAGTTTGAAAGAGAAACAGATAAAGGGGTGAGAGAGAATGAAAGGCTAAAAAAGATAGAGAGGGAGAGTTAATTAAGTAGAGAGAGCATTAGAGAGGGAGAGAGAGAGAAGGAGAGAGACAATAAGAGTGGGGGTGTGGAGTTTAAATAGAGTGAAGAAGTGACGCGGAAAAAGTAACCTTAAATATAGCTTTGTGCTTTGCGCGAATAAAAAAAAAAAAACAGTGAGAGAGAAAAATACTGGTAATTAGGCTGTGACTCCCAATATAAAACAAATAGCGATATAAGGTGAAATTAACCCCCCGAAGCAATATTTCTAACTAGACAAAAAAAAGCTTGCATTTCAATGCTAATCGCTGTTGTTTTTCATGTGACTGTAGCCAGGGCCCTCAGTTGGTAATGTGAGCTGCTGCGATTGAAACATCAGAGTCCAGAGAGTTAATGAGCCATGACGAGGAAATGAGGAAGAGATAGGAAACCCACATGGCAGCTGCGCGTGCACGCCATCGTGAACTCAAGCTGGTCGCCAGCCGAAAGCCAGTGTTTGCACTTCCAAAACCCGCTTACTAAAACTCTCGGCCAGACCAGCGCAAGCGCTGGTGCAGGCCGAGACCTAAAAATAGAGGGCCGGCCTGTGCTGACTCAGATCCCGGTTTCTTAAAATGGGCAGCAAGTGACGACGCGAAGCATCGCATAATAAATCCAAAATAACATAAAGTCCTCGAGAGATTGTTTAGAAGACCCATCAAACAGGCAGAGTTGCATTTGAGATATATCACATTGGCAGCTGGGAAACAAAGAAAACTCCTGACGGATTCTATATGGAATTTCGTTAGAAGGGATCATTCCCACGGAGTCTTCACTAATGGCAAGTATGGCTCTGGCCCAACCATAGTTTTAATAATCAAGTAATCTCTCAGGATGGGTTTACCCAGGGCCTCACTTTCTCTAGATTCTTTGGCACTAGAACATAATCTGTTCTAATTTTAACATGCTCACAATCGCCTGTAGAGAGGAAAATAAGCGAAGTCTGCCCATGGAGATGGCCAAACACTTAACATATGTGTTATATTTGACTTGTGTCTCTCTTTTCCCTGGCCGTGACTTCTCTGCTGCTCAGCTAGTGTGAGTGTCAGAATGCCTGATGACCTCATGGAATGTTGGAGTGCCTGGCTGGTGTGTGGAGTGGCAGTTGATGGCAGGCAGGCTGCGCGGCAGGGAGGCTGCTCCTGGTGGGGCTTTGCTTTATTATACTTGAATTACCTGGAACTTAACCTGGAACTAAGCCTTAATAAATGTACCTTGTTTTATACACTCGGCTAATGGACTTTTAATTACCACATTTTTGGCGACGATTTAAAGAACCTACAGCGTTGAGGAAAGAGACTGTGTTTAAAGGAGTTAAGGAACAACAGAACTAAAGACTATACTTAAGAGATTGCATAAAGGAAAAGGAAACGTAACGAAAACGCCCTCAGCCCCACCAGTGTCCTTCATCAACAGGACAGCCTGCAGCCTGGGCGTTTGACCTTCTACCGCTGGTTTAAGTGCAGCTATTGTGGAGTCTGATACCATCGTGCTGTTCTGGAAAACGTGTACCTTTGAACAGTCTTTGAAGAGTTTCTCCAGCAACGGACTTCAGCAACAGATTTGGGGCACCCTGCTGAGTTTTGTGCGTGTTCTGGCCCAACAGTGCCTACAATCTGCATTTGAAGTGCTTTCTACTGTGTGGGCACCTTGGCGTGTTAAGACAGCCTAGTCGATCGTATACTGAGGAGATTGAACTTTCACTACCTACACGAGTGAAGGAGTGACTGGCTTTGTGTGGAGCGGCGCCGTTCGTCACCAGAGGAACCGGCAGAGCAACTTGTTATGTGAAGAGCAGCATTTTGAGCTAGCATATACGCATGTTTGGACAGATAGAGGCAGTGGCCGTGTGTTGTCCGGTGAGTCGGGGCATTTTATTTTGTGGATTTTCATACTAAACTTTGTGCTTAGCTGTCACATGACAGTTGAACACACACGTTCAAAATGTGCCACGAGCACACATAGAGACCGTGCGCTCTTACCGTTTTTCAGCTGTTGCGCGAGGCTTCCTGACTGTCCTCTATGACGTCCATGAAGGTACTTGCAAGTGGCACGTTTGGAGCACGGTGATGCCATCCGGCGCGGCGTCACCGGTGCGTGCCGCCGTTTTGGTATTGGCGCTTCAGACCTACGTGGTTTCCTGTTTCGCCAACCACGCACCTTTGCATGAGCGACGTGCAGGGAAAGGTCGAAACGCTGTGTCTTGACTGAAAGAGGAGACACACGGAACACCCTGTAGGCTGTGGGAGGTAGAGAAAAGCTGCCGGAGGAGTCGTGCAGTGAGGCAACGCATGACTGACATGGAGCGGGTGTCGGAGCTGAAGGGAAAATGAGACATGCTTTCAACACAGAGGGAAGCCGTAGTGGTAAGGAGAGTACTGCGGGGAGCAAGCGGTGGAAAGTGGAGGTGTTAAGGACGGCGCAGCGGACAGTGAGCTGCTGTTGAAAGTAGCGCTGTGAGGAGAGCGCTGCGGGGGTAAGAGATGCCATGGGGAACTGGGAGCTCTTAACTTAAGCCAAGCGTCGAGAGCTGTAAGAGGATCAAACAGGCAAGGCATGCGCTATTAAAGGCAGAATAGTCAAGTACTTTACCGTGTGAGGAGCGCAGCAACATCTCCGACCTTCGTGTGGGAGAGCAGTCTTGTAGTTCACAGTGGATGTGTGGGAGGGCTCTAAAAACGAAGATCATTCGTAGCTGTGTGTTGCCCTGTCATTGGTTGAAATACGTTTTTAGAAAAGACATTCAAGGTGACAGAACATGTTGCATGTTCCATTTGAGAAAAATGGTATGGCAAACATTTTGAACTGAATTGCAGGACACACTACATTGTCGTTTACTATTCACACTCCATGGGGGACGATAACCAAGAGGATGTCACTGCGCCACCGTGGATCGGGTGGCAACATCAACATGGAGCTCTCCAATAACAGAACACCTTTGATGCGGACTTCGGGTGGAAGATCGTCCACCGGAGTATAAGACTTTCCTTCTGTTTGTTTCCATTGCTATTTCTTGTAATGCTTGACTTCTTGTGTATTGGTGTGTGGGTTTGTTGCAAAATGGTTGTAGAGTCTATTACAATGAGGTTGGGTGATCTGTGCCCCAGTTCAGTCTTCTAGTATGGCTAGTACTCTTTAATGGTGTTGTAGGTGTTTGGTGCCACTGTGCTTCATAGGGATGTGTGTTCCCTGTTGCGTGGAGGTTGTGGGGTGGTGAAGTTGAGTGCCCCAGTATGTTTTTGGGGTGGTGTGTGAAGTTGTGGGTGTTAAGTGCCCCAGTCCAGTTTCTTGGGGCCGATAGTGCCCCAGTTATGTTCTACAGGGTGGTGTGTGTGCCCTGTTACGGGTAGGTTGTGGGGTGGGTGGTTAGTACCCTATTACGTTGAGGTTGTGTGGTGGTGAGTGCCCCAGTTCTGGCTTTCAAGGGTGGTGAGTACCCTGTTGTGTTGAGGTTGTGGGGTGGTTAGTGCCCCAGTTCTATTGTTTGCCATTGTCTAGGGTGGTCAGTACCCTATTACGGAATTTTGTTGGGTGGTTAGTGCCAAATGCTCTAAATGTTTTTCCTTCCTTCACTTCAGAGTGGAGCAGAGTCGACAGCGTTTCTGAGAGCTGTCCCTGATGTATGTGTGGAGACTACGAGAAATTTGGGAGCACTGAAGGTCTGAGAGAGAGGATTTTATGAGCACAATCCGAAGGAGCCCACAAGAACATGGGAGGAGTTGTTTTTGCCCAGCTGTCCCTGCCACAGGCCCTGCTGGTTTGGTTTGGCGGTGCTGAGTGGTGCGCGAGAGTTGCCAGCAGCTAGCTGTTCTGGGAGAGCTGATGGACACCCTCGGTGAGATGTTTTGGCAGTGTGAGGAAAGCCTACACATCGCGCTGATTTATAGAGTAGAGGCTGGGGATGACTCTAAAGCCGCGGCCTGTGTGAGGCTGGAGATGTCCCACGATTGAGGTGTTGGGTGACTTGGGGCATACTTTCTCCGTCTACTGAGGTACTGTGTGGAGAATTTAATGTGAAAATAATTATTTTTTTATTTACCACTTTATTTTTTTCGCAGCGCTGCAGTGGGCAGTTTAACTGTCAAGTTGTTTTTTTTTTAAAAACAGTGCGCGAGCCGGGTAATGCGTGTATTGCTTACCTGCTTCGTTGTCGCGAGGAGCACCTCAGTGGCCTGTGAATACGTTTTTTTCAAGTAAGCGCAATGGAATGTGGCATTCTTCTGTTTGAGAGGCAGGAGGACATGGAACTTTGCCTGCAGGTGGGGGGTCTGCTTAACAACATAGCACATTTTTTTTTTTTTTTTTTTTTTACCTGCGCCACAGCGATAGCTACATGGAGCTTATGGACAAGTGCTTCACTTTGCGTGAGGATCTCGGGTGAGAGACCGCTCACCGGAGCTCAAGACTTTCTTTTAATTATATTGCTGGACATCATAATGCATGTCTCTGGTAGTGTGTGTGTGCTTTAGGTCCAGTTCGTGCGTAGGGTTTTTTTATCAGTTGTAGGGCAGCCACTGTGTACCTATTTTTGGGAGGTCATGGGGGTGGTGTACTGTGTGTGTGGGTGGTTGCTATCTCCCAGTCAGTCTATGGTGTTCTTTCTACCGATTTTTACACATGTTATGGGTGTGACGCACCTTGTCATGGTGAGGTTGTGGGGGCAGTCAGTAACTTAATTAAAATTTTTAGTGTGATCTTTACTCTGCTATGCGGTCAGGGCTCTTAATGTTTAAAATGTACTTTTTGTTCATTTCATCACTGTGTTATTGTTTGGTGGGGGTGGTTGCAGAGTGGTGAAGTTGAGTGCCCCCCAGTTATGTTTCACAGGGTGGTGTGTACCCTGTTATGAGAGGTCGTGGGGTGGTGAGTACCCCAGTTATGTTCCACAAGATGGTGTGTACTCTGTTATGAGAGGTCATGGGGTGGTGAGTACCCCAGTTATGTTCCACAGGGTTGTGTGTACCCTGTTATATGTAGGTTGAGGGGCGGTATGTGCTCTAGTTATGTTTCACAGGGTGGCGTGTACCCTGCTACGTGAGGTTGTGGGGTGGTGAGTGCCCCAGTTCTGGTTTTCAAGGGTGGTGAGTACCCTGTTGTGTTGAGGTTTTGGGGTGGTGAGTGCCCCAGTTCTATGGTCAAGGGTGGTGAGTACCCTGTTCGTTTGTGGTTGTGGGGTGGTGAGTGTCCCAGTTCTGGATTTCAAGGGTGGTGAGTACCCTGTTGTGTTGAGGTTGTGGGGTGGTGAGTGCCCCAGCTCTATTGTTTGCCATTGTCTAGGGTGGTCAGTACCCTATTACGGTATGTTGTTGGGTGGTTAGTGCCCAATGCTCTTAGTTTTGAGCCTTGCCCTCGCAATGCTCGTTTTTCTTTATTTTCCCCAAGGGAGGGGGATGGGGTTAATCTCTATGTCTTTATTTGGGGTTAATCTCAATGTCTTTAAAATGCAATGTAAACGTTTTCTTTCCTTCACTTCAGTTTTTTTGTTTCCCTAAGGAAGGGGGATATGTTATATTTGACTTATGTCTCTCTTTTCCCTGGCCGTGACTTCTCTGCTGCTCAGCTAGTGTGAGTGTCAGAATGCCTGATGACCTCATGGAATGTTGGAGTGCCTGGCTGGTGTGTGGAGTGGCAGTTGATGGCAGGCAGGCTGAGCGGCAGGGAGGCTGCTCCTGGTGGGGCTTTGCTTTATTATACTTGAATTACCTGGAACTTAACCTGGAACTAAGCCTTAATAAATGTACCTTGTTTTATACACTCGGCTAATGGACTTTTAATTACCACAATATGCAAGTCACGGAATCTTATGGCCAAACTCACAATTAAGACAATCCTCAATCACATCACAATTGAGGGATGTAAATTCCAAACCCGTGAACCATAGGAGCATAGGGGCGGACCTGATTGTGTCTTCAACCCAGGATAAGCTCTGTTCTTCATGCATGAAAAATGTTCCCGGGGCCATGCCCAATAACCTTCTACAAAAACGGTTCTCCTCAATCTCTAACCTGGAACAATCTTGGTGACCCAAGATGCCCGCCCTGTAAGTCAGCATGGGTATGCACTTTAGATTATACACTTCCAACAAGGGCAGTATGGGTTTGCCACCGACGCTGGAAGAGAATTGAAATAGAGCCCCACAAGATTGATTGAGTCACAAACAGGGATTGGAAAGACAAGGTGCCCAACAGTTTCATGAGTCGAAGGTAATCCCTAATTAGGGGAACTCACAGACCCTCCCAATGGATTTACCCTTGATTGTTATCGGCCTCACTTTGATGTGATGTCTTACACAAACCATAAAGTGCGTCTTTGAGATAATGGTGTCGAGGTCGAGGCTATCCATAAACCTCACAAAGGCATCTGCAAGTCCCCTTAGAAAATTAGAGGTACGGGAGAGCAGAGCTACATCATCTGCATATAAAGGGGCTGGGAAGGATGCAGATTTCACTTTGGCCATGTCCCTTCCATTAGTAATTAAAAAGGAGTTGAGGCTGTAATATGCAATAAAAACAATATTGGGGCAAAAATGCAACCTTGCCGGTTGCCTCGGGAGCGTACAAATAATCAGCGTGTTCGCTCTCGGTGACGTACCTCACAGAGGCGCCGAAAAATTCACCAGTTGGGGGGGTGGTGGTGGAGGCAGATTCATTCGAGTTAAATTGTCCCAGAGCTTGGACCAGTTGACCCTCTTGAAACCACTACTTGGGTTCATGAAGGCCATGTAGAGTGTTCCTTTCTTAGCTGCCACATACTTTCCAATTATTAGGTTTAGGTTTAAACATTGTTCTAAGGTTCCGAAACCTTCCCTGAAGCCACATTGTGCTGGGCAAAGGACATTATTCTCCCAAACCCATGCCTCGATTCGATTAAGAATGAGCCACACTATGATCTTCACTGTGGAGTCTAATAATGATATGGGACTTTAACAACAGGGCTAATGTCTGCTGCCTTTCTTAAAAACTGGGACTATTATTGCACGTTTCCATGACTCAGGGATTTTGTCGCAGGTGGCAGCATTTAGAACATTAGTAATGAGACAGCTCAATGTAAGCCTTGAATAAGCCTCCTGAGTAGACACAATGCACCAAATCACTGGATATGCATACATAATGATAGTGGAGCCATGAACCCAGACCACAAAAGTAGGGGGCTACTTATAGGGGTCGCCCACCAGTTTAACAACACTAGAGCGACCCGAGTTGCACAAAGCCTTGTGCAACTTCCCTCCCCTCTGGTCAAGAGTGGCTTGATGAATGGGCCCGTCCTACAACAGGAAAGGGTCAACCACTGTGGCCACAGAACCTAATTTTGCATTAAAATTGCCCCCTAAAATGACATTAAAACAGCTGCCCATAGTAATAGATCTAAAATTCAAAATGGATACCACCCAAAAAAGGGTACCTAACTAACAGCCCGATTCACACACAGAATTATAAAAATTAATTAAGAAAACAATTAAACTTTTTGAGCAATACAACCCACACGATCTGTATCCCTCTATGGTCTATGGCTACAGGTATGACTTTTAAGGTCAACATAGTCCGGATGAAAATTGCAAGAGCCCCCCCCTCAAATGATCTATGCCCCTGGGAAGCCATGGCTGGAACACAGAAGCTCTAGCATCCATCCCACATGAGTTCCTCTAGGGTCCAGGTTTCTTGTAAAAGAAGTACGTCAAAAAACGAGGTGAAATTGAGCCAGATAGGATCCTGCTGTTTGTCCTAAATCCCTGAGATATTCCAGCTAACCATCTCAACGAATTTACCCTCTACACAGACCTGCATAACCAGGGGACTTCGTAAATGAACTGACTCTGTAGACATGGTTGTGGGCGCAGGGCGTCAGTCAACTCCAGCCAGGTCGGAAAGTGGGAGGAATCTGTTGGTAATTTAGACAGGAAATCTAGACAACTCATCTGGCCTCACAAGTAAAAATAAATTCGAACCCTATACCCTAGGTGAGGTGGGTTGAAGATGTTTATAGAAATATCCCTAAGGGACCCTTAGGGATATCCAGCACCCTGTGGATGGTTCCTAAGACCACAATGAATTAATTGTTGGGCCAGACTTGGACTTTTGCAGTTTACCACAATACAATCCCCGCATAAATACTTTGACAACGGGCCAACCCACCCAGCCCTTCTCACGAGCAAGATGTCATCATATTCGTTGATATCAAAGTCAATATTGCAGGACAACCAATGACAGACTTTGTTATTCGGCTGGAGGGTTGGTCTCTCCCTTGAAGAATTTAAATAGGGTACTCCTGTCATAATGGCCACATAAGGGCAACAATCTGGAGTGAGGTTAAGACGGGGTTGACTGGGGGAGGATTGCAGTTTGTTTTTTGGTCCTTGAGCTGGTACTCCGTGTGAGGATCTGCAACTCCTCATCGCACCATCCCTTACCTCTCCTTGTTCCCAGGTCCTCTGCACTAACAATGGGGGGGAAGGTGGGGCAATGGGTATCATAGCACCCTGCAGCGGGCCTTGAGCCATGATGGGGGCAGAACTCAATACCTGAGACAATGTAACATTACATGAGGAAGCCTGAGCTAGGCTCAAACGATCCAACAAGTTGGCATGGGTCTTTGATAATTGGGTAACAGCGTCTTCCAAATTAGGTTTTCTGTCTATGAGTGGAGACATGCTCACAATCATCATAAACTGAGATTTGTTGAAAACATGATCCCAGTCAATGTTGGATGCGTCTTTTGCACCACCAGTAACAGAGGATAGATCTGTGTTAAGCGGCAGTGGGGTGGGCTCACTATCCTTTGAAGTGGTCCTCTGAGGTCTAGGCGCTCTAAAGCCCTAGATATGCCCGTTTGCTTAGGTTTCCTTTTCCTCTTGGCTAGGGAGCCATTATCACTAATGTCCAGAGGATCAGGATTAAAAGGCATGCTGGATATAGGCATTGGTGATTGAAGTTGCAAGTTTCTCATATCCGGCTGGGGCCTACATGATGCAGGGGAAGCCTTATTTCCAATGTTCCATTGAAGCCCCAGGTGTCCCAGCAGGCCCTCTCCCATATCATGCGATAAACGCAGTTCCACAAGGTCACTTCTTTGGCTATGACCCCCACTGCTCACACCAAGAATGAATCGAGGGTGGTGCCACCTGGAGTTTCGATAACAATATCTCTGTCACTGGGAAGCTTGCTTTTAACCATCATTATACTGTGCGGACCCTACCAAAGTTATATAAAACCAAGTCCCCAGATTAAAAGACTCAACGCAGTCTGATGAGAGATCAAAAAACCAAGAGGGGTAGCCCAGCCTCTTCTGGGCAATGACGGGCTCAGGATGGGCCCGTCCTTTTCCCTGGCATTGCCCAGGAACAGCCTGCACACGTCCCACATGGCAGGACCTCTCAAAGCACTTTGTAGTACTGCAATTATTGGCAACAGATGCGGGCGATGGTGCGTGCTGCCTACCCGCTCTCTGGAATGCTGGGACTCATAGTCCTTGGTCAGCACTGCTCCCAGCATGGCGGGACCTCTAAAAGAGCTTTGTAGATTTGAAATTAGTGGCAAAAGGTGCAGGCAGGCGATGGTGCGGGCCACCTCCTAGCTCCCTGGAATGCTGGGACTCGTAGTCCTTGGTCAGCGCTGCTCCCATCATGGAGCGCTGCTCCCATCATGGCGGGACCTCTCAAAGTACTTTGTAGCGCTGCAATTACCGGCAACAGGTGCCGACAATGGTGTGGGCTGCCTCCCAGCTCCCTGGAATGCTGGGACTCATAGTCCTTGGTCTGCGTTGCTCCCAGTGCAGCGGGAACTCTCAAAGCGCTTTGTAGCAATGCAATTAGTGGCAACAGGTGCGTGCAATGGAGCGGGCCATCTACCAGCTCCCTGGAATGCTGGGACTCGTAGTCCTTGGCCAGCGCTGTTCCAGGCACTGCAGGACCTCTCAAAGCACTTTGTGGTGCTACAATTAGCGACAACAGGTGCGGGAGGTGGTGTGGGCCGCCTCCCAGCTACCTGGAATGCTGGGACTCAGAGTCCTTGGTCAGAGCTGCTGCCCCGGAATATTATTTTGCCCCTTCCATCAGTTAAACGTAGCACAGATGATAGGGGAATGCGGTAAAGACAAATGCTGGTGCACTCATATTGGCAAAAATCATTGTATTGCCTCTGGAAATGGAGAAAAAGATCAAGGGAACAAGTTGAGTTAAAGAGGATAGTGGTAAAGAGGAGGGAAATACAAGAGCCTGAGAGAGACCAAGTGTAAAGGAGAAGAGTGAGAGAGGGAGGGTTTAGAGAATGAAGCAGATGTGCAAGGCAGGTGTGAACGGAATGAGAGGTAGTGTAATAGGAGAGGGTGAAAATAAATTTAAAGGTGGCACAAGATAAATGTGAGACCAGAGGGTGGCAAGGGCCAAAGGAAAAATAAGAAAGATAGGAGAGTGGTGGAGCGGGGTTTTCCATACCTTAATTTCCGGGTATAATCGTTAAACAACCCCACCACTGGTCGTATGGACTTTTGTTCATCGGAAAGGAGAAGTGTAAAGAAGAGATCATCTACATCAATCTAACAATGCATTACATTTATTAATGACTTTGAGCAGTCAATAAAGAGAGTTTTGTTGTATGAGTTAAATAGTTTTATTTTTTAATGTCTCAGGTTTTTCAATTTTATTCAGTATGAATCAGTCTTTCAGCATTAGAAAAGAACATAGTCCAATAATTGATATTTCATTAAAAGGTAAAATAGACAATTAGTCATAACAAAAGTAATTATTGTTATAATGCAGCAAGGGTGTTCCCTAAAGGAAGTTCCCTAATCTAAATATATTAGAATAAGGTGAAAATGAGGTGTCAGTTCAAATACTCATTAATGAGTTCTGATGAGAGAAAATAATGCATAAGCATAAAGCCTCTGCATATCAAACTGGAAAGTATTCTCTGCTCTAAATCAGCAGATAATGAATAAAAATAGTCAAGCTACCTCTCATGTAGAGAAGTATTGAAACTCAAGCATAAGTCCTGTCAGAGAGTAGAGGAAAGAATCCAGCTGCTAGACTAGGAACATGCACTAATATAAACACACAATATTCTAGCTTGCAAATTTATTTTCTTATGTCTCCTGTCTTGTCCAAAAGGGTTTCAGAAAACTCCTGGGATTAGGTAAACTCTCCATCTTCTCACACTCATACAATAGACATTAGACATTAGAACTTGAAAAGTTGCATAATTCGCATTTTGTGGTCCGGACTGTTCTTCTCATGACTCATTCTTCCTGGTGCCTCATCTCCTTCCGGTGAGAATCTCACTATCAATTGTCTAATACAAAACAAGTGCCTATTCACCAGCTAACAGAAGGCTTCTGGAAAGTTACATCTGCAATAAAGGGAAGAAGAGCATCTCATACAGTCAACAATTCAACATGACAACAGGCCTTTGAATGTTAATGCAGTATTTCCAGTTAACATGGCATTTACAGTTAGGCTAACTTAATTCAGCACTTATTTATTTCATTTTTAGGCCTTTAACATTTAAGTATGATTGCCTACTACAAATCTTCGCTTTTAGTATGTGAGCGATTTAAACGTTGGCTTTTGCACATTATTAAGAAAAGCATTTTTTTTTTTTTTTTTTAATTATTTTTTATTTTGAAATGCTGATATAGATGATAGAATACATAGAAATACAAAACGAAGAACAAAGCCAGCAGAAAACGAACCCCCTACCCCACCCCTCCCGGCACATCAGGTGACATTACATTGTTCATTTGGTGAATCCTGGGCATCGCAGACAAATATGAGTGGTACATCAGAAATGGAGTCCCAATTCAGGCAAACAAAGTCCTTGCACAGAGCAGCACATAAACAAGAAAGTTGTTACAGGTCGGGATGGCTCAATAAATATACAGTAAGTGGGGCCCAGAAATCTTTGGGCCGCGAGGCCTCGGGCAGCTCCTCCGCATAGGTCCCCAGTTGGTCTCTACAATAAATTAAATCGCGGATCCATTTTTTTACAGTGGGAGTGGTTTTCGCCCCCCAACATTGCGCTACAGCCCTTTTAGCCAACAGAGTCGAGACAGCGACAATACGCCAGTTGCAAGGCTTTAGACTCTTCAAACTACCTAGGAGGCAAACTTCTGGAGCACAGCGCACAGGTTCCAGCACAACATCGGTAAGCACGCTCACCACCCTGGACCAGAATGCAAATATCCCTGCGCACAGCCATGCCAGATGCAGAAAATCGGCATCCGCCTGCCCACACCTCATGCAGCAAGCAGTTTCACGCAAACCAAACCTACGCAGTTGCAGTGGGGTATAATATAACTGGTGCAAATACTTAAAGTAGATTATGCGAAGATTACAATTCGCCGTAAAGGCGACCCGTTAACTCACAGCAGAACTTCCATTGTTCAAGCGTTAGTGTGGACCCCAGCGCAGCATTCCATTTAAGATAAGAGGGGTGTTCCCCTGGCTCCCTCTCCCGCAGTGAAGCATTATATAGCTTAGTGATCAGACCCCTTCGCTCTTCTCCTGCCAGCACCGCCTGCAGTGCCAGCAATGTTTTAGGTTCCGTCGGATAGTTCGGGTAGATAGCTCTAACTGCTTGCCGTACTCTTACATAGGTAAACCATACATAAAGCCATGGTAAAGACCCCCCTGTACATCCTGTAATGAGCGAAACTGACCTTGTTTATACAGGTCCCCATCTGTGTAATTCCGACAGCCGCCAACGCCCGCAGCGCGGACTGCTCCCGCGCCGCCGAAATATCAGGGTGTGCAGCCAGCGGCAGCGACGGGCGTATAGATAAGTAAGCTGTGACCTTTTAGCTAGGGCCCTCCAGGCCCATGCAGTGCAGTGTACAGGGTTGATTTCGGTCCTGGGGCCTCCCAGGCCCCCCGAGAGGGTCGCCGCCTCCAGCGGCATTGGGAGAACAGCATCAGACTCTATAGCAGTGCAGGGCTGAAACCGCTGTGGAAAGTGCCAATAGTGCGCAAACTGTGCCTGCGCGCACAGGTAATATAACCTCATGTCAGGAGCCTCGAATCCACCCCAGTCAAATGGCTGCACAAGAACATCCCAACTGCATCTGGGCTGCTTACCACCCCATACAAGTATGAGCAAAGCCGACTGGAGCATCTTAAACAGTGAGGTGTTCAGCCTAATAGGAATATTTACAAAGAGATAGAGAAGTTTGGGCAAGATAGACATTTTTTTAACCGCAATACGATCAGCAAGCGAGAGAGGCAACCGAGCCCACCGCTCCGCCTGCTCAGTGATCCGTGTGATAACTCGGCCATAGTTCACAGAGATGACCTGATCCGGATCTCTATGTAACCATATCCCCAAGTACTTCACCGGGTCCTGAGTCCACGTCAGCGGAAAGTCCAGCGTAACCTCCCGCGTACCAGCCGTCAGCGGGAACACCGTCGACTTCGCCCAATTAATCCCTAGGCCGGAGTATCTCTCAAATTTGACATACTCACGGAGCAATTCCGGTAAGAAAGTGGCAGGCTCGCGAACATACAGTAGCATGTCATCGGCGTACAGTGAGACCACAAGTGGTCTCTGCCGAAAGCGCAAGGCAGCCGCCGCATGCCGCTGGCGCAGCTTACAGGCAAGAGGCTCCAGCGCCAATGCGAATGCAAAGAGCATCGGCGACAAGGGGCACCCCTGCCGCGTGCCTCTTTCAATGGGAAAAGCCGTTGACACCCAGCCATAGACGCGCACTCGTGCTACAGGCTCCGTGTACAGCACCCTAATCCACTGGAGGAAGAACTGGGGAAGGCCCATCCAAGTTAAAACAATGAACATGTAGTCCCACTGAAGGGAATCGAAAGCCTTTGCTGCATCAAGCAGCACAGCCACTGCCTGAAAGTCTGGGTCAAAGTAGTGTAGAGTAGAGAACACCGTACGCAAGTTGTGTGTGGTAGATCTAGCAGTTACAAACCCCGACTGGTCTGGGAGGACCAGGAGGGGAACAAGCGGCTGAAGCCTGTTGGCAATCATCTTTGCCAATATCTTGGCATCTATATTAATAAACGAAAGAGGCCTATAGGAATCGCACCGATTGGCAGTCTTGTCAGGCTTCAGAAGTGTCACCAGAAGGGCTTCTTTGAGGGTGGGTGGGAGTTGCCCCGTTTCATACGCCTCCGCATAAACCTCTAGGAGCCTAGGGGCCAGGTCGTCCACATATGCCTTATAAAACTCACTGGGGAGCCCGTCTAGTCCCGCAGCCTTGCATGTGGGAAGAGACATTATGGCAAGCTTTACGTCCTCAACATCAAATGGCTGTGTAATATATTCCCTTTGCTCCTGAGACAGCCACCCAAGTGCGACGTCATCGAGATAGGAGTGTATATCCGCTGTCGGCACTGTAGCCCTAGTCGCATAGAGTTTGGTATAAAAGCTGAGGACTATCTCACTAATCTCGGGGGTGGTATAATGCGCAACCCCATCGTCATCCAGCAGCTCAGTGATGCATTCCTGACTGTGTGGCGCTGCTAACTTTTGAGCCAGAGAGCGGCCTGGTCGACCCCACCTCCCCATAGTAGCGAGCTGTACATTGTCTGGATCTGTGCAACAACTCTTGGTCAACTGTATCATTATGCTCTGTAACAAGGTCCTGTATCGCAGATAACGTTGCTGGAGAAGGGTTCTTCTCATACTCACGCTCAAGCGTGGAGATGTCAGAAGCTAATTTATGTATTCTGCGACTTAGATCCCGCAATACTCCAGCCTGCGCACCTATGCAGATTCCCCTGATGGTCACTTTAAATGCTTCCCACAACACTCCAGCACTCTCAACAGAGCCTTCATTCTCCCTCAAAAAATTACGAATTTCCTCCCCAATAGTATGTTTAAAAACAGGGTCGGTTAGAGAAGCCTGCTGCAGACGCCATGTAAAGGGCGGCCTCTCACATGTAGATACCTGTAGCTCAAGGACCACCGGGGAGTGATCCGAGAGCGTTCTAGCCATGTGACTGACCTTCACCGCCCAAGTGCAGACGACCTCAGTAACAAGCCAGAAATCTATGCGTGACCACGTCCCATGTACAGAGGATATAAAGGTGCTTTCCCTCACCCCAGGGTGCTGCATACGCCAGACATCATGCAGATTTCCCGCATCTAAAAGCCCTAGCAGATCCTCAGAAGCCTGCTTGAGCCACACTGCACCACTGCTTAACCGGTCCAGGGCCACATCCAGACAAACATTAAAGTCGCCTCCCCAGAGTATCTCGACAGGAGGAAACCCTGAGATGCGGCGCCATACGTCCGCAAAAAAAGACGGATCATCAAAAGAAAAGCATTTGTGTTTGCAAATAAAATTCGCTTAGCAGAGAGAAAGCGTAATGAGTGAGACAGTGAGAGACAAATTATGGGAGATAAGGAGACAGAGCAAAAAGAAAGACAGAGAGAGAGACAGAAGCAAGGCGAGGTCCCATAGCGCATAATTTGGCAAGGCAGTAAAACCAAAAGCAGCGTCTTTTTTTTCCACAACACTGTTCGGAAACAGAAAAGGGCAAACCTTGCTCACAGTTTTGGAGCCTAGCAGCCTGAAAATAAATCACTAACCCAGAAATGTTGGGTTATCTGAACTCAAGTTAAGCCCTACAGGCACATAAAAGAGGTGTTCAGCTCTAGTGACAGAAAAGTCGCTCATGATACGGCCCCATGATTGTGACCAGAACTCGTTAGTGACAGACATGCTGCAAGAGCCTGTAGAGAATATCCATGAGGGAAGTTAGCTAAGAAATAAAAATCACATTTTTATTATGGTGAAGAGGGAGAGACAAGGACAGCCAGGTTTTAATGATATGAGAGAGTTACAGAAAATTTTGTTCCTAGAGAAATCCTTAGAGAGGAAGGAACACAAACTTGAAATTCCCCAGCATCCAAATTACAGAATACATTAGAGGAGGAAAGATAGAATCTGATCATCCACACTCTCTTTCAAAAAACACTATATTATCCTTACCTTGCCTTCCCCGCTCTTTATTTAAATTTTTCACCCAATCTCACTCATTCTCCCTTGTCAGATTGACTATTGCCCCTCTTATCTTTATCAATCAGCCTCTCATTTCTATTTTAAACCTTTCCCTCTTCCTTTAAATGTTTTCTCCAGTATCCCATTGTTTACCTTTTTTTCTCCGACTTTGTTTCCTTCTCTTTTTTCACCTTCTGTACTCCATGTCAGAGACAAAGACACTGGGAGACAAAAACACTGGGAACCATACCCACTGAGGCACAGAAAGAAAGATCAAACACTCCTTTGCACAAACTCTGGTTTCCATGAAACTACACATCCACAACAAAATATACCCACCAGAAACTCCACCGTGCTACAAGGCCACATCAGTGGCAAAGTTCTCTGTAAAATGTAAAAGTAACAAGTTATATGACCAACTTTTCTTTCCTTCAGTCGCTACGTTTGTCTATCTATTTCTTTCAACTGTCTCCTTTAACTCTGAGAGGCAGTACTATACACAAGTCAGAAGAGTCACCTAGGCAGTATTAATTTTGTAGGTGTGTGTATATGTGGTGTGTGCACCTACAAAATTACATCATAGCTTTTTTTTTATTCTTCTTAAGCCAGGCTGCACAGTATCAGAGATGCTGTACAGTATCGCTAAAAACCATTGGTAAGGCCAATAAGTCCTGATGGCAAGACTGATTGTCTGTACCAAAGCTTGTTTATTTTCTGTCACAAATTTCAATACTTCTCACCATTGTTCCCTCTCAGACTTATTTCATAATTGTCACTGTTTTAGCTTAATTCTCCTCCTCTGTTATTATTAGTCATTTTCTCTTACACTGTTCAACTGGGTAATGCTCCATGTCCTATCATTTTTCTTCCTTGACCTTTTGCTTCCTTTGATAGATACTTCTAAATGGTGCTATTTACTTGTCACTCTTTATTTCTCTGTAACTTTCCACAATATCCCAGCCCCTTACTGTATTCCCCTAATGTTTTCTTTCTGTCACTATCTAATAGAAGCATTCTTTTCGTCCCAGTCACTATTTCTTAATCACTATTTGGAGCCTACTGGCAAGGGTGTAGCCAGAAAATTTAAAATAAAACGACTTAAAACCAAAGCTTTTATGGCACCAACGAAATGAAGCAAGTCATCATGACCCTCTCCAGACAAGCTCTCTTGTCTCTTCCATCCAAGCACCTATCCATTCATCCTTCCATCCACCTGCTGATGTCCACAATTTCACCTTTACATTCTGCCATCCATTTATTCTTTCATCTATCATTCAGTCTTTCACCATTCTGTCTGTCCACCCAGCTATATTCAAACGTATGTATGCATATCCAAACCTAACCATCCATCTATCCAACCTCTCACTCATCCTTCTCTACATCCACCCTTCCACTAATCCATCCATCCTTTCTGTCTTTCATCCATCCATCCATCCACCCTTTCACTCCATCCATCCACACTTTCCCTCCATCCATCCATCATTGCACTCCATCCATCCATCCATCCACCCTTTCACTCACTCACTCATTCGTCCATCCATCCTTTCACCCATCCATCCGTCCACCCACTCACTCATCCTTCCATGCCTTTCACTCGTCTGTCCATCCATCCACCCTCCCTTTCACTCACCCATCCACTCTTTCATTCATTCACCCTCCCTTTCACTCATCCATTCTTTCACTCATCCATTCATCCACCCTTTCATCCATCCACCCTCCCCTTCACTCACCCATCCATTGTTTCTCTCATCCATTCTTAAGCTCATCCATTCTTTCACTTATCCATCAATCCTTTCACTCATCCATCAATCCTTTCACTCATCCATCCATCCTTTCACTCATCCATCTACCCTTATACTCATGCATCAATCTACCCTTTCACTCCATCCATCTTCCCATCCTCCCTTTCACTCATCTCATCTCATCTATCAATCCATCCATCCTCCCTTTCACTCATCCATCCATTCTTTCACTCATCCATCTATTATTTCACTAATCCATTCTTCCATCCATCCTTTGTGTCATTTGTCCATCCATCTACCCATCCATCCATCCATCCACCCATCCTTTCACTCACCCAACCATCTACCCTTCCACTCACACATCCATCCTTCTATCCTTTCACTCACTACCTCCCCTTTGTCTGCCAAGTTGCAAACAGAAGAGGCCCATCAAGAAATTCACCCACTGTAGCTTCTAAAGTTGGGTGGATAATGTAGTCCCAGCATCCATCCTTTTTCTCATCTTACTATTCCTTTGTTCATCCCTCTATCCACCCTTTCACTCCATTCATCCATCCAACCTCTCACTAATCCATCCATCCTTTCTCATCATACATCCACCCGTTTACTCATCCAATCCATTCACCCTGTCATCCATTCTTTCACTTATCCATCTATCCACACATATATCCAGTCATCCACCCTCCCGTTCACCTAGCCATTCATTCTTCCACTCATCCATACTAACATCCATCTCTTCACTCATTCATATATCCACCCATCCACCCTTACACTCATGCACCTATCCATCAGTCTTTTCACTCACTCAACCAATCAACCACCCTCCTTTCACGTTATTTAAGAGCCTTTGTCTGCCGTGCTGCAGACAGAAGAGGCCCATCAAGAACTCCACCTCGCTTAAGCTGCTAAAGCAGGGTGTTCATGGCACCCCTGCCAACTGCAGCAATAACAGTGTCACATATGTTTCTTTTGACTGTGTTTTAAAGACGCACTCACACTAAAGCACTTAGGGGCATATTTATCAAAGGTTTTACGTCGCCCTTCCACCACACAAGGGGACTGAGGGCGACACAAACCTAAAATTCGATTTCCCAAGCCACACACAAGGCCACCTTGTGTGACCCTGTATTGCTTGATATATCTGGAGGAATGCATGCCTTTTGCTGTCTTGCGTTACTCTGCCTCAGGGAGGTGTTCCATGGGTGGAGCATGGATCTTGGTGCATTCCCAAATTTACCACGAGTGGTAGTACAGGAAATGCTTCAAATGCTATGCCTTCCCAGGGGAGGCGTAATGAGGAGAAACATCTTTATTTCTCCTAGTTTTTCCTCTTTCTACTTGAGCTGCATTCTGAAGCACACATAGAAAAAAGAAAGGGCCTCAAAGGATATTTTATGTACGGGAAGGTGTCCCTGGACAAAAACAATCCTGTCTACAACGCAGGCACTCTTGCACCATGGTGCCAGGGTGCATGCATTGGCACTAGGCAGCACATAGTGCACCAGCGCAAGAAGAGGACAGGAATGTGCCATACAATGTTAAATATGGGACATTCCTGCCCTCTCCCTGTCATACAACTCAGCGCAGCAAGGTGCCTTGCTGAGCTGGGTTGCATGACAATTTGTCAAATCTGCCTCCAAGTCTGGATGTATTAGCCATTGTTTGAAGCAGACAGGGAACTAATAATTAGGTGTGAAATTCAAGGTTCAGACTACTCAATCGAAGTATTGACCTCCAGGATGATTTCTTAGATATAGGTTTACCTCACAACAAATCTTGAGAAAAGTTCTTTAGCTGAAGGTAACATTTTTATGAGATGAACCACCTACTTCTACCTGGTTCCAGTCACTTATGAGTTAGCCACTAAGGTTGGTCTACTGCAGCCCACGTACTCAAATTTGTATTTATATTTTTATCCTGTTGAAAGGAATTGGGTTGTTGGTTGACCGGGGTGAGAGCCCTGGTGAAGCAGCAACCACAATCCTTGTCAAGGTGAAGTGCAGGCCACTACTAAATTAACCTGTGCTCAACACTCTGGTAGCTTGGCACAGAGCAGACTGGCTTAATCTAGAGGCAGCTTGTAAAGTATTTGTGCAAAACTTTAAACAGTAATAAAGTGGAAAACACCACACAAAAAGGATCCCACGTCAAGTTAAAAGGATAGAGATATTTTCATTAAATAAAGCAAGACCAAAATGACAAAAATCTAATCAGTAGAACCGGAGGCTAGCAGAGCACATTAGGCCAGCTCCCAAAAATCCAGGCTTCGGAGGGCTCCACATGGCAGGGTAGACTCATACATGGAAAGTCCAGGTGCTGGTGTCGAGGTTGTTGGGGCCTTCTGTCCTTGAGGCTCAAGTGAAGATGTCAGTCAACCCTTGGAGTCAAATCAAATCCAAATGTAGCTTTATTCGATTTCTATTTAAATCCTCATAAAAGCACACAAAATCACATATAAATTGCATGCAACATCACAGCAAAAAAAGAAACATGAATTTAGTGGACATCGTACATTAAATCAATACAATAAACTGTCATTAAAAGTCACTTATTTGGAGCCTCTTTACATTTTTTAGCTCAATGGTCAATAAAACAATCACATTAAAACCGATTTTCTACATTTTACTACACTTTTTAAAAACATTGATAAAATCCAAACTAAATATTCATTTTCTAAAAACTGCAGCGCTAAAAGAGCGGGACGACATTGTCTAAGACTAAGCTTTTGTAAGGGTAAGATCCATTTTTTCCTTTGAACGTTATAAATTTTGCAGAATAAAACCACAATCGTTCATCTTTGGGAAACTTATTATTCTGTGTAGTGTCCCAAATCTAAATCTTGTCAATAGTAATCTGTCGTAGGTGCCACAGACGAGAGTGAGGTATGGTTGGATGCTATATGTGATTAAGATCGTTTGATTATAGAGTACTGTAGGCTTCGATAGTTCTGCTGTTAATTTAAGTGATTCAAGTAGAGACAGGCCTTTTACTTTTAATACTTTTCTTGGCCAGCTGGTCATTGTGCTCGGATCAGTGTAAAACTCTGGGTGGCCTAAATCATGCATAAAGTCCCGCACATACTTTAGCCATGCAATTCTTAAAACACCCTCCAATTTAAAAATATCGGGGCATATTATCAAGGGCCCATCGCCGCTTTAGCGGCACTTTTTTGCAGCTAAAGCGGCGATATTTTTATCGCCCTATTAGCAAGCTGTCGCTAACAGCCATTAGCGACAGCTTACTGGCGATAGCGGGCGGTTTTTTATCGCCTTGCATGCCAGAGATATTTATCGCTAATGACATGCCAAGTAGGCGTTCTGTCTCTAAACTTCACAAAAATGACCGCTAACCGCACTTCGCCCTATTAGTAAGGATGGCCCGGACCCGCGAAGCGATAAAAAAAGTGTCGCTAAGGCCTGTTAGCTGCCGGAATTTAAGACCAGAAAAAAGCAGTTCTTAAAAATGTGGTTAAGACTTGGGCCCACACCTATGCATGTTTTTGGTGCTGGACTGCGCTGCAAGCAATGTTGCAGCGCTGCCCTGCGACAAAAATATAGGGGCAGATTTACAATCCTCTTGCGACATCTGCACGACACCGTTGAGCCACTTATGTCACGCAGCGGCATCGTAAACAATGCGCCACTATGCAACAGATTTACAACGTGACTCATCTAGTGAGATGCGTCACGTTCTAAAGCCCTGCGCTACATTATACCTGCACCAGGTATAATGTATGCAGGGTGGGCGTTCCATCGCCAGGAAGCCCCGTAAAAGTGACGCAGTAAAATCTACAAGATTTCACTGAGTCACATTTACATCCCCGCTGCGTCAAAACCTTACGCCTGCTTGTAGCAGGCATAAGGAGTGACGCAGCATTGCAAGTATAGGATGCCCCTGAGCAGTGCTGGAGTAGCGTCACGCTTGCGACACGACTCCAGCACTGCATCACCTATACTCTGACAGATGCGTCACGCATCTGTCTCTCCTTGCGCCACGGTGCGCTGCATTGTAAATGCAGCGCATCCATAATGGCGCAAGGGGTTCCTAACGTCACGCAAAATAACTGCCGCAGCCCTGCTGATCTGCAGGGATGCGCCAGTTATTGTAAATCTGCCCCATAGTGCAGGAATGCGCACCATCACTAAGATAGTGCGCATTCCTGTGCCCCAGTCATGAAAAGTGTTAATGCGCTGCGATAAGACAGCGTTGCGATACAAAAGGGGATGATGGACGGAACGTTTGAGCCAATCAAACACTCACCCCCAGTCAACTGATCTGGGTTTAATCCATCATCATTCTTTAGCTCACTCCACCACCCCAGTTCAGACATGGCCATATGCAAATCAGTCTAACCCTGTGCCTCATGGGAACAGTCCAGCCCGAACTGCCAAGCCATGTCTACACTGGACCGGAAACAAGCATCCTAGGACCGGTTTCTGGCATTTCAGCCGTCATCAGCCAGGCTTGCTTGAATCCAGTGGCAAAGTGAGCAAGGGACCCACGTCTGGGCATACCCCCGCCAACTTAGGGCGACCAAAGCGATACAAAAGGGGATGATGGACGGAACGTTTGAGCCAATCAAACACTCACCCCCAGTCAACTGATCTGGGTTTAATCCATCATCATTCTTTAGCTCACTCCACCATCCCAGTTCAGACATGGCCATATGCAAATCAGTCTAACCCTGTGCCTCATGGGAACAGTCCAGCCCGAACTGCCAAGCCATGTCTTCCCTGGACCGGAAACAAGCATCCTAGGACCGGATTCTGGCATTTCAGCCGTCATCAGCCAGGCTTGCTTGAATCCAGTGGCAAAGTGAGCAAGGGACCCACGTCTGGGCATACCCCCGCCAACTTAGGGCGACCAAAGCGATACAAAAGGGGGTGATGGACGGAACGTTTGAGCCAATCAAACACTCACCCCCAGTCAACTGATCTGGGTTTAATCCATCATCATTCTTTAGCTCACTCCACCACCCCAGTTCAGGCATAAGGAGTGACGCAGCATTGCAAGTATAGGATGCCCCTGAGCAGTGCTGGAGTAGCGCCACGCTTGCGACACGACTCCAGCACTGCATCACCTATACTCTGACAGATGCGTCACGCATCTGTCTCTCCTTGCGCCACGGTGCGCTGCATTTACAATGCAGCGCATCCATAATGGCGCAAGGGGTTCCTAACGTCACGCAAAATAACTGGCGCAGCCCTGCTGATCTGCAGGGATGCACCAGTTATTGTAAATCTGCCCCATAGTGCAGGAATGCGCACCATCACTAAGATAGTGCGCATTCCTGTGCCCCAGTCATGAAAAGTGTTAATGCGCTGCGATAAGACAGCGTTGCAACACTTCTCATCACGCCCTCCTTGCAACAGCATGGATGCGCTGTACTCACTGGACAGCGCTCGATGACGCAAGTAATGACAGATACATCAGGAATCCTGACGTATCTGTCTGCGCTAAAGTCATGCATTGCTGCAGTCATGTCACAACCATGACGCAACTCCAGCAATGCATGGGGCCAGCCCATCCCTGTGGCACAGCATCACCCTCATGCCTGCCATCAGGCAGGCGGAAGGTACTGACGCAGTGCCGTTCATGAGGGGTGCCCGAATGTCTGCGATGTTGGAGATCCATCAGTGGTGGTTGCACGCTGTGGTGTCATCGTTTGGAAGCATTGGTGGAGTGTTGTTGCGGAGGTAGTCGACGAGACGTTCTGCGGTGGCCTGGATCCAGCTGCGACGGGGTGCGATGTTGGCGCTGGCATCGGGTGGGCAAGGTGAAGACGTCATTCATCCAATGATGGTAGTGCAGGAGAGTCCGGTTTTGTGGCTGTAGTTGAAGTACCCGCTGGCAGAGGTGACGTGCCCGACCGTGTGTCCTGCTATGTGGCCTGTTGAGGTGACTTGCTGCTTGCATCTGATGTCAGTGACCTTCCCCAGGAGGGGGTGGTGATCTGGTCACTGGGGTTGCCCAGGTGGAACTTGAGTGCACCGAGTTGGATGTCGTTGGTGGATGGGAGACCCTGGGGTGCAATGAGGTCCTAAATGGGATTGGAGAATGGGGGGCCACGGCCCGGGGGGCCTGCACATGAGGGTGCCGCAGAGGATGTTCTTGGGCTTCGTCCGGATCTGGGAGTTGACGTGTTCCATGGTCACCCTTGGCACATTAGAGTGCGTGGTCAGTCGGAGTGTGCCCCTGTAGGTGACGGCAATGCCTCCTCCTTGACTGTCAGGGTGCTCCTTGCGGGTGATACTGCAGCCGTCTGTGATGGCGAAGGCAAAGTCCGGTACAGAGCAGAGGTAGGCCCGGGCAGGTGAGCTGGAGTCCAGGGTTGATGGCGAGGAGGGTGCAGGCGTCGTAGCGGTGGACTGGCCAAGAGGAATGCTCCTTGGTGCTGAGCGCAGTCCAGGGGCTGACGGACGCAAATGGCGTAGCCTATGGGTTGCCTTTGGCACGGGAGACGACCATTACAATGCAGGCAGTACATCGTTAACAACGCAACTCCGACAACACGGGTGCCTTAACATCGCATTCGATTACAATGCATTGTGAGGTCAGTTATGGGGTATTTTAACTTTTTCATGTGTGAATGTGTTTTGGATGTCAAAAATGAAAATTGTTGTTTTTCTGGGGGTCAGATTTGAAAAATGGGGTGTGCTTTTGGGGTCAAATATGAAATTTGGGGTGTATTTGGGGGTCCAATATGAAATTTGGGATGTATTTGGTGGTCAAATATGAAATTTGGGGTGTATTTGGGGATCAAATATGAAATTTGGGGTGTGTTTTGGGGTAAAATATGAAAAATGGGGTGTGCATTTGTCTCAAATGTGATTTCCCGGTGTGTTCTGGGGGTTCTAAAAGGGATTCAAGGGTTCATGTTAGGTTTTGTTCTGCAAAGGTTAGTGTTGGGTTGCACTCACTGAAGTGGGAACAGTGATCTTGATGTCTCCACCATGCAACACCTACCCTACTGTTGCAATGTGCCTAGTATTAGTATGCATTGGAATGGAATGCAAGGTTATGGCATGCGTCGCAACTACGTATGTGCCTTTGGCACACGAGTGGTACGCCCTCTGTGCATGGGCGCACAGCGGACAACATTGAGAAGTGCGGGGGGTCTGGACAGCTGTGGGGTGGTAAACGCCGGAAAGAACACTAGATGGTGCATGGACGCGGGGATGTGTGTGTGAGCGGATGTTGTGAAAATCTATTGAGGAAAGTCTTACCTCCAAGCAGGGTCCCGTGTCTTCTTAGCTCCGGCTCTCCTGCGTCTGCTTCCAGAATAGGGAGTAGCCAGCCAGGCTCCCTCCCCGGAGTCAATCACAACGCTGCAATGCAGTGGTGGGATTGGTAATTGGCAATGGGACAAGTCATGCATCCCGGTACCGGAGGGGTGGGCATGTCCTCCATGCAGGCTGTAATGCAGCCTGCATTGCGAACAGGGAAGTGTGCATGACTGCATTGGGCAGCCTGAGTGGGCCGAACAAACAGTTGTTGCGCACTTGAGTGGGCATGCCAATCCGCCCATGCCCTGCTCCGTGTTTGGAGCAGTCCTACCCCTCCTCCCCCCCGAGGATACATAGCATGATTACATCAGTTAGTTAGCCCTTGTGTTACCCCTTTATAAATGATTTCTTGGCTTCTCTGAGCCCGCACTTCCCTCTTACCGCCGCTGCAGACCCGCACACCTATCCTCGCCCATTCCCGCCTCCCAGCTGATCGATCCTCCACCCTCCCTCATACATGGCGGACGCTGCGCGATTGCGCAGCGGACATGCGCCGCTGATGTACAGATGCAAAAAGAACAATTGATGGACAGAATGCAGAACAATGTCATACATTCACCCCAGTACACAGATCTGGGCCTAAATCCATCGTTTTTTTGCTCACCGTGCCATTCCAGTTTGGACCCAGCCATATGCAAATCAGTCTTGACCCTGCGCCCAATGGGAACAGTCCAGCCCGAACTGCCAGGCCAGGTCCTCCTGGACTGGAAACAAGCATCCCAGGACCGGTTTCGGGCTTTCAGCCCTCATCAGCCAGGATAGCTTGACTCCAGTGGCATGGAGAGCACGGGACCCACGTCTGGGCATACCCGTCCCACTCGGGGTGACAAATGCAAAAAGAACAATTGATGGACAGAATGCAGAACAATGTCATACATTCACCCCAGTACACAGATCTGGGCCTAAATCCATCGTTTTTTTGCTCACCATGCCATTCCAGTTTGGACCCAGCCATATGCAAATCAGTCTTGACCCTGCGCCCAATGGGAACAGTCCAGCCCAAACTGCCAGGCCAGGTCCTCCCTGGACTGGAAACAAGCATCCCAGGACCGGTTTCGGGCTTTCAGCCCTCATCAGCCAGGATAGCTTGACTGGGGGTGAATGTTTTGATTTGTTCTGCATTCCGTCCATCAATTGTGTGTCTTTTGCTGACGTACAGATGGCGCGCCTGATACAAGCCCGTCTGCGCCCGTCCGCAACCCAACCACTACCAGTGCCAGGAACCCTGGATCACGGGCCACCCACTGCTACAGCACAGCCACCCTCCATGCACTCAACCCTGGAAAAGTCAGGGACTGACAACAGGCCTCGGCTAACACGACCCACGGCCAGTTCTCCTGCCTCCACTGCCGCCAGAGCCTAATCACCACCCCGGACTCCAACACAGCCGATGCCAGCACCGGCGACACCCTAAGATGCATCCTCCTCAACGTGCGCTCCGTGCACAAACACGCCATGGAAATCTGGAACCTACTTGACTCTCAATCGCCCGACATCGCCTTCTTCACAGAGACCTGGACCAACGCCTCCTCCGCACCCGACATCAACCTCGCCATCCCGAACGGATACAAGATCCAGAGGAAGGACCACCACAATCACCCGGGAGGGGGCCTCGCATTTGCCCCCAAAACCACCCTCCGCCTCACCACCTCCAGCAAATCCTTCCCCACTGCCAAACACCTGCACTTCCAGATCCAGACCAACCACAACTCCACACTCCCAGGAACCCTCGTCAACAGACACCCTGGCCCACGGACACACCAGTCAGCCCACCATCTCCACCTGGCCGCCAGTCACAGCCGAAGACACCGCCTCAACCATGAAAGGCATCCACTCAGGGGCGCCCACCAACCCATGCGCTCCTCACATCTACCACATAGCCACGGACGCCATCACACATGAACTACAACGCACCATCAACACCACCTTCAAAACAGGCACCTACCCAGACGACTGGAAGCGTGCAGAAGTCTGGCCCCTGCTCAAAATGACCACAGCTGACCCCACCGACCTCAAGAAATACCGGCCCATCTCGCACCTCCCCTTCGTGCACAAAGTTGCAAAGTGAACAGTCAACAGGGAACTGACACGATTCATTGATGGCAACGCCATCCTCGACCTGTCACAATCCAGATTGCGAACCAACCACAGCAACGAGGCCATCCTACTCACCGCCACAGACGACATCCGCACCCTCCTGGACCAAGGCCACTCTGCAGACCTCATCCCACTCGAGCTTTCAGCGGCCTTCTACACCGTCTCCCACCGCACACCTGTCGCAAGAATACACAACACCGGCATACAGGGTACAGCCCTAGACTGGATCCGATCATTCCTCCCCGGAAGAAGCCAAAGAATCAGACTGCCACCCTTCCTCTCCTATCCCACGTAAATCACATGCGGACTCCCACAGGGGTCATCTCTGAGCCTGACCCTATTCGACATCTACATGGCCCCCCTCGCTGCCACTGTTCGACAACACGGCCCCAACATCGTATCCTACGCTGATGACACCCAGCTCATCCTCTCCCTCACCAAAGACCCCACCGCCGCCAGACTCAACTTCCAGGAAGGAATGCAGGATGTCGCAGTCTGGATGACCAACAGCTGCCTGAAGCTCAACGCCGTGAAGACAGAAGTCCTTGTCCTTGGAACCACCCCTTCGGCATGAGACAACACCTGGTGGCCTTTGCCCTTGGAAGCCCACCTACCCACTCGGACCACGCCAGAAACCTCGGCATCCTACTCGACCCATCCCTCACCATGAGCAGACAGGTCTACGCCATCACCTCCAGCTGCTTCAACACCCTCCGCATCCTCCGCAAGCCCCATAAATCGATACCCCAGGATTCAAGGAAGACAGTCACCCATGCACTCATCACCAGCAGAGTGGACTATGGCCACGCACTCTACGCCGCCATTTACAAGTCCCTACTCCGCAAAGTACCGACATTACAGTACACCGCCGCCATGACTTGTCCTCGGCATTCCCCGGCACTAACACATCAGCCAACACCTACGTAGACTCCACTGTCTCCCAGTGGTGTAAAGAGTGACCTTCAAAATCATCACTCACGCCTACAAATGACTACACATCAACGTAAACAAATACCTCAACGACAGAATCAAATTCCACGTACACAAATGAGACATCCGATCTTCCAACCTCGCACTGTCCGAAACCCTGCACATCCACAGAGCCAGAGCAGGCGGGAGATCCTTCTCCCACATTGCATCCAATACCGGGAGCGAGCTACCGGCAGACATCAGAGGTGCCCCCTCCCTGTACACCTTCAGGAAGACCCTCAAGACCTGGCTCTTCAGCTGACAGATCAGCGGCACCCCACCTCAGTGCCTTGAGACCCTCACGGGTGAGTAGCGCGCTTACAATTCCCCTGAGTGATTGATTGATTGTGTTATCATCATGTGATGATTGTCCCTCTTCTGCACTGCTTGAGGTGGTGGGGCAACACTCTTCCAACATAGCGGTAGTGCCGCCACTGGGGGTGCGTCATCTACATGTGACAGGCATGAGCAACACCCCCCCCGGGCCCTCCTGCGCTACGCGTCCCACCTTCTCCTTACCTTTACATTGACCCCGTGGCGCTGTCCACTGCACTCTCTCCAAATCTGTTACTCAGCCAGCAGGAGCCTGAGCCAAGTGTGCTTTCACTGGGCTGGGTACAGCAGTCACCGCGTTGTCCGCTGGTGGACCACCCGATGCAGTTGATGCAGCAGGGTTCCCTTAGGCATGTAGTTGCAGCGCTCAGACCACACAAGTGCGGCATAGCACAGGGGCCTCACCCTCCAGAGCATCCGGCCAGCCCAACATCATCCGTCCTGTGATGCAGGGAGACGGCACCCACCATTGGTAATCCCCTCCGTGCACCCCGGTGTAGTGGTGGATTGTAGTATTCGATGCGGACCCCACTGCATTGGTGCGCATGAGCGCCTCTACCATTAACTGCTCCAAGGTGAACAAGGCAGACTTCTCACACAGGTCAGCAACGTGTCTCCATGCGACCTGCCAGACTTCACCACCAGGTACGGGTGATCGTCGTACATCAATGTCTCCAGCCACGGCTCATCGACTCCACGGCTCCTCTACATCTCACTCCAGGCTCCAGACGCAGGTCCAGCGAGGCATCCAGGCACCATACGCAGGTCCAGCGAGGCATCCAGGCACCAGACGCAGGTCCAGCAAGGCATCCAGGCACCATACGCAGGTCCAGGGAGTCATCCAGGCACCAGACGCAGGTCCAGCGAGGCATCCATGCACCAGACGCAGGTCCAGCGAGGCATCCAGGTACCAGACGCAGGTCCAGCGAGGCATCCAGGTGGTCATCCTGGTCATCCTGGATGTTGGGTGGCTTGAGGGGGTTGTTGATGTGTGCTGCACTTGGCCCTGGAAGCTGCATTGAACTTTTTTTTTGTGCATCTTTTGTATGGGAGGTGGACTGATTGGCTATTTTTTCTAAGTCAACACTTGCTGCTTAGCGTGCGTTTTGTTATCGCTGGTTGGCTTCATCGCTAGTTTCCGCCCGCTATCGCCTGTTTCCCTATCGCCATTGCTCTGCGGTTAGCGGCAGTTTTCGTCGCTGATTCCTGAAGCTATCGCCTGTTAGCGACGTGTTGGTAATACGTCGCTAACATGGCGATAACTATCAGGGATCGACGGTGATGAAAAAAATGCCGCTAACCTGGGATGGCGATAATTATCGCCTCTCCTTGCTAATATGCCCCATCGTTTAAAATCTCCCTGTTAAGGTTAGTAACTACAGATGTCCATATCCTGTGCCATAACAGGACTGGTTACAGTTTTATAAGATCTGTGATATATGGGACCCCCAATTCGTAATGACAGACATATAAAGAGGTACTGCCTTGGACTGCCAAAATATATCTTAAAAACTTGTTTTCAATAACTTGCAGAGCCTGGAGATTAGAATATCCCCGGATCCCTGCTCCATACATGGCCGTAGAGACGCACTTGGCCCTATATATCTGTAATAGTTCGCGCGGTGACCTCCTGCCCAACTTTTTCACAAAATTAACCAGGGCGGCGGTAGTTTTCATAAAGGCCAGTTTTCTGGCTTGCACCGTGTGGGTCCCTGTAGCATATTGGTCAAATAGAATGCCCAAATAACTAAATCTATTTGTAAAATCTATTTTCTGATCATCAATGTACATGTCTCTACATTTAAGGCTGCCAGTGCCACACCTCATTAGTATAGGAAACAATGGTCCTAGACTGGTTTTACGCTAAAGTTCAGTTGCGCAGAACATTCATAAATAATGTTGTAACAGTAATGTACCACTCTTTTCTTCAAAATGCAAACAAATATATCCTCCAAAAGATCAATAGAAGGGCACACACTATTGCTCAGATGGTGACTGTTATTTTATTTAGTCACTTTTCATAACACATTTATCATATTCAATACTCTAAATAGAGAGGGAGTTGCTCCAAAGGGAGAGTGAAGAAGGAAAGTGCTTGTGAGGTAGGATAGACATACAGGAAGGGAATCCAAGAGGTAAATTCAATAATCAGTCATTTTAAACATTTCAGTACTTAGAAACTGGTAGTAGTTCATAGTGGCACCAGTTCTACAGAAAGGACTGTCCCTAGTGAAATTCACAATTGTTATTCAACCAATCAGTCAATCAGGGGTTTATATAGAGTGCTACTCACCCGTGAGGGTCTCAAGGTGCGGGGGGGCGGTCGCTCCGGGTCAGTCAAAGAGCCAGGTCTTGAGGTCCTTCCTGAACGTGTGCAGGGTGGGGGAGCGTCTGACGTTCACAGGGAGCTCGTTCCAGGTTTTTGCTGCGATGTAGGAGAAAGCTCTTCCGCCGGTTCTCTTTCTGCGAATGCGGGGAACCTCAGCCAGGGCGAGGTCGGCGGAGCGGAGGTTCCTCTTGGGTACGTGGAAGGATAGTCTTTCGTTGAGGTAATTGGGTCCGATGTTGTTGAGGGATTTGTAGGCGTGGGTGAGGAGTTTGAAGGTGACCCTCTTTTCGACGGGGAGCCAGTGGAGGCTTCGTAGGTGTTGGGTCATGTGTTCATGGCGCGGTGTCCCGAGGACGAGTCTGGCTGTGGCGTTCTGGAGGGTTTGTAGTTTGCGTAGAAGAGTTTTGTTGATTCCGGCGTAAAGGGCGTTGCCGTAGTCCAGTCTGCTGGTTATGATGAGTGCGTGGGTAACGGTCTTTCTGCAGTCGGGGGGGGATCCATTTGAAGGTCTTACGGAGGATGCGAAGGCAGTTGAAGCTGGTGGAGGCGACGGTGTTGATCTGGCGTTCATGGAGAGGGAGGAGTCGAGGATGATGCCGAGGTTCCGAGCGTGGTCTGTGGAGGTGGGTGCGTTCCCGAGGGTGGGTGGCCACCAGGTGTTGTCCCAGGCGGTGGTGCAGGGTCCGAGGATGAGGATCTCGGTTTTCTCTGAGTTTAGCTTCAGGCAGCTGTCCTTCATTCAGGCTGCCACGTTCTTCATTCCTTCCTGGAAGTAGAGTCTGGTGTTTTCGTGATTCTTCGTGAGCGAGAGGATGAGTTGGTTGTCATCGGCGTAGGATATGATGTTGAGACCATGCTGTCTGACGATGGCGGCGAGGGGGGTCATGTATATGTTGAAGAGCGTGGGGCTGAGAGATGATCCCTGGGGTACTCCGCAGCTGATTTCCGTGGGTTTGGAGAGGAAGGGCGGGAGTCGGATCCTCTGGGTCCTGTCGGAGAGGAAGGATCAGATCCAATCGAGGGCGGCTCCTTGTATTCCCACGTCGTGAAGTCTGGCAGTGAGCGTGCGATGTGAGACGGTGTCGAAAGCTGCTGAGAGGTCTAGAAGGATGAGGGCCGCGGTGTGTCCCTGATCCAGTAGCATGCGGATGTCGTCGGTGGCTGCGAGGAGGGTGGTCTCGGTGCTGTGGTTGCTGCGGAATCCAGACTCAGAGGCGTCTAGGATGGAGTTCTCTTCTATGAAGGTGGTCAGCTTGGTGTTTACGATTCTCTCGGTGACTTTGGCCGCAAAGGGGAGGAGAGAGATGGGCCGGTAGTTCTTCAGGTCCGTGGGGTCGGCCGTAGTCTTCTTGTGGAGGGGTTTTACCTCTGCCCATTTCCAGTCGTCTGGGCAGATGCCTGACCTGAGGGAGGCGTTGATGGTTCATCCTAGTTCGGGTGCGATGGAGGCAGCGGCTCTGTGGAATATGTGCGGTGGGTAAGGGTCTGTTGGGGCTCCTGAGTGGGTTTTCTTCATAGTCGGGGTTATTCATTTCATTATTTTTGATGATGTACAGACAAAGTTCATCTGTAAGAGGGCAGGGCTAGGGTGATATCAGGTACAGGCCCTAATGGGGGAAGATGTCGATGTTTCGACCCTGTTGCAGTGAGGGCAGTTTGTATTCTCCGCAGGCGGGTCTTCCTCAGGACGGAGGGGGGGGCAGCAGGGTGAGGGGAGCAACTGGTCTTGGGTGAGATACAGTCAAGGTACAGCCCCTTAGTTTTGAAGTGCTGGTCCGCAATGAGAGTCTGACTCGAGCAGACCAACTGGAACCCCCCGGGCTGTGCGCAGACTGATTAATTGAGATGCAGTGGGCGATTGATTGATTCCTTCAACACTGCAAAGTTCTTTCCTGAATTAACCCTTAACACACTGCACTCTCATTGCGGACCAGCACTTCAAAACTAAGGGGCTGTACCTTGACTGTATCTCACCCAAGACCAGTTGCTCCCCTCACCCTGACGCCCCCCCCCTCCGTCCTGAGGAAGGGTCATTGCGGACCAGCACTTCAAAACTAAGGGGCTGTACCTTGACTGTATCTCACCCAAGACCAGTTGCTCCCCTCACCCTGCCGCCCCCCCTCCGTCCTGAGGAAGACCCGCCTGCGGAGAATACAAACTGCCCTCACTGCAACAGGGTCGAAACGTCGACATCTTCCCCCATTAGGGCCTGTACCTGATATCACCCTAGCCCTGCCCTCTTACAGATGAACTTTGTCTGTACATCATCAAAAATAATGAAATGAATAACAATTGTGAATTTCACTAGGGACAGGCCTTTCTGTAGAACTGGTGTCACTATGAACTACTACCAGTTTCTAAGTACTGAAATGTTTAAAATGACTGATTATTGAATTTACCTCTTGGATTCCCTTCCTGTATGTCTATCCTACCTCACGAGCACTTTCCTACTTCACACTCTCTTTGGAGCAACTCCCTCTCTATTTAGAGTATTGAATATGATAAATGTGTTATGAAAAGTGACTAAATAAAATAACAGTCACCATCTGAGCAATAATGTGTGCCCTTCTATTGATCTTTTGGAGGATATATTTGTTTGCATTTTGAAGAAAAGAGTGGTACATTACTGTTACAACATTATTTATGAATGTTCTGCGTAACTGAACTTTAGTGTAAAACCAGCTAGGACCATTGTTTCCTATACTAATCTTTACCCAGGTGCATAGACTGCTGTGGGTTACCCCATTATATCTTAATGAGTGCCACACCTCATAACAAAGGTTTTTGATATGTTTACCCTCAACCCCAAGTCGTGCATAAAAGCCGAAAAACTGTTTAGTACCCTTTGTAGACCCACTTGGGTACGTGACATCAGGACGGCGTCATCCGCATTCAATAAGGCGGGGATGAGCTGTCCTTCTATTTGGGGGAGGTCTTGACACTTGGTCGCCATTTCTTGGCTTAAACCATTTATGTAAAGATTAAAAAGAAAGGGGGCCAACACGCATCCTTGCCTTACTCCCTTCTTGATATGAAACTGGTCTGTACATTCTCTGTTAGCCCCGTAACGCACCCTCACCTTGGCGTTGCTATATAAGTTTCTTAAAAAGAGGATGATTGTAGGCTCCACTCCTAGTTCATGGAGAATCCTCCAGAGCTTGTCATGCCTCACGCAGTCAAAGGCTGCAGTGAGGTCAACAAAGGCTAGGAACAACCTGCCCTTCTTTACAAGGGTATATTTCCCTAAAATGATATTCAGGTTTAAGCTTTGTTCTACGGTTCCTAAGCCCTTCCGAAACCTTAATCTTGTTTTCCTCTGCCCAATCCTGTAGTATTTCAAGCACGATATGTCCGACTACTTTTGCCAAGGAATGTAGTAGGGATATCGGCCGATAGCAGGCGGGGTTTTGGCAGTTCCCTTTTTTAAATATTGGCACTAGAATTGATTCCGACCACGTCTCTATAAGATGGAAAGCGCAACTAGCTTTAATTACCTGGGTTAACAGTGGGCCCCATAACGCTGTGTTATTTTTAAATAAATCCACAGGGATTCCATCTGGAGCCTTCCCGCTCATGCTTGACATGATTGCACGGTTGACTTCATCCAGGGTTACCTGGAGATCAATCGAGGTTAATGATGTTACTATATCATCATCATCAGGTGGTTGAGTTTCTGGAATATTGACACACATATCATTGTTAAATGAATTGGAGAAATACTCTATCCAATGCTCCTCTGTTATTGCAATTTCAATAGATGGTGCATCCCCGGGATCCAGAAAAGGTGTTTTAACAGCCCTCCAGAAGGCCGAGCAGTCTTTACACAGCGATGCCTCATGCAGCGCCGTCCAGACGTCGTTTCTCAATGTCGCCTTGCATTTTTATAAGCCCTCCTTGCCTGTCTTATATCAGATAGATTTCTCGGAGTTTTGTGTGTCTCAAGTTTTAATTTGGCGTAGGCCCGCGTGCACTGTGCTTCGAACCACCCTTTTCTATTCTTATTTGATTTTCTATTTTGTGCAGTTAGTGCCTCTTTTATGGCTCCTGTAATGTCCTGGAACAAGGTCAAAACTGTTTAATGAGTGGCGTTTTCATCTAGACAAGCTAGGAAGGCAGATTTACTCTTCATTACAACCTTCCTTGTGATTTCTAGAGGGTCTACCATCGACCATTGCAAAGTGTAACCGTTCGCTCTGTTTATTGATAGGTTTTGAGGAACGTGCGAAGATTTAACCCGAGAGGAAGTCTGTTGTCTTAGCTGCGAAAGAGAAACGTTTGGTGGGAAGTGATCACTAAAAGTAATATTATGGGTAATGAATGTCTTAACTCTATTTGAATATATATTTGATATCAGAATGTAATCTATTATTGTAGAACATCCTCTACCATTAAAGGTGCATTCGAAGGGTGCAGGTGTAACACAAATCTCATTTGCAAAACCCAGATCATGTCCAAACATTACTTCATTTAAGTATTCACCGTATTGGGAGTGTGGGAAGTGCGTAACACTATTCCCCTCTTCAGTCATGAAACCGCATACTTCCCTTCCGTTATTAGGATACAGGGCGGAATTAAAATCCCCTCCCCAGACAATGAACGTGTCTCCTTCACTATCACTGTAGATACATTTCAGGTCATTTTCTAGTTTTTTCAATATTGTCCTAATCTCATCAGACGGAGCATTATTGTAGAAATTTGTCAAAACAATACAGTGCTTATTATCAATATATAGTACAATCACTTGATAATATATCTCGGCAGATTTCAACTCTATTTTTCTTATATTTACCATATTAGATATGTAGGTAGACAAACCCCCCTTTGCCCTCCCATGACTCACTGCCACAGCTGCGGTGTGGAAAGTACGATAACCATTAAAATGAACAACATCATTTGCCCAGGTTTCCTGAAAGCACATGATAGAGAACTTTGAAATAAAATCAGCCCATAGCGGGTTTGTCAGCTTAGATCGAATACCCGAGACATTCCAGTAAACCACGTTGGTCAACTCGCTATAATTGTTACCTGCACACTTCTTAGGGGTAACTTCTGCAGTAGTCACAATAGGGACAATAGGTAGTATTTGAGTCTGACTTATACCTGGGATGGGTATTGTATCCTCTGCTATTTGACTGGTGTCTAGCAACTTATCACTCAAATAAGGCTGACTCTGTAACTGGGCCGCCTTCAGTCGTGTCTGCTGTATGTTATTGGGAGTAATGTAACTTGTATTGTGCCTATGACTACTTGATCTTCTGACTGAAACCTTCTTATTCTTGTGATATTGTACTATATCCGTTTTTAGTCAGTCAATATCTTCTAAGTTATTAAGACTTTCAAAGCGATTGGTTACTGGGACACTAAACCTGTAGTGAGTTTCAGGTGGCTAATTCTTTATCCTATTTCCACTACTCTGAGCCTTTGATGGTTGATAGAAGTAGCCTAGTGGGACAATGTTTATTTCCTGGGGCATAATAACGTGACTCCCTGCTCTCTCAAGAATGGTACGCACCAGATGGGGAGATCTAAATGTTAAAACCACACAGTCCTCTACTAGGGCTTTGCGGGTTTTGCCCATCCAGGCTATTCTTCTGACCATTTTAAATTCTGAAAATAGGGCTTCAGATAATCCTGTTATGATACTCAACCAGTGTAATGATTTATTCCTCAAAGCGAACCAGGATTCGCCATCATTTATAGGGAGCTGAGGAACATTTGCCAGAACTATCGTGTGGGGAGTTGCTTCCAGAGAGAGTTCTAGAATTTGAGGGGTGGCTTGGAGGCGATCCCTAACAGTACTTATGGGATCAAGGTTAAATTGGCTTTCTAGGGGCGGTGTATCATTTAGGTCCCTCCTCTGGACTATACTGTATGCATCTCTCCTAACATTGTTAAGGGGGTACCTTACTGGGCCAGGTAGGGAATTCAGCCCCCGCGTTTCTGTCTTGTTCCCCTGGTTCCCGTGGCTTCCCAAATTTGACTCTCTTTGTTTCCCCTCAAGTGTGGTTTGTCTAATTATTAATTCCGGAGCTGTTGAATGAGATACTCTGTTAGTCCTAGTTCGCAAGGAAGCCACAAGATTACTTGTGTCATTTTCTCTGCTGTGGGTAGCGTTTCCTAAACATTTTTCTAATGATGCCTCTATAAGTTGTAATCTCTCTGACATCTTGGCTAGGGCTTCTTTAAGGGAACTTTCTAACCCTTCTATCTGCCCAGAAAGCTTTTATAAGTCATCTTTAGAGCAATTGGGTTCCATAAGAGTTGGTGATTTCGCACTATGACCTGTTTGTAGTGATATTGATGATTTTCTCTGCTTTATTACCCTTTTTTGCAGCTTTTTACCCTTAGTTTTTGGGCCTACATGATCATCTTGTACAACCCTGTTTTCCTCCCCCGGTTTCTAGGGCGCTTTAATGGGGGTTGGGTGTCACTGTCCTGATTGCTTACCCACAAGTGGTCAGAAACATTTTGCAAACAGCCATTAGTGGGTAAGCGGCGTTCAGTCTCTGTTAGTGTTCGTGGCCCTTCTCTTAGGGCTGTCTCCACTCTCTGGCTTTCTCCCCTGTTTTCTACATTTACAGTCTCCTCAACTGATGATATCTGTTTTTCGATTGCCCCCACTGCCCCCGTGAGGAAATTCAATAAAGTCGAACGCGAACCCAAAGTCAACTTCTGGGCGGGCTTTGTGGGGGTCACCTTTTTTGCTTCAGCCTTCCTTTTCCCCATAGTTCAGGCTTAAAAATGGCAGGCCAGTAGTCAGCGGAAATAAATATTATTAAATTTACTTTTTATTGATTATATGCCAGAACAGACCTAGAAGCTTAAGTTTGAAACAGCAAGCCTTCTCGGTCACCAATACTGTTATCGTAAACTTATAGTCATCAGGTCATAAAGTCATCTCCATATAACCCGGTGAAGGCAAAGATTACTGTTAGAACTGGGGGTCTCTAGTTGGCTGAGGTAGGTACCTTAGCCCAAATAGGGACCCTTGCTTCTAGTCAGGGAAAGGAGGGACACACTCTTAGATAACCCCTGCTCACCCCCCGGTAGCTTGGCACGAGCAGCCAGGCTTATCTCCAAGGCAATGTGTAAAGTATTTGCAACCACACTCCCAGTAACACAGTGATAACACCACAAATGGACACCACACTAGTCTTATAAAAATAGCGGTATCTTTATCAAAAAGAAATACGATGAGACCAAACGATAAAAACCCAACATATGCGTATTCGTAATATTTCACTAGGCCGCTTATTAGGGCAACAATCACTTGTAGGTTCTTGCAGTATTAATGAGCAGTTCACGATGATCTAATGCAGTCCTAATGCAATGCTAGCAGTTCGTAATGCAGTTCGTAATGTAGAAATAAGACAGTCCTTAATGCAAGTACTAATGCGAATCATAGAAGCACGTAATAATGCAGTTCGTAATGCAAGTACTAATGCGGATCGTAAAGCAAGTAGTAATGCAGTTCATAATGCAAGTACTAATGCGGATCGTAAAGCAAGTAATAATGCAGTTCGTAATGCAAGTACTAATGTGAATCGTAAAAAAAGTACCAATGCAGTTCGGCACCGATCGCGGTGCTTGTGAAGGTCTCTATGCCACTCTTGGCTGACTCGCGGTCAGCGGCTGCCAAAATATGCCCCCAATACTGTTACGAAGGAAACAACGTGCAGCTCCACAATCCGACCCCGGTACTGCCACTCCTCGGCGAGTACGGGCCGCGATACTGACTTGAGCGGAGGCTTGCGCTGCAAAGATGGGAAAGGCCGAGAGCGGTCTCTCGTAGCACGCACTCCGCCCCAGGCGGCGACACACGCACGCTCACTGAGTGTTACCTGGGGGGGTGCAGTCTCTCTCTCCTCTCCTCGCGGCTTGGGCATCACGCTGTGCGGCTTCGGGTTGGCGGCGGCTGCTCCTCGCAGTGAGAGTCGGGCTACCAGGCGATGGCCTCGCAGCTGATCGTCTCCAGGCGTGGCTCCATTGATCTTGGGCAAAGGCAGGCTCGGGCCGGCGGCGGTGATTCCTCACGGCTCCCCCTTCGGACGACGGTCCGGGCCGATGGGGATAACGATCACAGCACTTCTGGTCACGCTGTCGATCGAAGCAGAGCGCAAGACTGCTCTGGGGCACACAGTCACGGGGCAAGTCTCACGAAGGTCTCAGGCTGCAAAAAGCACACGCACACAGCGTCGCTGAGACACACTTGGAAACTTTCACCTCACGGCTCTCCCTTGAGACGACGGTCCGGGCCGATGGTGATAACGATCACAGCACTTCTGGTTACGCTGTCGATCGAAGCAGAGTGCAAGACTTCTCCGGGGCACACAGTCATGGTGCAAGTCTCACAAAGGTCTCAGGCTGCAAAAAGCACACGCACACAGCGTCGCTGAGACACACTTGGAAACTTTCACCTCACGGCTCCCCCTTGGGACGATGGTCCGGGCCGATGGTGATAACGATCTCAGCACCTCTGGTCATGCTGCCGATCGAAGCAGAGCGCAAGACTGCTCCGGGGCACACAGTCACGGGGCAAGTCTCACGAAGGTCTCAGGCTGCAAAAAGCACACGCACACAGCGTCGCTGAGACACACTTGGAAACTTTCACCTCACGGCTCCCCCTTGGGCCGATGGTCCGGGCCGATGGTGATACCAATCACAGCCCTTCTGGTCGCGCTGTCAATCTAAGCAGAGCGCAAGACTGCTCCGGGGCACACAGTCCCGGGGCAAGTCTCACGAAGGTCTCAGGCTGCAAAAAGCACACGCACACAGCGTCGCTGAGACACACCTGGAAACTTTTATGTTCCTGAGTTTCCACAACAGGGAGCCATCTCCTCTCGGGCCCTTGGAGACAAGTTACTTCAGGACACAGCACACAGCAAAGTCCTTTCAAGCAGGGGGACACAGCACACAGCAAAGTCCCTTGTCCTCTCCTTAGTCAAATCAGCAAACTGCAGGCCAGCCCCAGAACACACAGCAAGGGCAGTCCTTCTCTTCAGTCTCTTCAGCTGTTCTTCAATCCTTTTTCAGTCTGGATTGCAGTCTTCAGTTCAGGGGTTTCAGCTCTTACATTTATACCCCTAAATGCCTTTGAAGTCTTTGTGTTCAGGGGGGCTCTGAGCCCGGTCCAAACCAGTTCTGGGTGCCTTCCTGCCAGTGCACCTCTTCTTCCTTTGATAGTGGGGGTCTGGGCCTCAGACACTCTGCAGGAGGTGGAGCCATTCCTTTGTGGCAGCAGCACAGGCCTCTTCGCATCAAAGGGGCTACTCCTCCCCCTACACCAAATGCAGGCCAGCCTGTGCTATCTCACCTACCCCTCTCTGGTGTCAGGACACTCCCCAGACCCTGTCACATCCAAACCCAGACAGGCAATACACAACCAGGCAGAGACACACAGGATGGTTAGGACAAGAAACCAACCACTTCTAAAAGTGTGGTTTCTAAACACACAATTTAAAAACCATCTTCATAGAAAGATGTGTTATCAAATTCTGGATTCAGGCACACTAAACGTCATCCCTCAATCTTATGCCTATGGGAAGATATGCTGGAAACATGAGACCCAGCATTCCCCATTCTGTCCTATGGGCAAGATGGCCTTGCAACAGTGAAAAACGAATTTGGCAGTCTTTCACTGTCAGGACATGGTACACACCTCAGTACATGTCCTACCTTTCACATACACTGCACCCTGCCCAGGGGGGTACCTTGGGCCTACTATAGGGGTGTCTGATGTGCATAAAAAGGGAAGGGTAAGGCCTGGCAAGTGGGTGCACTTGTCAGGACAACAAGGCAGTTATCAAGTGCGTGCAGGCCCTGCAGTGGCAGGCCTGAGATTTCTTTTTAGGGCTACTTGTATGGGTGGCACAATTAGTGCTGCAGGCCCACTAGTAGCATTTGCATTACCAGCCCTGGCACACATAGTGCACTTTACTAGGGACTTTGCTAGTAAGGCAAACATACCAATTATGGACAACCAATTACCATAACACTTTATACAGAGAGCACTTGCACTTTGACACTGATCAGCAGTGGCAAAGTGCCCAAAGCATCTAAGTCGGCAACAGAATGTCAGAAAAAGGTCTAGGAGGAAGGCAAAAAGTTTAAGGAACTTTAGCCAAAGGGCCAAGTCCAACAATTACCACTGTTCTCCCCCTTTGGGCACTCACCAACAGTGGAGCAATAGAAGGACTCTCTTCCGTCAGTAGGACCAAGAGAGGGGGCCCTGCCCAGCCTCTTCTGGGCTATGAAGGGCTAAGACGCCTCTGCCGCAGTTGTAGCGCTCCTGCGCTCGAGTTCCCGCCTCCCAGCAGGAATCAGGGGTCGGGAGGAAAGAGCGCTGTGCCGGTATCTTCTCTGAGGGTCCTGTGCTGCGGGACGCCTCTGCCGCAGTTGTAGCGCTCCTGCGCTGGAGTTCCCGCCTCCCAGCAGGAATCAGGGGTTGGGAGTAAAGTTCGCTGTGCCAGTATCTTCTCTGAGGGTCCCGCGCTGCGGGACGCCTCTGCTGCAGTTTTAGCTCTCCTGCACTCAAGTTCCCACCTCCCAGCAGGAATCAGGGGTCGGGAGTAAAGTGCGCTATGCCGGTATCTTCTCTGAGGGTCCCGCACTGCGGGACGCCTCTGCCGCAGTTGTAGCGCTCCTGCGCTTGAGTTCCGGCCTCCCAGCAGGAATCAGGGGCCGGGAGTAAAGTGCGCTGTACCGGTATCTTCTCGAGGGTTCCTTGGAGTCACTTTAGGGTTTTGGGTTCAACAGATGCAGGTCCAGTCCTTCTCACACAGGCAGAAGGGCAGCAAGTTGGCACAGCAGGGCAGCAGTCCTTCACACCAGTAGTTCAGCAGAGTGGCAGCCATTCCAGCAGCACAGCAGTCCTTCTTCCTGGCAGGGCATTCACAGGTCCAGAAGTGTATTGCAGAGTTGATGTCTGACGTCCAATATTTATACCCAATTGTGCCTTTGAAGTGGGAGAAATGTCTAAAGGCATGCCTTTGAAGTGTGCAGGTGCCCTGCCTTCCTCACCCTGGCTCCATACTAACTACAGGGAGTATGCAGCCCTTTGTGTGGAGTCAGGGCACAGCCTATTCAAGTGTAAATGGGGCAGTGCCCAGCTCCTCCCTCCCATCCTGCCAGTGATGAGCACACCTAAGCTCCCTATTGTGTATGGCTGTCTAGGAGGCAAACACAAAGCCCACTGTCAACTACACCCAGTCATATGACCCAGAGATAGCCCACAGGCACCAAATGGTTAGGGCAAGAAAGTGCTAACTTTCTCAAAGTGTTATTTCAGAATTGTAATTAATAATCCGGCTTTACCATTAAAGAGGATTTTAATTACAATTCTTTAGGTAACAATCTCAACCTGTCTACCTCGAACCAATTGGAAGTTACAGCATATTACATGTAATAAGATAACTACAATGTCATCCTATGGGAGAGGTATGCCTGCAATAGTAAAAAACGAATGCAAGAGTTTTTCACTACCAGGACATGTTAAACTTAACCCTCTGGGCTGTCCATGGCCTACCCTAGGGTTGACTTATATGTATTAAAAAGGAGTGTTTGTGCCTGGCAAAAGGGTATTTTGCCAGGTCAAAATGGCAGTTTATAACTGCCCTCACAGGCTGCAATGGCAGACCTGAGACAGGTTTGAAAATGATAGTTAAGTGAGTGGCACAATCAATACTGCAGGTCCACTTGTAGCATTTTATTTATAGGCCGTGGGCACAGGTAGTGTCACTGTAGTAGGGACTTATGAGTAAATTAAATATGCCAATTGAGTATAAGTCAATTCTATCATTTTTAAAGAAGAGAGCACAAGCACCTTTGAACTGGTTAGCAGTGGTAAAGTGTGCAGAGTCCTAAAAGCCAACAACAATGGCTTCAGAAACCAGGAGGGTGAAGGCAAAAGGTTTGGGGATGATCCTGCAGAATGGGCCAAGTTCAACACAAACCCCCTCCAGCCAAAAGCCAGGGTAGAAAAATCAATACCTTGATGGGCTTACCTGTTTAAGCAACAGAACATAGATGAATACGTGGCACTTGTCAGTTCTACGCCTCTCTAAACTCAGTTGGATCCTTCTGTCTATACTCTCCTGAGCCACTGAACGGACCGATGAGGAACCAGACTCCTCACTTGTGGACCCCACCTGTTAAGAACCTAACCCTAATTTGCTCACAGATGTATCCCAGTTGGCAAAAAGTACCACCATGACCAACAAAGCAATGGGGCCCATTCCACCCTTTGGATCAGACTTCTGTCCCCAACCCAAGGAAAATTCTGCGATAGGGAAAGCAACCAACAGAGGCCACTGACAGTTGTCAGTGTCAAGAATCAGGCCCCAGGTCATCCAGGGATGTTTGACCTCTGAGATTTCTCATGGGGGTTGGTAGCCCAGGGTGTTTTGCTCTCTACTTCAACTCTACCTCCCACCAGTTCAGGGGTGGTATCCTGCAACTGGCCACTCAGCCCGAAGGCTGTGTCCTGTGGCTGAACAGGTGACAGAGGTGAGAACTCCCTCACCCTGCCCCTCCACCTGGACTCCCCTAACCTCCGCTTGGGAGTGGGACACCCAGAAAACTGAACTGTTAGTGCACCCTGGGCAGTCACCCTTTTTTAGTTGTCCTGACACAGGGGGCAACTCATTCATCAGAATGTAGTCTATGGGCATCTGGGGACTAACTATGACCCTCCTCAGGTCATCTCCTTACCCCACTCCAGGATTATCAGGGTCATAGGGAGGAAAAAGTCCTGGCCATGAGCCTGAGTTACCCTACACACATGGCCGGTGTACTTTTCTGGAGAAATTAGCCTCTTCAATATCATGGTCTGGCTAGCCCAAGTGTCCCTCAGAGTAGTGACAGGGATCCCATTCTCCTTGACCTGGTGGAACTGATGACTCCCACCATCAGGGATCACCAGTTTACCCTCTGAGTTCACCTTCCATCTATGAGATATCAGTAGATGGTATATGACCTGCCCCTATGGACTACTTACCCCAATGGCAATATTGGCCACCATTGTAGAAATACCACCAGTGGGTGTTTTCTTAGGACAGAGTCCTCCTGCTTCTGTCCTAGCTGAGAACAGTCAAAGCAGCCAGCTTGGAATGGCGCGCCCTGGGACTCCGCCCACCAGAGCCTCCTCCCTGTTTCTCAGAACAAGCTTGTGGACCTTTTTCTCTCCCTTATTCCGGGAACTGCCTGTGGCTCCCTTGGCCTCCCCCTCACTGTGCTGAGGGGAACCTGAACCACCCTTCTTAGAGCTACTCCTAAGTACCTTCTTGTCAACCCTGGTGCTAAGCCAGTGGTCTGCCTTCTTAGCAAGCTCCCTGAGGTCAGTGAGCTTACTATCGATAAGGTGCTGGCACAGATCTGCAAAACAAAGACTGAATATGTGCTCTCTCTCAATCAAATTTTACAGCCCTGGTAATCTTTAACTTTACTACCCTTCAATCTGCCATCCAGTGCCTTACAAAAGGAGTCCACACAATCCACCCAAGTCTACTGGCCCAGCATATGGCTGTCCCTAAACATCTGCCTGTACTTCTCTGGGGTGAGACTTTCTGACAAGGGTATCCTTCATGGGGGATAACACATTCTGTCTCTCTTATCTAGGGCCAGTGAGTGCCCCTCTCCTTGCTAGTGATGTGCTTTAAGATCCTCAGGGATCCTATGTATTTGCAAAGCCACCTCATACGCTTCAAACCAATTGTCGATGTCATCCCCCACAACAAAGTCAGGCACCAGACATTTAGGAATGTGGACCCTCTCATCTCCCGACGACACTGCAGGTATGCTGCCACCAATAATGCTGGACTCTGCCTGCCTGGCTTGGAGGTCAAGCTCTTTGAGGCTCCTTTCATGAGCCAGTCGTTCTAAGGCCAGTTTCTCCTCCATTGCCAGCTTCCTTTCCTCCATCCTGATTTTGCCATCTACAGCCTTAACTTTGTTTCTGCCTTCTTGTCCACCAGCTCCTCTGAGGACAGGCCTTGGGAAGACAAACTACTCTTTGCTCTGGCAATGAGCTCCAACTCAGGAGGTACATCATCCCCCTCAGCAGACTGCTGCCTCTCAGGAATTGTATCAAGATCCTATCCGTGCCTCTCTACATCATCATCTCCTTCTGTTGCTATAACCAGTGACTGGTGAACTTCTGCCCAGGCCCTCAGCACCTGTTTGAACTCCATCTTCCTGATGTTGCTTATGGCTTGTAGTCCCTCCTCTATTTAGAACACCTTGAGCTCAGCCACAGTGTAGGCATCCATGTTTCCCAGTTCAAATTCCATCCTAGCAGGTGTGGATTTCAGGCACAACAGTTAGAGAGAGAACTGAGAAAAAACAAAAAGGCTGATCAAGGGGAATTGAAACTCAAATTGGTCTCAGATATGGGATGGTGGCGTACACAAAATCACTGTAATACACTGTACAAACACAAGTCCTAACCACCATCACTGACCACTAATATACGAAATGGGGTTGTTAGTTGACTGTGGTGTGAACCCTGATCAAGCAGCAACCACAATCCTTGTTAGGGTGAGGCTCAAGCCAATCCTAAATTAACCTGTCCTCAACCTTCTCGTAGCTCAACACAAAGCAGTCAGGCTTAATCTTGAGGCAATGTGTAAAGTATTTGTGTAATAATTCAAACAGTAATAAACTGAAAAACACCACACAAAAAATATCCCACACCAAGTTAGAAGCATAGTTATTTTTAATTTTAAAAAAATACCAGTACGACAAAAATCCAATCAGCACAACAGGAGATATGAAAATGTAAAGATTTCAGGGGGGAAAAAAGCACAAAGCGTCAAATGTGGATATCTAGTTGCACCAGACCGGGACAAAGTCACTAGTTCAGGCCGACAAAGTTGGAGCACGGACCGACTACAGGTACCCAGTTAGGCCACTGATAAAAGTACCGTAAATCCTGGTTTGCTGAGCGTTGCAAGGGTTCGCATCAAAGATGCGTCTCGCAGTCAAAGTAATGCGTTGGTTACAAGATGCTGAAAAGATGCAATGCAAAGTCCTGCATTGTTTTCAGGGGTCCTGTCGATGAGGGCTTGCGTTGCAAGTCCAGCGTCAAGGATGAGTTGCGCAATTGGTTCGATGCATCGTTTTTGAGGAGGTGCAACCCTGTGATGTGGAGTCCGGAATTGAGGCTGTCATCAACGAATGATGTGAGGGCGTGCGCCAAGGATACAGCACTCCGTGGTGGTTCCAAAAAGGTGGTGTGCCGCGATACGATGCAGGTCTTTGCGATGGTAGAGTTCCATGCAGCAACGCATCAGTTTTGCTCAGGATTGCTCAGCAGAGGAGATTCGTCAACTCTGCAGGATCCACAGAGGCTGGCAGAGCATGTTAGGCCCACTTCCAAGGGTTTAGGACAGTGAAGGTTACCACTGGGTAGGGTAGACTCACAGATGGCAGAGTTCAGGTGCTGGGGTTGAGGTTGTTGGAGCCTTCTGTCCCTGAGGCTCAAGCCAGGAGGCCAGCCAACTGACCCTTGTAGTCACTTTAGGATTTGGGGTTTAACAGATGCAGGTCTAGTTCTTCTCACATAGGCAGGAGGGCAGCAGGTAGCAGGTAAACACAGCAGGGTAGCAATCTAGCACAGTTGCAGTCCTTTCAGCAGCACATCAGTCTTTCTTCCTGGCAGAATTTTCACAGGTCCCGAAGTGTACTGAAGAGTTGGTGTCTTAGGTCCAATATTTATACCCAATTCTGCCTTTGAAGTGGGAGAAACTTCTAGAGGCATGCCTTTGAAGTGCACAGGTGCCCTGCCCTCCTCGCCCTGGCTTCACACTAACTATAGGGGCTATGCAGCCCTTTGTGTGGAGGCAGGACACATCCTATTCAAGTGTAAGTGGGGCTGTGCCCAGCTTCTCCCACCCATCCTGCCAGTGATGGCTCATCCAGGCACACCTATGCTCCCTATTGTTTGTGGCTGTCTACAAGAGGAATACACAAAGTCCACTGTCAACTACACCCAGTCATGTGACCTAGAGATAGCCTGCAGGCACCAAATGGTTAGGACAAGATGGTGACAACTTTCTAAAACTGCCTTTTTCAGAATTGTGATTAAAAATCTGGCTTTACCATTAAAGAGGGCTTTAAATTACAATTCTTTAGACACCAAACTCGATTTGTCTACGTGGTCCCAGTTGGAGGTTGCAGCTTACTAAATGCAATAGGGTAACTCAAAAAACATGTTCAGAAACCAGGAGGGTGAAGGCAAAATGTTCAGGATGACCCTTCAGAATAGGGCAAGGCAAAACAAATATGCTTTCATTTTTTTATTTTGCTGTAACATTTGTTCCCTGCAACCCTTTTCATTCAATATCATGGTATATTACTCAATGTATTTTTGTCTTTTAGAGAAATTGGTGAGGATGTATATATATCTTCAAGGTATGTAGATGTGTATTTAAGAATGGTAAATCTATAAATACCTTGCTGTTATTGTGATAGTTGGTATTCAGGACATAATAGTTAATCATCTGATATTGTGAGATGCCACCAAGGAATGCTCTAATGTCTTATCTTGAAAAACCAAAGGGCAACGTGAGGTACATAGTTTCAGAGCCTTAGGAATCTTTGTAACTTGTACAAGGAGTTAGATTGACACCAAATGAAGAGGGCTTTCAATTTTCTAAATCCACTTCTATCTCTTTTGCTGAAACAATATGACTGACATCCCTGACACTGGAGCAGCAGAACTTGGCAACCGAAGAGGGAAAACTTGAGGTCTTGCTTTCATAGATGATAGACTTTCAGTAATTGTTTCTCCTGCAGTGCCTTCCTGAAACATTAAAACGACTAGGAGATTTCTGTAGCATCAGCAATTTAAAAATTACTGCTCATACAGGGATGACATGAGCCATCTATTTGAAACTGTAGATGTTTAGGGTTAAGTGAATCCCATCTTCTTTTGTTGTTCTTTGCCCTTTGGAATTTGACAGCATCTGCATTATATAGGTCCTGTACTGAAACCAGTGGCATCCACAAATGCTCTGACTAGCATCATCAACACAAGCATTTTTCAAAGACATAAATACTGATTGTGGTAGCGCTCAAACAAAACACACAAAACCTTTCACAGCTCTGGCACATCAAAAAGGACTCAGAGCATTGTGGTAGATATAGTCCATGAATGTTTCACATATTTTTTTAATCATAATTTAGTTGTACAAAAGTGTTCACTTTTCACTGAGGCAATCTTATTTCATTTAACTATTTGGTACTGTTAAGTAATGTCATGGCTTGAAGATGTTTTATTTTCATTAAAGCTCTTGAGAGGAACTTCACCTTGTTTTGTAGTGCTGACTTTGAACAGAGCATAACATTTTCAATGATAATATACCCAAGTACCCATTACAACGAAGAGCAACTCCTGGCTGAAGGTGTCGGGTTTTTGTACTCCTCAGGGTCCGGATGATGCAATAAGGGGTCCAACCCTTGACATCCCCAAACTCCAACTAGAAGTTATGGTGTATCAGGGCGATCAAGTGAGGGAAAGGAAAGGTTGGGAACAGCAGGGATGAGAACCTATAAGACAAAACAACAGGAATCAAAACTACAAACTTATATATGGCTACTCTCATATGGTCTCACTAACAGGACATAGATACCTTATCCACCAATGTTCTAGCTCACGCCTGTATTAGTTTCAGAAAACAACCAGTTCCTTTTTGCTGGATAATCCTATAAAAACAATAATACATAGATTGAGAACACACTCATGCCACATCCAGATATCAGCCCCAAAGGACCTTGTGCCTAGCACACCCTTGTATCAAGATCTCTCAATGCTCACCGGTTCTCTTGTGGGCATTAAACCAGGTAAATGATCAAAGTCTCAAAAAAGAAAGAATGAGGCCCAATTGAATTAAATGGTCGGTGGACTTAGTCTGAGGGTTACTGAAGGCACCCAATTGTCCTAATCCACCAGCGTTAGTAAATCCTCTGCTACGGGAAGTGTACTCCCCAGCTGCTCCTGTCAACGAGCGAAACGCGGTTTCCTCACCGCCGCCCGATATGCTCCAATAAATCACCAGAACCAAAAGTAAAGGCGTCCGCGGTTTCCTCACCGCCGCCCGATATGCTCCGTGAAATTACAAGAACAAATGTCAAGGCGTCTGCGGTTACTTCACCGCCGCCCGACTCTTTATACCGGCACACTCACCGTCCGACGACGAGTTTCAGCCTCAAGGAAGTCCTTACCAGGACCAGAACGTGCTCCGCCAAGCACCTAGAACCTCCGCTGTTTTCATCCAGCCGCCGAAGTGAAAACTCCAAAAACAAACAGAATTACGCACGCTGACGAGTGCGCGATGCGTCCTCTTGTAGACGCTGACTCCTCCTCCTCCCTCTGCCTTCTGGAAGTTGTAGTTAAATGTCTAGGCAGGCGCTACGCATCACGATTCCTGACAGTAGGCCCCCCCGCCAAGCACCTCCTAGAACCAGGCTTGGTGGGATACCTGCGAAAGAAGGTGTTCACGGCGGCAGGGGTATGCACGTTGGAACTCGGCTTCCATGAATCATCCTCAGAGGTGTACCCCTTCCAGGAGATGAGGTACCACAGCTTGCCCCGTCGATACTGCGAATCCAGTATCCTCTTTACTTCGTATTCCAATCCACCCTCGCAGGATACCGGAGGAGGCGCCCGCCGCCTAGCCCCTAAAGCCGGTTTCAGGAGGCTGCAATGGAACACCGGATGTATGGGGAGACTGCCAGGCAACTGTAACTTGTAGGCCACTGGATTAACTTGCCTCACTACAGTGTACGGGCCAATGTACTTAGGATGGAACATGCTGCGCAGTTTAAATTTAATGTTCTTCGTGGGCAGCCAAACCCGGTCACCGACTTGGTACTGAGGACCGTCGGTTCTGTGCCGGTACTCCCATTTCTTGTACACCTGTTTAGCCACCAACAAGTGCCGTCTCGCCTTCTTGTGGACAGAGCGTAGAGTCTCTATGTGAGCCTGAACAGAAGGTTGGTTGGCCAGGTTGACAGGCAGGTTGATGGGCAGGGTTTTTGCGCAGTATCCAAAGTTTGCAACGAACGGGGACACCCCGATAGAACAGTGTAAGGCATTGTTGTAAGATAACTCCGCCATCCATAGCAGAGACACCCAAGAGTCTTGAGCCTCTGTGGCATAACACCGCAGATATTTTTTCAATGTATGATTAAGTCTTTCGGTCTGACCGTCTGTTTGCGGGTGGAAGCTTGTTGAAACCGCCGATTCTATTTGCAGAGCTTTACACCAAGTTCTCCAGAAACTCGCAATGAACTGGGGGCCCCTGTCGGACACGATGACTTTGGGCAAACCGTGAAGTCTAATGACATTCTCCAGCAGTAGTTGTGCTGTCTGGCCAGCTGACGGTAGGTTCTTGCATGGTATGAAAAGGCCCATTTTGGTACGGCTATCCACTACTACTAAAATGGCAGAATATCCCTGATCCATAGGCAGGCCGGTGATGAAATCAAGACTGATGTTTTGCCATGGCTGTTGAGGGGTTGGCATGGGCATGAGCTTCCCTTTCTTTTTAGTGTATTCCCCTTTTCCTCTAGCACAGTCTTCACATTGCGCTACCCAGGCACAAACGTCTTTGGCCAACGATTTCCACCAGAAATGCTGTTGAACCAGATGCACAGTTTTGCGAACACCTGGATGTCCTGCCAAGGGAGACACATGGCACCATTCATATGGTTTTTTCTGTAATGCTTTAGTAGAGAAATACAATTTACTGTTCTGAAAAGGCAGTCCTTGTTTGATGCTACGAGCGACATCCTCTTGAGCCCATCTCTCCCACCAGTCTATAGGTTTGTTCTTGGTCACCTCTGTCAGAAAATTGTCAACTCTCAGAACACAGATGACTTTTGCAGGATCGATTATTGCCTCTGGGATGCTGGTGTGGTGCTCTACTACTGATTCTTGTCAGGATAAGGAATCTGCCTTGCGATTGTCTGTTCCTGGCCTGAAAGTAATAACAAAGTCAAACTCAGCAAAAAAAAGCGTCCATCTCATCTGCCTCTGTGTGAGATGGCGCGTCGTCTTCATGCATTGCAAGTTACGATGGTCGGAATACACCGTGATAGGGTGGCGAGCCCCCCATAAATATTGACGCCATTCTTGGAAAGCCTTTTTTATGGACAACAGTTCTTTCTCCGCAATGGTGTAGTTCTTTTTGGCCGCATTTAGTTTTTTGGAGAGATAGGCCACGGGATGTAATTGTCCGGTATCTTTGTCTCTCTGATGGCTCCAATGGCTTCATCCGAAGTATCAGCTTCAACTATGAAAGGAGCCCCCATTTGTGGATGTCTGAGTACTGGGGCTGTGGTAAATGCCTTTTTCAAGTAGGCAAAGGCTGTAGAGGCCTCGTTTGTCCATACAAACGGAACCCCCTTACAAAGCAGCCTGGTGATAGGGACTGCCACCTGGGAGAAATTTAGGATGAACCTGCGATAATAATTCGCAAAACCTAAGAAGTATTGGACGCCCCTCGTACACTTTGGGATGGGCCATTCCCGCACAGCCTGTACCTTGCGCTCTGCCATGCTTAACCCTTCTGGACACAGTATCAGAAGGAACTCCACTTCACACAAATTATGGAACAGTCTCCCACTTTCCCTTAGACAAGAATGTGATCTCCTCAGCTTTAGGCGAGGCTTAAAAACCTGGCTTTTCCAACAGTAGAGTAGACTAGCTGACTATGGCTGTCAGGTCTTTCATTTGCTCTGTTCTGGGGTCAAGATAGCGCCGGGACACTCCTCGGAGTAGCCGTGCGCTTAACAAATACCCTATAACATAACATAACACACACACCCCAAATTCACATTTGCTTAGCTTACAAAACAGATGGTATTCCCTTAGCCTTTCCAACACCAAAATGACATGGTTGTTATGCATCTCAGCTGACACAGAGTAAATGAGAATATCATCAATATATACGACCACGAAATGGTCCACATACTCTTTCAGGACGTCATTTAAAAAATACTGAAAAGCCGCCGGGGCGTTGCACAGCCCGAACGGCATCACAGTATATGCGAACAACCCATAACGTGTCTTAAAGGCCGTTTTCCACTCATCCCCCTCTCGGATGCGTACCAAATGATATGCCCCTCTTAAGTCTAATCTGGTGTAAATAGTGGCTTCCCGCACCTGATCCAACAAAACCGTAATAAGTGGCAAGGGGTATCTGTTACGAACTGTGGGGCATATCATCAAGGCGGCGTAAAACAATTATCGCCGCTTTTGCGTCCGTTTCGGGCGAAAAGCGGCGATAATTGTAACGCCCTATCAGCATGGACACGCTAACGCGTGAATCCATGCCTTAGCGCCCATTTCCTTTGCGCCTCGCATCGCTAATGAGATGCGAGGTAGGGGTTCCCATCTATAAGTCAGCGGAAATCATTGCTTACACTGCTACCCCCTATTAACAAGTAATTCCCTAAGCCGCTTAGTGACATAAAAAGCAGCGCTAACCGGGTATATCGCCGGTTTGTTACGCCTGCTATTTTTCCTACTTAGCCATATCTATCATGGGAGGTGGATTGTCATGCTGAGTCCACATCTCCCTATCTACGATGTTTTGCCTAACGCGGTTTTATATCGCTGGTATTCCTGCGATATTGCCTCTTTCCGCCGCTATTGCCGGGATTTCTATCACCTCGGCGATGCGCGTTGGTGATAGTGCGCTAACCGGGCGATAGAATCCGGCGATAGACGGCGTTAGTGATGTGCACGTTAGACGCGGCCAGCGATAATTATTGCTGGCCGTTGATAATATGCCCCTGTGTTTTTATTCAACATCCTATAATCACAACACGCTCTCAACTCGCCACTAGCTTTAGCTATAAAGAAAAGAGGGGAGGCAGCGGGAGACCAAGAGGGCCTAATGAAACCAAATTCCAAAAAATGATCAAGGTATTCTCTGAGGTGTTGGGTTTCAGGATCTGACAAGGCATACACCCTACAAGCTGGAATGGCTGCTCCCTCTATCAGATCAATCTGGCAATCATAAATCCGGTGAGGCGGGAGCTGTTCTGCCTGTGTCTTGCTGAACACATCCGAAAACTGAAAATACTCTACTGGCAATACTACCTCCTTCTCTGCTGCCGTAGCTACCCAAAAATGGTAAGTCAGAGCTGCTGCTTGAGACCTAGGTTCCTGCATACAGTGTTCCTCACATTCCTTTGACAGAAACCGTACTGTTTTGTTTTTCCAGTCTATGGTAGGGTTGTGGTGCCAGAACCATGGAATTCCCAAGATCACCTCGTACTGAGGGGCGTCTATAATGTTTAAGGCTGTTTCCTCCAAGTGTTGTCTCTTCCCATCTTCTATCGAGAGCTTGAGGAATTCTGTTTGGTCCGTAATGAGTCTTAAAAAAGTGAGAGGGGCCCCTTCGCCACCAAAGGAGTAGGGCACCAAATAGACCTTAGTCAAAATGAAGTTCCCCTTTGGATATCCTAATAAACCAAGTCACACACATTCAAACATATATTCAAATCACCAGAACACAACACCACCACCATCAAAGGCCAATTATTTATGAAAATATATATATATTTTTTATTCAATCTTAAAAACCATTAAAAAAATACATTTGTTAAAAACAATTTTGGGCCTGATTCTGATGCGGGTTGGAAAGCTCCCCGACCGAATCGGTTTGGAAATGGTTTCTGACCCACTCGGATCGGGAGAGTCCGACTGACGGAGTACGATGCATCAGGATGCTTCAAGATACGATTTGGTTGGACTCCCATTGACTTCAATGGGAGCATATGTTCCTAACCGCATCAGAATTGGGCCCTGGGTCGGGAAGACACGTTCCCGATCCGATTTGGAAGGAGCAAATGCCATTAGGAGGCCTTCCTAACCGCATCAGAATCAGGCCCTAGGTGGTAATGCTTTCTTAACCGCATCAGAATCGGGCCCTAAGTGATCAATATCTACAAAATTATTCTCAGTAGTACACAATAAGTACAGTATTGGGAGAACCTGCAAGAAAAATAATTTCTAATCAATACAACACGCCAATACATCAGACCAAGATCTTTCTTTCGACATTTGATTTTCATATATTATACATAATTGTCATACAATAGACTCAACAACATTATCAAATGTCGTCCACAATCTACAGTAGGCCTGTCATCAAATAGCGTTGACGCGTTTCTGTGGGTATTGTTGCTTAAACACCACCTTCTTCAGGACAGAAGACGATATCTCCCAGAACACAATACGAATCTGTATTCAATCCCGAGACATCAGGACTGAGGTGCTTCTATATCATCAATCAAAGGGGTTAAAAAACCTCACTCAGAAAAACACCTCCGTTGTCGAGACTCTGACAACGGAGGTGTTTTTTTCCCCGGAAGAGTCATTAACCGACTATAGAGATCTATTATGATCTGGTGCTCCATCTAAATACTCGAGAAGATGAGAAAGAATATTGTAAATATGCTGGTGTTGTCTTCTCGTTTATACAACTAGGAAAGCCAAAGAAGAAAAGGATCCTTTATTGGACAGTATCCATTTTTTTAGAAGAAATAAGAGTTACGAATATGTGAGGTAAAGCTCCTATGCGAGAAGAAAATTTTATTGAATATAATAGTTGCGGCTCAATTCTGAGTGAGGTTTTTTAACCCCTTTGATTGATGATATAGAAGCACCTCAGTCCTGATGTCTCGGGATTGAATACAGATTCGTATTGTGTTCTGGGAGATATCGTCTTCTGTCCTGAAGAAGGTGCTGTTTAAGCAACAATACCCACCGAAACGCGTCGACGCTATTTGATGACAGGCCTACTGTAGATTGTGGACGACATTTGATAATGTTGTTGAGTCTATTGTATGACAATTATGTATAATATATGAAAATCAAATGTCGAAAGAAAGATCTTGGTCTGATGTATTGGCTTGTTGTATTGATTAGAAATTATTTTTCTTGCAGGTTCTCCCAATACTGTACTTATTGTGTATTACTGAGAATAATTTTGTAGATATTGATCACTTAATTGTTTTTAACAAATGTATTTTTTTAATGGTTTTTAAGATTGAATAAAAATATATATATATATTTTCATAAATAATTGGCCTTTGATGGTGGTGGTGTTGTGTTCTGGTGATTTGAATATATGTTTGAATGTGTGTGACTTGGTTTATTAGGATATCCAAAGGGGAACTTCATTTTGACTATGGTCCGTAATGAGATCTGATTTTAACGGCTTACCATCCACCGCCAAAACCTCCTCTGGGGTATTACGGGGTACACTACTGACTGCCAATTGCTTCACCAACCCACTGTCTATGAAATTCCCTGTTGCCCCTGAATCCAACATGGCTAACACTTGGTGTACGTGTTGTTTGTACTCTAGACCCACAGCCAACACTATGTGTGATTCTGTGTCTTTTAACTTGTTGGTCGATAGGGACGGTATCTTCCATTCCATTTCTCCTGACAAAACAGAGGGAGTCATGGCAGATGGACCAGACTCTGTGCCTAAAACAGAAATAGCAGCCTTCTTATTCCTGTAAGAAAAACCTTGTGTCTTCGGTTTAGAGGGGCAGTCACGTACGAAATGCCCTCTTTTGCCACAGTGCATGCATAACCCCTGTGTGCGACGGCTCTCCCTCTCCGTACGCGAGGGAGGTGCCCTGATGGCCCCTATCTCCATGGGTTCACTTATATTTTCACTGTTAGCTGACGCTTTCCTAGGGTTCTTGTAAGACCTATCACTTTTAGGCTTTTCTCCGCCTCTTTCAGACATACGTCCATCTAGTCTTAACGTCAAACTGATTAAATCAGAACAGTTGACGGGCTGTGGATCGATTTGGGCTATCACGTCCTTCAACTCGTCGCGTAGACCTTGATAGAAAAGAGACATCCTCTTTTCCTCTGGCCACGCTGCTTCAGCAACCAACCGATTGAAGGACGTGAGGTATGTTACCATATCCTGTTTCCCTTGCCTCAATTCCAATAACTCCCTATCCGCGCTAAAAGTAGTGGTTCGCCTGTCGAACACTCTTTCAAACGCGGCCCGGAAAGCTTCCCAATCGGATAATACTGGGTCGTTGTTTCTAACCAACGGAACTGCCCAATTGGCAGCATCCCCTATTAAATACGAGATCGCAAAGGCTACCCTGGAATGATTATTTGGAAACGACGAGGGCTTACATGAGAAATGAAGCATAATCTCGGTTAGGAATACCTGTATCTTCTGCGGATCCCCTGCAAACCTTTCGGGGCTCGCTAAAGGGATAGGTGGAGGAACCGTAACTTGTATTTGGGGGTTACTTGTGACAGACACATCAAAAGGGTTTCTAGTTAGCTTATCTACCCTGTCTCGCAAAGCAGCGGTCTCAAGCCTAGAGGCCGCAAGTTCCTGTTGAACTAAGGCCAATGCCTGGACCACATCCTCCATGGACGCCATATAGAGCCACACCCGGACCGGGAGGAGTATCCTTTCTTGGGTGCGTAATTCTGTCGGGTTTTTGTACTCCTCAGGGTCCATATGATGCAATAAGGGGTCCTCCCCTTGACATCCCCAAACTCCAACTAGAAGTTACGGAGTATCAGGGCGATCAAGTGAGGGAAAGGAAAGGTTGGGAACAGCAGGGATGAGAACCTATAAGACAAAACAACAGGAATCAAAACTACAAACTTATATATGGCTACTCTCATATGGTCTCACTAACAGGACATAGATACCTTATCCACCAATGTTCTAGCTCACGCCTGTATTAGTTTCAGAAAACAACCAGTTCCTTTTTGCTGGATAATCCTATAAAAACAATAATACATAGATTGAGAACACACTCATGCCACATCCAGATATCAGCCCCAAAGGACCTTGTGCCTAGCACACCCTTGTATCAAGATCTCTCAATGCTCACCGGTTCTCTTGTGGGCATTAAACCAGGTAAATGATCAAAGTCTCAAAAAAGAAAGAATGAGGCCCAATTGAATTAAATGGTCGGTGGACTTAGTCTGAGGGTTACTGAAGGCACCCAATAGTCCTAATCCACCAGAGTTAGTAAATCCTCTGCTACGGGAAGTGTACTCCCCAGCTGCTCCTGTCAACGAGCGAAACGCAGTTTCCTCACCGCCGCCCGATATGCTCCAATAAATCACCAGAACCAAAAGTAAAGGCGTCCGCGGTTTCCTCACCGCCGCCCGATATGCTCCGTGAAATTACAAGAACAAATGTCAAGGCGTCTGCGGTTACTTCACCGCCGCCCGACTCTTTATACCGGCACACTCACTGTCCGACGACGAGTTTCAGCCTCAAGGAAGTCCTTACCAGGACCAGAACGTGCAACCTAGAACCTCCGCTGTTTTCATCCAGCCGCCAAAGTGAAAACTCCAAAAACAAACAGAATTACGTACGCTGACAAGCGCGCGATGCGTCCTCTTGTAGACGCTGACTCCTCCTCCCTCTGCCTTCTGGGAGTTGTAATTAAATGTCTAGGCAGGCGCTACGCATCGCGATTCCTGACAGAAGGTCACTGGCCCCGGAACTGCATGATTTAAAGATATAAACACATAGTGGTAGCGCTCAAAGATGCATAGAAGGTGTGAACCTTCACTAAGACCTGAAGACGTGTACCGGTCTGGAATGGTTTGTTGCATTGTGCGGCATCCTGTACACGATCTCACCTTACTTAGGGCTTTAAGTGGGATGAAAAAACTGGGGGGTCTCTCAAAGGTGTGCCTGGATTCTGCTACTTCTGTCATTACAGGCAGATATATAATACAGCAAGTAACATTATACTTAAAACAAGCCAGTGCTCTTGGCTTTGTCAATGGGTGTTCATTGCATAACATGAATAAGCAACAACCATGGCTTAGTAGTATAGCATATTGAAAAGGCTTCAGTTCTGAAATGGTGGGACTGTGAAAGAACTCTAACAAGTCTCTTTAAAGTTACATGAAAGGCAGGGAAGGGTGGTATTGCTGCAGAGTTAAGGTTTAAGTTTTTCATCCTGTGGGTGACGGCAGAAATGGAGAGCCCAGTAGGGACCCATCTCAGCACTTGCTTTTTAGAACTGCCGGTGCTGAGCACCGGCAAGACCCGGCCCACTTAAAGCCCTGACCTTTGCAGTTTCATCATAGTGGATGAGGGGCAGGGATTGTAAGACGCCTGTACCATTCCTTCTTCTTTATGATCCTCCAGATGCCTCTTCATGTCCTTCACATCTGTGGGTGAAAGATACTCGTTACCGTTCTCTGAAAGTGGTGTGATTCTTCAGATAAATGCTATATGTGACTCATTTGGCTTCTCAGGTGTCCCACTTGCACACTGAGAAGACAGGAGCTTGGTGGTTCAGCCTTTGCCTTAGGTTCTGATTAGTAAATTTTAGCATCAGGGAATCCTAAAAGTTCAAGTATCCTTGGTCGAACTCAGGAATCTGCTGAAGAGTCACAGTCACCTGGCCCTCTGTGAGTAGTGAAAACAGCCAGACCAGATTAGTACCACCTTCTAGGGCTGTTTGCAATGAGCACAATAAAATAAATAATTGATTCTGCATCCCAAGGGTACCAGGAACCTTTTTTCCTAAAGCCTCTTGGCTGGCTACTTTCTCCTAGGATTTCATTCAGGGCTGCTATTTGATAGGTGAGGTCCAGCATTGAGCTGTTGCCCCTCCTTCAGCACCAAGGACCCTCTGCCAGTAGATTTCTTGTTGTTCTCTTCTTTTTGATCTACAGACAAAGTGAGTAAAGTTGGGAGGATTTCCCTTCCTTCCTTTCAGTTGGAACCAGAGTAACAAAATCTGGGCTTCACATGTGTCAACAAGAACCTGTTCAATAGGTGTAATGTCAGGCTCAGGGGTAACGGTCAACTCAGTTGCAATACATTTTAAAGTAGTTCATGTGCTTGGTCAGTTCCTCCCCTCTGAATTGGTGGCCAGATCCCTGAAAAGGTTTGATTTTGTGTACTTGGCTTCATCCAGAAGGGTGTGTATCAGTTTGGTGATAACTTGGCTGATGCCTGTGATGGTGGTGCCATAGTATGAAGTGGAAGACTCCTCTCACCATGTGACAGTAAATGTGTTCATGTTGTACCCATTACCAGAAAATGAAGGCTTGCTCTGAAGTGGCAGTGTGTTTGGTGCCAGTGGTGGTCCCATGACTGGTTCTAGTCATCAACATGCCATGTAGTGGTCAGTTCACAGCGTGGTCAGCACAGAAAGGAATAGGTGTGTGAAAACGTGTATTTTTTCACAAAGTGATGCAAAATTAAACAAAAAATTCTGGAAAGGTGTCTTGCGGGCAACACAAAATTTGGGAGCTACACAAATTGCTCTGGAAAAATAAAAATTTCGCCCTGGCCTACAAAGTATGCCTTCTTGGCATAGTGGTGTCTAAGACCCGTAATAGGTAAATAAGGTACCTTATGATTTCAGACAGACAGTCTTGTGTTAATATCATATTTGACATTTTGATCTGATGACCGCCTGTGACCAGCCATTTTAGGAGAGCACTACCTTCTGCCAGTAGAAAGGAACAAGGTGAAGGCATTCAATCTTGTCTTGTGTCTCTGAAGCGGGGTGAATACCTGTAGTACTTCTACAGGCTGAAAGCTAATTAAATAGTGTTTGACAGGAGGTGGAACTTTGACGTTCTGACTCACCATCCTTGATGGGCAGCACTCTCCAGTGATTGATGGGTGAAGATAAACATGGGTACTGAAGAGAACAGAGGTAAGGACTTCCTTGGGTGTTTTTGAAGAGGTACCCTCCTTTGTGTTGAAAATATGCTTAGGATGAACTTGCCTAAACTTGGGGCTTTGAACATCTGTAGGTGTGGGAAGGGAAATGCAACTGGAAATGCGCTGGCAGTAAGAGCGAGATGCCATTCTTCACTATACACAACACCAGCACTATCACTCCTGCTCCTGTTAACATAGGCAAGTACAACAAACAATGAACTTCAACCAAACATTCATTTATCCAGTCTCCATAGGAGGAAATGTGTAGAGTGGAGCATGGAAACCAACATCAACTATATGGTTTATTCCACGTTGGCCCCAGGATCACAGTCCTACCTGAGTGTGCAATCAACTCGAAAGAATAAGGGTCTGGTTTAGAATCAAATGGCAAGAGAAAACCCCCTGACTTCTGGAAAACCTTTAAAACCAGATGAGAATCCACCAGTGAAATGTCCACCATCATTAGTATAGTTTGGTAAAGAAACTTCCTCTGGTCTAGCACTTTCTCAAGAAATCAGATGATTTTGCATTACAACCCCATCCAAATTCATGGCCAAAGCCCACAGTTGATCAAGTTTTGGGGTCTTTTAGAAACTGGCGGTGTAGAAAGACTGTATGGCGTGGACCTTTGCATCGACATAGAAGAGTGGGGGGCACATTGGTTGCTGGTGATGACGTAGCTGCGTCCAGGCCTAGTGACAGATGGCAGTCTGGAGACTGGAGTTCAAAATGGAAGGCTGGGTTGACTCGCAATTGAAGGAAGGAATATGGAGGTTACGGAAGTTGCCACAGAAGAAGTGGTTGGTCCCAGAAAAACAAACCAGCCGGGATTAAGCAAAGTGAGCTCTAAGGGCTCTCAGTCAAATAATCCTCTGGATGAACACAAGAATTAGAATTAGAATTAGAATTTGTTAGGGTGTGGAATCCCATTGAACGGAAGGACCGGACTGCAAAGGCTAAGACGAAAGATGCTACCCTCTGGACCTTCTTGGACCAAATGAAATAAATCAGAAAGAAGTCTTAGAATCTGTTGAGCAGCAGCGGCAGGAATCAGGCCAGGTCTGCAGGGCAGCATGCACATTAGCTCATGCTGAATAGTGATGCTGGCAAGCTCTGGGATCAAACCTTCGCCCTGGCAATTTTTCTACAGCTATACCAGGTTGGTCATGTCTTCTGCAAGCACCTCAGAAACTCTGGGCAGGCAATCTGATGTAGATTCTGGGTCTCCAATCGAGCAGAAGAAGAATGCTGTATTACCTACTGATGTATTCCTCTAAGTATTTGCAAGAACCTGGCAGTGTGGACCTATATGCCCAACCAGGCTCAGTTGATTGCCATGTTGGGCAGCACATCTTGAAGACAGGTAAGCTGCTTAGGAGAGTGACTACCAAGCACAACTCATGATCACACTCCTCTGAGTGGAGTGTTGTGGAGCTTCTGGTGACTTTATGGTACCACATAACATCAGGATTCATGTAGGAACTTGTGTCCTGTTCTCTTTCTAAGTACGTTGTCTTTCTTGATGAGGTATTCCCTGGATTAGGGCATCTCTCAAATCAACGCCTTCATAAGAATTAATGCCACTTCAGCAAGCTGCTGGGTCTATCCTTCCTTCACAGAAACTGGAGTTGCATCAGGACTGTAGCATCCTCTTCAAATGTATAGACTGCTCAAGACAACTCTAGACCAAGAGGCTTATTTACAAGCCCCCTGCGCCGCCGTTACGTAATTTTTTCCTATATTAAATGTGATGAGGCACAAGGGGCTTGTAAACAAGCCCTCAAGTCTGTAACAAAGAAGAGTGGATAAAAGGCCTTCCGGCCAACACTACGGGCAGGAAGACTGACATCACTGGCGGTGGGTGGGTTTTTGTGGGGGTTTTTAACCTTCTGTGAAAATGTTGGGAACCAGTGCTTAATTTGTGCTGGTGTTTGCCGGTGCTCTGCAGCAGCACTTATTTCTAAACACCCCCACTTATTTATAATAGTTCACCACCTGGTAACAATGCCTGTCTATTTTTCAGCAGAGCGTTTACAAATTCAACACAATTAAAAAAAAAAGAAAACCAGCAAGTTCACTCCATCGATACAGCATAAGGTGATCTGGAATAGTGCAAAATGGTCTATTTGTAACAGTGCAATGCTTAGTAACCAGGGCAGACACTAGAATTCAGGCAGCGCTTACTTAGGCAGCGGGTGGCGCCAGCCATTGTGGCTTCCTGATACTTACTTTGGGCCCTGGCACTTACCTTTCTTTTTTGTTTTGTTTTTACAAATAAAGCACTGGTGAGTACCACAGTAGTTGTTCTTACATACCAATGGCTGCAGCAAGTTCAGTGCCTTTCTAGTAAAAAACATGCTTTGCACATTCTCAGGTGTGCTATGCCTTAGAGGTCTTTGAATGTAATTTGATGAAATGTTTGTCTGATGCACTAGACCCAAGGACCACTCTATCTCCAGTTAGGAGGAGGGGAGGCACTGGGGAACAGAGGCTTTCAGCTCTTTGTCCCACTCTCCTGCTTTTTAGCACCTTCCATCTCAGGCTCCTTTCTCCAGGGCCTGGTAAACCTGAAGCTTTCTGTGAAAGTGCAAGTGATCTTGAGAGGCCTTTCATGTTTAAAAGCTCCCCGAGGTCCTGCGGAAGAGGAATGGCGGTTGTATATTTTTTGACGCTCTTAAAAGCCTGCTTTTGAAGACCACGGAGCGCTGCAAGGTGGGGCTAATGTGGCATGGAGGGAATGGAGCGCAAGGAAGGGTTTAAAGCAATCCAGTTCCGAAGGCAGCTGAGGGGGGAGAAACGCATGCTTGTGTTTGCTGTATCAATGCAGGGATTTCTGGAGCCATAGACAAATTCGAATTTTGCCCCTTTGGTGCTCCACTTACGTGGTAATATGTGCATATTTTATTACTTTAGATGCCATCTGTCCAGTGCTTGGGATAGCACCCAGAGTGATCTTCCAGTATATACTTAATGTAGGGCTAGTGCTGCCTGTTTCTGATTTTTAGACCCAAATTTACTATTAAATAGCATGGGGGCTTTAATGGCACTACGGCCAAGCTTCACAAATGTTTATCATCGGGTTAGCGTTACTTTTTAACGCTAAACTGACGCTAAACCTTTTGGTAGTCAACAATCCAACGCAAATTGCATTACTTTGCGTCAAGGGATCGTTATAGGGGTGATGCATGTGCATACCCGTGAAACCACCCATGCTTTTTGATGCTAAACCATATCTACTAATATTGGTAGATAGGGTTTAACATAAAAATTTACGTCGCTGAAAAGCAGGTGTTGAAAGGAGAAATGTTTTAATTTCGCCTAGCTTTTCCGACTTTGCATGTGAGCTGCACTGTACAGCACACATACAAAGTAGGAAAAGGTTTTACATTTGTCTAGCTATAGTATTTTGTACAGGAAGGGTACCCTTACTGTACAGAACCTAAGTTAGACTATGGTGCTAACATGTGTGCCTGGCGCATGGCAGTACAAATCAGCGCTGGCTCTAGGGAGGAGGAGAGCGCCATATTTCTGTGAATACGGCGCTTTCCTGCTCTCTCCCTGTCGCAACGCAGCACAGCCTCTTTGGGTGCTGCGCTGCGTTGTGTGACACCTTTGTGAATCTGGGCTGAAGAGGCTGATTTATTAACATTTTGTGCTGGGTTTGCATCACAAAAGCGACTCAAACTGGCGCAAAATGTATAGACACTTACGTTCCAGTGCAACACTTATTTTTACGCTACACATGCATGTTATTATGAATGTACAAACTTGTTCCTTAGCCTATTTTATTTGCAAAAGTATAATTTCACCACATTTAAAGAAAGAAAAATTCATTCCAATCCAGAGGGAAGTAAAACATTTGTAGCATTTAATTTGCCTTTTTTTTAAGTCATTCATTCGCATATCAGAGGGCGGGTGGTTACAGGTCCACTTGATAAAAGAGTGTTTTATAACTCGGCTGGAACCAGTGATCGAGCTGAGCAAGTGGGGAGGAGACCTTGCTTCAACAATTGAAGTGTTTTAATGTTCTTGTGTTTTTTCTATTTAGATAACAGCTTCAAATGTATTTTCAAATCAGGATGACATTAGTAGTCAAAGAATAGTGAAAATGCAAGGAACGTTCTACTTATGCAAGTCGAGATTACATTTACACCAGATCTTAACAAGTGTAAAGACTTCCAGAAAACAGTGCAGTATTTCGCTCAAAATAATAATTAACACTGATGCCTTTCATTGTACCACACATCAAATCCTGGAGGTTCTCGCAATGTTCGGGCAACAACTTTACAGGCAACAAACATTGCATACAAGCAATCATTCGGCAAATTAGACGCTGAGAAGAAATGTACATTACACCAACAACTTTGCCAGTAGGATTTACAGACAGTTAGGGGCATATGTATAAGCCCCTATCGCCACCGGAGCGTCACTTTTTTTGACACTCCGGTGGCGTAGCGCCATTTCCCATATTTACAAGGTGGCGCTAAGCCACTTAACGTGTCGTAACGCTACCTTGTAAATGTACCCCTTTCCGCTGCAGTCCTCTGCGGCAAAGGGGCATGTAACGGGTGTTGTTTTGGGCGTACCACTGCAACACCCATTGCTTTTGGACACTGCCCCAGATTTACAAGGCTGAGGCAGCGCCAAAAACAGTGCCATTCTAACACCATGGATTACCAGGTATTAGAATGGTGATACGAGGAGAAATCATTGATTTTTCCTCGTTTTGTGCTCTTTCCATCTGTGCTGCATTTTGCAGCACACATGGAAAGAGAAAATCGCCATGAATGATTGTTTATGCGCAGGAAGGTGTCCCTTCCTGCACATAAACAATTGTCCCTGCAGCGCAGGCACCCTTGCAACATGGTGGCAGGGTGCCTGCGCTGGCGCTAGGCAGCTTTTTTTGCGCCAGCACTCGGGGAAACATAGGGGTGGGCCATATTCTTGTGAATACGGAGAATCCCTGCATTTTAAAAATGTAGGAGCGCAGTGCTGCTGATTATGGGGCAGCTCTGTGCTCCAACATTTTTTTTGTAAATATGCCCTGTTAGAAATGGGGGTCTCTAGTTGGCAGAGGTAGGTACCTTTGTCCAAATAGGGACCCTTGCTTCTAGTCAGGGTAAGAGGGATACACTCCTAAAATAACCCCTGCTCACCCCCTTGGTAGCTTGGCACGAGGCCTATCTCAGAGGCAATGTGTAAAGCATTTGTGAACACATACAGTAGCACAGTGAAAACACTACAAATGGACACAACACCAGTTTAGAAAAATAAGTAATCTTTATCTAAACCAAAACAAGACCAAACGACAAAAATCCATAATACAGTATCAAAAATATCCTTAAAAATAGGTTATTCACTTAAATCAAGCTTCTAGCATCAAATAACTCCACCTGGAGTTATTATGACGTCGTGACAGATGAAAATCCCAAAGAACGGCGCCGACCGCGAGGTGCGCGGTGTCGGGCCCGGAGTCAAGCAGACCCACAAAGAACAGTACCTTGGAATTGATGAAAGCAAAGACAGTGCACGGCGTCGGGGAGGTGATGCTTTGTTGGCGCCTGCGGCGTCGGTTCCTTACGACCCCAGGGGAGGTGATGCCTCTGTTCCTTACTGCAGCGCAGGGGAGGTGAGACGTCGGTTCCTTACTGTGTCGGGGAGGTGACGTCACGGATGGCGGTGATGCGTCGGTTCCTTATAGACGGTGCGATGTCGATGGATTCGGGAGTCACCCACGTCGAGGATCAGCTCCGCGTTGATGAAGCACTGGCGTCGATGAAGTCAGGGCTGCGGTGCGAGTCGGGACGGTGCGTCGTGGATGTCACGAGCGGTGTCCTTGGCTCCAGTGCAGGCAGCGGCCTCGATGACAGCTTCGTAGTCGATGTGGCATGGCGTCAGCAGGCGTCGGGCCTACTGTGCAAGTCGGGGCGGTGCGTCGTGCTCTTCACGAGTGGTGCCCACGGCTTCAGTGCAGGTTACGATGTCGCTAGCCGGCATCAGTGTTGCAATTTCCTTCTGTAGCAGCTGAAACAGCAGTTCCAGATGCAGGGAGACAGAAGGGATGAAGTCTTTGTGTCCCTGAGACTTCAGAACAGGAGGCAAGCTCAGTTTCAAACCCTTAGAGATCTTCTTCAAGCAGGTGGCAAAGCAAATAGCAAAGTCCTTATTCTCCTTTCCTTGGCAGCAAGCAGCCACTGCAGGCCAACCCCAGACAGATATCAGCACAGGGACAGTATTCCTCCTCAGCTTATCCGGCTCTTCTCCTTGGCAAAGGTTCCTCTTGATTTCCCAGAAGTGATCTAAAAGTCTGGGGTCTGGACCCCTCTTTTTATACACCAAAATCCTTTGTTCTCTGAAGGCAGAGAGTGTTTGTACCCAGCCAAAACCAGTTCTGTGGTGCACTTTGCAAGTGCACAACAACCTCCATTGTGAGTGTGAGCCCTGGCTCCAGACACACCACAGGGGGGCGGAGCCATCATTGTGGAAGGCAGGCACAGCCCTATTCAGGTGAAGGTGCTACTCCTCCCACCACTCCAAATGCAGACCAGGCCTATTCAGCCCAGCCCTGACTCATCAGACTTCTGGTACCGCTGCCCCTCTCCAGCCCCTGTCATCCAAAAGCCAGACATGCAATACACAAAGCTAGCAGAGGCACACTGGATGGTTAGGCAAGAAAATACCTACTTTCTAAAAGTGGTATTTTCAAACACAGAATGTAAAAATCACCCTCACTAAAAGATGCACTTTAACATTCTGAGTTCAGGCATACTAAACTTTACTTTTCCATCTTGTTCCTAGAGTCAGTTATGTTTATAAGATGTTATAAACAAACTCCCCATTCTGTCCTATGGGAACAGATAGCCTTGCAATAGTGAAAAACGAAATTGGCAGTAATTCACTATCAGGACATGCCACACACACACACACCAGGGCATGTCCTACCTTTCACATACACTGCACCCTGCCCACAGGGGTACCTTGGTCCTACCTTAGGGGTGACTAACATGTAAGAAAAGGGAAGGTTAGGGACTGGAAAGTGTGTGCACTTGCGAAGTCGACATGGCAGTCCCCGACTGCACACAGGCTCCGCAATGGCAGGCCAAAGTTACATTTTACAGGCTGCTTCTGTGGGTGGCACAATCAGTGCTGCAGCCCACTAGCAGCATTTGATTTACAGGCCCTGGGCACACACAGTGCACTGTACTAGGGTCTGACTAGTAAATCAAATATGCCAATCATGGAATCACCAATCCATAAACACAATTTACACAGAGAGCAGATGCACTTTAGCACTGATCAGCAGTGGTAAAATGCCCAGATTCATAAAACCAACAAAAACAGGTCAGAAACAATCCAGGAGGAAGGCAAAAAGTTCTGGGATGACCCTGCAAAAAGGGCCAAGTTCAACATGCCCCCTAGTTCCCTCTGAAGCACTGAACGCATAAATATGAAGTTAATTTCCAAAGATTGTCTGGTGAGTGTAGTTGGAATCCTAAACATGTGAACTCTGTCTGCTCATCTGGAACAAGTCTAGTTCCCTGGCCTATTCCCCTTAGATTTTCTAGCTGGTGTGAAAGAAAAATCATTATTTATCTTATACTGTTGATTTCTGGGTCAAGGTGTGTTAGATAGCAAATTTAAATTGGCATTGTGTAAATAAGCATTTCTTGATGAGATCTAAATTTCATACTTGGGAATGCTACATTTTTAAGCGGTCTCAGTAAACCATTTGAAGGTATTACATAGTGTTTGTAAGCTTCCATGCCCACCCCACCACTGACAACCACCTGAACAGAGTAAGCACTGGTAGTGCTTAATATGTCAAAAAAATAAGTGCAGGAGTCGAAAGTTGTCTTTCGAGCCTGCCATTGGCACTGCCAAAGCCCTGGTTGCCATTTACTAAATCTGCCTAGTTTTGATTCCACCTCATGCCTCTCTCATCCACCATCCTACATTTCTGCTCTCTTTATCTCACTCGTGCAGATTCTTTTCATCACTGCTTTCTGCCTTTCTCGCTGTTTTGCTATCTTCTCTCCCTCCTCCTTTCATACCTTTCTGACTCTCTCGCTCTTGTTCAGGGTCCAAGTGTGATAAAAATAAGGCCCGGTCCCCAACAATCAATCCAATCTTTGGGAGTGCTGGGGGGCATATTTGTGATGCTCCAGCGGTGCAAACCTTGAAATCATATACATGAAGCCACGCAAAGCCACTTTGTGTGGCTTTGAGTGGCCTCATAGATATGGAGTAAGACAAGGCAGCACAAATCGATGCGCTGCATTACTCTGCGCATGGGAGGCGTTCCATGGGCGCAGCAGTGGGTGTTCCCATGCAACACCCATGGATTTTGATGCTTCCTCAGTTTTACAAAACTATCTAAACCTGGAGATGCACCACAACCTTACACCTACCGAGGGGAGGCAAAACGAGGAGAAATAACTTTATTTCTCCTAGTTTTTTCATCTTTCCATGTGTGCTGCATTCTGCAGCACGCATAGAAAGAGAAAAAACCTCCCTGGATTGTTTTTGTGCAGGAAGGTGCCGCTTCCCGCACAAAAACAATCCTGCCGACAACACAGGCACCCTTGCACCATGGGGAAACGGTGCCTGCGTTGGCGCTAGACTGCCAAAACGGCACCAGCATAGGGGAAAAGGACAGGAATGCACCGTATTGGATAAATATGGTGCATTTCTGCCCTTTCATGTTGGCGTAGGGCAGCGCAGCAAGGTGACTTGCTGCACTGCCCTACGCCAAATCTGCATAAATGAGGGCCTAAATTCTTAGTGACCTGAGGGGCTCATTTTAGGGCGTTAGCACCGGATTTACCAGATTCAGCTCTCAAACACACTTAACCAAATACGTTTAATGTGACTCCTAACTTACGCACGCCTTTCAATGTGGGCCACCCGCTCTCTTGGAGCTGTCATAAAATATTTAATCATACCTTCTTCACTTACACCACTGAAGTTTGCACAAGTGTATATTAATTAGTCATTAAAAGTAAAAAACACAGATATTTAAGAATACTTCTATAGCTACTCCAGAATATCTAGCTGCAAATATGCCAATGCTTTCGGAAAGTTTGAATTAGCTCAATCGTGGAAGATCACTATCAATTCTAAATTCAGTTTTTTAAAAATATTTTGCCAAGTCTTTTTCATATGCACAAAACCCATCCTATAGAAGTGGGTTATGCCACACATGTCCGGTACCTTTCAACATGCAATGAAACCAGTGAGCCTTCCTTTATATGACCCACCAAAGGGGTGGTTCTGGAATTACACTGTTAACAAAGGATAGTGGTCTCGAATCATTTGACAATAGCGAAGTATATTGTTTCTTGAGTCTCATCTTTTTACTGGTAATTATTTCCTCTTATTTCTCTAAAGTAAATGTACATCTGCAATGCACACTTTTGATAGACAACTTACAGAGGGTCATAAAGATATACAAGTGCTCCGATGAGTGCAAATGCCATTTAAGCCTGTTTTAGTGTTTTCTCAGAGAAACCTTTACTCCTTTTGGTTTCTGTACAGTTCATTACCACTTTTAACCGGCTGTCTGAAATGCAAAGGGAGCGAGTGGGTACTGACCCATGAGAGTGTGGAAGGAAGTCCTATCTATGTGGTACTGATGGTGGCTCATTTTGTGAAGTGGCTGGAGTTCTGCTGCACAGTAAGTGTGACTGTAAAAGTGTGTAAAGATCTCATGGAAGGGGGCTTTCAGAGAGATTACCCATTTGAGTTGATCATTGACAGTGCTGTGCAATCACGTTTCATAGCAATTGGGGAATATTTAGTCACATGGTACTAAACATAGACACTGTCATCATACCATCCTGATTGGTTTGCTTTATTCAGTGTACAGCACAGAGGCAGCTGGAGGATGCTGGGAAGAAAGTGGGAAATTGTAAGGAAGTACAGGCTGATTCTGAGCTGAACCACAGGTGAGTTATCTTTTAGGGTCCCAACTCAAGACAGACAGACAGACAGACAGATAGATAGATAGATAGATAGATAGATAGATAGATGTTTTTTGTGTGATTATTTAAAATCATTACAATAAAACCATATGTTCATTCGTGCATGTCAGTGGCGTAGCGAAAAATACAGGGCCTGTAAGAACATAAACACTGGATTGCTGCTCAAAACGACTAAAATTCAGAAAAATAAGATTAAAACAGTCATTATACCTTTCAATAATACATTAGTCTAAAGTGCAAGTATTAAAGTGCATAAAGCAAGTAAAGGGCGATTGTTGCCCCTAGATAAATTACGAGCCTGGCCATCAGGGCACCGGCAATGTGACTTGGCGAAAACCTGGTTAAAATACAGTTAATAAAAGATTTCTCAGGAGCAAATCCTTTACATAAACAAACATTTTCTAGTGTTCAAGAGTATGTTCAAGATGGATGAAGCACATTAGAATGACATTTTATTTAGGTGAAGGGCAACCAGGCCTGGGTGCAAAAATAACTAGGAATATCTCCACCTTTTAGTCACTCCTGGTTCCTGTCTTAAAATTCACTTGTCTCCTTCTCCAGTGCTTTTAGGTAACATTTTGATGGCATAAAAGTACTATACAAATAAGCAATATAGCATGACCTATGATAAAAGTATGAGAGTGAGAAGGCAGATGGGCCAGATGGAGGCAGGGTACATGTCATTTGACCCTTGACCTTGCCAGGTAGGTCACTCCCCCGCCACACAGCTCCGCCTGTGGTGTCCTGCCCGCTGCTGCTGCTGGTAAGCTCGCCCCTCTGCTTGTGGCCTCGGTGCCCGTTTTGCCTTCTGTTCCCCTCGCTGCCCCCATTTCTCTGAGTCCATTTTGCATTCTGTTCCCCTCGCTGCCCCCATTTCACTGTGTCCATTTTTCCTTCTGTTCCCCTCGTTGCCCCATTTATCTGTGTCCATTTTGCCTTCTGTTCCCCTCGCTGCCCCCATTTCACTGTGTCCATTTTTCCTTCTGTTCCCCTCGTTGCCCCCATTTCACTGTGTCCATTTTTCCTTCTGTTCCCCTCGTTGCCCCATTTATCTGTGTCCATTTTGCCTTCTGTTCCCCTCGCTGCCCCCATTTCACTGTGTCCATTTTTTCTTCTGTTCCCCTCGTTGCCCCCATTTCACTGTGTCCATTTTGCCTTCTGTTCCCCTCGTTGCCCCATTTATCTGTGTCCATTTTGCCTTCTGTTCCCCTCGTTGCCCCCATTTCACTGTGTCCATTTTGCATTCTGTTCCCCTCGCTGCCCCCATTTCCCTGTGCCCATTTTGCCTTCTGTACCCCTCGTTGCCTCTCTCCACTCCCGCCGCTGCGTCCCAGCGGCCCCGCCCCCCTGACTGCCCATTCGCTGCCCCTGCCTCCCGCCTCCCAGCTGCTCCTCCCTCCCACCTCCCCATATATGGCGCCCGCTGCGCGGTGAGGGGAGCGACCCTTGACCTTGCCAGGTAGGTCGCTCCCCCGCCACACAGCTCCGCCTGTGGTGTCCTGCCCGCTGCTGCTGCTGGTAAGCTAGCCCCTCTGCTTGTGGCCTCGGTGCCCGTTTTGCCTTCTGTTCCCCTCGCTGCCCCCATTTCTCTGCGTCCATTTTGCATTCTGTTCCCCTCGCTGCCCCCATTTCACTGTGTCCATTTTTCCTTCTGTTCCCCTCGTTGCCCCATTTATCTGTGTCCATTTTGCCTTCTGTTCCCCTCGCTGCCCCCATTTCACTGTGTCCATTTTTCCTTCTGTTCCCCTCGTTGCCCCCATTTCACTGTGTCGATTTTTCCTTCTGTTCCCTTTGTTGCCCCATTTATCTGTGTCCATTTTGCCTTCTGTTCCCCTCGCTGCCCCCATTTCACTGTGTCTATTTTTCCTTCTGTTCCCCTCGTTGCCCCCATTTCACTGAGTCCATTTTGCCTTCTGTTCCCCTCGTTGCCCCATTTCTCTGTGTCCATTTTGCCTTCTGTTCCCCTCGTTGCCCCCATTTCACTGTGTCCATTTTGCATTCTGTTCCCCTCGCTGCACCCATTTCCCTGTGCCCATTTTGCCTTCTGTACCCCTCGTTGCCTCTCTCCACTCCCGCCGCTGCGTCCCCTGCGGCCCCGCCCCCCTGACTGCCCATTCGCTGCCCCTGCCTCCCGCCTCCCAGCTGCTCCTCCCTCCCACCTCCCCATATAAGGCGGCCGCTGCGCGGTGAGGAGAGCGACCCTTGACCTTCCCAGGTAGGTCGCTCCCCCGCCACATAGCTCCGCCTGTGGTGTCCTGCCCGCTGCTGCTGCTGGTATGCTCGCCCCTCTGCTTGTGGCCTCGGTGCCCGTTTTGCCTTCTGTTCCCCTCGCTGCCCCCATTTCTCTGCGTCCATTTTGCATTCTGTTCCCCTCGCTACCCCCATTTCACTGTGTCCATTTTTCCTTCTGTTCCCCTCGTTGCCCCATTTATCTGTGTCCATTTTGCCTTCTGTTCCCCTCGCTGCCCCCATTTCACTGTGTCCATTTTTCCTTCTGTTCCCCTCGTTGCCCCCATTTCACTGTGTCCATTTTTCCTTCTGTTCCCCTCGTTGCCCCATTTATCTGTGTCCATTTTGCCTTCTGTTCCCCTCGCTGCCCCCATTTCACTGTGTCCATTTTTCCTTCTGTTCCCCTCGTTGCCCCCATTTCACTGTGTCCATTTTTCCTTCTGTTCCCCTCGTTGCCCCATTTATCTGTGTCCATTTTGCCTTCTGTTCCCCTCGCTGCCCCCATTTCACTGTGTCCATTTTTCCTTCTGTTCCCCTCGTTTCCCCCATTTCACTGTGTCCATTTTGCCTTCTGTTCCCCTCGTTGCCCCATTTCTCTGTGTCCATTTTGCCTTCTGTTCCCCTCGTTGCACCCATTTCACTGTGTCCATTTTGCATTCTGTTCCCCTCGCTGCCCCCATTTCCCTGTGCCCATTTTGCCTTCTGTACCCCTCGTTGCCTCTCTCCACTCCCGCCGCTGCGTCCCCTGCGGCCGCGCCCCCCTGACTGCCCATTCGCTGCCCCTGCCTCCCGCCTCCCAGCTGCTCCTCCCTCCCATCTCCCCATATATGGCGGCCGCGCCGCTGGCGCGCCAAAGGCGCGCCTAAGGCAAGCCCGTCTGCGCCCGTCCGCGCCTGGACCGCGCCCAGCGCCAGAACCCCTGGGCCGTGCGACCCCCGCTCCAGCCTTGAGGACCGACGCCAATACGATGCCACCACACTCCACGCTCTCAACCCCGGACGGACGCACAACTGCTTCAAGGCCGCCCCGAAACGCACCCATGGTCCCTTCACCTGCCGGAACTGCAGCTACACCAGCCTCAGAGCCACCGAGGCGCCCGCCAAGAAGTACCTCAACCACCTCCGATGCATCCTACTGAACACCCGCTCCGCACGCAAACACGCCGTCGAGCTCTGGGACCTTCTCGACACATCATCACCAGACGTCGCCTTCCTGACAGAGACCTGGATGAACGACTCCTCCGCCCCCGACATCGCCATAGCCATCCTAGACGGCTATAAGATCACCCGTAGAGACCGCATCAACGCAGTAGGAGGAGGAATCGCCATCGTCCACAAGAACACCATCAGGGTCTCGACCAGCACCGACGACACTCTCAGCACCGCCGAACACATGCACTTCCAGATCCACACGGACCCCAACACCACCCTTAGAGGCACCCTTGTCTACAGACCCCCTGGGCCCCGACCCCAGTTCAGCGACTCCATCGCCGACTTCATCAGCACGCACGCCCTGACCTCTACCGACTACATCCTCCTCGGAGACCTGAACTTTCACCTGGAGAACAACAACGACAGCAACTCCACCACCCTGATCGACAACCTCGCCAACCTCGGTCTGAGCCAGCTCGTCACAACACCGACCCATTCCGCCGGCCACACGCTTGACCCCATCTTCTCCTCAAGCTCCCACGTCTCCTTCAGCCACACCACGGAACTCCTCTGGACCGACCACCGCTGCATCCATTTTACCTTCCAGAAACCCACCACACACCACCGCACACAACAGATCCCACGCCGCTGCTGGAGCAAAGTCACTGAAGACCAACTACGGGCAAACCTCGCTCTCAGCCCTCCCTCCGACCCATCCAACACCGAAGACGCTGCCTGCAACCTCAGACGATGGATGGACGACTGTGCCAACACCCTCGCCCGCTGAAAAAACTCACCTACAGTGACACCACCAAAAGAGCCAGCTGGTTCACCTCGGAACTCCTAGCTTCCAAGCGTACCTGCCGGAAACTAGAGAAGAAATGGCACAGTGATAAGACACCGGACAGCCACGCAGCCCACAAAGACGCCATCCGTAACCACCACCACCTCATCAAGTCCGCCAAGAGAATCTCCTTCAAAGACCGCCTCGACAACAACGCACACAACAGCAAGGAGCTCTTCAACATCGTGAAGGAACTCTCCAACCCCAGCTCCAACACCAACGACATCCCGCCGTCACAAGCCCTGTGCGATTCCCTCGCCACCTTCTTCCACCGCAAGATCGCCGACATCCACGACAGCTTCAACACCCAGACAGCCCCAACTAAGATCGATGAACCAGACCTGCCGCACACCATCGACCACGACCCCCTGCCAGCCTGGGCCAGCGTGAACATCGATGACACCATCAAGACCATGAGCACAATACACTCCGGCTCCCCGTCAGACCCTTTCCCGCACCACATCTTCAACAAAGCCAGCAGCTCCATCGCACCCCACCTGTGCAACGTCATCAATCTCTCCTTCGAGACCGCGACCTTCCCAGAGAGCTGGAAACACGCAGAGATCAACGCCCTACTCAAAAACCCAAGGCGGACCCGAGAGACCTCAAGAACTTCCGGCCCATCTCCCTGCTTCCGTTCCCAGCCAAGGTCATCGAGAAGATCGTCAACAAACAGCTAACCCGATACCTCGAAGAAAACAGCATCCTGGACCCATCCCAATCGGGGTTCCGCAGCAACCACAGCACTGAGACTGCCCTCATCGCCGCCACCGACGACATCAGGATCCTGCTGGACAACGGTGAGACCGCAGCCCTCATCCTGCTGGACCTCTCCGCCGCCTTCGACACTGTCTGCCACCGCACTCTACGCGCACACCTCCACGACGCAGGGATCCGAGACAAGGCCCTGGAATGGGCCACCTCCTTCCTCGCCGGCAGAACCCAGAGAGTCCGCCTCCCACCATTCCGATCTGAAGCCTCCGAGATCATCTGCGGCGTACCCCAGGGATCATCCCTCAGCCCAACACTGTTCAACATCTACATGGCCCCGCTCGCACGCATCGCCAGAAAGCACGACCTCAACATAATCTCCTATGCCGACGACACTCAACTGATCCTCTCCCTCACCAAGGACCCCCTCGCCGCCAAATCCAACCTCCATGAAAGAATGAAGGCCGTCGCCGACTGGATGAAGATCAGCCGACTAAAACTGAACACGGACAAGACAGAGGTCCTCATCCTCGGCTCCAACCCCTCAGCCTGGGATGACTCCTGGTGGCCAATGACACTAGGAGCAGCCCCAACACCCACCGACCACGCACGCAACCTGGGAGTCATCCTCGACTCAACGCTCTCCATGGCCAAGCAAGTCAACGCAGTCTCCTCCTCCTGCTTCAACACCCTCCGCATGCTTCGCAAGATCTACAGGTGGATCCCGACAGATACAAGAAGAACAGTCACCCAGGCCCTCGTCAGTAGCAGACTTAACTATGGGAACGCCTCTACGCGGGAGCCCCGGCCAAGCTCATCAAGCGACTGCAACGCATACAAAACGCCTCCGCACGCCTGATCCTCGATGTACCACGCCACAGCCACATCACCCCCACCTGAGGAACCTGCACTGGCTCCCCGTCGACAGGAGAATCTCCTTCAAACTCCTCATCCACGCACACAAGGCACTCCACAAGACTGGCCCAGCCTACCTCAACAGACGACTCCTCTTCTACGTCCCCAACCGCCAGCTCCGCTCCGCCGACCTCTCCCTCGCCACCGTCCCTCGCATTCGAAGAACTACCACCGGCGGCAGATCCTTCTCCCACCTCGCCGCCAAGACCTGGAACACCCTTCCACTAAGCCTACGACAGACCCAAGACCTGCTGACCTTCAGGAGGCTACTCAAGACCTGGTTGTTCGACCAGTAGCAGCACCCCCCCCCTTTTTTCTCCCCAGCGCCTTGAGACCCTCGCGGGTAAGTAGTGCGCTCTACAAATTCTGTGATTGATTGATTGATTGATTTGTCAGTAATTGTTAGGATTATACATTACAGTTAGACACACAGAGAGTGAAGAACGTTTTTGAGAAGGCCGTGAACATACGGGACGGATGTACAGTTATGTTCATTTATCTGTTATTCAACAAACGCTGAAGATGAATGAGAAGAAAAGCATAGCAAGGAGGTGGATGGACATGAAATGGTTGTTTGCTCGTGTGAGTACTTGAATAGCGGGAAACTTCTACAGAGCAATGGAGCACAGAAAGGTCACCTGTAACAGAGATGGAGAGGAAATAACCTGGTCCTTTGTGAGGTTATTTGTCTATGTTATAGGATTTTATTAGTTTGCTAAAAAAAATATTTTAATTCTTAGTTTTTCTGTTCAGTTGTGTGCTGTGCATGATGAAGAAAATTGAATATTGGTGTGAGAGATTTGTCTTACTTTCTGTATAAAGGAGTAAGATGTGTGACATGTTTGTTTTAGCATCAAACTTCATGCTCAGTACTTACCTTCTGCTGTATGTCAATATTAATGCTTGAACAAAAGGAGTGGATCCTGGACCCAAGGACTCACTGGTGACCATCCTCAGTCAGGTGATGGGAGTCTTCTACCGCAATAAGGAAATTCTGTATCTAACTAACGTGTATGGCACCACTCTTTATGCACAGGCCCAGATTCATTGTTCATGCAACACAGTGGAGCAACCAAATATGCTACACCGCTTTGTGCAAGGGGGGAAAACAGAGCAGAGTCATATCTGTTAAGATTGGCCTGCTACTGCTGTCTTCACCTGTGCTGGCTCTCTACAAGCCTGCTTTGGCAACTGCACAGCCTTGTAGAGGTCAGTGTCTACTGTCTAGACTTGAATCTGGACTAGAAACATAGCCTTCCAGTACAAATTCCCATGTCTACCAAATATACAATGATCCCACTCACTGGATGTTGCTGTGCACTTCAGCAAACATGCAATGTCTGGGTTTTTTGAGAAATGAAAACATTTCCCCGTGTTAGCTCCTGGTTTAAGGTGGGGTTAGTTTTCCAGCACAGCCTAGTCTGGATATTTTATAAGATCAGCATTTAAGTTAAAACCTATGGGTGTATGCAGTGGTCTATCCCAGAAAGGAAAACAATGGTGCAAGGCAGCACAACGCACTGTTTACACTGACAAACAGTTGCAGCCGGTGCAGTTAAGAGCAGTGAGGTGCAGGAGCGGGGTGGGGTGGGTTGGGAAGTCGACAGACGAAGGAATAAGGAAAATAAAATTTAAAAAAAGAAAACCACTTACCTTGCGTTCACCGCATCGCCAACTCGGCAATGCAGCGAGCGCAAGGTAAGTAGTTTTATTTATTTATTTCTTTTACCTATTCCGTCATCTTTGGACTCACCCCCCACCCGCCCCGCTCCACCACCCCACTGCTCTTACCTGCCTTGGCCACGACTGTTTGACAGTGCAAACAGTGCGTTGTGCTGCTTTGCACCATGGTTGCATTACTGGGATCAATCACTGCATACACTCATAGGTTTTAACTCAAATTCTGATCTTACCTGCACCGGCCGTGCATGCTGACAAAAAGACCCATTTTCAGCCCAAAATACCTTTTGGACTGGAAAGTAAATACCAATGTGTCGCTATATGTTGCATCACTTTAGAGTCACTCAAATCCTTACTAAATATGAGTCTAAGGACCTCGTTTAGAGTGTGGGGGGATCTGAAAGTCGTACAGTTTCTGGAAACAACTTTAAATATGGAGTCAAATCTACCGGATGAATGAGGCTGTAATGAGGCCTGAACTTCATTAGTTAAGCTGTTGTGTGTCGCATCCTTTGTGACCACTGAAAACAGTAACTGCTCTGCACTGTGGAAAGTTTTAAGTGTGCTTCTGCCAACTGCGAAAGAGTCTGCTGCTCACAGAGCCCAGTAGACCGACGCATTGCCAAGAGAAGACCTCTGAAGCCAGGCTTTGCTTGTTCTACACTGGAGCCAGAGGACATCTTTTCTTGCCAAGTTCTCAGGAAAGTTGGCACATATTACCGAAGGAAATTTTTTTTTGCCAGGGTTGTAGATCTTACATCAATTGAAAATGTAATTATGTTGACAGAGAAGAGCATGCTGTGGGGGGAAAAAGGCAAGACGCCTTTCATAACTAAGTCTGTAAAAGAAAAACCAGTGAAATATACACATTTATCAGCCCAGTGCCTGTTAAGACGGAGATGCACTGAGTCCATGTGTTTAATAATTTACAGCTCATTGCATACACAGTTGAAGTTAAATTGATTACATTGATTAACATATTCTTGAATCTATCGACTTCAAATGACTTTAAAGCTGTGCGCTATATGGGTCACTTTCGATGCTCTGAAGAATCTGCCATAATCAGTATCCACCCCTAAAACTTGATAGACAGTAGAGTTTCTTGATGTTCACAGCATGGAACTATTTGAACAGTTTGCAGACAGGCCTACTAACTGATTACAACTATGTTGCAATTGTGAGCCTCATTTACAAGAAAATGCAGTGGCGCTGCAAGCCATATTGCTGCTCCGAGCGGCGTCACTTTCAAAGCACACAGATGCATCATATTAACAACAATACATCACAACCTTGTGCTTTCCCTTGCGCTGTCTCACAATTGGCTGTCATGCGCCAGCTCAGGCACCCTTGTGTCATTGTGCAAGGGTACCTGAGTTGCAGGGATGATGTTTTTTTTGTGCAGGAAGAGACAGCTTCCTGAACAAAAACAATTATTGATGGTATTTTCCTGATCCTCTCCCTCACCAAGGACCCCCTCGCCGCCAAAGCCAAACTCCATGAAGGAATGAAGGCCGTCGCCGATTGGATGAAGATCAGCCGACTAAAGCTGAACACGGACAAAACGGAGGTCCTCATCCTCGGCTCCAACACCTCAGCCTGGGACGACTCCTGGTGGCCAACGACGCTGGGAGCAGCCCCGACACCCACCGACCACGCACGCAACCTGGGAGTCATCCTCGACTCAACGCTCTCCATGACCAAGCAAGTCAACGCAGTCTCCTCCTCCTGCTTCAACACCCTCCGCATGCTTCGCAAGATCTACAGGTGGATCCCGACAGACACAAGAAGAACAGTCACCCAGGCCCTCGTCAGTAGCAGACTGGACTATGGGAACGCCCTCTTCGCGGGAGCCCCGGCCAAGCTCATCAAGCGACTGCAACGCATACAAAACGCCTCCGCACGACTGATCCTCGATGTACCACGCCACAGCCACATCACCCCCACTTGAGGAACCTGCACTGGCTCCCCGTCGACAGGAGGATCACCTTCAAACTCCTCACCCACGCACACAAGGCACTCCACAAAACTGGCCCAGCCTACCTCAACAGACGGCTCCTCTTCTACGTCCCCAACCGCCGGCTCCGCTCCGCCGACCTCTCCTCGCCACCGTCCCCGCATTCGAAGAACAACCACGGGCGGCAGATCCTTCTCACACCTCACCGCCAAGACCTGGAACACCCTTCCACTAAGCCTACGAAAGACCCAAGACCTGCTGACCTTCAGGAGGCTACTCAAGACCTGGCTGTTCGACCAGTAGCAGCATCCCCCCCCTTCCCTCTCCCCAGCGCCTTGAGACCCTCGCGGGTAAGTTGTGCGCTCTACAAATTCTGTGATTGATTGATTGATTGATTGATTGATTGATTTTCCTCTTTCTACGCGTGCTGCAGAATGCTGCACGCATAGAAAGAGGAAAAAATGAGGAGAAATAAAAGTATTTCTCCTTGTTGCGCCACTCCTATGTCTCTCTTGGGGAGGCGTAGAAATCTGATGCATTCAGAGCTTTACAAAACACTGGGAATGTGTCAGGTTCTTGGATGTTGCATGGGAACACCCACAGCAACACCCATTTATGCAGAGTAATGCGTGAAAGGGACCCATATGTACAAGGCCATGAAAGTCACACAGAGTGACTTTACTTGGCTGTGTAAATATGGGCAAGCCCTCTGCGCCGCTGGTGGTGCAATGGGCTTGTAAATGGGGCCCTGTGTGTGAAAATCTGTCACCCACTAACTACTGCTTGCGCTGGGCAGGGCAAAATGAAGGTGCACAATTTGCCCCCAAATCAGAATTTGACACCCGAATGTAGAAAATATACCTAAAGTGTGCACTGCATTCACTCATTCTAGAGCGTCACCCCCCCAACCCATTTAGGTGTTGCTTACATCTGACTTATACTCACATTTTGGGAATACACAGGAGTTTTCACCGATAACAGGATTAGCCTAATTATCCTAATAGTGTGTGTTCAATCCAAAATGGTGGCACAATGGTAGGCTCTGAGTGTGCCTGTGGGTTGAGGCTATTGTTGTAGGTTATAGAGGCGGATATTCCATGGATCTCTGAATATAGATGTTTGAATGGTAGCTGCAGGAGTCAGATGATGGGGAACAACAATGTTTGTAAATAAATCTTCTTCCAGACGCCATCCTTTCCCATGTTGTCAATTCAATTGGAGATAGTGTGAGGACCAGATTTCATTGCTACTGTGCCTGGTCCATATGAGTAGCAGCAGAACCTCGCTGGACTCCCACCTGGTAATACAAGTATTGGTAAATGAATTAGGTTATGTGATTAATAATAAGCTGATTTTAGTTGTAAGTTGTAGCTTGTTGAGTAATTGTTAACCCTGGGCGGTGAACTCCGCTCCGCTCGCGGAGTTTGCGGAGTTTCCTGCACTTTGCGTTACGCGGAGATCGCGGAGTTCCAAAAAACTCTGCTTCGCGTTGCGTAGCGGAGTTTTTTCCTCGCTCTCATTCGTCAACGTCAAGTTGGCGACCGCGAGCGAGGAAAATCAACCTCCCCGCGAGATTTTTCCTCGTTCGCGATCGTCAACATCAAGTTGGCGAGCGCGAGCGTGAAAAATCAACATCCCGGCGAGATTTTTCTCATTGCGATTGGTCTCGTATGCTCGCGACAGCTCGCGTTGAGAAACTGCCCGTTCGCGTTCAGAAAGCTGCCGCTCTAGTAAAAATCTACTTGAGCGGCAGAAAAGGAAAGCAGGGACCGCTTGCACTGTGCAAGGTGCCGTTCGCAATGATTGCACAGTGCGGACATGCATCCAGCACTGTGCAATCACCGCGAACAGCATTTTTCTATTGCACTCCGCCCCTCGCGTAGCTCCGCGTAGTGCGGTGGAGTTTTTTTGCACTTCCCGTAGTGCAGCGTAGTGCAACTCCGCGAACTCCGCCCAGGGTTAGTAATTGTACAATATAAGCTACAGAAAGTCTGTTAAAGTGTTATGACTTGTTTATGTACAAAAAGGCAATATATTGTGCTGTTACTAGTGGTATAGTGCGGGTAAGAAATAGCAACATTTTGAGAAATGAAATGAAAGAGGGAAATAATAGAATGTATTGATGTAGTAGCAATATTATGTGTTTAGAGGAGTTCTGACAACCTTTGGGCCCGGTGCCACTGCACCTGCTGCACCATTCAAATCATGCCCCTAGTGCCTGCAAGATAACTACATTGGTGACTGACTGCTAGTAGTAAAATATAACAATATGTGGTGTTTAGAAGAGTTATGACATCGTTTGGCCCCGGTGCCACTGCACCTGCTGCACCATTCAAATCATCATCCTATTGCCTATAAGGTAACTGCACTTGTGACTGCCTGTTTAGTAGTAAAATATTGCAATATTTGAAGTTTAGAGGGGTTCCTAGAGCTTTGGGCCCCGGTGTCACTGCACCTGTTGCACCATTGAAATCATCTCCCTAGTGCCTGCAAGGTAACTGCACTTGTGACTGGTTATCTAGTAGTTAAACATAGCAGTATTTGGTGTTTAGAGGAGTTCTGACAACTTTTGACTCCGGTGCCCCTGCAGCACTATTGAAATCATGGCCCTAGTGCCTGGTAGATAACTGCACTTGTGACTGCCTGTTTAGTAGTAAAATTTAGCAATATTCTGCATTTAATGGGGCCCCTAGAGCTTGTGTCCCCCGTGCCACTGCACCTGCTGCAACATTCAAACCAAGCCCCTTTTAACTGAAAGATAACTGCAATTGTGTCTGCCCTTATAGCAGTAAAATATAGCAATGTTAGGTGTTTAGAGGGGTCCCTAGAGCTTTTGTCCCCTGTGCCACTGCACCAGCTGCATCATTCAAATCATAACCCTGTTGTCTGCAAGGTCACTGCACTTATGACTGCCTGTTTAGGAATAAAATATAGCAATATTAGGTGTTTAGTGGGTGCCTGGAGCTTTTGGTCCCGATGCCACTGCACCTGCTGCACTATAGAATTCATGACCCTAGTGCTGGCTGGATAGCTGAGCTTATGACTGCCTGTTTAGTTGTAAAATAGAGCAATATTAAGTGTTTAGAGTTGTTCTGACAATTTTTGGCCCCATTGCCACTGCACCTGCTGCACCATTCAAATAATGACCCTGTTGCCTACAAGATAACTGCACTTGTGACTGCCTGTTTGGTTGTAAAATATAGCAATATTAGGTGTTTAGAGGAGTTCTGACAACTTTTGGGCCCAGTGCCACTGCACTTGCTGCACCATTCAAATCATGACCCTGTTGTCTGCAAGGTAACTGCACTTGTGACTGCCTGTTTAGTAGTAAAATATACCAACTTTAGGTGTTTAGCGGGTGTCAAGAGCTTTTGGTCCTGTTGTCACTGCACCTGCTGCACCATTGAACTCATGACCCTGTTGTCTGCAAAGTAACTGCACTTGTGACTGCCTGTTTAGTAGTCAAATATAGCAAAATTATATGTTTAGAGGAGTTGTGACAACGTTGGGGCCCGGTGCTACTGCACCTGCTGCACCATTCAAATCATGACCATATTGTCTGTAAGGTAACTGCACTTGTGGATGCCTGTTTAGTAGTAAAATATAGTCCAGCTTTTGTATATTAACTTTATTTTTAATGTGCAATGTTTATTACAACATTTAGAATTTGATCATATTGACCAAATAGATTAAGTTGAAAAAATCAATCTGATAATGCCTACAAAGTGCAAAGAAAGGTACTGAGACATGGATAGGAAATGCTACAAACGTTCTAAGGCGAAAGCATCTGCTTTACACAACTAAGTAATAAAAAGCAATCAATCGAGCATACTGTTAGAAGCTGCCTGACATCATACATCGTGAAATAATCACACACCACTCCATATTGAAGCGTTAAATGTCACTTTATTAGGACAGGTTTCGCAGTATATTGTTAACTTCAATGCAAATTTACATAAATGTCAACTTCAAAAACATCAAAACACCCTCAATGTGTACCAAACTGTTCATACTCCCAATTCTCCATACCCCTCCTTCATTCTTTCATTTGTTCTTCCATCTTTCTTCTACTCCCCCAGTCTCTCTCTCACATACCCTACCAAACATCCTCTATTGCAGCCTCCTTGTCCTGTTCCAAAGCCCTACACATCATCTTCTCCTCCCCTAAGTTCCCATCCTCCTTCCCTGAGGAGTGGCTCCACCCGCCTCTCACTCACCATCCCCCCAAACTATTGTCAACCAGGAAGAACATCATGGGGCATTTTCTTGCCTCCCCCCAGCACACCTATTGCCTCATTAATCATAAACACCTCTGCACCAAATTCTTTCGTTCCAAAGCTTTCCCACAATATACCGCATCTTCACCAGAGAGTACACATTCCCATACTAAGACAAGTGCATCCCATCAGTGCAAAACAACAACAAATCCCCATCCTTAATGCCACTGTGAGACATTACCTTAGTGTCCTGTGCCATACAAAAAACTATCATTGTTGTATTGAGCTTCCCCGTGAGTTAATTAATGGCAGAGTGTTTCAAAGCTCCCCTCCAGTTTCTCCTAGACACAAACTCTATCCACAGTATGCACATTCCTGCAAACTGCCCCGTACTCAGATGTAGATCCTCCTTCATGAGTTGTAGCAGTGTCATACCAGACAATCTAACCAAATCGTTCTCACCGAATTGTATAAGCAACATGTTCGGGCATCCCCTTTGGGGAACCAGGCTTACTAGAAAAGGCAAAATGTTGCCCCTTCGCATCCTGCTCCTGCCCCACCATATCTCCTCATGCCTGTCACCAGGTAGTCCAAGGCTCCATCCATAGATCTGCTGATCTGCATATTTAGCTGCCTATCAAACAAATGAGTGTCCTACAATCCACGTCACCAACTTACTCTTCCATAGTCTGTTTACATTCCCTTCAGTGAAAAACATAATATTTGCACAGATCCGTACATCCTTAGTCCCCATTGCCCCCAAAAACAATCCTCGCTTTCGCACGTAGTGCTCACAGGACCTAGATCTCCAACAACCTATCTTCCTAATATGTCCCCGATCCTACCCCAACTGTGCTGCAGCCGTGGCCGCCCCAATCCTGAATGAATGTGTCCTGAACTTGGTCGGGTCCATACCCCGCTCCCCCAGCGCCAAACGCACCACTGACAAAAAATGGAAGGCCGTAACCCTCCATCCACTTTCACAGCAAAAAATGTCATCCAACCTGCGCCCAGGCTACAACAAAAGCTGGCACCACCCCCTCACGGGATAAGCATCCTGTCTGCCCCCCTCTTGTAGCCAGACCCATCTACCCCTCCATGCCTGATCAGTCTTAGAACTTCACAACCATATCCTTGATTGTAATCCTTGATTGTACCTGTTCCAGCCACACCTCGCCATGCAATAGAGCTGCCTTCCACCCAGATCCCAGTAGCTTAGAGACACCGAACACCCCAGAAAACATCCACAACATGCATAATCTGAAAACGATAACCTCAAAACGGTCATAACAACAAACTGGCAATTTCCCCAAAAAATGGAGTAACAGTTCAAACATAAAGGCTTCCATGAGGCCTGACCCCATCCCCATCCCCTTGCTCTTCCCCAACCCTTCAAAATCATCCCCAAGAGCTTGCCACAGCCCAGGTCTATTCCCTAGTACAGTTTGCCATAAAAAGAGATCCTAGCCAGGTTTCCTGAAACAGTCGTAGGTGATGAACCTTTGTCAATCAAACATAACAAAAAAACTCATTACTCTCCCTTCCCTGTTTCCTTGTTCCTGAACTTACGTCTTCTGCAAGCTCTGCTCCAAACCCCTAAACTCCATCTAAGCCAGCTGATAACTCCTTCTTGTTGATTCCGCTAAAGAGCGTTCCATCAGACCAATCACTCTCATTTCCCCATGCCAAATGTCGTGAGGAAGCTGCGTATCCCTATCCTCCGCTCCTGGAGCCAACTGATGAATCTGTGCCACTGCAAACGAGATAAGGTGTCTGCTATATCATTGTTCACCCCTGACACATGCCTAGCATGGACAACAATGGTCAACTGTAAGCATTTCAACATAAATTGTTGCAATAAGCTCATCAACCTGAGGTTGAAAGCCTTCTGCCTGTTCACCAAGTCGAACACAGTTATGTTGTCCACATAACAGTACCGTCCTGTTGGCCAATTCTCTTCCCCACAGCACCAATGCCACCACTAAAGGGAAGAACTCCAGAAAGGCAATGCTTCTGTCCTGCCTCATCCAATGTGCGGGCCACTTTTCTGCACCCCATCCCCCTCCCTGAAAAGGCCACAACTATGTGCCTCTGCCACATCAGAAAAAAATTGCAACTGTCAAATCGTGTTTTCTCCAAAATCAACATGTACACCCCATTGAAATCCTCAAAAAATGTCCTCCACATGTAGAGATCCACTCACACTGCCAACGAAATCCGCACTCTGTGATGGGGCGAACTCGCCCAGGACATCGCCATGCCTAGCCCTCGGCAAAATGTCCTATCACCTCTCAACACTCTGCTTGCAAAGCTTCAGAAACCCAGCAACTTCTGTATCTTCCTCAACTCCAACTGTCTCACACCAATCACATGGTCCAAAAATTGCTGTATTTCACTGACTATAGCCGGCAGTAAGTGCGCCACCAAGTTTCCTGTGTCCGCGTAATGCCCAGAAAAGTCAACACTGTGCTCAGCCCATTCTGTCTTCTTTAACGCCAAAGGCACCCCAAATTCAGTAGACAGACCCTCAAAATGCTAAAACGCTCTGTGACACTCACTTGCCTACCAAAAAAAAAAGAAATCATCCAAATAACAAGACACCTATTTCTGACCACTCCTCTTTGAAATAAACCACTGCAAAAAGGTGCTAAATGCCGCGGACAGGGCACACAAAATCACACATCCCATGAGCAGAAACTCATCTACATAAATGGCCCCATCAAATTGCATACCCAATGGGGAAAAATCAGCCGGGTGAATAGGCCGGAGATGAAAAGCAGATTTGATGTCACACTTCACTAACGGTGGACAGTCAAAATATCGATTTTTAAATATCGAAGCACAGTTATATCGAGTTTTAAATATCGTAGGGACAAAATATCGAAGTCAAGAATATCTACAACCAGAATATCGAAGTTAAGGTAAGAAATATCGATGTTGCAAATATCGATGTTAGTAATATCGATAGTTAAATTATCGATGTTAATAATATCGATATTTATATGAGTGTTATGTATTTTAGTATGTATTTAATATGTATGTGTTCTATATTTTTTGTTAAGTATTGTACTGTTTTTTTAAATATATGTATACATTTTTTAGAAATTAGTAATTTTTTTAAAAGTAAATTTTGTGTTTTAGTACCGTAGCGGGTTATGGGTTTATAGGGAATAGGGTGGGAAGTAATTTCATTATAGTAAATTAAATAATAATTTTTAGGAATTATTAATTTATTTTAATAAAATTTTGTGTTTTATTTCTGTAGCGGGTTGTGGGTTTATAGGGCAATAGGGTGGGAAGTAATTTAATTTTAATTAAGTAATTATTAATTTTTAATTATTGTTTATAATAATTAATTTATTGTTAATTAATTAATAATTGGTCATTAATTATTATTGATTGAGAATTATTTTATTTGTATTAATTTATTATTGGAGTGGGTTGTGTGTTTTTAGGGAATAGGGTGGCAAGTAAATTATTTGTAATTAAGTAATTAATTAAGAAAAATTGAGTATTGATAATTAATTCTTTTGTTAATTAATTGTCAATTGGTTATTTTTTTAATTGATTAATTTAGCATTATATTAATTGTAATTAAATATTTGTTTTTATTGTTAATTAATTTATTGCTAATTAATTATTAATTGGTAATGAATTTTTAATAATTCATTAATTGATAATTAAATTAATTATGTTAATTTTTATGTGTAGCGGGTTGTGTGTTTATAGGGGAATAGGGTGGGAAGTAATTTGCTTATAATTAATTAATTAATATTTTATTTATTTATTGTTATTGATAATTAATTTATTGTTAATTAATTATTAATTGGTAATTTTTTTTTTAGTTGATTAATTTATAATTATATTAATTATAATTAATTTATTATTTTTTATTTATTGTTAATTAATGTATTGTTAATTTATTATTAATTGGTAATTAATTTTTATTAATTGATTAATTGATAATTACATTAATTGTGTTCTTTTTATGTGTAGTGGGTTGTGTGTTTTTGGGGGAATAGGGTGGGAAGTAATTTAATGTTATTTAAGTAAATATTAATTTTATTTTATTGGTATTTATTATTAATTTTTAGTTAATTAATTATTAATATGTTATTTATTTTACAAAAATTATTTAATTAATCAGTATGTTAATTTAACCCCTACGCTATCCAACACTTTCCCTACTGTTGCACTCACTGGAGTGGGAATAGTAATTTTACCCCTACGCTATCCAACACTTTCCCTACTGTTGCACTCACTGGAGTGGGAATAGTAATTTCTACCCCTACCCTATCCAACACTTTCCCTACTGTTGCACTCCCTGCAGTGGGAATAGTAATTTTAACCCCTACGCTATCCAACACTTTCCCTACTGTTGCACTCACTGGAGTGGGAATAGTAATTTTTACCCCTACGCTATCCAACACTTTCCCTTCTGTTGCACTCACTGGGGCGGGAATAATAATTTTTACCCCTACGCTATCCAACATTTTCCCTACTGTTGCACTGTTTGGAGTTGGAATAGTAATTTTATTACCTCCGCTATCTAATATCTTTTGTATTATTTTAGTTAATGTAGTATATAATTAATTTTTAAAAGATTAAAAATAATTTAGATTTTTTAATGTGTTATATATATTTATTTAATTTTTATTTATATTATTGTTTTATGTGTATAGATGTATTTATAATAGTATATGATATTTTTAAAATATATAGAAGTTATTAAAATAATTATTAAAAATTATTAGTAAGTATATATATTATATATTATATGTACATGTTTAATTTGTTTTTACATTACATAAGTATTACTTATAATTTTTAAACATTTTACAATATTTTTAACTATGTTTATTTTAATTATATGTATTCTTTACTTTATTTTACATTATTTTTTTAACTTAAATAAAAAACGATATTTTTAACAACTATATTTTTGACATCGATATTTTTTTTTCCGATATTTTTGCACTTACCATAATGTAGATAGGATGTCGATATTCTTGACTTCGATATTTTTGTGTCGATATTTCTGTAGGTCGATATTCTGACCTTCGATATTTTGTCAGTGATTCTTCACTAACTCAGCCCCATGCCCGCATTGGCAGACCAAACTCACTGGATCATCCACCGATGCATACACCACCTTCGTGCCTTCTGCTGCAATGAAGTCATTCACTTACTTCCCTTCCGGCCATGACAAGTGAGGGATCATCCTGAACTCACCCTCTGCTTCCTTGGGAACCACCCCTGGGGGTGGATACCATCAGATCTGGCAAGGGGCCATTCATAGAAAGAGCCTACTATCCTACCTTCCGCAACCTCTTTCTCCAACTTTGTTGACACCACATGCAGCACGTTTTTTGCCGATTGCAGATTGGCTGCCCACTTGCGTCTCCGTGGTCCTCGGTATCCCAAATGAAAGCCCTCTGTGAAACCCCATTCCAACTTCAACGCCGTTCCAGATAGGACTGTAGCCATGGGACCAATGCCTTGACTCTAACTGGCGTAGGTGCCCTTGTGGTCAGCATGGGCCTGATGTTCCCTCCCTCATGGGGATGCCGCTGCTCTGCCAGTGTAAAGCATTGCATGATGGGGTGTTTTCCCCCAAACTGGGTGCACTCATGTTTGAACTTACAGAGCTGTCTTGCCAGAAAACTTTTAAAGTTCCAGCATGTCCCCACATTGGCTCCTGCACTATTTGGACCATAACCCGCCCCTTGTTGAGCGGGACAGTGCTGAAAAGACCGGTAAGTAACTGACAGGATGCTCGCTGTGTGCATTGTCGCCACCGATGAGCCAGTTCCCACTCCTGCTCCTTAGATCCCTCTTCCGCTTGGATATCCCTCTGTAACAACTTGAGTACATCAACGTATTCATGCTTCCAAATCCCGTTTTTAGTCTTGTCTGATATTTGAGACCCCAATGGCATCGCCAAACCCATGCATGGGAGCTTCTTCCTGTTCTGTGCTCCTTCTTTACTATCACCCTCATTCTTCTCCCTTATATCCCCTGACTGCCTTGGCGCTCACGCAGGCAGTTTCTCTGGCCGTGCCACCTTCTTTTAGTTCCCTGCTGCGCCATTCACCCCATCATCCATGCCCACAGCTTTGCACTTCTTCTTCCCAGTGGCCTTAGGCTCCCCGTCCCTTACAGACCACCAATCTTTCATACCTGTAGGCAACCTGCTGGTGTCTCCCAACTTTTTGCGGTGTGTCCCACCAAGACTGGACTTTTCTCCTCTGGTGCCCTTCCTGGCCTCACTTGACTTCTGTAAGACAGCAAGAGCGCCCCACACTGACTGACTTCTCCTTTCACTCCCCCTCTGCAAAACACCTCATCGTCTCTCACCTCACCTTCCTCCCATTCATCACTGCCCTCATCATAGTCAAGCACCAAATCATCTACACCATGAAACTTCCACTTATTCCTCACCGTAAGTACACTCACTCTGCGCCCAAGCAATGGCATATCATTGGCATGCATGCTTTGCTATGATGCACTCGCCAAGTGGGACCATGCCTGTGGTGTAGGTAGGCCTGCCAATTACCCTCCACCCCTTCAGACCCACATTCCAGGGCTGCGGAACTTGCCGGTCAGCATCGCCAGCTGTCTGCCAGACTCTTTTGTTGGCATCATCGCCCTTCCACCCTTCAGCCTGCACCAACCTGGCCCTGGTCTAAAAGAAAGATCATCCTGGAGTAATTCTGAAGTCATCTGATGACTTCAGCTGAGCTATTCCTGTAATTATCTGGGGAAGTCATCCCAAACCATCCTGAAGTATGCCTATAGGGGAAAATATTTAAATGGGATGACTCTATAGAGTCATCACAAAAACTACTCTAGGACGGTGTTCTGATGACTTCCACTGGCAGGGAGTGATTAGCTTTTACAACTCCACGAATACTAATTGACAACTCCATGATGAGTGAGAATTACTTCAGGATGGGCTCTAGACAATTTAAGGATGACTGTGGATTACTCTAGGATGATTCTACAACAATTTCAGGATGATTGTGGATTATTCCTGGATGATCCTATTACCGCTTTAGGATGGAAGTTGATTAGTCTGGAATGATCCCATGATAATTTCAGGATGAGTGTGGATTACTCTAGGATGATTTAATGATGATTCAAAAATGAGCATGGATTATTTAGGATTATGTTAGGACAACTACAGAATGAGCGTGGATTACTAGACAATGACTACACAAGGCATTTCAGATGATTATGAAATATTCTTGCAGGATTTTATGCCAACTGCAGGCCAAGGATAGATAGCTCCCAGATGATTTAATGAATAAATTAGAGTGGCTGTGGATCACTAATAAATCATTACACCTTGACAATTCCATGTTACAAGCACATTAGCCGACTGCCTGTATTCCCTTGCAGGGTCCCACTATTAGTTTAGGAATATGGATTTGCTGGCAGGGAAATATTTAGAGGGTCACCTCCTCAATACCATGAATTATTTGCAATGCCATGAGTTCTAAAGTAAGGCCTAGATTTACTAAAGTGTCACTGAAAGCAGCTCAGCACACAAATTTGCTGCATTGCGTGACAGGGTGAGAGCAGGAAAGTGCCATGTCTACCCCTCTCCCTTGCACCACTGCACCATTAGGCAGTCGAGCACCATGCACACACATTTGCACTATGGTGCAAAGGTGTCTGCGAGAGTCTAGCTTAGGTTTTGTACTGGAAGGGTCCCCTTCCAGTACAAAAAATACTATGCCTAGAAAAAAGTAAAAACTTTTCCCATTTTGGATGAGTGTTGTACCAAATACCAATTTGCTTTGGTTTGTAAATCCTGAAAAGATTTTGCGTCAAGTCTGCATTAGAAAACTTAAGCAAACCAAAAACAAAACATCCATAAATCTGGTCCCAATTATCAGATCAATATTCTCCTGCTCTGGAAAGATTACTTTTTAAACTCTACCGTGAGATGCAGGCACTGTATGAAATAAATCTCAGAAACATTCCTTTTGGCTAGCTTTGTGCTATAGAAATACCATATGTATACAAAAGTAGTGGTCTGCAACAATGTTATACTTTGCATTCAGATAAGCTTAACAACTTGTGCAGCTACTCCCATGCTCCTGACTCACTGGGACTTGCCTTACTTTGAGGTACAGAGCATTACCTGAAGCTGTTTAACGGGGTGACCAGTGGCAAAAGACTGAAAAAAATCATGGTTAAATGAAAAAGCATCAAAGGGGATGTGTCAACGTGTAATTTTATTGATCTAAAACACCTTTGGTCCCATAGGAGCCAGGATACCGAACAAGAGAACAGAAAGAAAGTCTAGGACACTGTTCAAGAGGGGGAAAAATGCCAGAACACTACAAAAAGAACAAAAAGGCTGAATGAAAGCCAGCAACTTCGTTATTTGTTTCTAGATTCAGAGTTTTCTTTAGTCCTCTTCCAGCATTGCAAATCTTTATAGCCAGCTTCCTTCTTATAGTTCTGTTGTCCAGTGATGGCCAGCCGTCATCCCTGCACATAGACTTCATAAACTCTGGGAAAAAAGAAATTAACATACATCAGTTTCATGTTACCACCACTATTTTAGGTTTTTAATCGGACTGGGCTGCCCCGTCCAAGTGAAGAAACTGCCGCTGTTCACCAGACGCTGCCACGCTTCCTTTGCAAACAGAAAGCAATCAATACCAGATTTCACTTACAAAATGAATGAATGAATATAAGACTTATAGAGTGCTAAAAACTTAGCCCAAGGGCGTCAAGGCGCTATTGCGGAACTAATGGGCAGGCAAGATGACAGGCTTATACTAAAATCTGTGAAAAAGCCAGGTCTTCAAGGCTTTACGGAAGAGAGAATGTGACACCTGACCAGAAAGTTCTTCCGGAAGGGAGTTCCACAACTTAGCACCAGCAACCGCGAAAGCTCTACCTCCCCATTTTGCCTTATTAAACCTCGGTACTGTTAGCAGATTCTTATCTGCAGATCGGAGCTGTCTAGTTGGAACATAGCGATGGAATATAGCCTTATTACCATCAGGGCCTACGCCATAGAAGGCGTTATGCGTTAGGCAAAATGTTTTGAAGAGGATCCTACAGTCCAGAGAAAGCCAGTGTAGCGTCCTAAGAGAGGCTGAGACTGAGTAGAATTTCGGAAGACTCATCACCAGCCTGGCCGCAGCATTCTGCACCAGCTGCAAACGTCGCTCCAGACCTTTATTAATGCCCAAATACAGGGCATTACAATAATCCAATCTGGACATTACCAATGCAATAACAGCCTGTTTACGTGAGTCAAATGAAAGAAAATGGGAGATTTTCCTGAGGATCCTAATGATCCCAAAACAAGTGGACACTGTCCTACTGACCTGCCGGCTCAAGGAAAGTGAATTGTCCACTATGATCCCTAAATTTTTTCCGTAGAGTACATGGCAGGGACAAGCGCCAAGCGTGTCTGGCCACCAATCGCTGGAGGCAGCCATGTTGAGCCTGAACTCTACTTACAATATTCTTATTTGGAAAACAGTCTAAGAAATTACCATACTGACCAGAAATCCAAATAGGAGCTTACAACCAAGTGCTAGGAACAGGGCAACTGATCTAATTATTGGGAGAGCTGATCAGGTCTAAATAAAAGCTGTGAATACAGTGTTTTATAAGTGCTGTTTGCTATCACCCATTCATCCAGTTTGAGCTCCTCACCTGGACCTACACATTCTGAAATTAAACCCCAACTCAAGGCTTTGCGCTAGATTTGCATGCCATTTGTAGCGCAAACTCTCAATGAGTTACAACCCCTCCTCTATTGCTCTTTTGCAGACGGCTGTTAGTTAAGTGTGAAGGAGTCCTTGTACAATAATATGATCCAGGACCACATATGCAAACATATATTTTAACACTGTATGTATATTCATGTATTTTCATAGTCCTAGATCAATCGGAGTGGAAATTGTGCCAGTAGTGGCTGGGTGTGGATCGGCTTGGGCAACAGACTCCCCCAATACCAGTTGACAAGTGCAAACAGAGCCATGAGGCCATGCTTAGTAATAGCAAAGCAAGGCAAGTTTGCCCCACGCCACTGATCATCGCCATGTGGAATGGGGCACTGACCACATAACTTAATGAACTCATGATTATAAGGAACAGGGCACAACTCTGTGTTCCAGACCATGGAAAATGGATATACTGCCAGATCGCAAGTTGCTACTTCTTTTTTCAGGTTGTAAGTTGCTAAGTCTTAATGGCTGAGACAAACTTGGAAAAACTAAGGGTTGACTATATATAAGCACATGGACATACTTTAATATTTTTGCCAAGGTAGCATGAGAAAGGTAATATTATCGCTGCAAGGGTTCTAACATTTTTGTTAGACTGATCCTCAATGCACAGCCACGGTTGCAGTGGCTTTCACATGGCCAAGCGATGGTGCAGGTCAGAAATAGACGTCTTAGACATCCAGAGACAGGAGAGAGATACCCTGTGTGTTCCTTTTCCAGCTTGGGCAAGTGACAAGTTTGGCATTTAACAGTTGACTGATTCAATGTTGTCCCTTTACAGTTGCATGACTGTGGCACCAAGCCCCTTTACCACTCATTCAAACAAATATGCCTCTGGAAATACAATCAGGGCAGAGTGATAGCGTTCCAGGATACCAGTGATCTATCTGTTCCATAACTTACCTTACTGCAACTATTAAAGCATTTCAAATTCGTTGAACAAGGATCCATTCTACATCCTCCTTTCAGCATCTAAAACAGGTAATTCTGAAGATGGCCATAATCCATTACACAAAACCTGGTTCACAAAAAACGTGGCCCTAAACACACACCATTAGTGGCATTAGATAGAACAAGGCTCAGGCACAGAGCTCTATACCCAGACTCAAGGAGAGCAGGGTAGGGGCATTGTCAGTCGCACCCTCTCCTTTTGCAGACAGGGAGCGGGGTGGAGTCAAGTGTGAATAAATTGGGCAGTCCGTGACAAGAAAGTGCTTCGCATTCAGTCACAGATCTGCCTAGCATTTCCCGCACTCCCTTTGTGTTGTAGACTTACTTGCTCTGGTCCTGTTGTCCTGCAGTCAGGAATTCGTGGATCCTTGATTGGACATCTCTGACATGTTCCGGCTCCGACGCGCGGGTCTTCCTCTTCCAGGTCGTTGATCTCTTCTTCTGGGTTCCTTCCGCCTCCGTGTTCCCTCGCCAGAGGTACCTGCTTGTGTAGCTGTTTCTTTGCACCTGAGTTTCTTCGGCCTCTCGTCCTGTCCAGAATACAATCAGAGACGAAAGATATATTTAACCAAAGAATCCTCGTCTATATGGTAGGATGATGATGTTATACATATTTAGAAGGACATAGTTACTTATCTGATTTATCTGATCCACGGAGAGTGGAGAAATGGTTATTCTTTTGTTTCCCTTATTTAACACAGGCTGGCTCTAAAGAGAAAATAGATATGTTTGTTTCCTGATTTCTTAAGGAGACGCTATATTCTTATCTGACCCAGCACTTTTTTGAGTAGCTTTTTCATATTACATCCTATCTAGCAAAATATGTTTTTTGGTTTTTTCCTAGTATTAACTAGGATGTATATTTTTTGGGTCTAATGGAGTGCTACAGTGGCATTTGTTAAGGTTAGTCCCTCTCATTGTTTTTTGCAATTATATATAACTTCTTTTACCATAATGTTTAATGCCTAGTATTTTTTCTATTCTTAGACACCTCATTCCCAATTTGTTTCCTGCTTTTCTATACCTTCATTTGAATTAGAAGAGGGATGTTCACCAGGTACGTTAACACTAAGGGGCCGATTCCGATTTGGGCCAGAAAACGTACCGACCGACTCGGATCCGGAAATTATTCCGACCGACACGTACCGGTGCAGCCCGACCCGCAAAGTACGATGAAATGCGTGCAAAATCCGACCGACTCATACGGAACACAATACGAACGACCGAACCATGCGGAAAACAGCTATCCGGCCGGAAAACCACGCGAATCGAACCGACCGACACGCACCAGGAAGGATCCCGAACGAAACGTACCCGCGAACTCCGACCCGCGCAGTACGATGGAACGCGTGGAAAACTTGACCGAGTCGCACGGAGCTCAAGCCGTACGACCGACACGCATACAAAACAGTGAGCCGAAGCAACCCAATACACCGCGACCAACGCGTACGCAGCACATAAAACAGCACAAACACAGCGTGAACGACTCGGAGAAGCTCGCACGAGACAACTGCAGGGTCCGACTCGGTCAGAAGAACGTCTCCTACATGCACAAAAAGTACAAAGGGAAAAACACACAAAAAAAGGCCAAACAAGCAATTACAAAGCCAATAAATACTGGGGGGGGGAAACAGGGAACAAAGACACACCCACAACTCCACCCATATAAAGGACACAAATCCCTACCATGATCCTTTGCAAATTCAACTGACCTGCCAGCACTCAACACCAACAGACAGCAACCACACACACACTCACAGCTCATCCATCACACAAGCCACACACCATCAGCACCTCAACAAATAGCACCCTCACATACACCCAGCAAAACCCACACTCACACACCCTCACTTGCACACCCACACACACATCACTCACCACCACCACCCATCACCATGCCCCCAAAGAAGAATCCAAAGTTCCTAGATAGTGAATTGGAAGTCCTGGTAGATGAGATCCTCAGGGTAGAGCCACAGCTGTTTGGTACACTGGTCCAACAGACCCCCATGTCGCAAAAAACCAAGATGTGGGAGAGGATCGTCGACAGGGTGAACGCACAATCACCATGTTTGCGCACAAAGGAAGACATCCAGAACAGGTGGTATGACATGCGCAGGAGGGTCAGGGACCTACTGAAGAAGGACTACATCTTGAGCCAACACACCGGCAGTGGCCCTCCTGCCAAACCAGTATACCTCAGGCACTGGGAGGAGAAGGTGCGGGCCATCCTACCACCAGTGAGCATATATGGACTATCAAACATCCCAGAGCCTGGTGAGTACACAACAAATGTACACAATATTGTGCGACAATACACACACATCACTGTCAAGGGGATAGTCAAACCATGCACCCTTAGCAAATACACACCAACCAAAAGATAATCATCCCAAGATGTGTATGTCAGTCAGATAAACACAACACATGACATCTCATAGTGATATGTAACTGTGTCATGACATGTACAAACCCAACTACAAATACAGCTAGGCAGTTGCACAAATCTAACCAACAAACACAGCCAGATATGTAACCACCACTACAACACCACCTCACAGGGAAGCCCACTGAAAGGAAGGAATCCTGTGTATGCTGGTCAAGTCAGTGTAGCCAATAGCATCATGGGAGTTGTAGTCACAGATATTGCCCACCCTCACAATGCGCCCATCAACACCACTATGAACCACGCTCACATCACAGGGAGTGGAAAACAACTGACAAGATGGCTGACACTGGCTACTGCTGTAGGGAGCACAAGGCCCTGCTAGCAATTGTGCACCAACAAACAGCAGGACACCACTGACTGACATCCTGAGAGCAAACTTGCACTCCCTGCAATGGAAGCACGTTCCATGGTGGGATATCTGGCTGGGTGGGAAGGAGGACTGACAGCACTGACCATAGTTACCAGCAGCTCTACTCACACACACCCCTAACACAAACTCCACACAACTCACCTGGGAGAATGCATTGCCTCACACTCTAATCAAATATCCCACAAAGAACCACAACCCTGGGTTATGCTGTGTGAAGCACAGGGACACACATGGGACTTGTAGCCAAACTAACCCCAGGATAACACTGTCAGCCATCTTGTCAGCACAGGCACACTACCCCACAGGGAAGCAGAGTCAAAAGGAAGGAAGCATGGGCATGCTGGGAAGGGGGGTGGAGGCAATAGCATAATGGGAGTGGTAGTCACAGCCCAACATCCCCCACCCACATGGCCCAGCAAGCTCACACTCAAGCATGCACACCTCACAGGGAGTGAAAAGCCACTTCAAAGATGTCTGACACTGGTGCTCAGTTGTGGTGAGCACATGGCCCTGCTGGGAACTGGGTACCAACCAACAGCAGGACACCACTGTCAGCCATCTTGCCATTGCTGTCACACTCACACACAGTGAAGTCCACTCAAAAGGAAGGAAGTATGGGCATGCTGGGAAGGGGGGGTGGAGGCAATAGCATGATGGGAGTGGCAGTCACAGATATTGGTCACCCTCACAACTGTCCCATCAACACCACCCTGAACCATGCGCACATCACAGGCAGTGAAAAGCCACTTCAAAGATGTCTGACAATGGTGCTCTGATGTGGGGATCACAAGGCCATGCTGGGAACTGGGCACCAACAAACAGCAGGACACCACTGTCAGCCATCTTGCCATTGCTGTCACAACCACACACAGTGAAGTACACTCAAAAGGAAGGAAGTATGGGCATGCTGGGAAGGGGGTGGAGGCAATAGCATGATGGGAGTGGCAGTCACAGATATTGGTCACCCTCACAACTGTCCCATCAACACCACCCTGAACCATGCGCACATCACAGGCAGTGAAAAGCCACTTCAAAGATGTCTGACACTGGTGCTCTGTTGTGGGGAGCACAAGGCCCTGCTGGGAACTGGGCACCAACCAACAGCAGGACACCACTGTCAGCCATCTTGCCATTGCTGTCACACTCACACACAGTGAAGTCCACTCAAAAGGAAGGAAGTATGGGCATGCTGGGAAGGGGGTGTAGGCAATAGCATGATGGGAGTGGTAGTCACAGACATCAGTCACCCCCACCCACATGGCCCAGCAAGCATCACACTGAAGCATGCACACCTCACAGGCAGTGAAAAGCCACTTCAAAGATGTCTGACAATGGTGCTCTGTTGTGGGGAGCACAAGGCCCTGCTGGGAACTGGGCACCAACCAACAGCAGGACACCACTGACTGACATCCAGAGAGTCAACCTGAACCCACTGCAAGGGTGGCATGCTTCATGGTGGGATAACTGGGCTGGGGGAGAAGGAGGGCCGGATGTCCACCAAATACAACCAATGCAGGCCATGTACACACCCCAACATTCATATTGAAATGCTCAAAGTATGCAGGACAATGTGCTACACCAATATCAACCTCTGACTGTGACATCTTAGGACAATGCAATGTACAGGCCCGCATCCAGAGGTACAGTCACAACTGTCAGGTGTGTGAACCATTGATGCCTGCAGAAACATAACATACATTGTGTGTGTCTCCCAAAAACAGGTGATGATGGGGACACAGCAGCAGACGCTGAGGAGTCCCTGTCCCAGGCTCCGGGGGACACGGAGCTCACTGGTGTGGAACAGCCTCTGCCCTCCTCGGATGACGAAGACCTACCTGGCACCTCCAGAGTGAGAAATCATGCAGCACCAGCAGGACCACCAGCTGCAGCCCCTGCACCCACCCCTCCAACGACTGACAACACACAAACCACCCCTGCCGACACGGACAGACCAAGGACCACCACCACCACCAGCACACGGACCCTGGCCCAACGTGGAGCTATGGACACCAACACCAGCAACAACCCCCAAGGGGGCCCAGGGTCACCTGTGCGTGCCACCGCAGGTCCTGCACGTGTCGTATGGGGTGGTGGGAGGGGTGGTAGACATAGGTCGCTGCTTGCAGAGGGGTCTGGACTGCATGATGACCCACAACTGGTACGCATAGCCGATGCGTACCAGACCAGCACCGGAGATCTCAGCCAGGTAGTGGGGATCCTCAGGGACATACGACAGCAGCAGGCTGCCCATCATGCCCGCTTGGACTCCCACATGTCCCGCATGGAGTCCAAGTGGGACACACTGCAAGAAATGACGGCGGTGCATAGGGACATATTACAATACCTCCGCCAGATTAGCACCAACATGTCAACACCTCCCTGTGTGCCCACAACATCTGGTGCTGAAACAACTGCAACTGCCACAGGAAGGGAGGATGACTCTGGCGGAGAGTTCCCTGCACCGCAGCAGCCTGCACTTGAGGGTCCCCCCCAAAGAAGAGGGGTCGTCCGAGGAAGGGCGACTGAGAGGCCGATGGCCATGCACAACCCCCAGGAAGCCAACACCTGTTCTGGAAAATCACCTTTGTGCGCAAACTGTTCACCCTGTTGAATGCAACACAACTCCCCCACATGACATGGGGAGTACAAGTTGGACCAATGTATCAGATGACTGTGGACTTTACTCATGACATATCTGCTACCAGGACTTCCAAATCATCTAGGAACTTTGGATTACAATCACAATGTACAGCATCCACCATCCTGTGCACTATACTCTCACATGTATGACAATAAACACACTAATACAACATACTTGCCTCTGTTGTGATTCCAACGTGGTTTCTGTCATGGAGATGATGACCTGCGAAATTACACTGTGCATGCTAACTGCTACAGCAAGTACAACACAGGCATGTGAGTCATGGCGACATGACACATATGAGGGAGACACACCACCAGGGCTACACAACACATTCACACCAAGGCCATCTGACTCATCGCCTACACTGATGTTCCCAGGAAATACGGTGCAATGCACAGACACAACACCTATTCACAGTCTGTGTTAACTAGCCCACTGGTGCAGTAAGCAAATGTCAGTCAGATGTGTGACCACAGACAACGCACATCACAAAGTGAAGCACAGGTTTATTACACATTTGCAACATGTTGTAACCACTACAGATGCAAGGTAATCCCACCTGGCAGTGGGCACACAGTCAACAAGTGTAGAAGGAAGGAAGTCCATGGGTGTGGCGCACATCACCTGTAGGGACACGACAGCTACCACCCTGGAAGTTTAATCACGGTGTCGGGGGATCACAGTTGACCAAACAACTCTGAAAGTACCCTGTGAAGGACAGAAATGACACACAGTCAAAAGCACTGAAGAACAGGACAGAACTGCAATACTCATGCCCAATACATGTCACAAGATACCTACACAAAACCAAGTTAGCATGTCAACACTGTTGGGGAGTACAGACTAACTGTAAGGACACATCGCTGCACGCATACAGTCATGTAGCACATGGACATACTCAAACAGCACCAGAGCACCACCAACACATATCATACAAACTCACATCATTGACATAACATCCCTGGATACTCACATTCAGCTGAAGAAGTTGGTGATGAGCTGTGTGCGGACATCACCCTCATCATCATCATCATCACTGGCATCGTGGTCCAGGCCAGGATCCTCCACAGGTTGCGGATGTTGGTCATCGTCATCCAGGATGAGAGGCAACTCCTTCCGCACTGCCAGGTTGTGTAGCATGCAGCAGACGATGACAATCTTGCACACCTTTGCTGGGGCATATGGGAGGGCCCCTCCTGTCTTATCTAGGCAGCGGAAGCGGCTCTTCAGGAGACCAAATGTCCACTCAATCACTCTCCTGGTCCGACCATGTGCCTCATTGTAGCGCATCTGGGCTGGTGTCACAGGGTTCCTGAGGGGCGTCAGCAACCACGGCATGTTGGGGTATCCGGAGTCACCTACATACAGACAATTGCACATTAGCTGAGTTGGAAAAGAGGGTGGAACACTACATTGCAGAACACACACAATGGTACAAAGTCAGTACACACCAACAAGCCAGGCACGCTGGTTCCGCATCTGTGACATCATCCTCGGGATGCGACTACTCCTCATCACATAGGCATCGTGTGCAGAACCGGGGAAACGGGCACAGACGTGTGAGATGCTCATATCTGCAAGACCTACCACCAGTGCATTGACCGAATGGTAGTGTTTGCGGTTCCTGTATGCCTGCTCTTGGGCCTGTAGTGGTACCAAAGCCACATGTGTCCCATCAATGGAGCCAATGACATGCGGCATCCTCCCCAGGGCATAGAACTCACTCTTCACGTCAGTGAGTTGTTGAAGTCTAGGGAAATAGATGTACTGGTTCAGGTATCTCAACATAGCCTCCAAAACATCGCGGAGCACACGGCTGAACATGGTCTGTGACATCCCACCAGCAGACGCCACAGTGTGTTGAAAGGTACCGGTGGCAAAGAAGTGTAGGGCTGCCATCACCTTCACCTTGGGGGTCAGCGCTATAGGGTATGTCCGGCCAGGTTGCAAATGTGGGGCCAACCGCACCGTCAATTCCTCAATCAGCGGCCTGGTGAAGCGGTACCGTCGGATGCAGTCCCGTTCGACCATGGTTGCAAGGTCAGGGAATGGTCTATGGACAGCTGTTGCCCTGCAGTGCATAGGTGAAGAAAGAAAGTTTGTCAGTCACCCCACATATGTGGCATTGACCATACTCAATATCACATGATACATCATTATGAGACACAAGTACATGATGTGTGCAGTTCCGTAAGGACATGTATGGCACCTTCATGGCCAACATCTAACATCACAGTTCAACAAGTGGCATCAACAAGTCCCAGGTTGTGCCATGGGATATCATTAGGCTGTGGCACAGTTCCCATCTACTGCTGTCACGTTCCAAACACACCCCACAGTGACATGTGAGGACAGATGTGCCCCAGGCATCACAGCTCATCGACAGGTAGATTCACAGGGACCCTGTATTGCCACATGGACACTGGCATGACATGGTGCATCATGAATACACCACAGCAAAACAACCATGACCCCCACAGGTAGTGGTCCCTGTTGCCTCGTCAGGAGAGACATGGACGTCTGTGACACACACACGCACAACATCAAAGTCCATGCACAAACAACGTGGATGTAGAGACTGTCTCCCATTGTGCACATGGAATCAGAGACATTGTAAACACAACATGCACACAGACTGTGGAGGGCCATCACTATTGTGGCAATGGGTCACCCTGGGACGTACATACCGTCCCACATGGGACTCAGGGGGTATGTGACATGACATACACATACACAACCGTGAAATGTGACCATGCCACATGCTCTGAACTGAACAGTTGCACATCACAGTGGTCATGTGCATGACACACCAAGGATTCTGTCCCCATGAACACGTGCACAGCCTGGGAGTGGCTGCCCCCAAGTGCCACCCACAGAACAACATGTTGACCCCCATACACGGAATAGGTAATGCAGCCTTACATGCCTTAGGATACAGTGTGGACAGGCTGTGGTGTTGTAGGTGTGCCCCTCACTCCCTGGGAAGTATATGTGGCTGGCATATGTTCACCTGTGACAGGCATGGTGACATATGCCAGTGACTTGTACAGGGACGCGTTGTACAGCAATGGACCGATCGGTGCGCACGCATTGGCCATTGCATACAATGTGAGCGGGTACGCGTTATATTCGCAATACGCGTTGTACAGCAATGGACCGATCAGTGTGCATCCATTGGCCATTGCATACGATGTGAGCGGGTACGCGTTGTACAGCAATGGACCGATCGGTGCGCACGCATTGCATACAATGTGGGCGGGTACGCGTTGTACAGCAATGGACCGATCGGTGCGCACGCATTGGCCATTGCATACAATGTGAGCGGGTACGCGTTGTACAGCAATGGACCGATCGGTGCACACGCATTGGCCATTGCATACAATGTGAGCGGGTACGCGTTGTATTCGCAATACACGTTGTACAGCAATGGACCGATCGGTGCGCATCCATTGGCCATTGCATACGATGTGAGCGGGTACGCGTTGTACAGCAATGGACCGATCGGTGCGCATCCATTGGCCATTGCATACGATGTGAGCGGGTACGCGTTGTACAGCAATGGACCGATCGGTGCGCATCCATTGGCCATTGCATACGATGTGAGCGGGTACGCGTTGTACAGCAATGGACCGATCGGTGCGCACGCATTGGCCATTGCATACAATGTGGCGAGTACGCGTTGTACAGCAATGGACCGATCGGTGCGCACGCATTGGCCATTGCATACGATGTGGCGGGTACACGTTGTACAGCAATGGACCGATCGGTGCGCACGCATTGGCCATTGCATATGATGTGAGCGGGTATGCGTTGTACAGCAATGGACCGATCGGTGCGCACACATTGGCCATTGCATACAATGTGAGCGGGTACGCGTTGTATTCGCAATACGCATTGTACAGCTATGGACCGATCGGTGCGCACCCATTGGCTATGGCCTGGCCTGGCAACGGACGCGTTTTCAAATCTTTAACGAGTCTGATGCTGTGAATTCAGTTGGTCACCCACAACAATGTTGCAAATTCATGGGTGTCATGAAGTTGAACATTTGAAGGATGCTGTGGGCGTGTGTAAGTGGTGCAATTCCATGGATTGGCCAGATTCAGAAGATGCAAACGACTTGGACCTATCACTTTGGACACATGGGACAGTATCTGCCTCTGCAGCACACATATAATGCTGGCTGTTCCCCTGAGAGCTCACTTGCCTGCACTACATGCTCCAGGACGACATCTGCCACCACCACTGCTGCTGTATCTGCACCCTCTGGATCCTGCAATGGCACGTACTGTGGAGAGAGCCCCAGCCTTCAGCACTGAGGAAAACCAGGCCCTGCTGGACAGCCTCCTTCCACAGTACAGCAAGCTGTATGGGAAAGCAGGGGAGCAGGTGAGTGTACTGTCCACTGCCTTACTAAATGTGCATGTTGTCTGACTAGCAAGACTTACAGTCTGCACGCCACTGGCTAGCAGGCTCACTGAGTAGTTGTCACCCCCCATAGTGTGTAGTTACATGCACTGAACAGGTATAGTGCAGTGACAGTGCATTTAAACAAGGTTTTACTTCCCAGGCAATGATACCATGTAGTAACTGCTGGCAAACTGTCCATAGCCATCGTTGCACTGCCTGTGTACATCATGTGCCCCTGTGATTGAGACATGTATATCCAACTGTGTAATGCACGGATATGTTGAATGTGTAGTAATGGCCTTTTCACTTTGTCATCCTCACAGGTTGATGCCTACCAGAAGCAGCAGATATGGCTGACCATCGTCCGGGCAGTGAGATCCGTGGGGGTCTACAAGCGCCGGATTCGCAACTGCCAGAAGAGGTGGCAGGACCTTCGGGGCTGGACCCGGAAGATCGCACGGGTCCAGCTGAAGCTGTCGCCTCCTCGCAGGAGGGGCGGACACCGGACCCTGACCCCCCACATGCTCAGGATCCTGGCGGTGGTCTTCCCTGATCTGGATGGGCAGCTGAAGGCCAGACAGCAGCAAGGAGGGGGTGAGTCCATGACTGCATTGTGAACTTTGTCTGCCATGCTATGTGCCCTCCTCTGGCCTGGATAAACTTCCACAGTACATCAGTCATGTGGTCCAGGACCCATGTCCCTCAATTGTGCACTGCCCACTCCTCATCTGATACCCAGGTGTGGCCCTTACAGTCAGGGAATTGTGTCACTTGGGTACTGTGTCCTTGCATTTTGCTTAGCTCAAGGTGGGGGACAGCATTTGTTCCCCTAACTCTGTGGTGGGCATCATGGGTGGGTCCATTGCTTACACAATGCCTGTGTTCTGACATGTAATCTGCGTGTTACTTTGATATGTGGTCCAATTGCTGAGCTGATCCACCACATGTGCCTGGGGTATCTGGCACACACACATGCTGCGGGTGGGAACAATGTTTGGGCCCCAGTATTGTGTATATTACGTGTGTCACACATACTTAGCCACCTGCCTTCTGTCCAGGGCTCATCCCTCATTCACGTGGGGCAGGACAGTCATGCCTACTCCAGGCCATACAATACACTCTTTACTCCCACTCCCGTGTATCAGCTGACACGTTGTGCTCAGTGATATGTCCCCTCAGGTGTCTGCCTCTGTGTCAGTGTGCTGTGGCTTCGTTGTCAGGACTACTGGGGTGTTTCTCGGTTGAGGCTCAGCATGCCACCGGAGATGTGACCATAGGAGACGATACTTGTGTGACACATAGGTGTTTGATCACCTGACCGTGCAGACTGGGGTATGCGAATGTGAAGTTCAGGCAGCTGTTTCCCATTCACAGCAGATTGTGAGGTGCTCAGGTTCAGAGGGTTGTGTTACAGGTCTCCCATATGTCCAATTGGTATGACGTGGACAGATAAGGGTTCAGATGATGTGGTGTGTGGGGGATGTACATGTGCACTTGTTCAGCTCCAGGACTTGCATTCCCCATGACCTACTATTGTGACACAGTGCAGACTGTTGTTGTCTGGCTGCCCTGCCCATGTGACTGGAGACAGTGATGTATGACTTAGCAGGCATGCCTGTGCCATGGCATGAAACTTCCAATGAGTGATCCTGCAGGGGAGTGACATGTGCTACATGCACACCATTGTGGCAATGACTATCAGGACATGGGTGCATCATGGTGTCTGTCGCTGGTATGCATCACATGCATTTCAAAATTGACTCTGGGCATCCCTTTATCCGGACACCTGTACTGACTCAGTGGCAAGAGTTGTGATGTGTGCATGTTCACATGCTTCACCGTGTTCTCTGCACTGTCCAACTACTGTGTAGGTGGTGCATGTGTCCACACTGGGGTATTGCCATCCAACAGACACCAGACAGATGGGTGCAAGGCCAGGAGGGATGTGAGTGCCATGGTTGACCATCAGACTGACAATTGGCTTCTCCTACTCTGTTTGGGCACTTTTGGCAATGTTCAACTAAGGATGCCAGGGCTTGCTCTGTAATGTGCTGTACTTACTGTGGTGTGTGCGTTTGGTGCAGGTGACTGATATCTGTCTGTTTCCCTACTGTTTGCAGATACATCCACGGCCACAGGAGGGGACAGCTCCACGGATCAGGAGGAGCCGCAGAGCCAGACTGGGTCAGCAGCCGAGGAGTGGTCGGAGGGACCCAGTGGCACGGAGGGCGAGGGGAGCCACACCGAGGAGTCCTCAGCAGCATCCACCTCAGCTGAGGACCACAGCAGCTCGGAGGATGACTCCCTTGTGGAGGCGGGTGTCAGCAGCCACCACACCCCAGCTAGTGTTGCTGTCCCCGCCACCACCACCACCGCCCTCCCATCGGCTCCCATTCCCGAGGTCCGTGGAGGCTCCTGTGTTCGGGAGCGTGTCTCCTTCGTGCCAGGCTCCGCACCCCCTGCCCCTGTGTCCCCTGCTGCCCTGAGTGAGGAGTCTGTGTACCTCCTTCGCCAGCTCCATGTAGGGCAGACAGCGATGCTGAGTGTCCTCCATGCCCACACCACTCTGTTGACTCAGCTGGGTCGTTCATGGAGGGCATCTCATCGGGCATGTCTGCCTTACAGAGGGGCAATAGGTCCATGGACTCCTCCCTGACGGCAGCAGTGTCCCTCCTCCGACAGTCCCTCACCCCTCCTACCTCTGCCCCATCCACACTCCCCAGCACCTTACCTGTCCCAAGCACACACACACCGGCACAGGCACACACCAGCACAGACACAAGCAGCACACAGACACACATGCCAAAATCCAGACGCACACGCACGCACAGTCAGGGGACTGAAACCACACTCACAGGGGATGGGGCCCAGGCACACACACACGCATCCACGAGCACTGCGCAGTCCTCAGTTACCTCTCCCTCCAAGGCCCCTTCCCTTGCCTCACCTGCAACCCCACAGACACAGCGGGTCTTCCTCAGTGACCTCGGCCTCTTCCCCTCCAATCCAGCTGATACAGCATTCAGGGGGAAGAGGAAGCCCACCCACACGGAGGGGAGTGCCCCTCGCCCCCGGACACCCTCCCCCAGGCGCAGACCGACTGACGCCCCCATCCGCAAGTCCCCCCGGAGCCGGAAGAGCAAGACCCCGCCGCCGCCCTGCAGCTCAACCACCAAGTCTCCTTCCTCCATCCCTCAGGCCCCACTCCACAGGTGCCCCCACCACACCCTGCCCCAGGTTCCCCCACCCACAGATACACCATCCCCAAAATGATCCGGCCTTCTCCCCCTGCCACTTGCTCTTCCAGCACCACACCCCCGCTGCGCATGTCTGTGCCACTGGTGTGGAGACGGTGTCCTCCCCTCTGTCCTGCCCACCTTACCTGAACCCCATTCTCCTCCACTGGAGGTAGGCACTGCAGTGGAGTCCACTACCACCCCGTCTGACTTGGGCACTGCAGTGGGGAACCTGTCCACTCCATCTGCACGGCCCACTGCAATCGTGCCGGCACCCACACCATCTGAGTCATGCCCCCCAGTTGTGCCGGCACACACCATGTCAGACACCTCCACTGCAGTTGTCAGTGGCTCTCCAGCACCCACCACCCCTTCCCTGCCTCCTTCTGGTGAGCCCTGATCCTGTCCCTGCGGTGCCTGGCCTGCCCCCCGTATGCCCCTCCGAGGGGATTGTCCCTGGTGTGTAGCAGTGCAGGCATGCGTAGGGTGACATCTGGCACTGGCACCCGGTTTGGACTCTCATTATGGACTGGCCATTGACCTTTGTTATATTTTATTTTCACTTCTATCACCCAAATGCTGAATAAAGCAACTTTCTGTTCTCTAGTGGTTTTGCTTCTGATGTACATGATGTTGATGATGCTAACCGTGCCCTTGCTGCAGTGATGGTGAATTTTGGTCTCATGAAAATGAAGTGTTACTGTGCAGGAACCCATGTGGTCCACGGGTAATGTGTCCTATCCTGTAGTGTATCCATGTCATCCTTAGCAGCATATGAGGGTGTCATGTTTTCAATATTTGGCAATGGGATTTCCTAGTTTTATTTGCAATATCACATCTGTGGCTTACGCCCCTGCACATCTGTTGTGCTTGCCATTGTTCAATTAGTCTACTTCCCTGACCGTGTGGCCATCTCCACTGGACATGCAAGTTTGGGCATCAATGGGGAAGGACTCATCTGTGTTGTCAGTGCAACTTGCTATACATGTGTGTTGGATCTGTGCTGATGATTTCGTTGACACTCCCATGACCAGGCTGATATGACGGGAGCCTTCATTTTGTGCTAATTGTTGACTGTGTGACCAAGTGTTCTGCTGACATGATAGAGCCCTACTGAGACAACGTATGGCACAGCTTTCCTTACACCGGAGTGGAGTCCCCTCATGGCAGTGTGTAATTCCGTGACATTGCCTGAGCCCAAGGTGTGTGTTGTGTGAGCATCTCTGTGTGTGTTCACTTCCATTTTGCTGGGCAGGCTGGGATCCCTAGTGATGTTCCTGTTTGTGATGCTTGCTGAGTTGACCTATGTTCCCCCAATGTCTTCTCTCTGGGTTCTCTGTGATGTGGGTGCATGGCACATTACTGGTCATCAGGGTGTCACCCATAGGTGTGTTTGCTGTCAGGGCTGAGTTTGTGGGCAAACGCAGATGGGACACAGTCAGGATTCCCCTTGGCACTTGTTGTGTACACCTGTCATGTAATTTCCAGTTTGTGTTAGCTTTCAGTGATTGTGACACGTTGTGTGTGTGACTGCTGGCACTCCTCAGGGTCAGGGCTGCAATGTTGGTAGTTGTCTATGTGTGTTCTTTGTGGGTGACCTTGGCTTCTTCATTGGTGTGGGACTGTGGCTGGGATCCCATTGGTTGGTGTGGTATTGCCATCATGTCCATGTACAGCGTAGTGTGCAGTGTGTCAGACATTCAGGAGTATTGTTGACTGGCCATGTGTGATGTGTTTCTGCACCTTAGTTCCCACCACCACCCCTGGGATTGTCATGGGTGCATGTGCAATGTCACCAGTGCATGTGAGCTTCAATGCTGCACATTGTTGGAGGTCGAGGTGTGTGGTGTTGAGTGTGTGCAGATGAAAGTTGTTGCCCGGCTAGACCCCTGCCTCCATGTTGGCCTTGGCTTACTGGCCGTGCTGATTGATTTGTGCTTGTGTAGGTGTGATGGTAGTTTGATGCTCAGGACACATGACTGTGGTTCACAGTGTGAACGACATCTAGCTTTGTCATCACAGTGGGATTGTCATGCAGCCCAGTATTGTATTGTATTGTATATGATATTTATAAAGCGCAACAAACACCCTAAGGGTACCCTGGCGCTAAAAGTACATGTATACAGACCAACGTCAAGCAAGAAGGACAGAACCTAAAAACATTGCTCAAAAGGAAGACAGGAACGCTATCTGGGGAACAACCACGTTTTGATCCTTTTCCTGAACAAAGACAGGGTACTGCATTGTCTGATTTCAATTGGGAGTGTGTTCCAGAGCTTTGCAGCAGCAACACTAAAAGACCTTCATCCCAATCTGACCTTGTTGAACCTGGGTATCTTTGCCAAATAAGCAGAAGAGGAACGAAGGGTCCGGGTAGGAGTATACCAGACCAATTTCTTCTGCAACGGTCTAGGACCGAGTCCATGTAACGCCCTAAACCCCATACAAAGGGATTTAAAATAGATTCTTTGCTGCACAGGGAGCCAATGTAGCTCCGATAGGCACATTGAAGCAGAAAAACTTCGTGGTCTAGACAAGGCCAATTTCGCAGCCGTGTTCTGGACACGCTGCAGTCTCTGTATCAAATACTTAGGGGACTCCAGCAGCAGAGCATTGCAGTAGTCAAGTCTACTTAGGATGGCGCCTTGAACAACCAAGGCTCTAGCCGAAATTGGGAGCAACGGAAGAATCTTTCTCAGAGCCCTAATGAGGCCAAAACAGCACCCCACCAACTTGTTCACTTGCGTCTCCAGAGATAGGTTGGCATTGAACATAACTCCCAAATTTCGCACCGTCTTAGATGGCGCCAAAACAGTAGATGAGCCAAGGGGCCAGAAGTTGTGAGGAAGAGGCAGATGGACCTTCCCAACTGCGCAGTGTACAATTCCGGTTTTATCCGAATTAAATTGCAAAGAGTTATTACGTAACCACTGCGCAGTGTCATGCATACATGCATGAAAATCCTCCAGGGCATTGGGTGACGTTCCATCAAGAGATATAATAATCTGAGTATCATCAGCATAATTCACCAATTTTACATTATGAGCCCGAATGATATTAATCAGTGGGCTCAAGTAGATGTTAAATAAAATTGGGCTGATGGCGGATCCTTGTGGAACCCCATGACAGATATTAGTGAAGGCTGACTGGAAAGGGGGAAGGGCCACTGCCTGACACCTGCCAGATAGATAGGATTGAAACCAGTCCAGGGCAGTGCCCACTACACCACATTGTGGGGACCCTGGGGGTAGTGCTGTGGTGTGTCTGTGACTTGCTGTGTCAGTTGCTGTTCCTACATGCATGTGTGACATGTGTGATTTGTGCTCCCTCTCATCTAACAATGGCTGATTGCCCACATAGGGGATTCGGATCCATGAGTTACTTTTGTGTGGCACTGTATGCGCATCTGTGTAATTGGTATTCAGGCCTCATCATGTGTTGTGTGGTTGCCTGGGGACACTGGCACCCCCCCTCACCTGTTGTGTTTGATGTGCAGTGTGGGGCTGCCTGTTTGTGTTTGTGCATCTGCACCACTGCATTGGCATATCTTTAGTGTGCCATTGGCTGTATGTTGTTTGGTGGGTTTCACCTGCTGTCCCTGGGACTCCTAGGTCATCAGTCAGCACAATGATCATTGTTTGTGTGTCCCATTGCTGCCATGGTATGGCATTTGTTCACCTCACATCTACAGTCTCCACAGGATATCTACATTTGTGTGCCCATTGGTGCAGATATGTGGGTCTGCATTATGATGGTCACTTCTGTCATTGTGTCATTGATGAATGTTGACAGTGTCAGCCCCCATGGGTGATGTTTGTCTGCACATGGCCAAAGGTATGTCTTATTTGCACTGCACTGTTTGCCTCCCCCAATCTATGTTGCTATGGGACACAAGCACTACTTTGCCACTGATGTGTTTGTTGTTCTGTGACCAGGAATCATCCATGCAGTTTAGCAGTTGCAGCTTTTTCAATGTCAACACTTACCTTTTGATCACTGTGATGATGGGGGTTGGACCCCATTGCCACAATGTTCAAAATGTGCTTCAGCTATGGACCCCACACTTACCTTTTGGTCACTGTGATGATGGGGGCTTAGATCCCATTGCCACAATGTTCAAATTGTGCTTCAGCTATGGACCCCACACTTACCTTTTGGTCACTGTAATGATGGGGGCTTAGACCCCATTGCCACAATGTTCGAAATGTGCTTCAGCTATGGACCCCACACTTACATTTTGGTCACTGTGATGATGGGGGCTTAGACCCCATTGCCACAATGTTCAAAATGTGCTTCAGCTATGGACCCCACACTTACATTTTGGTCACTGTGATGATGGGGGTTTAGACCCCATTGCCACAAAGTTCAAAATGTGCTTCAGCTATGGACCCCACACTTACATTTTGGTCACTGTGATGATGGGGGTTTAGACCCCATTGCCACAATGTTTAGAATGTGCCCCAGCTATGGACCCCACACTTACCTTTTGGTCACTGTGATGATGGGGGTTGGTCCCCATTGCCACAGTGGTCATGGTCTGCTTGCCTTGTGGAGGCCACACACATTTATGTGTGACACATGTGATAGGGGGTCACATTGTATGTTCAAAGTCATGTTCAGTGTTGTAGGCATTTGACACAGTCTACACACGCTTGTCATGGTGTTGGGGGGATGTCTTTTTCTTGCATTCCTTAGGTTGTAGTGTGCTGGTTGTGTCATGCATTGTCCATCCTATGAGTGGGGGTGGTGTTGGTGGTAGACATCTAGCACCCCCTGAGTAGGGGTGGTAGTAGTGGTAGGCATCCAGCCCCCCATGGGTAGGGGTGGTAGTAGTGGTAGGCATCTAGCACCCCCTGAGTAGGGGTGGTAGTAGTGGTAGGCATCCAGCCCCCCCTGAGTAGGGGTGGTAGTGGTGATAGGCATCCAGCCCCCCATGGGTAGGGGTGGTGGTAGTGGTAGGCATCCAGCCCCCCCTGAGTAGGGGTGGTAGTAGTGGTAGGCATCTAGCACCCCCTGAGTAGGGGTGGTAGTAGTGGTAGGCATCCAGCCCCCCTGAGTAGGGGTGGTAGTAGTGATAGGCATCCAGCCCCCCATGGGTAGGGGTGGTAGTAGTGGTAGGCATCTGGCACCCCCTGAGTAGGGGTGGTAGTAGTGGTAGGCATCCAGCCCCCCATGGGTAGGGGTGGTGGTAGTGGTAGGCATCCAGCCCCCCCTGAGTAGGGGTGGTAGTAGTGTTAGGTATCCAGCCCCCCATGGGTAGGGGTGGTAGTAGTGACAGGCATCCAGCCCCCCATGGGTAGGGGTGGTAGTAGTGGTAGGCATCTAGCACCCCCTGGGTAGGGGTGTTAGTAGTGGCAGGCATCCAGCCCCCCATGGGTAGGGGTGGTGGTAGTGGTAGGCATCCAGCCCCCCTGAGTAGGGGTGGTAGTAGTGGTAGGCATCCAGCCCCCCATGGGTAGGGGTGGTGGTGGTTGTGGTAGGCATCCAGCCCCCCCTGAGTAGGGGTGGTAGTGGTAATAGGCATCCAGCCCCCATGGGTAGGGGTGGTGGTAGTGGTAGGCATCCAGCCCCCTGAGTAGGGGTGGTAGTAGTGATAGGCATCCAGCCCCCCATGGGTAGGGGTGGTAGTAGTGGCAGGCATCCAGCCCCCCATGGGTAGGGGTGGTGGTAGTGGTAGGCATCCAGCCCCCCCTGTGTAGGGGTGGTAGTGGTGATAGGCATCCAGCCCCCCATGGGTAGGGGTGGTGGTGGTGGTAGGCATCCAGCCCCCCTGAGTAGGGGTGGTAGTAGTGGTAGGTATCCAGCCCCCCATGGGTAGGGGTGGTTGTAGTGACAGGCATCCAGCCCCCCATGGGTAGGGGTGGTAGTAGTGGTAGGCATCTAGCACCCCTGGGTAGGGGTGGTAGTAGTGGCAGTCATCCAGCCCCCATGGGTAGGGGTGGTGGTAGTGGTAGGCATCCAGCCCCCCTGAGTAGGGGTGGTAGTGGTGATAGGCATCCAGCCCCCATGGGTAGGGGTGGTGGTAGTGGTAGGCATCCAGCCCCCCTGAGTAGGGGTGGTAGTAGTGATAGGCATCCAGCCCCCCATGGGTAGGGGTGGTAGTAGTGGTAGGCATCTAGCACCCCTGAGTAGGGGTGGTAGTAGTGGTGGGCATCCAGCCCCCATGGGTAGGGGTGGTGGTAGTGGTAGGCATCTAGCACCCCTGGGTAGGGGTGGTAGTAGTGGCAGGCATCCAGCCCCCCATGGGTAGGGGTGGTAGTAGTGGTAGGCATCTAGCACCCCCTGAGTAGGGGTAGTAGTGGTGGTAGGCATCGGGCCCCCCATGGGTAGGGGGGGTGTTAGTGGTTGGCATCCAGGCCCCTATGTGTGTATGTGGCATTGGTGATAGCCATCCCGCCCCTATGGTTCTGCTGTTGCTGGTGTAAGTAATTTCTGCATCCCTATGTGTGTGTGTTATATGTCGGGTACGTGTGGTTTGTTTGTGTGGTGGGTGTCTGACTTACCTTCTGCGCCGTACGCGTCCGTACCAGTTCCGGTAATAGATGTAGAGTATTGGTAGGATCGGCGCGATGGGATTCATGGTTGGTTCGTCTCGTTCGTCTTTCTCTTTGCTTCGCCTCGTCCTCGTGGCTGGCGTGTTCGTCTCGTAGCCGTGGATCGTCTTGTGGCGCGAATCGGAGCTTATGTGCGCCTCTCCCGGATGCAAAGACGTGCCATGCGTAGCGACGGGTTCGGCGCATTCGGAAGGCGCATCGTACTAGTCTGGCCGGACGGGGCTGCATTTTGGCTTCCGTGCGACTCGATTCTGCGTTACCGGATCCGCCTCGGTCGGAGAACAGGAGCTGGATTGGGTGAGTGCGACTGGGTAAGGATTTGGGCAGTTATGCACATCGTACTTGCTCGTTCGGACGTATGTGCGAATCGGTCGGGAAACACGCATTCGCCTGGTTTTTTTCCCGGGCGAATGCTGTTAGGTGCGCCTCCGACCGGGATCGGAATCGACCCCTTAATAGTATTTCATGCCCTTTTAAAACACTACCTCCAGACATGTGTAATTAAGATAACTTACTGTGTGTTTATTTACATAGGAGGTGTATGCAATCAACCCCATGCAGACATCGTGCAAGACGTGTCATTGTGATTCATCTCCTTCTCCCTTTCCTTGTTGTTTTCCCCTCTTCCCCACCTTGACCTCGTTGGCTTTGACTTGGTTGGGCTGATCTTTGTGGGTGAGGGAAGTTGGGATCCAGCATCAGGTCTTCCATCTCGCTTCTGCGGAAACATAAGGTGAGACTCAGAGGCACAAGCAGAATAATCAGATGTGGCCAGGCTCACAAAGGACAGTACCGTGACCCAGGGTGCAAAATCGCATTCACAGCGACCTGATGCAAGGTGAATAACTAAGCTCATAAAACAGGGCAACTGCCCATTCTGCAGAACCAGGCAAACAAAGATGTGGGCTCTCAGCCATGCTGCATAACCAGGCTAAGAAAAAGCAGAGCCTGGTCGAAGGTGCATAACATAGGCTCACATACCATATACCAGTGCTTAGCTGCATAGAACACATTTAATTCATGCTACATACACTGGATGTGGAGCACTGATCTGTGTCAGACACAAGAGCTGACATTTATAAGGAGTCACTGGTCCGTACTTCATACTCTGGCTTCACCCACAGAACTGGCCTATGTTGCATAGTGACGTTTAGGGGGACAAAGAACAATAAACAGTGCCACGTTTTTTGGTTTGGGGTCAGTGAAGCAGCCCTGATACCAGGAGTAGGGACTAATGGAGTTACAGCAAGACAGCATCACAATACAAACGTTTACTTTTTGCTTTCATACACACTTCTTCCAATATAAAAATCATTATTTGGGCCACCGGCCTGACGAGCCTCTCCTCTCGTGCAATTTAAATGGTACATTTCTTTCCTTTCGCTTTATAAACGTAATTAACAGTGCGCTGCCACAGCAAATGTCAGTTTTAGCTCTACAATAGCTGAAATGCATGTTTCAATGGTTGCACTGATTATCTTTACCTAATGTGGGCATGCGAACGGCATGGTCTCTTGACAAGGCCTCTCCCAGAAGCCAGGGTGGGCGTGGCATGCTGTATGGCGACTCAACAATACCCATCCGTTGCAGCTTGCTGACTGCTGTGGAGGAAAGAAAGGGCTCAGAAAGAAGGAGGCTGTGTCTGCGCTACAGCTTCATTACTTGGTTACACACTGATTGGCAAATGCCGTCCAAACAAGAAGCATCGCATCGTGAAGAGGGCAGAAAGCAACAAAAATGTACCTTAGCAGTGACGGGCAAAAGATGACTGCTGCAGGGGCTGTGTGCGCTCGTAGGGTGGGGGAGGGCTTTTAATCCGAAGCAGAAGGAGAATCAAAACGGGCAGAAGCAGCAACTGGAGAAAAGCATCAATAAAGATAAATAAAAAAGTTCTCACACACAGGCTATAACGAAGGCAAGTCAAAGTACACTGTACTTTACCGGTGCTCCTGAGCCTTCAAAGGAAGTGAGCTATCGGCTGCGGGAACAAGACAGGAGGCGGCAAAGAAGAACAATGCTGGAATAAACCAATTGTAGGCAGGAGGCGGGAATAAAGTGGTTTTATCGATTATAGCAGGTCTTGTTTGCAGCAACGCTTGCGCGCTGCCAAAGCTCTACCTAAAAAGGCATATTTATTAACCATACAAAATAAAAACAACAAACACTTTAGAAAAACATATACAAATGATTTCCATTACTTAGAAATATATGGCAGGATTTCCGAAAACCCTCCAAGATAACCATTGTGTCGATTTTGCTGGTTAAGGAGATAAGGAGATGAAGTAAGCAAAATGGGGAGATGAAGGGTGAGGGCATGTGAAGCATAGAAAGGGAGAAGCGGCGAGGCTGAAGAAGACTGGATGTGACAAAAAGGACTAAAGGCAGAAGTCAGAGCTGAGGAGAAGGGGAGAGAAGCGCTGGGAGGGGGGTGAGAAGAAGGAAGGCTGAAGAGGAGTGGAGAGGCTAAGACCGAAGAATGCTGGCAAGAAACAACTGAGGGGAAGTGAAGGAGCAAGAGGTATGAGGAAGACGTACCCAGGGAAAAGAAATAAGGTACAAGAGACGGAACGAAGGACATTGTAGGGTGAGGAAGGACTAACTTGTGAAGTGTGGGGGAGTTTAGTAATAACCTACCTTTATTTGTTTTATATAGTGCAAACTCGACCCGAAGATATCAGGTATCCGAGCGCTTTACATGAGCACCAGTTTCGTTACAAATGGACACATTTATTTTTGTTAGGCGCGGGGAAATTTAGTGATTTGCCCAGAATCACAGAATGTTGTGCGTCCCTGCCGAGACTCAAACCCGGTTCCCCAGCTTCGAGGTGGACCGCTCTAGCCATAAGGCTACATCCTCTCACCTCTTGTTAGGAGTACTGAGAGTTATCCATGCCCCCTAACACCCATACCGCAGATGCACCTCCGCTCTCTCTCATATTAAGGGTCAGTATGGTGGCTGCCCCTCCCAGGCCTCCTTTCCCTGCCTTAATGTGCTCTGTGGTGCCCACCTTACACGGGTCAGGCAAGTGATTTCCTTCTCTCCATCTATCTCTTTATATCTGTACAATTTATCTTTTACAGCCAAACGAAGGAACGCAGGGGGTCGGACCCTGGGTAGTGCTCCTGTTCTGTCCTAACTCTCTGTGCTATTCAATTGTAATTTCCCTAGGCGGCTGGTATGGTGATTAGGGCGAAATCGCCCCCCTTCTATACCCGCACCACATGTGGTCTGTGGCATGCAGTCTGAGGCCGCATCCCATCGGTGTTAAACTGATGGACTCAGGTGCATGCCACAACAGCAACTGCAGGTAACAAGACACCTTCTTCAGTCATGTGCACGACCAACTATCCTACCGTGCCCACCATCGATGCCCTCCTTTCAACCTCCAGCCCCCACTGTGGGACAAGGGGACGTTGGGGCTCCAAATGGAATGCTAGCTGGGCATCTGAACCCGAATTCTGTTGCATCCTTTGGTACAACACTTTGCAATTTTCCCCGGAGTGCGGGCCGTGGAATTTAGAATTACACTACTGAATAAGGGAAATGTTCGGTCAATACCGAAGAATTGCAGTGTATAGAGCAATAAGACATGCACTAGTTTGCACCCCTGACCCTCTTAGGAGCTGTACTGCACAGTTGTTCCCTTCTCACCTGGAAACCGACACCAAGTCACGACATCTACTGCGGTTGAAACAAAGCGGATGCATCCACCTCTGAAGGATGGGCAGCTGGTTAGGCCCGGCAGGATGAGAAAACAGCATTCACCAGGGCTTGCATTAAAGTATTCTGCCACCTGGAAGTCATGGCCAAGAAACAGCAACCTGGATCCCTGCCAGAGTGGAGGCCTACTCCTCCCGCAGTGACCGCTTCTCCCAGGGGATAGCACTATCGGCAGGCAGAACTGCCCGCCATCAATGCAGGCCCTAGCATTACCCCTCGAGGGAGGAAAACTCCTTGCCCAGGCATGTCAGGCCTTGCTCACAGTCTGCGCAATGCATGGAAATCCGGATGAGACCCGGCTAAAGTGGGGCACCTTCCAATTACTTCCGCAGCACCCACTGGGTGTCAGTGAGCTAGAATTTACCACGACGGAATCAAAGTGTATCTCGCTCTGTTATGCAGATCGGTTTGGCTATCCCTGCGCCCACGCCAGAGTTGTGGGTGCAAAAGGAGGATGCCCACGACAATCCTTTCATGGGGCATTAATGAGGGGCTCCTTAATACATGCTTGGCTGTGTGTGACATGTTCCATTACGCCGGTGCCGCATGTGCCCCTCACAAAAAAACATGCAGTACCAAAGACGGTTAATGCAGGGATGTGGATCGCAGTGAGCATGGGCACTCCATCTTTCCCCAGGGAAGGACAAGCAGGGAGCAGACAACAGGGTCGCGCCCACCACTGCACATTCTATAGTATTGGGCCCTTTAAGAGATGCAGAGCGCTCATCCTCAGTTTGAGGCATTTGCAGCCGGGAAGCAAAGGGCACCAGCAATCTGCAGCTTTATTAGTTCCAGGCCCCAACGATGGTGCGAGTGAGCTGCTTTGTGTTTCTTTGGGACCTCAGTATAGACAGTGTACCTAGCAAATAATGGTCGGGGGCAAAACTCTGCAAATGGCAGGGTCAGGTTCGCTCCCCTCGGTGTTGTTTATCAAGCAGGTCGAGTGAGGGCCTCCATCCTGCAGCCCTAGATGATGGCATCCAAGATCAGCACAGGGGCTGCCGCTTCCTGCGCTGGTGGAGAACACCCTACAGCAGTGGTTCCCAAACTTTTTTGACCCGTGGCTCCCTTGACCTAATTGGCAGTTGGCCGTGGCTCCCCACCATTTTTTTACCGGCGCACCGGGGTGCCGCGGCGCACACTTTGGGAACCACTGGTCTACATGGGGTGGGCTCTGATGAACCCAAGATGGCTCACCAGATCCCATCTACTCAGTGTTTTAAGTGGGCTGGGTCCTGCCGGTGCAGTTCTAAAAAGCAGGTGTCAAGATGGGTCCCTATCGGGCTCTCCATTTTTGCCTTCAGCCTCATGCTGTATGGTGTGGCCATGAGCCAACATGTCGGTGCCCTATAAAGCTCAAGAAATCTGAGAGCCTGACCAGTAGCAGCTCAGGGTCAAGCGTACGCACAGGATCCAAAGGCGAATGGGCAGTCCTGGGGTGTGACGGGACAGCACTACGTCCAGGCAGGGTCTGGGGACCACTGCAGTGCTAGGAGGGGGCACAGCACAGCTTCCATGACTGCCTCCTACTGGGCTTTGGCTGACCCAGTAGAAAGTGCTAAAATTCCACATGCACACGTCACACTGCACAATGTTATCCTTAGTTCCGGCCTTTTTTCCTTTAGAATAATTGGACATTAAAAGGATTAGGGCACTGATGAGAACTTTCTTTCCCTCCTACGGAGGAATAGTCCTTAATCGGCCATAATTCTGCATATAAAAACAAGGACGTGAAACCTTAGCTTCCCTAAATGCAGAAAAAGGATGCCTGTGGCTACACGTTTCAACTTTTACCCTACCGTCTTCAAAGGGTGTGATTCTCCGTGCTGTCGATAATTACCAGCCAGGAGAACGTGAGGCAATGAGACGAAGCTGCTAGATTGTTAGAAATACTAATGGAGACGAAAAGGCGCGAATCTGACTGCGCAGCACGAGCCGCCTCACAACTGCGCAAAAGTGAAGCCGACTCCTTCCAAGAGAGGCCAAGAACGGAGGCGGGCTCGCTCTGCCGGTAAAATGTTAGCAATGTCCACGACCCACATCCTGCGCGGCGGCGCGGCGCCCCTGGCTTCTCATCACGGCGCACCGGGGTGCCGCGGAGCACACTTTGGGAACCACTGCCCTACAGGGACAGGCCATATGCCCCGTCGCTGAAATTAAACCGGATCCATTAATGGGGTTTAATGGCCTGGATGCAATGTCTGTGTGTTTCTCCCAAAGGCTAGGTCGCAATGCCAGGGCAGGCCTGCCATCCGAACAGGCACTCGTAGCAGCAAGGGGGAGGTGTGGCTCTGTGCCCATTGGAGGACAGCACACCATCTGGTTGCCGCGAAAGCCAGTACAGTTAAAATGGTACTTGGATTTTAAAAGCAACGCTTCTCATTACGAAGTGTATCTGCGCCACTTCCCTCATTTAGGAGGTCAGGTTCACCTTTTTGAACTTTTAGCCACAAACAAACCAGGCGAGTATAAGCATACATAAATCTGTAGCGGTCTAGTTCATTTAGCCTCCGACCGCTAACACATCAGGCCGGAAGCACCACCACACAATGTATCACTCTCTGGCCAGGCGTGGCCAGAGAGCTTAAATAAACGGGCCGGGGTCGCTCGGGACTTCCGGCCCATCACAGTTACCCTTGTGTGAGCGTCATTTATTTAGCTGCGCCCAAGCACGGCGTCCGGAGGGTTTGGGCCCCAGCGACTTCCCCACATACCTGCAGAGGAACCAACACTGGCGACGAGGGTGGGATGATCCAAGCCCTACCGTTTCCAACATCGAAGTTGCCCGCCTAAGCCTGCCAGCGCGACGCCGGATCCGCGGAGGCGCCATCCCGCACGAGGGTGAGGAGAGCCGCTGAACAACGCGACCGCTCGCAAAGCCGAAGCAGACGATACCAAGATCACCGGTCGGTGATCACACGCATGCAAGTGACACCCCAAGCGCCAGCCTGTAACAGCCTGCACGATGCGTAGCACACAAGCGGCAACACGCTAATGCTCCCGGCGAGGCCCGGTCGAGCATAAGTCAACATCCAGCAGACGCGCATGCCCAGTAGCTGCCGGTCAAATCTGGGTCAAAACGAAGAGGGGGAAGGTACACAGCAAACGCTGCAAGACATTTACAAATAGGAGGCAGCGAGAGAAAAAGAAAAAAAAGAAAGAAAAAAACAAGCACTGGCAAATACAAGAGAAAAAAAAAACCTAAAATAAGCATTGCATTAAGAAAAGGATCACCCAAACAGCAAGGAACGCTCAGCCATGACAGACCAGGTCGCAGCCCCTGCAGCGGCACAACCAGTGCCCCCTGCAGCACCACCCACGCACCTACACTCCCAAGTCAATGCTCTCCCACCATTTAGTGAGCTAATCGACCCTGCTACTGCGTCACCTAGGTGGAATGTGTGGATTGGCCGACTCAACAACTATTTTATAGCCACGAGGGAAACCGATGGTGCTGTAAAAAGGTCACTATTACTTCATTTCGCAGGAGACGAAATATACAAGCTGTTTGCCCACCTGCCAAACACCGGACTCTCCACCGACTATGATGCCGCAGTCCGAGCACTTAACGCTCATTTTGACCCACAACTCAATCCTGATTACGAACGTTTCAAACTCCGACAAGCCCGTCAGAGAGAGGAAGAGTCCATGGACGCTTTTCATGCACGTCTATGAGAATTAGCTGGCACGTGCACCGACGATGATCAGACCAAGGAAGTGAGAGCACAGGCCATCCAGGGGTGCCGCAACAAAACCTTACGAACATTGATCCTCCGACAACTCCGGATCACTCTAGAGGAAATACTCATCCTGGCACGGTCACACGAGCTATCGGACGCCAGGTCAACAGCCATGGAAGCGGCCCTCACTAACACAGCGGCACAAACAGTGACAGTCAAAACAGAACGGGTGGATGCAGCCCGCACGTCGACTCGCGGCGGACGAGGATGATGGCCCAGCCGGAATTCGCGACGGTCACAGTGCGGATACTGTGGAAAAGAAGAACATCCCCCAGACGAATGCCCCACCAGGGGAAAAACGTGTGCAAAGTGCGGTATCCCCAATCTTTTCGCAAGTGCATGCCGAGGAGGACCACGAAATAGAGGACTTCCCGGACGGAGGCCACCGTCCAAAGCAGTAAGACACCTTTCACTAGAGGATCCCGCAGCAGCAACCCTGACACGCCGAAAGCAATGCCTCGAAGACTCTTCCACGGACGAGGAAGAGGAGTGTTACCTCATATCTTTCACAAGCGACCTCAAACGAAGACGACACCCTCAACCGACATGTGCCATTGAGATCGCAGGATCAACGGTCACAGCACTCATTGACACAGGAGCATCTGTAAATGTCATGGGGTACCAACAATATAAAAGGCTGAAATCAAGACCGACACTTGTGCCGTCCAAGGTCAAGATCCTCACGTACGGGAGCCAAACGCCGCTCCCACTAAAGGGAAAAATGTCCGTCCACGTAAAATCAGAAGACCACGAAATCACAACAACGTTTCACGTTGTCGACAGAGAAGCAGACATACTAGTGGGCAGTCACACCGCCGAAGACTTGGGCCAGGTGACGTTCGCGAATGCTGTAAAAACTCTACGAATAGAGGACGTCCTTGAACTGTTCCCACAGCTCTTCAAAGGTCTAGGAAGCATAAAGAGGCCAGCGGTGAAACTGCACATCGACACCGCGGTGAAGCCTGTTGCGTTGCGGCATCAACGCATACCATTCCACTTACGGCCGCTGGTGGAACAAGAACTACGAAAGCTTGAGCAGCAAGGAGTGATAGAGAAGGTAACGGGACCTACCCCTTGGGTCTCCCCCATGGTCATAGCTGAGAAGCCAAAACAACCAGGTCAAATCAGAATCTGCATTGACATGCGAGTACCCAATCAGGCAATACGGAGAGAAAGACATCTGACGACAACAGTCGACGACATCCTGGCCGACCTCAACGGCTCTCGGTGGTTCTCTAAACTGGACTTAAACGCTGGCTATCATCAGCTGAAACTAGCAGAAGAAAGCAGATACATCACCACTTTCTCAACTCATCTAGGACTCCGGCGCTATAAGAGATTGAACTTCGGGATATCATCAGCCGCGGAAATATTCCAAAATGCTGTGAGAGAAGTTCTATCGGGGCTCCAAGGCGTCATAAATGTCAGCGATGACATTCTAATACATTCGGCAACAATAGAAGACCACCACCGCCAACTGCGAGCCACTCTCCAATGACTCTCAGATCATGGAGTGACCCTCCACAAAGAAAAATGCCAATTTTTTAAAAATCACATCGAATTTTTGGGATTCGTATTCAGTCAAGACGGCGTGAAAGTAGACCCTCGGAAATCACAGGCGATCCAACTTGCTCCTGCCCCCACGACTGCATCGGAAGTCAGAAGCTTCTTAGGCATGGCGACATACTGCGGACGTTTTATTCCTAACCTCGCCACCATCGCAGAGCCACTACGCAACCTCACAAAGAAGGATACAATCTGGCGGTGGACCCAAATAGAAGAGGAAGCGTTCCGCAAAGTAAAACAGCATTGTCGGACAGAACGACCATGGCCTATTTTAACACAGAGCGACCCACCAAGCTCATCATAGATGCCAGCCCCGTGGGGCTAGGAGCTTTACTGACACAAGAAACTGAGCCGGGAACATGGGTTCCGATAGCCTTCGCAAGCAAAGCACTAACTGCAACTGAAACCCGCTACTCACAAATTGAACGGGAAGCTCTTGCTATCAAGTGGGCATGCAATCACTTCCACCTATACATCAGTGGGCACCCATTCTGTGTGGTAACAGATCACCAGCCACTACTCCCACTATTTAAGGGAACTGCTCCTCATCCACCACCCAGAATCGAGAGGTGGGCAATCCAACTTCAGCATTACCAGCTCGATCTGGTATACAGGCCAGGAGCGAAAAACCCAGCTGACTTTCTATCACGTCACCCCGTAAGCCCTGCAGATGAACATTCTGACCAAGAGAAACAAACAGAGGACTTTGTCAACATGGTTTCCCAATGGGCCTGTCCAAGAGCCCTCTCTTTACAAGACATTGAGGCGCACACGCGCAACGCACGCAGTCCTCAAAAAAGTGATGGACGCCTTGCAGAAAGGATCATGGGAAGGTTTCCTACATAATGTCCAGGGGTGGAATGAGCCCGACCGGGATCGGTTAGGGAAGATGTGGAGAGTTAGGGAAGAACTAAGTGCTGCAGCCAGTGGCGTAATCCTAAGAGGCTCACGCATCGTCATTCCACAAAGTCTCCAAGAACAGGCAACTACCCTAGCACACGAAGGACACCAAGGGACAAGACAGATGAAGTCCAGGATGAGGGAAAAGGTGTGGTTCCCTGGCATGGAAGAAGCCGTAGATGTCATGGTGCGAAATTGCAGAGCCTGTCAGCTAACCGGGAACTCTGAGTCACCTGCTCCAGTAATAACCGAAGATCCAGCTCCATCGCCCTGGTCGTGGGTGAGCCTCGATTTCGGGAGTTTTCCAGACGGGCGAGTCACTGCCGTCCTGGTTGACAGCTACACGAAATACCCAGTTGAGGAAGTGTTGTCGTCCACTGCATTCCAACATCTACAGCCCGTATTAGAGAAAACATTTGCGCTTTTTGGACTACCACACGTAATCAAAACGGATAACGGTCCCCCGTTCCAAGGAAGTGATTTCAGAGAATTTTTAACCCGGCTGGGAATAAAGCATCACCGCATCACTCCACAATGGCCGCAGGCCAACGGTGAAGCGGAGCGATTCATGCGGACCATTAACAAAATACTTCGCATAGCAGTGTCCGAACAAACAGATCCAGAGGCCACCCTTCAACAATTCTCACTGCACGACACAGAGGTCCCCGTGGTCGCTGATGCTGGCTGGTCCCAGGCGTGACACTCTACCAGTGGCTGACAACTGGGAGCCCCTCCCATATGACCCCGCCGACACACAAGCTCGAAGGTCGAAAACCAACGAGAAAGCCAGTCAACGGAGGAAAGCACGAATGCACGTGCTGGTGCCAGGGTGTACGGTACTGGTGAAGAACCGCTGGAGTGGGGGGAAATTCCGCACTCCATATGAACCTGAACCATGGATCGTTAGAACAGTGAGAGGAACAGCTATCACAGCCGAGCGGAATGGAGAGGTAATTACTCGGAGGATCCCTGTGGCGAATACCGAAGAGCAAAGCTCAGCATGCGTGGTGAGAGAAAGTGCCGCACAGGAAGAAACAAGTCCCTGCGCCATCGACACCCCCAGTCAGACCCAACCAGTATCAACGTCAGAAGATAACACGAGCTCCAACAATCCGGGTGGCGACCAGGAAGCAATTAGTCCCGGAGGAGGTCGGGCTGTCCACCAATGTAGATACGACCTCAGGCCAAACCCTCGGCCGAACCAAAGACTTGCCGACTTCATATGTTAGTCCGAGATATATTTGGTTAAGGACTGAGTTGGAATGGGATGTAGCGGTCTAGTTCATTTAGCCTCCGACCGCTAACACATCAGGCCGGAAGCACCACCACACAATGTATCACTCTCTGGCCAGGCGTGGCCAGAGAGCTTAAATAAACGGGCCGGGGTCGCTCGGGACTTCCGGCCCATCACAGTTACCCTTGTGTGAGCGTCATTTATTTAGCTGCGCCCAAGCACGGCGTCCGGAGGGTTTGGGCCCCAGCGACTTCCCCACATACCTGCAGAGGACCCGACAGAATCCCGACCCAATTTTCACCAAACCGCTCCTGCATGCCCAAGCTTACCTGAGATGCCGGAATCTCATGCAGTTTTCCTTTGCTGCGCAAAACTCTGGAACAGAATCAAAAGAGAGCGAGTCCGCGCAATCATGCCCCATGCACCATTGCACCCTCACCGTGTTCCATTGGTGGTGCAGTGCAATGACGTCACTTCCGGCGCTACCGGATGTACGTAGGGCATTTGTGAGATCCACTTATGATTTATTTAGGTACCTGTTTAAAGGTGAGTGGGAAGCAGAGAGTGGGAATTTGGAAAATAAAACATTTAGGCCATTTCTAAGAGTGTATTTGACAGGGCTAATTGGCCGAGCGGCAAGAACTGCTCTTTTAATTGCAAGGTCCCGGGTTCGAGTCCCAGCGCCGCTTCCTTACCTGTATTGATTCTCCCTATAAAACGGAATGTTTAATATTTTTTCAATGCCTGTGTCCTTTTATGTTTTCCTTCACCCATAAGGCACAATGAAAACTAGAGACGGTTGCAGTGCGTTTCTTTTAAAGGTGTCAGTTTTTCAAAAATACCGTGATTGCAATGCTGGGTTGTACGAAGAATAACATTACTCATCGTAGGACAGCAGTATCCAGGTCACGGGGAGTTCACTAATAGAACCAGCATAGTCTTTCCACTTTTAGGTGCATGAAATTAAATTTCCAACCATTGGCGCGGAGTACATTTCGCTATTAATGCCACAGCACCATCTCTGCCCTTTTTTTTTTATTACAAATCGCAAAGCAATATTTCACCTTTGTATAAAAAGGCACAACCAAAAAACATCACAATGTAAAAGGTAAAATCAGGGCATTCAGGGTTGATGCAGTAATTATATTGTAAGTAACCGGGGGCCTCATCAGTAGAAAATAATGACATCTGAGCAGCACAATGTTTATCATGTGTCTTGCCAACATTGTTTGTGGTTTGCATTAAGAGAAAATTGGTTGATATTTGGGGGGAGGGTTTGTCTTATTTTGTTATCAGTAAACTGATTCTTTCCCTGTTTATAGATAACTTGGGCAACACTATCGTGGTTCCAGGTGGGGCCGCCCCCGCCTCCTTTTGTAAATGTGAACAGTGTTTTAAAAAAAAACTATGTTCTAATGAATGTAAATGTACGTTCTAGCCCCGTTCAGTCCCACATGTGAAATCCTTCATTCCGTAAAACTGCCAACTCAATAATGCTCTGGGCACAGCACCTAGTGTTCGGAGTGCTCTTCCCTCAATAACCTACCGAATTTGATTTAATAGACTGTTAGATTTGGGGGTCTCTTGTTGGCAGAGGTAGGTACCTTTGTCCAAATAGGGACCCTTGAGTCTAGTCAGGGAAAGTAGGTACACTCCTGAAATAACCCCTGCTCACCCTCTTGGTAGCTTGGCACGAGCAGACAGGCTTAGTTCAGAGGTAGTGTGTAAAGCATTTGTGAACACATACAGTAATCAAGTGACAACACTACAAATGGACACCACACAGGTTATATATTTATAAAAATAGGTATACTTTATATATATTTATCACAAGACCATAAACGACAAAAATAATCCACAATACTGTCAAGAATACTTAGTTCTGATCAAAAAGGCTTAATTCAAGGTTCTGTGCGAGTCGGTAGTCTCCTCCGGCTACGGCTGTGTCGAGAACAAACAGAGTCTAACAGATCCATCTGACCGCGTCGAGACGGGCCAACACAGCGTAGACAGACTCGGTCACAGTACCTTTTACTTGAAGCGGCAGGCACGGGCGTGCGAGCCGGATGGCTGTTCGTCGCGGTCGCGATGCAAAAATGGAAGCGTTGCAGGACGCGTTGTCCCTCGATGCGGTGCAGGCAGCGGCTCGTTGACGGCGTCGAGACGGAGTCGGTGAGACCAGGGCCGTGCGTTGCAGGGCGAGACGGTGCTTCGATGCGGTGCTGGCAGGTTGCGGTGCGGCGACGGAGCCGGGTTCAGGAGCTGGCGTTGATCAGTCCGGACAGCGGTGCGAGTCGGGCGGTGCGTCGCAAAGCGTGCGAGCGGTGCCCAACTCCGGTGCGGTCACAGGACTCGAACTCAGCAGCAGTGACCGTGTCGGTCGGACCAGTTCGATTCGGGCGTAGCGAAGCGTTGCAGGACGCGTTGTCCCTCGATGCGGTGCAGGCAGCGGCTCGTTGACGGAGTCGGTGAGACCAGGGCCGTGCGTTGCAGGGCAAGACGGTGCTTCGATGCGGTGCTTACAGGACACCGAGTCGGTCGTGAGAGTCGGTCACAGCTCCCTACCTCTGTAGCCACTGAAACAGAGTTTCCAGCAGCAATTCACAAAGGGGGTGAAGTCCAATGGTCCTGGGACTTCGGTCAGGGGGCAAGCTCTCTTCCAAGCCCTTGGAGATCCTTCACAAGTTGATGAAAGTCACAGCAAAGCAAAAGTTCCTTTCTCCTTTCTTTGGCAGTCAGGCAAACCACTGCAGGCCAATCCCCCAAGCAGCACTTCAGGCTTAGGGATAGTCTCTCCTCAGTTTCTTCTTGGTTCCACTCCTCAGCAAAGGTTTCTTCTTGTTCCCAAAAGTGATCTAATTTTCCTGGGTTCTGGGTGCCCCTCTTATACCCTGATTCTCTTTGTTCTCTGGAGGCAGAGAGGCCTCTGCCTAGTCCAAAACCAGTTCTGGTCAGTTCTGGAGCACTTTGTTTTTCTGACTCCTTCTTTCCTTTCAGAATGTGGGGCAGAGTGCTCAGCCGCCCGGCAGGAGGTGGAGCCAGCATTGTGGAAGGCAGGCACAGCCCTATTCAGTCCCAGGTGCAACTCCTCCCTCCACTCTGGATGCAGATCTTTCTATTCAGCCCTGCGCTGACTCACCCTGTCTCCTGTAGCCACCCCCAGCCCCTGTCACTCAATCTCCAGACAAGGAATACACAACCTAGCAGAGGCAGGCTTGGATAGTTAGGCAAGAAAATACCCACTTTCTAAAAGTGGTATTTTCGAACACAGAATGTTAAAACCAACTTCACTAAAAGATGTATTTTATCATCCTGAGTTCAGGCATACTAAATTCGTTTTTCTACCATGTTCCCTGGGTCAGTTCTGACTATAAGGTGTAATAGTCAGTCTGCCCATTCTGGCCTATGGGGAGCAGGTAGCCTTGCAATAGTGAAAAACGAAAATGGCTGTAATTCACTATTAGGACATGCCACACACACCAGGGCATGTCCTACCTTATACTTACAATGCACCCTGCCCTAGGGCCTACTTTAGGGGTGACCAACATGCAGTAAAGGGAAGGTTTAGGGACTGGTAAGTGGGTGTACTCACCAAGTCGACATGGCAGCCCTAGGCTGCACACAGGCTCTGCGATGGCAGGCCTGAGACACATTTTACAAGCCGCTTCTGTGGGTGGCACAACCAGTGCTGCAAGCCCACCAGCGGCATTGGATTTACAAGCCCTGGGCACACTGAGTGCACTGTACTAGGGACTGACAAGTAAACCAATCATCCAATCATGGAGTCACTAATACATATATCAATTAACGATAGGGAGCACTTGCACTTTGGCACTGATTAGCAGCGGCAAAGTGCCCATGAGCATCTAGTCCAGCAAAAACATATCGGCAACAGTGGAGGCATTACGAAAAATGGAAGGGAGACCCACGCCAAGGATGCCAGGTCTAACACGTGTCCCCTCCAGCTGAAATGTGGGGAGAACTATCCTACCCCTAGGGAGTTCTCATCGCTAAGGCGGAAAAATCTGGACAGTCCATCAGCATTGGCGTGTTCTGTACCAGGGCGGTGTTCCACCGTAAAGTCCATCCCCTGTAGGAAATGGACCACCTCAACAGCTTTGGATTCTCACCCTCATCTGCATCAACCATCTGAGGGGCCTGTGGTCTGTCTGAACCCGGAAGTGAGTCCCAAACAGGTATGGTCTCAGCTTCTTCAGTGCCCAGACCACAGCAAATGCCTCACGCTCAATAGCACTCCATCTCTGTTCCCGGGGAAGTAACCTCCTACTGAGGAAGGCTACAGGTTGGTTTAGGCCCTCCTCATTGATCTGTGATAGAACAGCCCCTACACCATGCTCTGAAGCGTCCGTCTGAACAATGAACTTATTGGAGAAGTTGGGTGCCTGGAGCACAGGCGCCGTGCACATGGCAGTCTTCAAGGTGTCAAAAGCTTTTTGACAGGCGTCAGTCCAAATCACTTTCCTGGGCTGCTTCTTGGAAGTCAGCTCTGTCAAGGGGGCAACAATGCTGCCATACCCCTTGACGAATCTCCGGTAATACCCGGTGAGTCCTAGGAAGGCTCTCACCTCTGTCTGGGTCTTGGGGGCTCCCAAGCCAGAATGGTATCAATTTTCGGTTGGAGGGGCGCCACCTGGCCGCTCCCAACCTGGTGTCCCAAGCACACCACAGAACCCTGCCCAATCTGGCACTTACTCGCCTTGATTGTGAGGCCTGCTCTCCGCAGCGCCATCAACACTTCCCAGAGGTGACGCAGATGTTCTTCCCAACTGGAACTGAACACTGCGATGTCATCCAGGTAGGCGGCACTGAAATCCTCCAGTCCAACCAACACCTGGTTGACCAACCTCTGAAAGGTGGCAGGGGCATTCTTCATCCCAAAGGGCATCACCCGGAACTGGTAGTGCCCATCTGGTGTGGAGAATGCTGACCTCTCTTTGCCCCATCAGTCAAGGCGATCTGCCAGTACCCAGACGTTAAGTCAAACGTGCTGAGGTACCGCGCAGCCCCTAACCGATCTATGAGCTCATCAGCTCTGGGGATGGGGTGGGCGTCAGTCCTGGTGACGGAATTGAGTCCCCTGTAGTCCACACAGAACCGGAGTTCGGGTGTGGCACCAGGCGCGGCAGCCTTTGGAACCAAGACCACTGGGCTGGCCCAAGGGCTGTTAGAGGACTCAATTACCCCTAGCGCAAACATCTTGGAGACCTCCTCCTTGATGCAGGCTCTGAAGCTGTCAGTCACCCTGTAAGCCTTGTGCTTCACAGGAAGACTGTCCCCAGTGTCCACATCATGGACGCACCACTGAGTGACACTGGGAACCAGGGAGAACAGGTCAGGGAACTGTCCCAACAGTTGGCGACAGTCACCCTGCTGCTCAGGTGTCAGGGAGGTAGAGAGGTTTACTCCCTCCACTGATCCATCTTACTCTCGGGCTGACAGGAGGTCAGGAAGAGGCTCGGTCTCCTCCTCCATTCCATCATCTGTAGCTAAGAGCATGCCCACTTGGGACCTCTCCAAGTGGGGCTTCAGGCGGTTCACATGCAGGACCCGCAAGGGGTTCCTGGGAGACTGCAAGTCCACCAAATAGGTAACTGGACTCTTGCGCTCCACCACCGTAAAAGGGCCGGTCCACCTGTCCTGGAGCGCACAAGGCTCCACAGGGGCCATGACCCACACTTTCTGACCAGGCTGACGCTCTACCAGAGTGGCATTCTGGTCATACCACCGCTTCATCTCCTCCTGGCTGGCTTCCAGATTTGCCTCAGCAAGTTCTCTGAAACGCCTAGTCTGGTTCCTGAAGGCCAGCATGTAACTGTATACATCCTGGGGAGGTTTCCTAGGAGATTGCTCCCAGCCTTCCTTGACCAAACTCAGAGGTCCTCGCACCGGGTGTCCATAGAGGAGCTCAAAGGGACTGAACCCTAGAGACTTCTGTGGCACCTCCCGGTATGCAAACAACAGGCATGGTAAGAGGACGTCCCATTTACGCCTCATGGGTTCTTCCAGACCCATAATCATGCTCCTTGAAGGTCCGGTTGAATCTCTCAACCAGCCCATTTCCTTGAGGGTGGTAAGGAGTGGTGAACTTGTAAGTTACACCGCACTCCTGCCACAGGGACTTCATGTACTTGGACACGAGTTGGTACCTCTGTCAGACACCACCTCTTGAGGGAATCCCACACGTGAGAAAATTCCCATCAGTGCCCGTCCCACCACGGGGCCGTCACTGTTCTCAGAGGGATGGCTTCAGGGTACCGGGTGGCATGGTCCACCAAGACCAGGATAAACCTGTTGCCCATGGCTGTCTTGGGGTCCAGTGGCCCCACAATGTCAATACCCACCCGTTCAAAGGGGGTGCTGACCACAGGGAATGGCTGGAGAGGAGCCTTGTGCTTCCTCCCACTCTTTCCACTTGCCCGGCAAGTCTGGCATGTCCTGCAGTGAGTGGCGGCACTCCTGCGCATCTGGGGCCAATAGAAATGGGTAACAAGCCTGTCAAAGGTCTTGTCCTGCCCCAGATGTCCTGCTAACGGTACATCATGAGCCAACCCCAGTAGGAAGGCTCTGAAGCGCTGGGGTACCACCAGCACACAGGCTGACCCAGGCTCAGCAACCTTAGGCTCTGAATACAGGAGACCATTCTCCCAGTAAACCCAATGTGATCCAGACTGATCACCTGCTGCCTGGTCTGTGGCCTGTTGCCTCAGACCCACGAGAGAAGGGCATGTGTTCTGCTCCTCGCAGAACTCTTCCCTGGAGGGTCCTCCTTCTTGCTGCCAATGGGTCAGCTCAGGTAGGTCCCCCAGTTCAGCTACCTGTTCCCCTGTAGGCTCCAGGGCATCCCCTCAGGGTCTGCCTCCTCCTGGACCGTGGGAACTTCGGGGGCCGGTTTCCCGCGCCCCTGCCTCCTCTCTCTCCGGCAGGCACCTGGGCCTCCCTCTCAGGCTCCAGGTCCTCTTGAACACCTTTAGCTGCCATTGACCGGGTGGTCACACATGCCCAATCAGGCAAGCCCAACATTTCTAAATGCGCACTCCGCTCCACCTTAGCCTAAGGTGAGCTCTCCAAATCGTTCCCTAACAAACAGTCAACAGGCATGGCTGGCCCCACAGCTACTTGAAGAGTACCCGAGACCCCCCACTCAAAGGGAACCTGAGCCACCTTGCAGTGACTCTCTGTGTTGTCAGCGGCAACAACCGGATAGAATGCATCAGGGATAACCTGCTCCTTAGACACCAGGTGACACTTGACAGCTGTCACACTGGCTCCTGTGTCTCTCAGAGCCTCCACCCTATGGCCATTGATGGTCACCCACTGCCTGTATTTCTTAGTGTTCTCAGGCAGCAGGGTCCTAGGGACCATCTCAGAGTCTCCTAATGAGACAAGGGAAAACACTGTGGGATCCCCCACCTTGGGCACCCAACTCCTCCCCCAGGGCTACACTAGCCAACTGCCGGGGACTGCACTGGTGGGTGCTGGTTTTCCATGCAAAGGGCAACGAGGATCGTTTGCCTTGTGGCCAGGGGCGCCACACTTGTAACATACCAGTGGTCCCTGGTGAACAGGGGGCCTGTCAGGGCCACTGGCTTCTTCTCAGGGGAGGCTGGGAACCTTTCCCTTGGTTCCCTTGGGGTTTACTTTGGGGCCCTTTATGGAACTCCTTCTGTTTACCCTTGTCCCCCCACTCTTCTGCTGGGGACCCTGCCCACCCTTGGCGGAGTCTCCCACGTGACCCTTGTGGACCCGGGTACTCACCCAGCGGTCCGCCTCCTCAGCAAGCTGACTAGGGTTAGTCAGCTTACTATCAATCAGGTGCTGGCGTAGCTCAGGAAAACAATTACCGGACAAGTGCTCCCAGGCAATCAAATCAAAGAGCGCCTGAAAATCAGTCGCTTTGCTACCCTTTACCCAACCATCCAAGGCTCTGCAAAAGAAGGTCACATATTCAACCCAGGTACTGCTTTCAATCTTACTACAGTTCCTGAACCTTTGCCTATAAAGCTCAGGGGTCAAACCATACCTAGTCATTAAGGCATCCTTCATGTGGCTGTATGAATTATAGACTTCAGAGGGCAAATCCAACAAGGTATCCCGCCCTTCACTGAGGAACCGTCCCCACAACCCCGCTCCCCAATCCTTCTCAGGGACCCGGTGGGAAGACATGGCTACCTCATAGGCTTTGAACCACTGCCCAATGTCATCATTTTTAAAAAATTCCTTAACCACATCTTTTGGAATATACACCCTAGCTTCAACAGGCACAGGCGGTATACTGCCACCAGAGGGAGTAATCTCTAAGCTCTTGGCCTTCAATTCCAACTCCCTCAAAACTTTCTCATGTTCAAACTGCATTTTCTTTTCCTCTAGGGCTAATTTCCTAGTTTGCATTTCAAATTCTAACTGCCCATTCAGCTTGAGCTTAGTCAGCTCCATTTCGTGCATCCTACTCTCTTTCCTGTCCTCCAACTCCTCTGGAGACAGTCCTCTGGCAGAAACACTGCTACCTACTGGGGAAGGTGGTCTTCTAGCCCCTAGACCCAATAGCCCCTCCAGCTGCCCTTGATTCGACCCAGGCCCTCAGCGCCTTTTGGAGGTCCTCCTTCCTGGAGAGCCCGGTCATGGACACTTTAAACTTTTTGCAGAATTGCCTGAGCTGCTTAAGGGTGTAGCATTCTAGCCTCTCTTCTTCCCAATCACACTCAACAGAGGCTACTGATGCTGGTTTCTCCATAGTGACTGAACTTGGCATTTGCAAAAATAGGAAATCCCAGAGAAAATGCTATAAAAGTATGTGGTTGCGTTTTGGTCTGCACTCACTAAGTAGTGTTCACCAATCACTGTACATGAGTCACAAATGCAAGTCCAGAATCCTCACCGCTGCCCACCAATGTTAGATTTGGGGGTCTCTAGTTGGCAGAGGTAGGTACCTTTGTCCAAATAGGGACCCTTGAGTCTAGTCAGGGAAAGTAGGTACACTCCTGAAATAACCCCTGCTCACCCTCTTGGTAGCTTGGCACGAGCAGACAGGCTTAGTTCAGAGGCAGTGTGTAAAGCATTTGTGAACACATACAGTAATCAAGTGACAACACTACAAATGGACACCACACAGGTTATATATTTATAAAAATAGGTATACTTTATATATATTTATCACAAGACCATAAACGACAAAATAATCCACAATACTGTCAAGAATACTTAGTTCTGATCAAAAGGCTTAATTCAAGGTTCTGTGCGAGTCGGTAGTCTCCTCCGGCTACGGCTGTGTCGAGAACAAACAGAGTCTAACAGATCCAGCTGACCGCGTCGAGACGGGCCAACACAGCGTAGACAGACTCGGTCACAGTACCTTTTACTTGAAGCGGCAGGCACGGGCGTGCGAGCCGGATGGCTGTTCGTCACGGTCGCGATGCAAAAATGGAAGCGTTGCAGGACGCGTTGTCCCTCGATGCGGTGCAGGCAGCGGCTCGTTGACGGCATCGAGACGGAGTCGGTGAGACCAGGGCCGTGCGTTTCAGGGCGAGACGGTGCTTCGATGCGGTGCTGGCAGGTTGCGGTGCGGCGACGGAGCCGGGTTCAGGAGCTGGCGTCGATCAGTCCGGACAGCGGTGCGAGTCGGGCGGTGCGTCGCAAAGCGTGCGAGCGGTGCCCAACTCCGGTGCGGTCACAGGACTCGAACTCAGCAGCAGTGACCGTGTCGGTCGGACCAGTTCGATTCGGCGTAGCGAGCGTTGCAGGACGCGTTATCCCTCGATGCGGTGCAGGCAGCGGCTCGTTGACGGAGTCGGTGAGACCAGGGCCGTGCGTTGCAGGGCGAGACGGTGCTTCGATGCGGTGCTTACAGGACACCGAGTCGGTCGTGAGAGTCGGTCACAGCTCCCTACCTCTGTAGCCACTGAAACAGAGTTTCCAGCAGCAATTCACAAAGGGGGTGAAGTCCAATGGTCCTGGGACTTCGGTCAGGGGCAAGCTCTCTTCCAAGCCCTTGGAGATCCTTCACAAGTTGATGAAAGTCACAGCAAAGCAAAAGTTCCTTTCTCCTTTCTTTGGCAGTCAGGCAAACCACTGCAGGCCAATCCCCCAAGCAGCACTTCAGGCTTAGGGATAGTCTCTCCTCAGTTTCTTCTTGGTTCCGCTCCTCAGCAAAGGTTTCTTCTTGTTCCCAAAAGTGATCTAATTTTCCTGGGGTCTGGGTGCCCTCTTATACCCCTGATTCTCTTTGTTCTCTGGAGGCAGAGAGGCCTCTGCCTAGTCCAAAACCAGTTCTGGTCAGTTCTGGAGCACTTTGTTTTTCTGACTCCTTCTTTCCTTTCAGAATGTGGGGCAGAGTGCTCAGCCGCCCGGCAGGAGGTGGAGCCAGCATTGTGGAAGGCAGGCACAGCCCTATTCAGACCCAGGTGCAACTCCTCCCTCCACTCTGGATGCAGATCTTTCTATTCAGCCCTGCGCTGACTCACCCTGTCTCCTGTAGCCACCCCCAGCCCCTGTCACTCAATCTCCAGACAAGGAATACACAACCTAGCAGAGGCAGGCTTGGATAGTTAGGCAAGAAAATACCCACTTTCTAAAAGTGGTATTTTCGAACACAGAATGTTAAAACCAACTTCACTAAAAGATGTATTTTATCATCCTGAGTTCAGGCATACTAAATTCGTTTTTCTACCATGTTCCCTGGGTCAGTTCTGACTATAAGGTGTAATAGTCAGTCTGCCCATTCTGGCCTATGGGGAGCAGGTAGCCTTGCAATAGTGAAAAACGAAAATGGCTGTAATTCACTATTAGGACATGCCACACACACCAGGGCATGTCCTACCTTATACTTACAATGCACCCTGCCCTAGGGCCTACTTTAGGGTGACCAACATGCAGTAAAGGGAAGGTTTAGGGACTGGTAAGTGGGTGTACTCACCAAGTCGACATGGCAGCCCTAGGCTGCACACAGGCTCTGCGATGGCAGGCCTGAGACACATTTTACAAGCCGCTTCTGTGGGTGGCACAACCAGTGCTGCAAGCCCACCAGCGGCATTGGATTTACAAGCCCTGGGCACACTGAGTGCACTGTACTAGGGACTGACAAGTAAACCAATCATCCAATCATGGAGTCACTAATACATATATCAATTAACGATAGGGAGCACTTGCACTTTGGCACTGATTAGCAGCGGCAAAGTGCCCATGAGCATCTAGTCCAGCAAAAACATATCGGCAACAGTGGAGGCATTACGAAAAAATGGAAGGGAGACCCACGCCAAGGATGCCAGGTCTAACATAGACTATAATGTTTATCTATCTAAAAGAATCTGGGACACGCACAGGGTTCACATGACAACTGCCTTGACTCTTAGTTCACCAATGGCACTGTCGCCAAGGTGGGGGCAGGATTGCTTCACTTTTAAGAAGTACTTTTCAGCGCAGCGCTATAATGTGGACGTATCAATGTCCAAGCTTCCACATGTTAAAGAAATGAACTTTTTTGAATTTTGAAGGGACTTTATCATATTTTATGTGATGTTTGTTGTTTGATTAAATGGCGAACAGATGCAGGGCTCGGCTCGTACACTGGCTGTAAGAGACAACAAGTCAGACCCTTGGCCCGGCTCTGGGTTGGCTCGGCCTGTTAATTTGTTGACTTACCCACTTTTGTGAAAGAGAGAGTCCCTGCACATGCTTCCACCCTCCTTTGCACACTCATCCACTTTATTCCTCTCTCTCTTTTGCTTCTTTCTTAAGCTCTTTCTGCCTCACCTTTCCTTCGCTCTCAGTTTGTGTCTCCTGGTAACATTTGCAAGAAAGTGGTATTTTCTGAATGGTTTCTCCAAAATAAAGTTGGTGGGTGCTAACCATTGGTTTGGTTATTAACTAACAGGAAGAGTGTAAGATAATGGATTGCTGATTGGTGAATATGGGTGCTTACTACCAGAGGAATAGACACGATGACGTAGGCTAAAGTCTTTGATCTTGTACATAAGCAAGTGATTGACTTCTATTGTAGCACATACATTTCCCACTGATACAATTGACATGTATCAGCACTCAACAGAATTGAGAATGTCAAGACAGCGTAAGTTTATTCTAACCATTTATCTTCCATCTCTTTAGTCTTATACTATCACCCAAAACCAGTTTTCTGCCACACCTTATTAATCTACCCCACTCTCTTCAATTGTTTACTAATGGGGATCTTTAAATCTGTCTTACTGCTAGTGTAGCTTGTCCATTCTTAGACTGAGATCATACCATCTTTTTCATCATAGCATATGGAATCTTGTCAAAGGGGGCTGGAAAGAACAGGTGGGCCCAGTGAGTTGGTTATTTTGTATGTAAAATTCTGTAATGAAGGCTCCCAATGGTACATAAATGTATTTGCGCTATTAAACCCATGTACTGTAAACACTGATTGATGAAACACAGAAGGCAAGTACATGTTGCCAAAATACACTTATTAAAAACATCTTCGAGACAGCCCCTTTCAAAGCACTGCTGGTCAGATTAGTAAATACATTATAGGAATCCCGTGCCTACAACTGCCTTCTGCAGTAGGCTCCTTCTATGTCAAGTGATGCAAAAAATAATACACGACGCTGAACCTCAGGGCATCAATCACAAGACCTACCAGAACATACACTCTATGCCCCCAATCCTCCTTTAACCATTTCAAAGGTTGTCTGTGAAAATCATCAAAGCATTGGAGTACGTGACCGCTGCAGCTTCTTGGGTTTTTCCACATCTCCTTTACGAACAGTGAGGACCAGGGTGTCACAAAAATGTCTTTTCAAGACATTAGTCCATCTCCGGTCGGGCCCTCTTCTCCAGTCCGCATTCCCTCCTTCCCTGTATTCTTTCTACTAACCTACTGTGCTGTGTCACTTTCTCTCTTCCTCTTAAACTCCACTCACTATCCTCCTCTCCTTCAAGTTGTATCACAGCCACCAATACTACTTACTTTTCTTTACACTATTCCTCTTGCATTTCTACACCTTATACCATTCTGTCTCCCAACCCCTACCAGCAGCAGCCTCTACTATCTTTTCCCACCCCCTCAAATCTCTTGCACCGCATACAATCTCTCCAGCTCCTCATCATCATCCTTCTAACCATTTCCTTCCAGTTTCTTCTTCCTGCCTTTCATTATCTATCTCTCCCTGTAATCTCCCTCACTTCTTGCCTTGTATTTTTACCAGTTCTTACCATCTACAGAAGAATTGTTTAACTGATTGATGGAAAGGGATGTGTGTAGGAGGCTGGCTCAGTATATGGTGTGCACCAATTGGTGAGGCACCCTGCACTGAGTCCAGGCAATCCTTAGTATTAGTTGTAATGGTCCCTGATAACCAAAGCTGTCAAGGGGTAACTGGAAAGCAGCTAAGGCTTATTCAGGAGGGTGTAAAACGTGCACATTAACACACAGTCAGTCAGTGAATCTTACACTCAAGAAAGGACCACACCAGTGTTAGAAAAATACTTTTATATTTATTAAACAAAACACTAGAAGTTCTTTGGTATATCTCCTACCAGGAGATATCAATACACCTAGAAATATACTTCAGAACAGTAAGTAAAGCATAGAAAACACATGGGCCCCTATTGAGGGTGGGGGGCAAACCAAATACTAAGACAATGGAATGCGAGGTGAGTACCAAACCAGGACTGATATCCAAGGATGAAGAAGCCAGGGGAAGCACAGAACCACCAAAGGTAAGTAGCTAGGGACCCCCGGGTGCAGAGGCGTTACACCTGGTCAAGTGTCCATAGGATAACACGGGTAAAGTCGCGGTTCGTATTTTACGGTTTCAGGGCCCTTCTCAAAGGACCCTGAGGAAACCAGTTGGATCAAGGAAGGTTGGAGAGCCACCATTGATGATTTTAACAGTGGATGCTTGTTTTACCTGTTTTGTACAAAAAGAAAGTGGCAAAAACAAATAAATGTGTTAAAAAAATAACCTGTGACTTATTCACAGTTCTCTGAAGCACACTGTATGCTCAGTTGTGTATAATAGAAAAGTTATATGCCATTTTGCGTTTATCTGCAATTAATCGTTCAATCATCCAACAGTTAGAATATGTCTAGAAAACTGAAACCAAAATGGTGGACATGCTCATGAAGTAACCAGCAATTCATGTTAAAATCACTAAAAGAAAAACATCTTATTGAAAACACAAAGGTACCTTTGCAGTAATCAGGTACTCATTTTCAAATCATCCTAAAGTCATCAGGGACAATCTCATCCTGTAATCTTGTAAAGTAATCAGATACTCATTTTCAAGACATCCTTAAATCATCATGAATAATGACACCTTCTGAAGTCACCAGATACTCATTTTCAAGTCATCTTCAAATCATCAGGCAGAGCTTTTAAGCTTTGCTGATGACTTCAAGAGCTTGATGATGTATGATGATGTGAAAATGACTTCTAATGTAGTTGGATGATCATCGAATTACTCTAGGATGGCTTCTAAAGTAATCCTGTTTGACCTGGGGGTGCTCTTTCGCCCTTGGCCCCTCGTGCTGTTCCTGGTCTCACCAAACCACCTGCCCACCCATTTGTCCAGTACCCATAACCACTGTCCTCTGCCAGCTCTGGCCTGGTCCTGGCCGTAGGCTCCCTGCCCCCTCCGCAGGATAGATGCTCCTGATTTTTTTTTACAAAATGCCCCTGCTGTAGCGCAGCCTTTCTCTCTTTGCAGAGCCTCTCCCACCGCTCCTCAGTGTCCTTCAACAGCTGACGCTGTTTGTGTTTTTCCACCTCCAGATCCACAACTTGCCATCATGCTGAATGACCCTGCCCCAAGCCAAAAGGCCTGTGCAAGTCCCCAGCTCCAGAAACCCCAGGGACTACATGTCCCATAATGCCACTTGTGTCCCTGACCTGGGAGTCTCCCCTCTTCTGTTTTCTGCACCCTTGGTTCTCAGTCAGTACCGGGGACTCCAAGGGCTCCCCCTCTTTGCCTGATGCAGTTTTATTATTGTCTCGACCCTGCGGCTCCTCCCCAGTGCTAAGTGCAGGCACTGTAACATTCCCTAAGCCAGCAGGCACGGCCGCAAACTGCTCAGCACCCTCGAACCCCCTCACTGACGCGAGGCTGCACCGTATCTTGCCCTGTGGCTGAAACCTGCCCCGAAACTGTTTGCTCCGGCCTGGCATCTGCCAGTGTTGCACTCGATCTTCGTGATGCTCTTGCTGGTCGTTCACTTTTTGGCCTGCTTATTGCGCCCCCACTTTTCCAGCCCCCACGACCTCCATCATAGTGGAGAGCAGGCCACAACGGCTGTCGCCATGCCGCCCGAGGCGTCACGCATCGGGTGAACCATCTCATCCCAACCCAGGCCTAGCGCACGCAGGTCAGCCTGTACGGCCGTCCACACATGCTCCATTGACACCGGCCCCTACCTCTAACTGCTCAATCATAAATAAACCTTACCCTCTACCCTGTCAGGGTGAAGGAGTTGCCAGAAAGAGGACGACCCTTCACCCCTTGTCTCTTATTTACTAGCCCTAGACCCCATCCCCTCCCCTAAACCTAACCTATCCCCTGTCCCGGCCTGTACTAATTCAGGAAGCAGACCGGGGGGAGACTGGCTTCACCTGTCGCTCACCTCCGGGCCCCTTCATTCCACATGGTTCACACCATTCCACACCAAGCTGGAACAGGAGACAGGATACCACACACGTTTTACAAGAACCCTCAGTGGTTATAATAACAGTAGTACTATCTCAGGTTTCGGAAGGGATGTTTGGTTACTGCTTTTACCTTTCAGAAAAGAAGCACCAGTGAACTTCCATTATTTCCTCTGATTTGAGCCACAAGAGTATTCTTTTGATTTGTGAAACAGAGGTGGTGCTGACAATAACTGTGGAACCAAGTAAATCAACGCTGCATCCGGTCATGTCAAACATGGGTTGAATCTGCAAATAATCACTACATTGCCAGGTAGGTCGCTCCCCCGCCACACAGCTCCGCCTGTGGTGTCCTGCCCGCTGCTGGTAAGCTCGCCCCTCTGCTTGTGGCCTCGGTGCCCGTTTCCCTTCTGTTCCCCTCGCTGCCCCCATTGAACTGTGTCCTTTTTTCCTGTTGTTTCCCTCGCTGCCCCCATTTTCCCTGTGTCCTTTTTTTCCTTCTGTTTCCCTCGCTGCCCCATTGAACTGTGTCCTTTTTCCTTCTGTACCCTCGCTGCCCCCATTGAACTGTGTCCTTTTCCTTCTGTTTCCCCTCGCTGCCCCCATTTTCCCTGTGTCCATTTTCCTTCTGTACCCCTCGCTGCCCCATTTTCCCTGTGTCCTTTTTTCCTTCTGTTTCCCTCGCTGCCCCCATTTTCCCTGTGTCCATTTTCCTTCTGTACCCCTCGCTGCCTCTCTCACCTCCCGCCGCTGCGCTCCCTGCGGCCCCGCCCCCTGACTGCCCCTTCGCTGCCCCTGCCTCCCGCCTCCCAGCTGCTCCTCCCTCCCACCTCCCCATATATGGCGGCCGCTGCGCGGGTGAGGAGAGCGACCCTTGACCTTGCCAGGTAGGTCGCTCTCCCGCCACACAGCTCCGCCTGTGGTGTCCTGCCCGCTGCTGCAGCTGGTAAGCTCGCCCCTCTGCTTGTGGCCTCGGTGCCCGTTTCCCTTCTGTTCCCCTCGCTGCCCCCATTGAACTGTGTCCTTTTTCCTGTTGTTTCCCCTCGCTGCCCCCATTTTCCCTGTGTTCTTTTTTTTCCTTCTGTTTCCCCTCGCTGCCCCCATTGAACTGTGTCCTTTTTCCTTCTGTACCCTCGCTGCCCCCATTGATCTGTGTCCTTTTTCCTTCTGTTTCCCCTCGCTGCCCCCATTTTCCCTGTGTCCATTTTCCTTCTGTTTCCCCTCGCTGCCCCCATTTTCCCTGTGTCCTTTTTTCCTTCTGTACCCCTCGCTGCCCCCATTGAACTGTGTCCTTTTTTCCTTCTGTTTCCCCTCGCTGCCCCCATTGAACTGTGTCCATTTTCCTTCTGTTTCCTCGCTGCCCCCATTGAACTGTGTCCTTTTTCCTTCTGTACCCTCGCTGCCCCCATTGAACTGTGTCCTTTTTTCCTTCTGTTTCCCCTCGCTGCCCCCATTTTCCCTGTGTCCATTTTCCTTCTGTTTCCCCTCGCTGCCCCCATTGAACTGTGTCCTTTTTCCTTCTGTACCCTCGCTGCCCCCATTGAACTGTGTCCTTTTTCCTTCTGTACCCCTCGCTGCCCCCATTGAACTGTGTCCTTTTTCCTTCTGTTTCCCCTCGCTGCCCCCATTTTCACTGTGTCCATTTTCCTTCTGTACCTCGCTGCCCCCATTGAACTGTGTCCTTTTTTCCTTCTGTTTCCCTCGCTGCCCCCATTTTCCCTGTGTCCATTTTCCTTCTGTACCCCTCGCTGCCCCCATTTTCCCTGTGTCCTTTTTTCCTTCTGTTTCCCCTCGCTGCCCCCATTTTCCCTGTGTCCATTTTCCTTCTGTACCCCTCGCTGCCTCTCTCCACTCCCGCCGCTGCGTCCCCTGCGGCCCCGCCCCCCTGACTGCCCATTCGCTGCCCCTGCCACCCGGCTCCCAGCTGCTCCTCCCTCCCACCTCCCCATATATGGCGTGCCGCTGCGCGTGAGGAGAGCGACCCTTGACCTTGCCAGGTAGGTCGCTCCCCCGCCACACAGCTCCGCCTGTGGTGTCCTGCCTCGCTGCTGCTGCTGGTAAGCTCGCCCCTCTGCTTGTGGCCTCGGTGCCCGTTTCCTTCTGTTCCCCTCGCTGCCCCCATTGAACTGTGTCCTTTTTTCCTGTTGTTTCCCCTCGCTGCCCCCATTTTCCCTGTGTCCTTTTTTTCCTTCTGTTTCCCCTCGCTGTCCCCATTGAACTGTGTCCTTTTTCCTTCTGTACCCTCGCTGCCCCCATTGAACTGTGTCCTTTTTCCTTCTGTTTCCCTCGCTGCCCCCATTTTCCCTGTGTCCATTTTCCTTCTGTTTCCCCTCGCTGCCCCCGTTGAACTGTGTCCTTTTTCCTTCTGTACCCCTCGCTGCCCCCATTGAACTGTGTCCTTTTTTCCTTCTGTTTCCCTCGCTGCCCCCATTTTCCCTGTGTCCATTTTCCTTCTGTTTCCCTCGCTGCCCCCATTGAACTGTGTCCTTTTTCCTTCTGTACCCCTCGCTGCCCCCATTGAACTGTGTCCTTTTTCCTTCTGTTTCCCCTCGCTGCCCCCATTTTCACTGTGTCCATTTTCCTTCTGTACCCTCGCTGCCCCCATTGAACTGTGTCCTTTTTTCCTTCTGTTTCCCCTCGCTGCCCCCATTTTCCCTGTGTCCATTTTCCTTCTGTACCCTCGCTGCCCCCATTTTCCCTGTGTCCTTTTTTCCTTCTGTTTCCTCGCTGCCCCCATTTTCCCTGTGTCCATTTTCCTTCTGTACCCCTGCTGCCTCTCTCCACTCCCACCGCTGCGTACCCTGCGCCCCCGCCCCCTGACTGCCCATTCGCTGCCCCTGCCTCCCGCCTCCCAGCTGCTCCTCCCTCCCACCTCCCCATATATGGCGGCCGCTGCGCGGTGAGGAGAGCGACCCTTGACCTTGCCAGGTAGGTCGCTCCCCGCCACACAGCTCCGCCTGTGGTGTCCTGCCCGCTGCTGCTGCTGGTAAGCTTCGCCCCTCTGCTTGTGGCCTTGGTGCCCGTTTCCCTTCTGTTCCCTCGCTGCCCCCATTGAACTGTGTCCTTTTTCCTGTTGTTTCCCTCGCTGCCCCCATTTTCCCTGTGTCCTTTTTTTCCTTCTGTTTCCCCTCGATGCCCCCATTGAACTGTGTCCTTTTTCCTTCTGTACCCTCGCTGCCCCCATTGAACTGTGTCCTTTTTCCTTCTGTTTCCTCGCTGCCCCCATTTTCCCTGTGTCCATTTTCCTTCTGTTTCCCCTCGCTGTCCCCATTTTCCCTGTGTCCTTTTTTCCTTCTGTACCCCCGCTCCCCCATTGAACTGTGTCCTTTTTCCTACTGTTTCCTCGCTGCCCCCATTTTCCCTGTGTCCATTTTCCTTCTGTTTCCCCTCGCTGCCCCCATTGAACTGTGTCCTTTTTCCTTCTGTACCCCTCGCTGCCCCCATTGAACTGTGTCCTTTTTCCTTCTGTTTCCTCGCTGCCCCCATTTTCACTGTGTCCATTTTCCTTCTGTACCCTCGCTGCCCCCATTGAACTGTGTCCTTTTTCCTTCTGTTTCCCCTCGCTGCCCCCATTTTCCCTGTGTCCATTTTCCTTCTGTACCCCTCGCTGCCCCCATTTTCCCTGTGTCCTTTTTTCCTTCTGTTTCCCCTCGCTGCCCCCATATTCCCTGTGTCCATTTTCCTTCTGTACCCCTCGCTGCCTCTCTCCACTCCCACCGCTGCGTCCCCTGCGCCCCCGCCCCCCTGACTGCCCATTCGCTGCCCCTGCCTCCCGCCTCCCAGCTGCTCCTCCCTCCCACCTCCCCATATATGGCGGCCGCTGCGGTGAGGAGAGCCGACCCTTGACCTTGCCAGGTAGGTCGCTCCCCCGCCACACAGCTCCGCCTGTGGTGTCCTGCCCGCTGCTGCTGCTGGTAAGCTTCCGCCCCTCTGCTTGTGGCCTTGGTGCCCGTTTCCCTTCTGTTCCCTCGCTGCCCCCATTGAACTGTGTCCTTTTTTCCTGTTGTTTCCCTCGCTGCCCCCATTTTCCCTGTGTCCTTTTTTTTTCCTTCTGTTTCCCTCGATGCCCCCATTGAACTGTGTCCTTTTTCCTTCTGTACCCCTCGCTGCCCCCATTGAACTGTGTCCTTTTTCCTTCTGTTTCCCCTCGCTGCCCCCATTTTCCCTGTGTCCATTTTCCTTCTGTTTCCCCTCGCTGCCCCCATTTTCCCTGTGTCCTTTTTTCCTTCTGTACCCCTCGCTCCCCCATTGAACTGTGTCCTTTTTTCCTACTGTTTCCCTCGCTGCCCCCATTGAACTGTGTCCTTTTTCCTTCTGTACCCTCGCTGCCCCCATTGAACTGTGTCCTTTTTTCCTTCTGTTTCCCTCGCTGCCCCCATTTTCACTGTGTCCATTTTCCTTCTGTACCCCTCGCTGCCCCCATTGAACTGTGTCCTTTTTTCCTTCTGTTTCCCCTCGCTGCCCCCATTTTCACTGTGTCCATTTTCCTTCTGTACCCCTCGCTGCCCCCATTGAACTGTGTCCTTTTTTCCTTCTGTTTCCCCTCGCTGCCCCATTTTCCCTGTGTCCATTTTCCTTCTGTACCCCTCGCTTCCCCCATTTTCCCTGTGTCCTTTTTTCCTTCTGTTTCCCCTCGCTGCCCCCATTTTCCCTGTGTCCATTTTCCTTCTGTACCCCTCGCTGCCTCTCTCCACTCCCGCCGCTGCGTCCCCTGCGGCCCCGCCCCCCTGACTGCCCATTCGCTGCCCCTGCCTCCCGCCTCCCAGCTGCTCCTCCCTCCCACCTCCCCATATATGGCGGCGCGCTGTGCGGCCGCGCCGCGGCGTGCGTCTAGAGGCAAGCCCGTCTGCGCCCGTCCGCGCCTGGACCGCGCCCAGCGCCAGAACCCCTGGGCCGTGCGCCCCGCACCAGCCTCGAGGACTGACGCCGATACAATGCCACCACACTCCACGCTCTCAACCCCGGACGGACGCACAACTGCTTCAAGGCCGCCCCGAAACGCACCCATGGTCCCTTCACCTGCCGGAACTGCAGCTACACCAGCCTCAGAGCCACCGAAGCGCCCGCCAAGAAGGACCTCAACCACCTCCGATGCATCCTACTGAACACCCGCTCCGCACGCAAACACGCCCGCCGAGCTCTGGGACCTGCTCGACACATCATCACCAGACGTCGCCTTCCTGACAGAGACCTGGATGAACGACTCCTCCGCCTCGACATCGCCATAGCCATCCCAGACGGCTATAAGATCACCCGCAGAGACCGCGTCAACGCAGTAGGAGGAGGAATCGCCATCGTCCACAAGAACACCATCAGGGTCTCGACCAGCACCGACGACACTCTCAGCACCCCCGAACACATGCACTTCCAGATCCACACGGACCCCAACACCACCCTTAGAGGCACTCCTTGTCTACAGACCCCTGGGCCCCGACCCCAGTTCAGCGACTCCATCGCCGACTTCATCAGCACGCACGCCCTGACCTCTACCGACTACATCCTCCTCGGAGACCTGAACTTTCACCTGGAGAACAACAACGACAGCAACTCCACCACCCTGATCGACAACCTCGCCAACCTCGGTCTGAGCCAGCTCGTCACAACACCGACCCATTCCGCCGGCCACACGCTTGACCCCATCTTCTCCTCAAGCTCCCACGTCTCCTTCAGCCACACCACGGAACTCCTCTGGACCGACCACCGCTGCATCCATTTCACCTTCCAGAAACCCACCACAGACCACCGCACCCAACAGATACCACGCCGCTGCTGGAGCAAAGTCACCGAAGACCAACTACGGGCAACCCTCGCTCTCAGCCCTCCTCTCCGACCCATCCAACACCGACGACGCTGCCTGCAACCTCAGACAATGGATGGACGACTGTGCCAACACCCTCGCCCCGCTGAAAAAACTCACCTACAGTGACACCACCAAAAGAGCCAGCTGGTTCACCTCGGAACTCCTAGCTTCCAAGCGTACCTGCCGGAAACTAGAGAAGAAATGGCACAGTGATAAGACACCGGACAGCCACGCAGCCCACAAAGACGCCATCCGTAACCACCACCACCTCATCAAGTCCGCCAAGAGAATCTCCTTCAAAGACCACCTCGACAACAACGCACACAACAGCAAGGAGCTTTTCAACATCGTGAAGGAACTCTCCAACCCCAGCTCCAACACCAACGACATCCCGCCGTCGCAACCCCTGTGCGATTCCCTCACCACCTTCTTCCACCGCAAGATCGCCGACATCCACGACAGCTTCAACACCCAGACAGCCCCCAACTAAGATCGATGCACCAGACCCGCCGCACACCATCGACCACGACCCCTGCCAGCCTGGGCCAACGTGAACATCGAGGACACCATCAAGACCATGAGCACAATACACTCCGGCTCCCCGTCAGACCCTTTCCCGCACCACATCTTCAACAAAGCCAGCAGCTCCATCGCACCCCACCTGTGCAACATCATCAATCTCTCCTTCGAGACCGCGACCTTCCCAGAGAGCTGGAAACACGCAGAGATCAACGCCCTACTCAAAAACCCAAGGCGGACCCGAGAGACCTCAAGAACTTCCGGCCCATCTCCCTGCTTCCGTTCCCAGCCAAGGTCATCGAGAAGATCGTTAACAAACAGCTAACCCGATACTCTCGAAGAAAACAGCATCCTGGACCCATCCCAATCAGGGTTCCGCAGCAACCACAGCACTGAGACTGCCCTCATCGCCGCCACCGACGACATCAGGATCCTGCTGGACAACGGTGAGACCGCAGCCCTCATCCTGCTGGACCTCTCCGCCGCCTTCGACACTGTCTGCCACCGCACTCTACGCGCACGCCTCCACAACGCAGAGATCCGAGACAAGGCCCTGGAATGGGCCACCTCCTTCCTCGCCGGCAGAACCCAGAGAGTCCGCCTCCCACCATTCCGATCCGAAGCCTCCAAGATCATCTGCGGCGTACCCTAGGGATCATCCTCAGCCCAACACTGTTCAACATCTACATGGCCCCGCTCGCACGCATCGCCAGACAGCACGACCTCAACATAATCTCCTATGCCGACGACACTCAACTGATCCTCTCCTCACCAAGGACCCCCTCGCCGCCAAATCCAACCTCCATGAAGGAATGAAGGCCGTCGCCGATTGGATGAAGATCAGCCGATTAAAACTGAACACGGAGAAGACAGAGGTCCTCATCCTCGGCTCCAACCCCTCAGCCTGGGACGACTCCTGGTGGCCAACGATGCTGGGAGCAGCCCCGACACCCACCGACCACGCACGCAACCTGGGAGTCATCCTCGACTCAACGCTCTCCATGGCCAAGCAAGTCAACGCAGTCTCATCCTCCTGCTTCAACACCCTCCGCATGCTTCGCAAGATCTACAGGTGGATCCCGACAGACACAAGAAGAACAGTCACCCAGGCCCTCGTCAGTAGCAGACTTGACTATGGGAACGCCCTCTACGCGGAGCCCCGGCCAAGCTCATCAAGCGACTGCAACGCATACAAAACGCCTCCGCACGCCTGATCCTCGATGTACCACGCCACAGCCACATCACCCCCACCTGAGGAACCTGCACTGGCTCCCCCGCCGACAGGAGAATCTCCTTCAAACTCCTCATCCACGCACACAAGGCACTCCACAAGACTGGCCCAGCCTACCTCAACAGACGACTCCTCTTCTACGTCCCCAACCGCCAACTCCGCTCCGCCGACCTCTCCTCGCCACCGTCCCTCGCATTCGAAGAACTACCACCGGCGGCAGATCCTTCTCCCACCTCGCCGCCAAGACCTGGAACACCCTTCCACTAAGCCTATGACAGACCCAAGACCTGCTGACCTTCAGGAGGCTACTCAAGACCTGGTTGTTCGACCAGTAGCAGCACCCCCCTTTTTTTTTCTCCCCAGCGCCTTGAGACCCTCGCGGGTAAGTAGCGCGCTTTACAAATTCTGTGATTGATTGATTGATTAACGAATACCTGAAGCCTTACAGGCAAGCTGCATGACGCCTGCTGCTGTTTTTCTCAGTATCCTCTGGTAACCCTATATGGTAGCATGCTGAGTATGTAATTTGATTTTAGGGTAAACATCAATTTAATGGGTCCTTCCACACAGCAAGAAGCCCTTACTTGACAATTCTGCCTTTTTGTCCTATATCCTGTCACTGCTGTTTCTCACTGCATCTGCAATATCTGGATTCAATGTCTCAAAAACACGAGCCTTTAATAATTCATTGAAATGAAGAACATTTTTCTAAAGTTAGAACTTTGCATTCTTTAAAATGATGTTGTGTCCTGAAAATTGGGAGAATAATCTATCATGCTTAATAATTATTCAGCTGATTCAAATAGGGTCAACGGAGTTAGCATTTTATGATAGAGTTATTATATTATATCGGAGTGCCTTGATATACCACCTCATCAAAGGTATGCATTGACTGTTCGCAAACTTTTATATTTGGACAATTTATAAAGAAGCAACTTGATAGTGGATACCAGATGGAAGAATATACAAATTTGTTGAGTCACGTTTGGCAATCCATTGCACAAATAAAAAGTATTCATTTTTGATTTGGCGAAGGAGCTAATTTTCCTTGCAGACATTTTTCATAGAATCCCTGAATTACTGAAGGAGTTCAATTCAGTCTTTTACTAGTTTTGACCTCATACTCATCTTCTGCCATCTTCTTCTACTGCCCTGTAAAAAAAATTCCATTTGGGTTTTTCTTTGCTTGTGACCTTTCTCGATGGCGCCTGCTTACTACATATTGCTTGCTGTGTGTAAGCAGTACATGGCTAGTCCTGCTAACAGGCAGCACCAAACTCAATAAAGAGGCCTCACTTCAGTCTGAAATCTTGCACCGCAAGAACACTGCTGCTTTCCCTGCCAGACCATTCTCTGACCTCAGCAGCACAGTATCATCATTGCTGCCCACACTGTTTACAAGAATATTTCCACTCCTTCTTTCATACAGTCCTCAATCCTCACTCTATTCCTGCTCCTATCCTTACAAACACGCACATAGTGGCACATTGTGAACACTTTCTACACACTAAACTGCTGGATAAATGCCCTCACATTTCCATATGAACAGCACTTCAATTTTATATCACTGCATGACACTCGAGGGCATGTTTATGAAAAAGTTGCATTGCCCGTGCGCCATGCAACAGGGGGCAAGAGCAATGCAACTCTTACCTTTGATTTATCAAGCCACACAAGGCCATCTTGCATGGCTTGATAAATCCAGAGTAATGCAACAGAGTGCAAATCAGTGCATTGCTTCACTCTGCCCTGTGAGGGGTTCCATGAGTGGAGCGTGAGTGTTCCCACGCATCCACCCTTGGATTTTGACTCATTCCCAGATTTACCATTAGTGGTAGACTTGGGAATGCGCCTTAATGCTATGCCTCACTAGGTGAGGCGTAACGAGGAGAAATATCTTTATTTCTTCTTGTTATCTCCCTTTTCTATGTATTGTATTGTATTGTAATTGCATTTATATAGCGCTTACTACCCCTGACGAGGCGTCAAATCGCTTTTTCGGCGAGTAGCTTGCTACTCCGGGACCCATAGAGGATTAGTGTTGAATTAGTATAGTGAAACATGCAAGTACATTTTAAGTGGTGGATATGTTAGTCAGTTATTTGGATTCGGAAGGATAGCAGAAGGATAGAAGAGGGAAAAAAGCTTTGTATTTATATAGCGCTTGTTACCCCTAATGGGGTGTTGAAGCACGCTACTCCAGAAACCCATAAAAGATTAGTGCTGAATTAGTATGGTGAAATATGAAAGTAATTTGAGTGGTGGGTATTAGTCAGTTATTTGGAGTGAGAAGGGTAGCGGAGGGATAAAAGGGAAGAAAGGTTTGCATTCATGTAGCACCTGTTACCCCTGATGGGTGTTGAAGTGCTTTTCTGGCGAGTAGGACGCTACTCCGGAACCCATAAAGGATTAGTGTTGAAAATTAGTATAGTGAAGTATGAAGTAATTTGAGTGGTGGATATGTTATTCAGTTATTTGGATAGAGAAGGGTAGGTTGCGGGATAGAAGAGGGAAAGAGGTTTGTATTTATATAGCGCTTGCTACCCCTTGATGGGGTTTTGAAGCGCTTTATTGGCTAGTAGCACGCTACTCTGGAACCCATAAGGATTACTGTTGAATTAGTATGGCGAAACATGAAAGTAATTTGAGTGGTGGATATGTTATTCAGTTATTTGGATTGAGAAGGGTTGGGGAGGGGTAGAAAAGGGAAAAAGGTTTGCGTTATATAGCGCTGGTAACCCTGATGGGGTGTTGAAACGCTTCATTGGCGAGTAGCACGCTACTTTGGAACCCATAAAGGATTAGTGGTGAATTAGTATAGTGGAATATGGAAATTGAGAAGTGAACGTGTTAGTCTGTTATTTTGATTGAAAAGGATAGTGGAGGGACAGAAGAGTGAGATTTTTTTTTTTTTTTTTAGGTCATAGCAGTAGGAGGAGGCTTTTGGATGAGTAAAAAGGGTTTTTGAGGGGAAGAGTCAGAGGGAGAGTTTATAAAGGTTTGTTTTGGGGGATCGGTATAGTAAAAAGAGGTGTCAGATGATGCAAGGAGGGTAGAGTAGGAGAGAGTCTAGAAAGGGTTATTTTGGGATCATAGTAGTGGTATGGGATGAATGAGAGAGTGGATGTAGAGGATATATTGATAGATGTATAGGGTGAGAGGTAGGGTAGTGCATTAGAAAGAGTAGTAGAAAGAAGTTTGAGATGAGTCAGAAGGTTGGGCCAGAGGATATATTGAGAGAAGTATAGGCTTAGAAATAGGGTAGTGCATTTGAAATGCTAAATTAGAAGACAGTGATAAATATATAGATCCATAAGTACATTGAAAGTATATAGATGCATAAAGGAGGTAAGTATATATAGATTAAAGATATTGATAGAGGTACAGGATGAGAAATAGGGTAGTGCATTGGATATGCTTTTTCAGGAGAAAGGTAACATACACACAGATCCAAGTACATGGAAGGTACATAGATGCACAATGGAAGTAAGTACATGTAGACCAAAGATGTTTTTTATTTATTTATTTATTTACAACAACATAATTATTCTACTTGTTTCTACAAAGCAATACACAAAGATAGGTACATATCTATAGTGAAAATAAATGCTTATATACAGAGGAATATGCTGTAAATTTCTGTTTGCGTATGGTGCTTATGTGGGGAAGAGCCAATTCTTGAGTAGTTTTCTGAAGATAAGGTGGTTGTCGGTGGATCTTATGTTGGGGGGTAATGAGTTCCGTAGTTTGGCTGCTTGAACAGAGAAGGATGTGCCACCCATGGTTTTTTTCTTGTATCTTGGGATTTTGAGGCGAGATGCCCCTTTAGAGCTTAGGTTCCTTTGTTGAATGTGTTTGGTGATTTTATTCCTGATGAAGAGCGGTCCCATCCCATGTATTGCTTTGTGGGTGATACAAAGTAGCTTGAACGTGGATCTTCTGGCAACCGGTAACCAATGCAGGGCTTTCAAGGCAGGTGAGATGTGGTCTTGCGGTTTGATATGCAAGAGTAGTCTGGCAGCCGAGTTCTGAATCCGTTGTAGTCTTTTCATGGTCGTTAAAGGTGATCCGTGGTAGAGGCTATTGGCGTAATCGAGTTTGGACAGAACAAGGGCGATGGTAGCTTGGACCTTGTGTGGAAATCCCAAATGAGGGAAAATTCGTCGCAGCGTTTTTATAGTGACAACGCTTGATTTTGCTAGTTTGTCCACTTGGGCATTCATCGACAGCTTGGAGTCCATGGTTATTCTGAGGTTTCTACTTCCTTCGAATAATTTAGGTGGTGATCCCAGTTCATCAGGCCAGGCAGCAAGTGGGTCGTAATGTGTTTCCAATCGCCACACGTGAGTATTTCCGTTTTTGAAGCATTCAAATTTGAGATGGCTCCAAGTCATCCACTGATCCACGGCTCTGAGACAACTGAAAATTGGGCATTTTTCAATGTCTTTCGGGCATTCCAGTTGAAGGAGTATTTACGTGTCATCTGCATAGTTATAGCACGTGAGGTGAAATTGATTGATCAGTTCCGGTAATGACTTCATGTAGATGTTGAAATGTGTGCTGCATTGTGCAGTTTAGTGTGTAGAAAGAGAAAAATGCCGCTGAGGATTGTTTCCCTTTTGCACAAAATCAATCCTGCTTCAAAGCCTGCACTGGCGCTAGGCAGCACATTGTGCGCCAGTGCTGGGAAACGACAGGAACGCACCGTATAATGTTAAGTACAGAACATTCCTTAACTTTCCCAATCACGCAGCGCAGCAAGGTGACTTGCTGCGCTGCGTGATTTCTTAATAAATATGCCCCTCGGTTCTTTCCTACAGTGCTTTCTCACATTATTACAACCTCATCATCTTTGTCACATCTTTGCTCACACACATACACACACACACACATACATCCACCCTCCCCTGTTCCAGTGGCGGCTCGCATAGGGCGTGCTGCGGGCGGAGGGGCGGGGTCAGGTCAGGGTGGGGGTAGTAAACTCGGACATACGACGGAACGGAGGAACGTAATAATTACTTTCCTCCATTCCATCGTATGTCTGGGTTTACCTACCCCCACCCTGCCCCTCCCCGCCCCGCCCCACCACCCGGCAGCACGCCCTATGCGAGCCACCACTGCCCTGTTCTCTACCGACTATAGGTCTTCACAAAAAATCTGAAGTGTGTTCCACACCCTCTTCAATACCTATTGACTTGTGTACATTGGGGTAGCAGGCTAACAATTTTTATCGAATGTGAAGGTTATTAGTGCAATAAACAAATTGGTCTGTGAGCAATGAGCCACATAGATTACCAAATTTGCAACTATTAAACATTATTCTTAAAGCCTTTACATTACTCAGTACTATTTCTCCCTTTCCTTGAACAAGGGCAAAAACATCTTGCTGTCCCAAATCCAAATATATCTTTTGACAAACCATTCCCTCAAATATTTCCATGCACCCCATTACGATCCTTAATTTTAACCCTAATGCACCACTTATAGCCTTCATACCCTCTTCCCTTAAATATTATGTGATGTTAATTGTCACTTATATAGTGCCTAATTGCCAATGGTCTCTTAGCGCTCGTGGTGAAAGTTACAACCCTAACACCAGCTATTACTTGTCATAATGCTCATTCAATCAAAGCTTATCGTGCCCAGCCCAAAGGCCTGCATGAACAAAAAAGTTCGTAAAAATGACGTATAAGTACGTGTTGATTCGTGAAAGGTGTTAATTTTTCTGCACCAATGGCAAGCAAATAGGAGTCAAACAATTTGACTACCTCTTTCCAGGGTGTTGCTGGTTACTGTGCTTCATTAAGGAACTTACGTGGCTGTAACATTGTGGCTTCAGACAAATCTATCAGTTGAAACTACATAACAAAATAACACAACAAAATAATAATACAAGCTTAGAGGACACATTTTAGTGGCAGTAATAAGTTAAAAAATGAAATTCAGTGTTCCACACTACCTCTGTCACTCTTCCCTGTAAAGATTGTAAACCTTCCTTGTTTGCCAGTGAACTAAACCCTTCTCCTTGCTTTAATGAAACAACATACTATCTAACCTCCAGACCTCCACCTCATGCTGCTAGCTAGTAAGAGACAATCAATTTCTTTACTCAACTATGCCCTTAAATTTTCCAGAGCAACGGCAATGTGTGTAAATGATCAATAGCTCAATTGCTGGCTTGACTGCAAGCTGGCGTATCACCTTTGTGCACAGATCACTCTGTAACAGCCGCGGTCCGTGCAGGTAACAGAGGTGGGGCCGGGTAAGGGAGGATTTCGAGGGACGATGCCGAGGGAAAATTAATTATTTATTTAATTTTCCCTCAGCATCGTCCTCGAAATCCCCTTACCCGGCCCCACCGCCCACCTCTGTTACCTGCACGGACCGCGGCTGCCTCTGTAACAACATGCCCACACCTCACAGTGGTTGCGGCTCCCAGTTCACACACTCACCACCCCTCTGCCTCTGTCACCCTTCTAAAAACCATCCACAATTATGTGGCTCTCCACTTTCACTCCTGGACGGTGGCGTGGGGACTCCCTATATCATATTGTCATGGCACATTCACTTCTCATGTGTTGTGGCTGAATGCATCAAGGTTGTTCTGGCATGGGTTTGACCAGGGGCGGATTGGCACTGCCGGCACTCGGGCATTGGCCGAAGGGCCGGTGTCTCAGTGCCCTCTGTGGGCCGTTTTTTTTTCTCCCCTTTCCCAGTCCACAGAGAGTGCTCTCTGTGGACTGGGAAAGGGGAGAAAAAAAAACGGCCCACAGAGGGCACAGAGAAAGGAAAGCAGCTTCGCTGGGCGGCCGTACAGCGATTATCAGCTGTGGCCTCTCCTTCACCCCCTGCCCTGCAAAGCAATCATGGCTGAGGGTGGGCTGGGGAGGGGTGATTGTGTGCAAGAATCGGCCTCCCTGGGGGCCAGGTGTTTCTCAGGCCTTTGAGCCATTTTCACCTCGGCCCCCCTGGGGCCCACGCAGCCCAGAAACAGTGTTTGTCTTAACACCTTGCCCACAGCCCTTCACATTCAGGGCATAGTGGGCGAGGAAGAATGGGTCTCCCTGTGGGGGCCAGGTGATGTTTGGAACTCACACCATCTTCACCTCAGCCTCCCCCTGGCTACCATGGATGACCCAGCAGCTGTGTTTTGTGCTCCCTGCCAGGACATTGCCCTGAGGCCCTGGAGGGCTGGGGAGGGCTGAATAATTTACTAATAGCAGGGGCCTCACTGCTGTTCATGTGCTCCTGCGCTGGAGGGCTGCGGAGGGCTGAGTAGGTTAGTAATAGCAGGGGCCTCGCTGCTTTTCAGGTGCTCCTGCTCTGGAGGGCTCGAATAATTTTGTAACAGAAAGGGGCCTTGCTGTTTTTTTTAGTTGCTCAGCTTGTAGGCCATTGTCACCTTGGCCCTGTGTCCTTCACAAGAACAGTATCCTCCCACTTTCATTCCTTGTGTGTGCATAGGCATATGTGGCCTGACGCCAGAGTTGCAGAGATGGGGAATCAGGTTTGAGTCCCAGCGTCTGCTCAACACTCCTGTGATTCTGGGCAGATCACTTCATCGCCCAGGCCCTTAAATAAAAAATCGGATCTTGTGTACTGTAATTGGTGCTCATGAATAGAACTCAAATAGCCTTTGTCTTGGGCTGAATTCACACTATATAAAACTGTCAAATGGAAAAACAACTATAAAAATAACCATTTGTTCGTGCTTTATGATTCTGCAAAGGGAACATGATAATTAAAGAGGACACTTTATAAAAACATGTCCGTATTTTTTAGCACAGCTTTTCTGATGCAAAATTTTAATTTTAATTTAATTGCTCTTAGTGCCTCCCTGTCTGGTTTTCTTATGTTGTGGAGGCTGCGCTCTGACACTTAAGTCATTCTATACCTCTTGTCGGGTGCACCATTCTACTTCTATGTTCTTTTTGTTATTCTGGGAGATAACATTTCATAGTATTCATATTTTCCAGTGACTCCCTCCTCAATGGGGGATCTTGTTGGGTGATGTTTGTGGCCTTCCTTTCCCTCCCCAGCTCCTGCCTCACCTCCATATGGACACACCCCTTACTCACTGCCTGCATGAGTGGGAAAACAGCAGGCCCATAGGTTTCTGTCTCACTGCTCTGACCACACCCCCTTTCTCATGAAAGGGCATGCCCCTTGAATGTGGGCCACGCCCCTTGAATGTGGGCCACGCCCCTTGAATGTGGGCCACGCCCCTTGAATGTGGGCCACGCCCCTTGAATGTGGGCCACTTTTTTCGTCAGTGCCCGGGCCAAATTGTGATCCCAATCCAACCCTGGGTTTGACTTATCGTGCCTGGCTGCCCGCAAGAATAATGCTGCAATCTGCAGCACTCTCAAATACGACACACACAATCGGCTATGCGGCAATCGCAGATAGTCCGTAATCTCCCCTTTAGAGTTGGACAGTATCAAAGGCCTGTTCTTCCATAATATCACACTTACAGCCTTAATTCCATTAGTAAACATAACCAGGTATATGGTACCAAGCAAGATTTTTCCTAATGAATCTACAGCTCAGGGAGGATCGAGTTCTGATGTGCCCTGTATCAGCGACGGCTCCTCCGCTATTGCGGAGGAGCGTCGCCCCCTTGGCAGCACCCTCAAAAACATGAAAAATAAAACAATAGTAAAACTGGTTTAAAATCCGTTTCATTATCATTTTATTTTTCTTGTGCCGAGTCTTGGGGGCCGGCCAAACCGCCATGTGCACTGAAGCTCTCTTCAACCCGAGCTGCCATTGCCGGGCTGGAGAGAGGAGGCACAGGCTTCCAGTCTACACTCAGGCCAATCCTGAAGCTGATCTCATGCATGACAGCAGGTTCATGATGGGCAACAGGGCAGTCTGGGAGCAGTGCCTGCCTGCAGTGGAGAGGAGAGGAGCAAAAGGGTGCGATGCTGGAGGGCGGCAGGTAAGTTCTTTTTTATTTTTTCTATTTGTCTCTGTCGTCCCACATCCACCCCCCCCTGTGGCACCCCCAACCCCACCTCTTTTCCCTGACATGAGCTGCTCCTGCCCTCATTGGCGGCCTGTGCAGGTAAGCACGGTGGGGCGGTGGTGTGGTGGGGCTGGGGCATGGGCGGGGGTGGTGCGGGTGTAAGTGACATACGACGGGTTAGTGAAATAAATAAATAAAACCACTTACCTTGCGCTCACTGCATCGCCGACTCGACAATGCTGCGAGCATAAGGTAAGTGGTTTTATTTATTTATTTTCACTAACCCGTCGTATGTCACTTCCACCCCCACCCCTGTCCCACAGCGCCACTGCCTCACCGCCTCACCGCGCTTACCTGCATTGGCCACCACTGCATGCCATGTATAACTGCGTTTCAAATTTCGTCATCAGTGAAAAAATGAATCCATAGATTAGAAAGTTGAATCAAGAATTCATTAGTATATTTAGAGGATGAAGGAACAAACAGCATTAGAACCACGACCAAGAGAGAGGAAGGGTCCAATTGACATTAATCAGAACCTTCCAGAGCATAAAAGCCCCACGTATTTAAAGTTCCACTTTTCATTTTACCATTCCGTTCTGTCCACTAACGATAACCACAGATTAACCATTACAACGAGACACTGCTCTCAATACTGCCTGTTATACATGACTTTCCCAGACATTCATGCCCTGTGCCGGTGCCATTTGAAGTCCGCTCACTTCGGGAGCCATTGACCAACCTTTACGTTTTGATTTCACTTACAATTCATGTCTAAATGCACTAGAACATGAGCCAATATGGCGCCGAGCCTGTATTTACACTTCATTGTGAGATTGCGACAATATGTTACTCAAAGCAGAACAATGGGAAGAAGCAGAAGAGATGCAAAGCAATTTTGATTATCAAGAATTGAAAACTACTGTACCTTAAAGTTAACTTTCCAGCTCAGCGATTTTTCTGAAGATACAGGCGTGTTTGCCACTTTGACAAGATTAGCATATTTATTGCCAAAATGGGTTTATACTTTCAGATGTGATTGTGGATAGTTTATGTTTTGCAGACCGATTTCCTTTGTACTGGGTGGGGTGGTGGGGTGGGGGGGGGGGGGCTGTAGGTGAAACAGATAAGGCCAGGTTAAGAATATAAGCTATTTATGAGCAATCTGCAGTGAAGAACAGCGTGCAGTAGTTGGCGGCTCATGGAGTAATGTGGCGGAAGCCATCTTGTGACCATTAGCAACGACACAAGCATAACATGTTGCACGACACGCAGGAAGATAGTGTCATACACCATTCACGTCTACATCCTAAGATTTCATCATTTTTGCAAAAATCAAATGCACTCTGGCCGATGTGAAGGTGGAGCCATTACCCCAATTTTATTCTTTCTGCCCCCCCCCCCATTCCTTAACATCACAGCAAGATTCACTTTTTGGTGGCTTTCCCATTGCCAGGTACCAGGTTTCCATCACTACCTTACTGTCCCCGTGGTGGGAGATCACATCAATCAACAAAGCACTTTATGCTCTTTTGCACGCTATATTCCTCTCTCAGGTTATGGTTTCTGTGCCCAATTTTAAGAGGGAGATTTTTTAATGATCACCAGGAGGCTTTGTGTTTCCTCCAGCGCTTGGAGTCCAAAACTATATGCTGCTCAGTCTTACATTTTATTACCCAAGAACTGAAACTGAGAAGGGGATATGCACTTTAGCTCAAGGTTATGAGTTTGTAAGGATTTTTATATGTGAGCCCACAAAGCTATCATGAACATTTTGTAATTCACGGGAATTTTAAAATATTTATTTCAGTATTCTTACTTTTCTTTTAAATGTGGGGGACAGTTGATATTTGCCTGATTTTATTGTGATTTGATGGTTTTAAACTGTGTGTTTTATTGTTCTTTTAAGGTCCTTGTGGCCGAATAAAGCTTGATGATGATGATGAACAGTACAGCTTTTAAAAACTGATTGGTAGAAGAGTGCCCCTCATTTATCATCCATCTCATCATTCACATGATGGCAACAGACTGCTAAACAGAGTTACAGAAAAATGAACTTGTTTCTGCTAAAGTAAGTGTATTTCTCCTATATTTTTCCTGTTGTATAGAAACATCCATGTAACTTCACTCAACGTAAGCCTGGCACTCACCAATAGCCTTCAGCTGTGAGTTTCAAGCTTCTAGTGAAATAATACACATATGCATATATGTATAGGTTTTCCAACTGAAAAAAAGATACAGTAAGACGATCTTAGTTTAGAGAGAGAGAGATGCAGATTTGCAGAGTATAGTACATGAT